>CM030011.1:80964413-81581913 GCA_017639485.1 Pluvialis apricaria
GCCTGAGAGTCTATGGAAAAACCTAATTGCCACTTCTTTAAATTGGCAGAAATGCTCACCGGGGGATGCGGGAAGACGGGCATTAGGTGTGGAACGGTGCAGTAATGAAGCCTGGGTAGATAAAATGCAGAATCCGAGTGTTTGCTGTACCCGCTGAGAAGTGTGAGTTTGGCACAGCATAAGGAACACTGTGAGATCCTGGAAGCAACGACAGCTTTTTGTTGCAGGTGTGCAGATAGCCAGCCTTTATGAAGAGACAGCTATTGACCAAAAAAAAACCAAAACCCACAAACCAAACCAAAACAAAAAAAAACACCAACCTAAACCAAAACAAACGCACAAAAACCCCCACCCCTGCGGAGCCAAGAATCAGGGTTTTTTCGGTTACAGTGCAAAATGCTGAATGCACCTGAAGCCCCTATAGAATACCGGTGGTTTAGAAAAGGAGAAGGGATTCTGTGGCGGAGGACAGAGGTTTGCGATCAGGAAGGTGTGCTTGCCGTCAGCGCAGAGGGCAGACGCCAGCATGTTTCCCAGTGCCATTTTCTGAATGCGGTAAAACCGAGTTCCTTAACAACCCTTGGAACCCCCGCTAAACTGAAGTGTTTCCTGCAGATCCCACTGCTATTACTGTTCGTGCCCCCAGCACATGCTGCCAACTAGTTTTCTTCTATTTTATTCTATTTTTATTACGTTGACCATTTAGCGTTGTTCCAACTATTGACTTCAGTCTGTGATAGCTGGTGGTAATGACAGTGGTTCTCTGGATTACGGTGAATCACTCTGAATTACAGTCTTCCTTTCCTCGGGGCTGAGCACCGGGATGAAGGAATTCTTGGCATCGGTGGTTAGAGGTTGAGGCAACAGCAGGACAAGTTTTTGTACAAACTTTCCAAAATGTGAAAGTCAACTCTGCCTTGGCAGTGTCTGCACTGTTCACTGATGGCTGTGGGATGGGATGAGTTGCTTGCATGGCATTAAAGGTCTTGGTGTAACCGTTTTTTCAGAAATCAACCTGATCCCTACTTCCAGAGCGGCCGCTTGGAAACCCATGAGCTATTCAGGGACTCCGAGCTGGGCACGTCTTCAGGTCATCCAATAAACTGAAGATTGACCCTTGATTAGATTGAATATCCTCCTGGTGGGACGCACTGTCTTGGTGGGTTTGTTTGGGTTTAGATTAAATATCTTCCTTCAGGGTGAAAAGAAACTGTTAGAGTAGCAAAAAGTAAAACCTCTTCTATAAATCACCTGGAATTAAATCAGGGCTGGATGTGCCCGATCCCAGATCAGCTGCGGGTGAAGGGCTGGATCTCTGAAGGGCAGGTGCCACAGAAATTGCTGCTCTCTACCCGAGTAAGCCCACCAAGGATCCAGTGCCCTGCAGTGACTGGATCCCGCAGGAGCTGCTGGGGAGGCGAAGGAAGCATACGTGCCTTGCTTTTCATGTGATTGGATTGCATACTACAAAACTAGGAATGAAAATCGTAGAATCATAGAATGGTTTGGGTTGGAAGGGACCTTCAAGACCATCTCGTTCCACCCCCTGCCCTGGGTAGGGACACCTCCCCCCAGCCCAGGGTGCTCCCAGCCCCGTCCAACCCGGCCTTGGACACCTCCAGGGATGGGGCAGCCACAGCTTCTCGGGGCAGCCTGCGCCAGGGGCTCACCACCCGCACAGGCAACAATTTCTTCCTCAGATCTCATCTCAATCTCCCCTCTTCCAGTGTAAAAAAGTTCCCCTCATTCCATGGCTCCCCTCCCTGACCCAGAGTCCCCCCCAGCTCTCCTGGAGCCCCTTTAGGCACTGGAAGGGGCTCTGAGGTCTCCGCGGAGCCTTCTCCTCTCCAGGCTGAACCCCCCCTCTCCCAGCCTGTCCTCCCCGCAGAGGGGCTCAGCCCTCGCAGCATCTCCGGGCCCTCCTCCGGCCCCGCTCCCACAGCTCCGTGTCCTTCTGCTGTGGGGCCCCCCCGAGCTGGAGGTGGCGCTGCAGGGGGGGCTCCCCAGAGCGCAGCAGAGGGGCACAATCCCCCCTCGCCCGCTGGCCATGCTGCTGGGGATGCAGCCCGGGGTGCCGGGGGCTCGCTGGGCTGCCAGCGCACGTTGCCGGCTCATGGTGAGCTCCTCACCCACCAACACCCCCAGGTCCTTCTCCTCAGGGCTGCTCTCCAACAGTTCTCCACCCAGCCTGGGTTTGTGCTGGGGATTGCCCCGACCCACGTGCAAGTAGACCCATTCATGTCCACCGGACCAGTATCTTCTGCAAAAGCGTACTTAGGGACTTGCTTAAGATCGTTTGGAAAACTGATTGGGATTAAGCAATTGGGGAAACACCCACAGGTCTTGAGGAGCAGCTCTTGGCTGGAACATTCCTCCTGGTGATGGAGCATCCCCTTCTCCTGTCCAGCAGGACCACTCTTCTCCGGCCAGACCCAAAGCTCCCGTGCGGCTGCAGGGGAAGGTTGGCCACAGCGAGTGCCACCCGCCCTTGGGGCCATCTGCACACGAAAAGCAAGGGACAACGGGAAAGAACTTTATTTTGATACCAACTCCATGCTGGTCCTCAGGCTTTGCAGCCAGCCTGGCAAGTTGCCCCAGGCCGTGGGAAGCCACCGGTGGTCCCCACCACTGCTGTGTGGGGAGGTCGGTCACATCCACCTCCCCGAAACGTGGGCGCTTCTGTGGCAGCAGGCTCGCTGCCTGCTCGGGGAGTCCTTCTTGCGCCCTGCGCTGCCGTGGGTGGCGTGAAATACACTCTTTAATTAGCCACAAAATGCAACATGTTCCTCGCCCTCTATTTTTTATATGACATTAATATAATTATATCTATAATTAATATGGATGGCAGCAAAATGCTAGCCTGATAATTTTACATCGTCTTAATTAGCATTCATCTTTCTTTCTTAAGACGGCGTGTTTTTCAAACCCATCATCTGTAATTGTTAATTCAGACATCACTTATTCTTTCAAAAGATATAATGGAACAGTGTATTGCAATTATCAAAGACGAGAGGAAAAAGAAATATGCAAATGGAAATACATTTCAAAATAGAAGTATTTGCTTTCTATAGAGTGTAGAAGAAAACATCTCTCTGAGGCTAAAAACATGTCTCTGAGGCTAGAAGAAAATGCCTGATGCAAATATGTTGACTGTAAAAAACCAACACAAATAAGTTGAAAATTGAACTTAGAAGTTGCTTCAGGATAAATGGTAATGGGTAAATCTCCTAATAATGAGCACAGTAACAGATGAAATATCTGTACGCTATATTCATATGAGCGATTCTTGAATCCAAACTGCGACTTCCAGTGAGAGATGCTTTGTGCTAGAAATGATAGCAGTGATTTTCAGATTATTAGATTATTTGGCCGTCTTTCTTGTTCCAGATGTAACATGACAGCAACCGGGTAAGTCCAGTATTCTACCAGTAAGTAAGATTTTTGGTTGACGGTGTTTAAAGGAAAACCAAAGCCCTCCCCCTAAAGGTTTCGTTGTTGGATATTGATTATGGTAGCTTGGGAGCTGAACGTTATTATAGTATCTGGGTTTGAATAATGGTTCTTTCAGGCCAGGTCTTCAATACCTCAGCTACACAGTATCTTCCTCTCCCCGTCCCAGCGTTAGGCTGGATTTGACCAAGGATGATTTTAAGCGCTCTTGGGAGTCTGAATACTGAGCAGTGCCCTGAGTATGAGTAGCACCACGGGACAAGCAGGGCACGTTTTACTTATCAATGAAATAAACACGTCTATGGGAGAGAGATATTTCCCTCCTAACAAATAGGTATATATTTGTATAGATATTTATAGATGTCACAGCTTAATGTTATAGCACCGATAGTCTTTTTGACCTCTTTTAGGTTATGAATTCCTCCCAAATTTTCTTTCTTCTTGACTTCTGTGCTTATTATTCCAAAAATAATTTCAAAACAATGTACTGGAAGGGGGTTTTCGGAGGTCTGGATGAATGGTTGAAGAAGGTTGATTTTGTTGTTACATTGTTTTATTTTGAGGAGAATTTTCAGATGTTGATATAAATGACAAGGTCATAAACAGTTGAATAATTTTTTATAAAACCTTCAGACATCAGTTTAGTCCAGAACGTGGACTGCTCTTGTACAATTTTTGAAGAAACCTCTCAAATGTTCGGGATTTTTTGGGGGGTGACCCTATGTACTTCCATGAACTTGGCCTGATGTACTAATATCAGCTCATCTGAGGGAGAGGGTGTACATCTGTTGGACCTCTGCAAAACAAACCAGTAATCCCTCCGATCAAACGTAGACCTGAGATACCCTACAATACCCTTTTTCACCAGTGCTTAGTTTTTACTTACCAGGGACAAGATGATCGTGGGAGGTCTCTTCCAAGTGAACCGAACTGCTTCTCTTCGCTTCTCTTCCTTTCCCTTCCCTGAAACGCTTCACTTTTCTTCCTTTCCCTTCCCTGAAACGCTTCGCTTTTCTTCCTTTCCCTTCCCTGAAACTCTTCTCTTCCCTTCCCTGAAACTCATGAAATCCAAGGCAGCAGCACCTCAGTGTTTGGGGAAGGAAGGAGTTCTGCTCCTCTGGAATGAAAATTATGTATATTCTGCATTAGCAGTCAGTTAGGACTTTTCGTAGCACTTTGTCACTGCAATCGTTTTCTGTTTCCAGGTGTTTTCTTACACGGCTGACAAAGAGATCCGCACGGACGACCTGTGCCTGGACGTCTCGAGGCTGAATGGCCCCGTCACCATGCTGAAGTGCCACCACATGAGGGGGAACCAACTCTGGGAGTACGATGCTGAGGTACGCGCGGCATTGCGGGCAGCCTCCGCGCCAGGAGATCGTTCTCGATAGAGCATGGCCGTATCGCAGGGGCATGGCTGTATTGCAGTAGCACGGCTGTATCGCAGGGCAGCTTGCGAGTGCCGCAGCTTGCTGGCACCGTGTGCCGATGGCATCTCCTGCCAGAGCACGGACCTGGGAGTGCACAGTCGTTCAGCTCACTGCCAGGTTTTGCATTGTGTTTCCACAAAGTTTTCTCTTTAAAAGGGGGAAAAAGTCAATTATTGTTCGAAAAAGCTCATTTCTAGTAGCTGGCGTAGTCTGGCATTCTTACAGACATAAAGAAGTATTCTGTGTTTTTTATATATATATGAAGTAGAAAACAAGATTTATTTGTTTTTCAGTTTTTCTGGTTTATTTCTGCTGTCTCTTAAAAAGATTATTGACTCTGGATTTAAGCTGTGTTTCATCATTTTCCGTATCCCAGTGCCCTCATTAGTTTGACACTGCCATGCGATGGGAGGTGGCTCTTTCTGCGGTTTCAGAGAGTGCAGTTTGAAGAAATTTGGTGGCTTAAGGAGGGCTTGTAAAATTAATACCAAATATGTGTTCATATCTCACTGTTTTATGGCTGAATAATTCTCTTTTTTAAATGAGGCAGGAAACAGCAGATGGAAATTAAAACATCCATTTTAAGCTTTTGCTTTGAAATGGGAATGTGCGGTTTTGCACGGTGAAGTTCCCACAAAGGTATTAGCATTTTCTTCAAGGTAGGATCTTTCTAACGTATTATGGTAAGAAAAAAAGCCTGCAAACCTTCCGTTGCATAGTACTGAACTACCAAATAGAAAGACAACCACCATACTTACTGCTGAGGTGCAATTTATTTCTTAACTCTTGACACATTCTTCAGTTTAACATCTGAATTTAAACCAATTTTCCCTTTAATGAAGAAGATTATTTTTCTTCTTACACAAAATATTCAAATGAGTATTTTGGTAATTTTTAGGTATTTTTGAGGATGTTCATGCCTGCAATTAAGATTTAAGACATACCCTCCTTCATTTCATTCATGCATGTGGTGAGAATTGATTTTTAATGGGTTTTAGACCATTTTAAACAGAAGCTGAGGAGCGTAGTGCTGATGGGTGGCCAAGGACGTGGAGTTGGTGTCACAGGTTCCTGGGCCATCTCCGCAGGACATGAAACACCCGCAAACCCCGCGGGGTGGCCACGTCTCCCTGCTCCCCCAGCGGACCCAGGCAGGTCCCCGCTCGGGTCCAGGGTGGCTTTGGGATTGGGTTTGGAGAGGTCTTGGGGGTCTCGCTGGTCGGACCCCCGCGGGTGCAGCACGCGCTGTCGCTGCTGTTCATAGCACCGCAGCAGCATCCTTTGCCCGCTGGTGCGTGTGGCACCCTCTTCTAAAGGATAACGCCTAAAATAGCAGGTTTTCAAGCTCATAAATTGGAATATTTCAAGTTTGTCTCAACAATACCTTAAAGGACAAGTTTTGAATATTGAATAAATATTAATTTTTAAAATATTTTTTTTTTTTTTTTTTTAATGTGCTTCAACAGCCCGGTCCCAGCTAGGCCCAGCTAGCGCAGAGACAAGCCTGTATTTCAGCTCCCCACTAGAATCCGCGCGCTGGGGGATGCTCTCGCCCCCACCCCAGCTCTCCCCTTTCCCCAGCGTCGGTCGCCCTTCGATAGCCACGCTCACGGCCCAGGGCAAGGCTCCTCGCAAAATGTTTCCTGCCAGAAACATAGAGCGCAATCCTTCCTGATGAAAAATGATACTGCCGGCGGCTTCCCTTTGGATATTTTGGGCGCAAGCTACTGAAAATGCATTGCCTTGCAGAGCTCAGTTTTAACACCGGCTGCCCGATGGTCTGCGCTCACCCGGCTCTGCTCCTCTCGGTCCAGAAATGCCGAATTAGCGTTGGCATGTCTCCGTGACTGTAAGGCGAGGAAAACACTGCACAACTAGAAAAAATACTGATGGATTTAAATAACATGCAGTCTTTTAAAAAGTATTATTTCCAGCATTTCGCAGAACTAGCTGCGTTCACCCTTTCTGCACGGAAGGTGAAATTTCTTTCAACCAAATACGTTCCCCTTTACTTTTAACATCGGAAAAATGCTGGTTTTTTTCTCTTTAATTTTAGCATAAGAGATCCACACTGGAAAATTTCTAAGCAGCTGTGTAAAACCCAAATCAACCGTTAGATGGAGCTCATAAGAAAGAAATACACTGTTTTGTTTTATATAATGGGTCTACGCGAGAACGGTTTTGCTGTCTGTCCTGCGTATAAAACGCAGCTCCCCGCATCGGGTGCCTTTCTGTTAACATTTCTGTTAACAATTCTACTCTGTCAGCAGTCAGGCTTCAGCTTCCAAGCTTCCCTTTGATGGCAGTACTGGTGTTAGTGGTAGGTTCGTCAGCGCGTCGATGGCCCCCCAGTGTGGGCGTTGCAGGGGGCTGTGCGGAGGGAGCGCCGTGCCCCGTCTGCGCTGCGGCGAGGGCACTTCGCTCACGCACCTTCACGTGGTTTTGCTGCCTGGTGACCTCCGAGTATTGCAGGGCACCTCCAAATACACACCTATATGCAGTATGGGAATACATACCTAATATGTATTGATGACACCGACCTGGGAGGGGTGGCTGACACGCGGGAAGGCTGTGCCGCCATCCAGCGTGACCTGGACAGACTGGAGAGTTGGGCAGAGAGAAACCTGATGAAGTTCAACAAAGGCAGTGTGGGGTACTGCATCTGGGGAGGAATAACCCCATGCATCAGTACAGGTTGGGGGCTGACCTCCTGGAGAGCAGCTCTGTGGAAAGGGACCTGGGAGTCCTGGGGGCCAACAGGGTGCCCATGAGCCAGCAATGTGCCCTGGTGGCCAAGAAGGCCACTGGCACCCTGGGGGGCACCCAGCAGAGTGTGGCCAGCAGGGCGAGGGAGGGCATCCTCCCCCTCTGCTCTGCCCTGGGGAGGCCGCAGCCGGAGCACTGTGTGCAGTTCTGGGCTCCCCGGGTCAGGAAGGACAGGGAACTGCTGGAGAGGGTCCAGCAAAGGGCTACGGAGATGATGAGGGCATTGGAGCATCTCTCTGATGAGGAAAGGCTGAGGGCCGTGGGGCTTTTTAGTCTGGAGAAGAGAAGACTGAGGGGGGATCTGATCAATGCTGATAAATACTCAAAGGGAGGGTGCCAGGGGGATGGGAACAGTCTTTTTTCAGTGGTGCCCAGTGACAGGACAGGAGGGAACGGGCACAAACTTGACCATAGGCAGTTCCATCTCAACCTGAGGAGGGACTTCTTCCCTGTGCAGGTGGCAGAGCAGTGGCACAGCTGCCCAGAGAGGTGGGGGAGTCTCCCACTCTGGAGCCATCCCAAACCCGCCTGGACACCGTCCTGTGCCACTGCTGGAGGTGCCCCTGCTGTGGCAGGGGGTTGGGCTGGGGGAGCTCCAGAGGGCCCTTCCAGCCCCCACCAGTCTGGGATTCTGTAATATGCAGTATTTTTTCCCCGAAAAACAACTGGCTTGTGACTTTTAATATTTTTGTATTTCCGCAGAAAAACAATTGGAACACGTTTCCTAAACCAATAGTATCCATTCGTTTGTTTTTCCAGCAAAATTGCGTCAGGTTTAACTGGTTTGAAGCAGGCTATTTTTGATATATTGATATATTTGATGCTGCGAGGGCTGAGCCCCTCTGCGGGGAGGACAGGCTGGGAGGGGGCGGGGTGTTCAGCCTGGAGAAGAGAAGGCTCCGCGGAGACCTCAGAGCCCCTTCCAGTGCCTAAAGGGGCTCCAGGAGAGCTGGGGGGGACTCTGGGTCAGGGAGGGGAGCCATGGGATGAGGGGAACTTTTTGACACTGGAAGGGGGGAGATTTAGATGAGATATGAGGTAGAAATTCTTGCCCTGTGCGGGTGGTGAGCCCCTGGCGCAGGCTGCCCCGAGAAGCTGTGGCTGCCCCATCCCTGGAGGTGTCCAAGGCCGGGTTGGACGGGGCTGGGAGCACCCTGGGCTGGGGGGAGGTGGCCCTGCCCAGGGCAGGGGGTGGAACGAGATGGTCTTCAAGGTCCCTTCCAACCCAAACCATTCTGTGATTCCATGAAATTGCGATGAAGCTGTTGCAGTAGCAGCTGGTAACCGGGATAAGTCAGTTGGTCGCTGCACGTCACGGGGGTTATTGAATAGGAACAGAGTGTTTTGCATTATGTCTTAGGGAGTTAAACTGATGGTGGTGTCTTTGTAGGTCACATAGATAATGCAGCACTAGTCAGGGTTTGTACTCTTTTTGAAAAAAAGCCCCAAACCACCGCAGAACTGGGTTTAAATACTTTTTTATTAAGCAAAAGGAGTTGTGACTGAGGAGATGGTAAATACTAGATTGTCACAGGTCATGTCACTGAAACACATAATTGAAGCAAAGGACATGGTTTTAAAAATTAAAAAAGGTGGATGAATTGCATAGCATGGAAGGGAATGTCGTAGCTCCCAAACGATCGCTCTCACCTTGAAGCAAGTCAGCATTTAAGTTGGTATTTGCAGCAATTATTGTCATGTCACGTGAGGAATGATCGGAGCACTAAATTATTCTTGCACCTTTCTCCCAAAAAGCCCTTAAAAGTAAGTTTTACGAACTTTCTGCTTGGTGGCAGGAGAACAGAGGTGCAGAAACGCTCTCGTCTGGATCAGAAAGCTTAGAGGGAAGCGTGGAGGACGGGGCAGAGCCCCGCGGCGCTGCTGTGAGCAGGTTCGATTCAGCCCCGACGTGAGGTCTGGGCGAGGGGTGGCAGCGGTGGGCAGGACGGAGGGGCCGTGGCCGTGGTGGCAATACCCCACCCGAGCGACGGGGGCAGCTCTAAACTAGGCATTCGCTGACTGAGAGCGCTGGCGTACAAAGAAAAGCTATTCAAGTAACGGCAAATAACCTGTTGCTTGCTTGCTTATTTAATTTGCAATACGGAGAATATTGTGCATCAAGCTTAAAAAGTAAGTTGAATTTTTTTTTTTTTTTTTTTGTCTGAAAGCCCCAAATTAAAAGAATCATATAAAGCATTCCTTTCTCACGTCTGCGTAAAATGGAAGTCCATGTCGAAAAAAAAAATCGTGTGCAATCAAGAAGTGATTTGTTGTTGTTGTTGTTGTTGTTCAAATAGATTTTCCATGATTCTGTTTTTCGGTTTGACTAAAGCACGACAGGCGCTGGCTGCGGCTCTGGCCCCGCGGGTCGCGCGGCGTTGCCTGAACCTTTATTCCATTGCTGTTTCCTACCGGGCAGTTTTCACTGAGCTGTGTCTTTTTCTTAACCCGATGGGATAAATTACTTTAGCTAGTACCTGTAGAAGAAAAAAAAAAGAGAGCCCAATATTGATATTGATATTTATATAGTCTAAAAAGAAGCGCTTCTAGCACCAAATGTCAACGGCATAGTCTGGGTTTAAGGGCACAGGGAATAAAGGAAGCTGCTGTCACCAGGAGCAACGGGGGCCGCGAGCTGCCGCCAGCGCATCACCCGGGCACCGCCTCCGGCAGCTCTCCGGTGCCGATGCCGAAGGGCTTTTAGCACTCCAGGCAGCAGCAGTGTACACCATTTTTAAACATTTTTTTTTTTTTCCTGAATATTTTTACATCTTGGCAGGAAGTATTTTTTTTCTTCTCTCGCTCTCTCTTTTTTTTTTTCCCCCCCTTAATCCATCACCTTCCATTATTGAATTTTAATGCTTTTCTTTCCTACCTCTTGAGCTGCGCATTAAGATTCCTGGCCCTTTCTCAAGCTGCCCGTTACGTGGCAAGGGCAGCTCTATAAATCAGCTGGATCAATGGGATGTGCCAAGTTAGAATTTCCCAGCTTTCAAAGGCTTCCTGGCAGCGTGCGTTTTGTAACATATTTATAATGCATAAATGCCATTTGCTCTGGAATGGGGGTGGGAAAGGAGACGGCGGATCAGCAGAAAAAGATCTGGGAGTTATGATGGGCTGGAGCCAGGGTTGCTCCCTCGGTGTGTCATCCCCCTTGTCTAATGAAACTAATTGTTCCCATTTTGCCAAGCAGTTGTTTGTTTGTTTTTGTTTGGATTGTGGCACCGGTCTTGGTGGAGGGGTTTTTGCGGGAGTTTCATGGAGCCGGTGTTCGGCTGCCAGGGAGACCCCTCGGGGGAGGTTGGACGCGTACGTGGTGTGCCCGGGTGCGTGCTCACCTCCCTGGTGGCTCCTGTTGTGTCGCCCTGTGACAGAATCCCAGGATCCCAGACTGGTGGGGGTTGGCAGGGCCCTCTGGAGCTCCCCCAGCCCAACCCCCTGCCACAGCAGGGGCACCTCCAGCAGTGGCACAGGACGGCGTCCAGGCGGGTTTGGGATGGCTCCAGAGTGGGAGACTCCCCCACCTCTCTGGGCAGCTGTGCCACTGCTCTGCCACCCGCACAGGGAAGAAGTCCCTCCTCAGGCTGAGATGGAACTGCCTATGGTCAAGTTTGTGCCCGTTCCCTCTTGTCCTGTCACTGGGCACCGCTGGAAAAAGACTGTTCCCATCCCCCTGGCACCCTCCCTTTGGGTATTGATAAGTATTGATAAGATCCCCCCTCAGTCTTCTCTTCTCCAGACTAAAAAGCCCCAATTCCCTCAGCCTTTCCTCATCAGAGAGATGCTCCAATCCCCTCATCATCTCCGTAGCCCTTTGCTGGACCCTCTCCAGCAGTTCCCTGTCCTTCCTGACCCGGGCAGCCCAGAACTGCACACAGTGCTCCGGCTGCGGCCTCCCCAGGGCAGAGCAGAGGGGGAGGATGCCCTCCCTCGCCCCGCTGGCCACACTCTGCTGGGTGCCCCCCAGGGTGCCATTGGCCTTCTTGGCCACCAGGGCACATTGCTGGCAGCCGAGGCGAAGTCTGCCTCAACAGCTTGGCGACATCTCACAACACATAACACGTGTGAATGATCTCGGGGGAAAAATAATGCCTTAGGTATGCCACATGTGATAGAAAAGAGGTTCATTTTGTCATGCACGAGTAATGACGTCAGGATTTGGCCTTGTGTGATTACTGTTGTTTGTCACTAACCCCGGTGTCTGTGCCAGGCTGTTCAATTTGCATTCATGGAGAGATGAGCGTCTTCACAAAAATGCTTCTTCGGTCACTGTTTCACTCCAATTTCCTTTTTCTTTTTTTTCTTATTTTTTTTCCTCCCCTTCCATCAGTACGCTGGTAAATGGGAATATAGCTTTGAGGTAAGTGTGGTAGCGACCGCGACCCCTGTGCCGAGCCCTAGACTAGCGCATCTCGCTCGCTCCTCTGGCAGTGCTGTGTAACGGCGACGTGACGTAGTGCCTCTCCGTAGATGCTGCTCCAACGTCCCAGCCCTCCTTTATTCGGGCGGGCACTGCGGGGTCTCGGGCTGCCGGTGCTGTGTACAGGATGTGGGTCTGTTACGGTTGGAACCACGTGAGGACCCCACAACAGTTTATTAGACAATTATTCTCTCACCAGATCACCCCTCCCCACCCGGGAAGGGGAATGGGGGAAAAAACTAGGAAACCCAAGGGTTGAAATATAAACAGATTTAATGGAATAAGAATAGATAATGAACATTAATAGCACTGAAGGCCGGCATTGATCCCGATACCGACACAGAACACCCAGGGGTTACCCTCAGCCCATTGCGCCCGCAGCAGCCGCGCGCTCCCCGCAGTGACAGCGCTGTGGGACCCCGCGAGCGCTGCGGCGTCGGGAGGAAGGGAAGGGCTCAGGGCTGCGGCACCGGGGCGAGGAGTTCCCGGGATGGCGGCCGTCACGGGAGAGAGCGCTCCGCAGCAAACTGTCTAACTGATACTGAGTGTTCATGGCATGGAACAGCCCCGTTGGGCAGCGTGGGGCCAGCGCCCGGGTCTCGCTCCTCCTCATCCCCGCACCCGGGGAGCTCGAAATCACCGAGACCCTGAAACCCGCACACCATGGCTGGCTGTAAAGTCAATATTTTCACAAATTCAGACACTGGAGTCCTCTAAAAGTGCAGTTTTCCCAAGCATTAGAAGAGAAATCAGTCCTGGACGTTGAGTCCAGTGACTCAAACCAGGACAGTGTCTCAGATGGGTGGCTCCAGGACGCCATGTCCAGGAGGGGATGTGATGGAGGCTGGGTGCTGGCGGTGGTACGCGGGAGGATGCTGGTGCCCATGGAGCAGGAGGTGTGCACGGCCCCGAGCCCCCCACGCATCCCCTGCACGCGAGGCGGGGGCTGCTGGGGTCCCTGCCTGCTCCCCCGCTGCCCCCGCGCTCGCTGCTGCGTTCCCCAGCCTACGGCGTGGAGATGGATGGCAGAGACGCACACGGCCGCGATTCATGGGAAGAGCTGGTTTGTCCCCTGCCCTGACCGCACACCTTAGCGAGACGTTTCGTTTCTGCTCGCAAATGGTGTGAGGACACGGTGCATCATCAGTGGCCCCGCTGCTGGTCTGCATCCGTCAGGCAGTCACCGACTTTGTGACTGTTTCTCTTCTTGAAGTTATGGGACCAGCTGGACTTGGCGTACTCAAAGTAACTTCTACCATTGTGGCCAATAATTTAACTATTCCAATAAATTGCAGTCCTCTTATTAACTTCTACCTCTAGAGATTATCACCAATAATTTGACTGGTTTTGCAGTCTTATTATTGTGTGTTTGAAAGGACTTAGTTCTTCAGAAACGAGTAGCGAAAACATTGCAGGGTTTTTTTAATCCCCTTCTTAAAAAGTAATGTTTAGTGAGATGAGTGAAGGGGACGCGTGATCTCTTGCTCCCGTTACTATAGATTTTCTGAAGTCAGTGCAGCCTTGCTGATGTGCGTAAGTTAAACTTGTTGTCTCATGTACCGGAGACAAGATTGGTCAGATTACCAAAATAATGCTTAGTACTATTTATACCCATGTGAAGAATCTACTAAATTTAGGCATTTAATATAATATAAACATGCAATATAGAGAGTGCATTACATTTCAAAGTAATTTATGTATGTGCCTCTGTTTTCCCTTAAAAGAAAAGTAGACAGAAGTGAACACAAAGCAATAATACATAATGAAACAAACCCAAGCATTGATGTTCGCACTAGTTACTCAAAGTGACATTATAAGGACATTTGTTCTTGATATTTTTAGTGGCCTCTTTATACGTACGTTACTTTTTCCCTTAGCGAACCACAGCCGCAGCGCAGGAGCGGGCGAGGGGGCAGCAGCGGGGCCGGGATGCAGGAGGAGCATCCCCAGCCTGCCCGGCACGCACCGGCCCTGGGCACCGCGGGGACCGGGTACCCACCGCTGCCTCGGGGCACGATTCAGGGGAAGAAAAGCCCCCTCCGTCTCCGTTTGCCTCCTGTCGGCACGGCAAAGGAGGAGCTGAAATTGGAGTTGGCCAAAACATTCTCATCTCCTTATACGGGAATGTTTAATTCATGATATTTTTAATTTGCTAATGCTCGAGGAAGCTTCAGGGTGTTTAGTACAGGATATTACTGCGGCAGCAGCATCATCCCTGCCCAAATCTTGCTGTTCCGTGGGAAATGAGGATGGCCCACGGCTCCGGCTCGGGGGGAGGATTCAGCGGCACGCTGGGGTCTGAATCGCCAGGTGGGATGCAAAGGGGTCTCGAGTGGAGCGCTCCCTCACAGCAGAGCAGCGAGAAGGCATTTTTGTGAAACTAAAGCTTCGTTTATGAATACGGCTGTTGATGTATGTGCCGTGTGTGTGCGAGTTTGCCTCCGGCTCGGCACCAGAGGATCCACAGGCGCAATTAGCCCTTAGTAATTCCCCTCAGAGCGCTCTTAGCTTTGTCTGCTTCGCCGCTGTGGGTGTCTCATCAAACAGTCTGTTGCTTTTCCCTTTGTTTGTCTTTGTCTCTGCTGGTTTTGTTTACTTTTCCCATTTTTCTGTCGTGCAGACCCACACATTTCTCCACGTAATCACCCAGTCGTGCCTGACACTAAGCAGGATAGAGGATGGCACCCACGGTCCCACGGTGGAGGCTTGCGATGGCAGCCCCTTGCAAACGTGGATGCTAAGAAACTACACACGGCTGGAAGTCTTTAGAAACATTTTTTACAGCCCCACTGACTATTTCCTTTAACAAACGTTCGGAGGTTGGTATTGAAAAGCGAATGTAATGTGTGGTGGTTTAAGCTGTTCCCAGAAAAATGCTTCTCCGTTCTCTGCCTGTTAAACTCAACCGAACTCCTTTCTTGTTTTCTCGGATGATTATATAGGTATATCATAGCGTGTATGTTTAATGTTAGTTGTTATTAGTCATTATTAATTATAACTAATTTTAGATCTAGGTTATAACTGATATTTAGATGTAAATTGATCTGTTGATGGCAATGTGATCCTTACTGTTTGCAAGAGCTGAAGATTGGGTCCCTATTCCAAGACACATAAAGAACGCCAGTTGCGTAGTATTTTTCAGAAGCATTCATTTTGAAAATTCCTGATTTTAAATAATTCAATCCCAGAATTAGTGTGTTAGTCACAGACCATTTCAAGTCATCAACTGATAATAGATACGGTGCTGAGGGCCGTGGTTTAGGGGTAACTTGGCAGTTTTAGGTTAACAGTTGGACTCTACGATCTTCAAGGTCTCTTCCAACCCAGACGATTCTATGATTCTATTCTGAGTCTGCCCTCATCAGCGCTGTTATTTGCATACATTTGGTAAGCGGGAACCTGCAGGGCTTGCTCCGGTGCCTCTGCGTGTCTGTGCGCCCAGCGCTGCACCCCGGCGGCTCTGCTCACGTTTGAGGCAAAGAAAAATTCCAGGCTGGCTCGTGTGAGTATCCTGTTGCCTAGTAATTAATTGTTTTCCAAGCAAACGAGACCTTTTTTTTTTTATGTAATAGCATAAATAATGATAGGACACAGAAAGAAAAAAAATAATTTATGAGGCGGTTGCAAATCCCAATGATATGGTAGTCTGGCATGAAATTATACACTGCATAAAAGGGAACAGCTGATGAAGGCGGCAGCAGCATTTTTAGACTTGTTTGCATTTCTGGTTATAGTAGAAAATGATAGCAGCTTAATTGCACTTAAAACAATATAAGTGAAGAATCAGTGATGCTTTGAGCAGTGCTATTTAGTAAACAAGCTACTTCTGTTAGCGCCACTAATTCTTTCCTCTTGTAATTAGAGGAAAAAATGCCTGATATTCCTCACTGAATGCACATCGGGCGGCCCCGCGGTGGTTTGTCAGAATGTCTGCAGCCTTTTCTTTGAGAGTTGCGTAATCGTTTGTTTTCAACCGGGGAGCGGATCTCTAGGGCCAAGCTATCGGAAGAGTATTCATAATACGAATTAGGAGTGTTAATATGTGACATGGCGTTGAACTGCAGTGGAACACGGCACAGCGCAGTAGCGCAGGTATATATGTTTGGGTAATAAAGCCGCATCGCTGTTGGCAGCGTTAGCGTTTCCCTGCAGGTTAATTGAAACACCAGACAGTAGACTTTTTTTTTTTTCCCTCTTTTTTTTTTTCATGTGAAGATGCACAAGTGGTGTTCATTAGCGGTGAGGCTGCACCGGAGACACTAGTTGCTCAAATGACTCCGTCTTGGCAATAACTTAGTTGCAGTAGTACTGTCGATATTTTATTACAGTGGTGTTTATACTCGCAGGTGGGTGCACGGGAGCGAGCAGCCTCCACCGCTCTCCTGAAGGAGACCTCTGCCACGGTGCTGCGGCTCCGAGGCGGTGGAGCTGGGCTGCCCTGCGCTCGGCTCCTCCTTTCTCCCTCCTCCAGGAGGCTGCCGAATTGTGCCCCGCACCGTCCTTGTGCCCCCCGTTGTTCCTTTGCCCGGTCTTGGACATAAAATTGTTCTCTGCTCCAGCGGAGGATCTGCAAACAAGATTTCAGGCCTGAGATCGCCTGTTCTCGTGGTTGTTCGTGTTGGGGCAGGGTTCTCCTCCCCGTGGAGCTGCTGGACAATAGCTCAGACCTTGTTTCACCACTTTACCTGCAGCGTTTTAAATCTACCTGTGGAGGTTGCATGACTATTTTTGAAAGTGAAGGAAGGACAGAGTCCAAATAATCCTGTGGGGCAGCGGGTCTCGCAGCAGGAGATGGGCACCTGTGCTGGGTTTGCTCTGCCAAACCTGTGGCATGGCCTTATGGCCATGGAGGGACAGGAGCCGGTCTTTAAAACACAGGGGACAAACTAAACAAAGGCCAAAATCATGGTTTTATGAATCAGGTGCAGTAGCAAACACAGATGTTTACTTCAGAAGGAAAGCACAACTCCAGGCTGGGCAGGGAATGGCTGGAGAGCAGCTCTGGGGAGAAGGACCTGGGGGTGTTGGTGGGTGAGGAGCTCACCATGAGCCGGCAATGTGCGCTGGCAGCCCAGCGAGCCCCCCGGCACCCCGGGCTGCATCCCCAGCAGCGTGGCCAGCGGGCGAGGGGGGACTGTGCCCCTCTGCTGCGCTCTGGGGAGCCCCCCCTGCAGCGCCGCCTCCAGCTCGGGGGGGCCCCACAGCAGAAGGACACGGAGCTGTTGGAGCGGGGCCGGAGGAGGGCCCGGAGATGCTGCGAGGGCTGAGCCCCTCTGCGGGGAGGACAGGCTGGGAGAGGGGGGGTTCAGCCTGGGGAGGAGAAGGCTCCGCGGAGACCTCAGAGCCCCTTCCAGTGCCTAAAGGGGCTCCAGGAGAGCTGGGGGGGACTCTGGGTCAGGGAGGGGAGCCACGGGATGAGGGGGAATGGTTTGACGCTGAAAGAAGGGAGATTTAGATGAGATCTGAGGAAGAAATTGTTGCCTGTGCGGGTGGTGAGCCCCTGGCGCAGGCTGCCCCGAGAAGCTGTGGCTGCCCCATCCCTGGAGGTGTCCAAGGCCGGGTTGGACGGGGCTGGGAGCACCCTGGGCTGGGGGGAGGTGTCCCTGCCCAGGGCAGGGGGTGGAACTGGATGGTCTTCAAGGTCCCTTCCAACCCAAACCAATCTATGGTTCTATGAGAAGTAATAAGCTGGTACCGCGCTTGCAAGGCCGTGGCTGGGTGCGGGTGCTGTGCGTGGCCGGTGCGCTGTGCCGGAGCTGTGCCGGGCTGGTCTGCAGTAAACCCCCGTGGGACCTATGGCTCTGGCGGGGCCGGCTGGGGGTGCTGGGCTGGCACGCGGGGATGCGGCGAGGCGGTCCCCAGCCCGGCCGGCACGGGTTCAGCTTCATCCTTAGCCGTATGGGGACCACGGGTGTCCTGCAGCATCGCAGTGCCCCGGCTCCCGCATGGTGCAGCACTCTGTTACGGGCGGCAGCTGCTGACTTACAGCATCTGTACAGGGGCATGTGCAGATTTGCATATAATACGGTTTTAGTTGTTTTTTTAGGAACTGAAAGACCTTTTAGGAAATAGTAAATTGGTAAATGCAGCCCTTCCTAGCAAAGGCGCTGAAGGTATGTGCTGAACTGCTGTGATTTTGGGTGTAAAACCCCCAGATGGGCCCCGGAGGAGCGATGGGGAGAACACGCGCTGCTCGGCTGCCAGTGTGCCCGTCTTGTTTTACCTGAGCACACACCTTCACGGGTGCCTTCCCCGCGTCTCTCCACGGGTGTGTTCTCCCAACGCTTTCCAACAGAAGATGACATAGGTCTTCAAAATAAGTTCTTTTTCCTGGTGTCCCCTTCCAACTCTCCCATTCCTCAGAAATACAGTGTCACGTGGTGGGAACAGAAAGGGACGAGTGTCCCAAAGAAGAGAAAATATGTTTGAAACTGAAGAGTTTTCACCTGCACGCTGCCGTTGTTCAGATAATACTTAGGAAATTTATTTCCATTACCAATTATTTCTGCACCAAGAGCGCACTGGTCTGAAATGCAGGTGTGTTCAGGCTCCCGGAGACGAAGCTCCTTAAACCAAAATACTGTTGCTTTGACGTAATATTTCCTTGCATTTATTTTGTACTTTTCTGTTGCATTTATTCGTTGCGGGGCTCAGCAGAGGCGATCGCTCCCCGGGCGTGAGAAGGTGAGCTGGGCACCCCGTGGGGTGGTGGAGGTCTCGTAGAGCCGTACGAGCGGTAGCCAGGGATGAGCGCCTGTCTCGTGGCGTGTGTAGCGACCAGAGTAAGATTGAAATAAGACCGAACATGCCATTACTGGTTTTCAGCAGTAATTATCTTGCTGCAACTCTTACCCTTCTCTATTGCAGAAGCTCACCCTGAGGCACGTCAACAGCAACCAGTGTCTGGATGAGCCGTCGGAGGAGGACAAGATGGTCCCCACCATGAGGGAGTGCGGTGACAGCCGTTCCCAGCAGTGGCTGCTGCGCAACATGACCCTGGGTGCCTGAAGCCGGCGCAGACCCGCTGCCTCGGCTGGGATCTCCTCCTCCTTCTCCTCCTCCTGCTCCTCCTCCTCCTCCTGCCCTCCTGCTGAGGCCAGCGGTGCTGAAGCCCTCTCCAGATCCCAGCTGTCGCAGCAAAGTCACGGGGGAGTTCCCTTCATGCGGCGGGTCTCCGCGGGCCCCTTCAAAACCTGACAGTGTTCAAAGGAAGCTCTTTTGAGCCTATCAGTGTCAAAACACGGGCGGTTATCAACACAAACCTGCTCAAAAATGGTTCCAGTGAAACCTCAATGAACCCTACAACAAAGAGGTTGGGATGGAGGGTGTTTTCTGTGTGTCACACACCACTGCAGAGAAGTGACCCGGTATAAAATGCCTTATGACACTAACTGGCACTGGGAACCACCCTGGCAGGCGTCTCCTGAGCTGGATGTGTTGGTGCTCGTCTTGGCAACGCGGTGGGGATATTTGCTGCTCTCTCGTGTCGAGTGTGACTCGGTGAAGGACCACACTGAGCACCAGAGTCAGCAGACAGAGCGAAAGCTTCATGGTTTGTGCCGGGGGAAAAAAAAAGTGATCCGGTGTTTGGAAAAGCAGCAAAACTGAGCAAAGACTGCACTCAGAAACTGAAATCACATCAAATGGGGCAACAGCAAAAGATGTGGGAACAATGTTGAGGAGGAGTGGCATATGTGGGTAACTGGGACCGGTGCAGACTGGAATGCCCTCCGCAGTGGGGAGAGCACCGGCTGGGGCTGACGCCTGGGGACCTGCAAGGGGGCTGCGGATGGAGGTACCAAAAACCGAGACCACTGGAGACCGAGAGTTGGTCTGAACTCGATCCCCGGCTGCCGCCCGTAAGCATTAGTGTGTGCCTCCATCCCGCGTGAGACAGACGAGAGCTTCATCCGTGGGTCCCCTGCGCACCGAGGATGAAACTGCATCGACCCCGAGTCCTGGCTCCGGATGGTTCTTGCTTCGATAGTGATGACAGATGCTTATTTCTATTTTTAATAATTTTGTGGCTTAACCATTTTGTTAGCGTGGTTATTAGAAATGCGCTGGCGGCACGCAGTCGCGGCGGAGGCGTCGCAGGGACGGACGCCGTGCCAACCCACGGCAGGGTGTGGGGAAGGGCTCCATACATACAGGGGACATTTCCTATATGTACTGGTGACGTTTCCTTTGGTGCCCTTCCCAAAATGCATCTGTTGCACGAGGGGCTGGGCTGGGTTTTTGGCACTGGTCTAACTCGCCGTGGCGTAGAGGGTTCAAGGGACCTACATCACAGGGCAGCAGGTGCAGCGTAATGCAGCACGGGTAAGTGGTGAAATGGTTCCTCGTTATTTCACTCCGAGTTCCTCAAAAGGTCTGTTTATGCACTAGGTCATTAAAAACGACAATATTTTCTGTATAATGCTCTGGTTGTTATGGATTAATAGTGTCTTATATATGTACGTATTATAAATTTATAGATCATCTGTATTTTCTCGATACACATCGTTAAATGAAAAATAGAAGGGTATTTGGTTGGAAAAGGGATTGCTGTGCATGCACGGGAGCTGCAGTGTCACGGATCAACTCGGACTGGAAGCTCACCTGGTCCAGCCCCCCTTCTCAAAGTAGGGTCAGACTCCTCCAGTTCTTCTTCTAGAAGCTGTGGCTGCCCCATCCCTGGAGGTGTCCAAGGCCGGGTTGGACGGGGCTGGGAGCACCCTGGGCTGGGGGGAGGTGTCCCTGGCCAGGGCAGGGGGGCAGAACTCAACAATCTTCAAGGTCCCTTCCAACCCAAACTGTTCTATGATTCGATGATTCTCATCTTCAAATCGCCACAAAAGTCCACACTATGGCTTAAAAGCGAGCGAAACAGAAGACTGGAATTCTTCATAGAAAGAGCATGCGAACATCACGAGCAAATTTAAACACCAATCTCCGTGCAGAAAGAAAAAAAAAAAAAGTAGAAATTGTTTTTTCATCCCCTTTCTGAGGGCTTTTGCCACATGCACAGCCACTCGGGCTGGTAGGTCGTGTGTCCGGGCACTGGGCTTTTGCGTGTCATCGCAGAAGTAACTGTTGTGGAAGGTCCCGCGGCATGCAGGAGCGCCAGGGGAGGGCGGCTGGTGGTGCCGTCTCTCCTGGGTGCCGCCGGTGTTGGTTATGAACCACCCCTGGCTGCGGAGGGGGGAAGGCGGCCGCGCTCCTACGCTGCCCTGTTCAGCCCCCGAGGGTTTCTGGATGCTGGAGGGCGATGGCCGGGCGCAGTCGGCGTTGCAGCGGTCCAGGCGGGAGGTGCAATCTCAAAAAGAGGTGGGGAAAAGCATATTTTTCTCCTTAGAATTACTATAAAGGTTAATATTCGTATAAAGTGTATAATCCGTTGACCAAGATAGCAAGCTTGCAGTGTTCGGGTACGGTCAGTGCCTGTGCTGGGGGGAAGGAGGAATTGAAGTGCCTCTGTGCTGGGTTGTGCTCATGTAGGAGTGAGTAGGCGCATCCCGGAGCAGAAGTAGTGCTGGAGGTGTTGTGCCCGCGAGCAGAATGGCCTGCTGTCAGGAAATTATGCACAGACGTAGAAAAAAGAGGATTTCCATGGGCTTCGAGGGGCAGGATGCCGGATTTACCCCCTCGGTAAGGATACAGGAGTCGCATTGCAGAGGGGTTTGGTGGTGCGGGTGCCTTAAATGCCGATATGGCATCAGAGGTGGTAATTGGTGGGGCTCAGGGAATGGAGGGGGACACTGCGCTTGGCCCCCAGCCCTTACTCCTGCCTCTGAACGTGGGTGTTGCCTCGGTCAGTGATTTGGGCTAAAATAATTTAAAATGGCGGGTTCAGTGGGCACCGTTGGTGAGCGTCTGAAGTTCAGTGCCCACAAACGGACCACCGCCGAAAACCGTTGGTTGCTCCTTGTTTGCCCGTTTACAGACTGTCCCAGAAAGGTGTGGGGAGGATCAACTGCTGTTTGCACAGCGCGTTTAAAATACAAAGAACTCCACAGACGCTGAATATTTCTTGTGTTCCCTGGAAGAGTGCTGCTGGTCCTGATAGTTTTTAAGACTTGCTTTGGTGAAGCGCGGGCGAGCTGTGGTGCCGGGCGGCGACAACGCGAGTGTTTTGAAGAGCAAACGGACCCATAAACGCTGTAAAAAGCCGTGTTGCTTTTTATCTCCGTGGCTGGTGGGACTGCACCCACGCGTAACCTGCTGCTAACGGCGTGCCCGGCGGTGTGGAATGGACACCGGCGGTGTGTCCCAGTGCTGCTGTGGCTTCCCGTGTCCGCGCATCCTCTTCCAGCGTGTGGTAACCTCCAGCCCGGCCACCCCCATCCTATTTTATTTCTTCCCTGCGAGCACGTGTTCAGGACGGCGCCGTGCGAAAGGGCCCCGGTGCTCTGAGATAACGCGAAGTTGATTTGCCAAACGGGGGGATTCCGCCGGGCATTTTCCCAAGCAGGTAAAAAATAAAAAAAAAATTAAAAAAAATTTAAAAAAAAGGAAAAAGGACGCAGGTGCGGTGGTTTGGGGGGGTGGGGGTGTGCTTACAAAGGCTCCTGGGTAAGTGCGGGGAACGCAAATCTAAATTAAATTTATAAAAGTAGATTGTGGATAAAGAATTACACATTTTAAATGTTGTAACAGTTATTAAATGGTATACTGGTACTCTTTGCTGTACATTTAAATATTTATACATTTTTGTAGAATTAAAATATATCGGTTTAGTTTTCTTCTGGTGCGTTTGTCTTTTTCTGTATGTACCTTTTCTTTATATGGTAAAAAAAATGAGACGTTCCCCTACAGCCCCTATATTTTCAGACCCTTTATTTATGCACGCTGCTTCGGCAATAGGCAGAAGGGCTTTTCCTGGTGGGCTGTGAGGGATGGAGAGGTGCCCGTACGCTGGTGACGCGGGGCAGGTGGGCACGGGGGTGTTCGGCCGCCCCTCGGTTGGTGTTTCAGGCTCAATTTTCCAGACAGCCCTGGGGAAACGGCGTCACGCGAGAAAAGCCAGCTTGGCCAGAGCCCGGGGAAGCACGCCGGGCTCCGCGCCTCACCCTTGAACCCCCAGGTTTGCCCTGCTCTGCTACATACTGCCCAAACGCTGCACGGAACATCCCTGCTTTGGAGAAAAAAACAGTAATTCAGTGGGAAAGAAGGAGTTTCCGTACAAATCCCACTTCAGCTGTCCCTGCAGCGGGCACGGAAGGGCCAGGTTGGACAGTCGTGTGTCACGTACCGCCCAGTTACGGAGCTCTAAGGACAATAAAGAACCTGGTGATATATTACAGATAATTACGTGATGCCATTCACGGAGCTTTGGTCTGATTTTGGTGGTCGGAGGATTTTCGTTTTTAAAGAGGCGTCTTGAATCCTGAAGCGGCTGGGTGAGTTCCGGTAAGGAGGGAGGAGGGAGAATATTTTTGAAACAAAATATTTATAAACGTAAATGAGAAATAATCCTCGGGAGGCTGAGAGGGAGAGATCAGGTCGTGTCATCACTGTAGCAGAAGTGATTCCTGAGAAATTTTGTCACAAATAATAATGTGCCGGTATTGAATTATTTCAGATGTTACCATTGATTTCAATTGCTGGACAAAATCACGCCTTTTCGTTACTGGTCGTAAGCAAAGCGGTAAGTGTTATAAATGATAGGAGATTATGTAGCCCTCGTCTGCATTGCTTTGGCATTGCTGACAAAGAAACAACAACGTTGAAATGACCAAAAAAAAAAAAAGAGTTTTTTATAATACCAATTTTTGTTTACTAATTCATCCTTCTACTCTGCTACAGTGTCCTTTGATCAACTAATTTCCAAAAGCGCTACCAGATAGCATCTCATTTAACAAGATTTTGTCCTTCCAGAGCAGCATCCTTGCTCATGCAGCTACAGAGAGGAAAAATTAAACCCTTTTTATCAAGGTTTACCTGCTTCAGGTTGTCTTCAGAGAAATATTTGTATATTTGTTTCTGATGAGCTGCAGTTTATATAAAACATTCATCGCTTATGTGCGATTAAAAAAATGACTGTCAAGTTTCTACTCTCATTATTAAACTATTTTGCAAAGATGCAATTAACTGTAGAGCTCATGGTAATTATAGTATGTGAATCGTTTAAATGAATCATAAAATAATCTATTTGTGAGTAATGAATGCAGACATAGAGGTACTTTTTTTTTTTTTTTGCATTTCTCAGAAATGTTAATAATTAGGACTGATTATAGAGCTAAAATCACAGCGAGGGAAACAACCTCCATCTCATTTTCCTTAAAAACGGTACGGGTTTTTATCTCTTCTCTTGTGGTCTGATTCTGGGTTCTGTGGACACCCCCTCCCGGGTGAAGCCCCGCAGGTGTCGCGGGGGCTGAGGACAAATCCATCCTCGCGCACCGCCGCCTCCCGCTCGGACGGGCCTTTCACACCTGGCCTGGAGAGTATTTTTGCCCGGTAAAGACGGTAGGATCTGCCCTAAAATCCATATCCAGGCAGCTTGCAAGCTGGTGGGACTGGACGGCACAAGTTTGGGGACTTTTTCTGTAAATTCAGGTCATAAATAAATAGCTTAATCGTTTTATTTGTCATCAGCTCACCTGCCTCTCTGCACCCACCGGACACCAGCCACGTGCTGTGCTCTGCATCTGCTAAGCCCTGAAAATGCCTCCGTGTGCTGAAATCAAGTAATTGCAGGTAATAAATGGAAATAGGCAAAATAGCTCCAGAGGTGACCATTGCCCAGATGAGTTTAACGTGAACCGAACACGCGCCTCTGCTCGTCACCAACCCCGGGCAGCCGCAGCCTGGCCACTGGCAGCCGGGTCTGGTCACTCTCCCCAAAGACAAGAGGTTGACATCCATCCATCCCTGCAGTCATCCTTCCATACAACCATCCTTCCATCCATCCCTCCATCCATCCCTGCATTTATCCCTCCATCCATCCATCCCGCTATCCCTGCATTCATCCCTCCATCCCTCCCACCATCTCTCTCTCCCTCACTCCCTCCCTTCATCCATCCCTCCATCCCTCCCGCCATCCCTCCCTCCCTCTGGGTAATGCAGAGGTTTAGCATAGTCAGCCACAGGCTTTTTTTCAGGGCTGTTACTGACGGTGTCTCAGATCATCGGGGGCAGGCAGGGAGTCCCGCGTGCCGTTTTCTTTGCAGGGAATATGAAGTCAAGTAGATACAAGAAGTCTAGGTTTGTGAGTTAATTACATTTCTGTCGGGTGTTTAACATTGACAGTTACAAAGCTTCTGTTTCTGTTGTTTTGATACAAACATTTTAGATCTCAACCATCTTTGAAGAACGCCTTTTATTTCATTTTTCAAAAAGGTTATTTTCTTCATTTTTTCCCAGGTCATTCCATTTGCAGTACATACTGGAGAATAATGTTAATTATTGTTATGTTAACCTGTGAATCAAACGTTTAAGGATCACATCTTAACATAGAATCATAGAATCATAGAATCATAGAATAAGTGAGGTTGGAAGGGACCATTAAGATCATCAAGTCCAACCGTTAACCTACCCTGATTTAAAAACACCCACTTCTAAACCATGTCCCTAAGCACCTCATCTACCCTTTTCTTAAACACCTCCAGGGATGGTGAATCCACCACCTCTCTGGGCAGCCCATTCCAATGTTTAATAACCCTTTGAGTGAAAAAATGCTTCCTAATATCCAATCTAAACCTGCCCTGACATAACTTGAACCCGTTTCCTCTTGTCCTATCACTTGCCACGTGGGAGAAGAGGTCAGCCCCCATCTCTCTAAAACCTCCCTTCAGGTAGTTGTAGAGGGTGATAAGGTCACCCCTCAGCCTCCTCTTCTCCAGGCTAAACAACCCCAGCTCCCTCAGTCGTTCCTCATAAGGCTTGTCCTCCAGACCCCTCACCAGCCTGGTAGCCCTTCTCTGGACACGCTCCAGCACCTCAATGTCCTTCTTGTAGTGAGGGGCCCAAAACTGAACACAGTACTCGAGGTGAGGCCTCACCAGTGCCGAGTACAGGGGGATGATTACTTCCCTGCTCCAGCTCACTACACTATTCCTGATGCAGGCCAGGATGGTGTTGGCCCTCTTGGCTGCCTGGGCACACTGCTGGCTCATACTCAGCCGGCTGTCCACCAACACCCCCAGATCCTTCTCTGCCGGGCAGCTTTCGAGCCACTCCGCCCCCAGTCTGTAGCACTGCATGGGGTTGTTGTGACCCAAGTGCAGGACCCGACACTTGGCCTTGTTGAACCTCATACCATTGGCCTCGGCCCATCTGTCCAGCCTGTCCAGATCTCTCTGCAGAGCCAATCTACCCTCAAGCAGATCAACACGCCCCCCCAGTTTAGTGTCGTCTGCGAACTTACTGAGGGTGCACTCAATCCCCTCATCCAGATCATTAATAAAGATATTAAAGAGAACCGGTCCCAGCACCGATCCCTGGGGGACACCACTTGTCACTGGACACCAACTGGATTTAACTCCATTTATCACCACTCTCTGGGTACGGCCATCCAACCAGTTTTTTACCCAGCGAAGGGTACACCTGTCCAGGCCACGAGCAGCCAGTTTCTCCAGTAGAATGCTATGGGAAACGGTGTCAAAAGCCTTGCAAAAGTCCAGGTAGACAACATCCACAGCTTTTCCTTCATCCACTAAGCGGGTCACCTCATCATAGAAGAAGATCAGGTTTGACAGGCATGACCTGCCTTTCACAAACCCATGCTGACTGGGCCTGATCACCTTGTTCTCCTGCATGTGCCGTGTGATGGCACTGAGGATGATCTGTTCCATGACCTTCCCAGGCACCGAGGTCAGACTGACTGGCCTGTAGTTCTCTGGATCCTCCTTCCGGCCCTTCTTATGGATGGGTGTCACATTTGCCAACCTCCAGTCGGCTGGGACCTCCCCGGTTATCCAGGACTGTTCATAAATGATGCAGAGTGGCCTGGTGAGCACTTCCGCCAGCTCCTTCAGTACCCTTGGATGGATCCCATCCGGCCCCATAGATTTGTGCACCTCCAGGTGCTGAAGCAGGTCCCTCACCATTTCCCTTTGGATTACAGGGGCTTCATTCTGCTCCCCATCCCTGTATTCTAGCTCAGGGGTTAGGGAACTCAAGGAACAACTGGTCCTACTGCTGAAGACTGAGGCAAAGACGGTATTAAGTACCTCAGCCTTATCCTCGTCCTTAGTCAATACGTTACCAGCCTGGTCTACTAGAGGACAGAGATTATCCTTAGTCCTCTTTTTATTGCCAATATATTTATAGAAACTTTTTTTGTTGTCCTTGACAACAGAAGCCAGGTTTAGTTCTAGCTGGGCTTTGGCCTTCCTAATTTTTTCCCTACATAGCTTCACTACCTCTTTCTAGTCCTCCTGAGCGGCCTGCCCTTCTTTCCAAAGGCCATATATCCTCTTTTTTTCCCTAAGCTGCAACACTAGCTCCCTGCTTAGCCAGGCCGGTCTTTTTCCCCGACGGCTTGTCTTCCGGCACATGGGGACAGCCTGCTCCTGCGCCTTTAGGACTTCCTTCTTGAAAAACATCCAGGCTTCCTGGGCTCCTTTGCCCTGGAGGACTGCCTCCCATCCTTCTGCGTGTGACCTGCACCGCGGTGCATTTACTCAAGGCAAATCCCCATCTCCTGGGGCATGTGAGGTGGGCGGCCCCGGGCTGGCTGCTGGCAGGGGGGCGATGCCAGCGGAGGAGTTTGGTGTTGAGCCAGGAGCTGGTCGGGAGCAGGAGATGGAGTGTCCCTGCAGCCCCCCCCGCATCCCCCGCTCCCCCTGGGCACTCGGGTGATGAAATCTCTCTGTGTTACAGCTCGTTACTGCTGCATCACGTGAACCTTCGTGGCCTTTCACCCTGGGACCTTCTAGGACAGGTAATAAACCGCAGGAGCACGAACCAGCGCTGGCAGCTCGTTGGTTTGGGGCTGCTCGCGGGGTTCCCTGGCCCCAGGCCAGGCCCTCTGGAGCTCCCCCAGTCCCACCCCCTGCCACAGCAGGGGCACCTCCAGCAGTGGCACAGGACGGCGTCCAGGCGGGTTTGGGATGGCTCCAGAGTGGGAGACTCCCCCCCCTCTCTGGGCAGCTGTGCCACTGCTCTGCCACCCGCACAGGGAAGAAGTCCCTCCTCAGGTTGAGATGGAACTTCCTATGGTCCAGTTTGTGCCCGTTCCCTCTTGTCCTGTCACTGGGCACCACTGGAAAAAGACTGTTCCCATCCCCCTGGCACCCTCCCTTTGAGTATTGATAAGCATTGATCAGATCCCCCCTCAGTCTTCTCTTCTCCAGACTAAAAAGCCCCAATTCCCTCAGCCTTTCCTCATCAGAGAGATGCTCCAATCCCCTCATCATCTCCGTAGCCCTTTGCTGGACCCTCTCCAGCAGTTCCCTGTATTACAATGTAGCCTGCCAAATTACAGGAAGCTACAAAATATACACAAATGAGTCCATAAAAGGTGTGAAACTGTTCCACCTTTCCACTAAGGGTTTACTGAGGTTGGTTTTGTTACCTGGTACCTATGTTGCCCACAGTTGGCATGAAGCTCCGGTTTGGATGAGGGTGTCTGTCCTCGCTGGCGGAGCAGCCGGACGGGCAGCAAACCCGTCTCTTCCCAGCCCGTTCCCTGCAGCCTCCGTCCTGCGGGGCTTCCCTGCCGCTGGGAGATGCCGTTATCCAAGGGGAGCCACGGCACGTGCCTGCGGGGCCCTGTACGCGGGTGGTCACCGGTGGCAAACCTGCGGTGGGGCGGTGGCAGTGCCAAGGGGGTCACTCCCGGGTGAGGGGGAATTTCTCGCTGTTTCCAAGCCCTCTCTCCCTTGCCACAACCAGCGCTGAAGTTTTACATGGTTTAAGTCTCAGGAAGCGCTGGGAGGAAAAGGAAAACAAAACAAAACAAAGTGGAATTTAGCTTCCAGCGCAGGAAACACTGCGTTTCAGGTAAGATGATTGGTGTTTGTTGGCTTCAGTTACAAACCAAAGTGGGGTCATTCTGCCCTGTGTGTATTAAGGTCCTAATTTTGGCGAGAGCCCTCACCTTTCAGGGGCAGAGACCGTCTGTGTGACGGCTTTGGGGCTGGCGCGCGGGAGGAGCTGCAGAAGTGTTCACGGCGCAGCGCCGCGGTTCGCTTCCCCCGTTCCTGCCCATGAGCCGGAAGGTGAAATGAGGGTGCAGAGCGTCTGTAGGAGCGGAGTCTGGGGACGGGCAGGGGCACTGTGGCCCTGGGGGGGCCATCCAGCTCAGCCGAGCCCCCGCGCCCCGTCCCCCCCTTTCTGCTCACCGTCCCCCCCTTTCTGCTCGCCGTCCCCGTGTCCGTGCTCGCCCGCTGCGGGCAGAGCCCCGGCCCCCTCCAGTCGCCGCAAAGTGCAGACAAGAGAGGACTTAATAGCACGATGAGAATATTAGTTTCTGACAAGCACATGCATCTAGCAAGTTTCTTCTATCTTGTATCCATATTTAATTGGGTTTTTTTTCCAAAATCCTATTGCTTTCCCCCCGCAGGCAGCTGGAAATCAGGTCAGGTCTCTTTGATGACATTGATGATGTTGTTGAAAAGTGTTTTAATTTTCCTATTTGGCCAGGATTATGCCAAATTTTGTATTATTAAAGACACAAATCTCACCTAGGATATAAAAATTTAGAGGGAAGTAAATCCAGGGTGAGCAGGAGGTTGGACTCGGTGACCTCCCATGGTCCCGGCCACTTGAATTGTTGTATGAGCCCGTAAAAAGAGCTACAAAAAGCGGCGTCAGGGAGGGCTAATTTTATTTAACAGCAGCTGTCCATGCCCTGCACAAGGGCATTCTCCTGTAACGTAAGGAGCTTTCTTTACAAAAAGCCGTTCTTGCTCGCAACTTAATTATTGCAGCTACTCAATGTTGTCGGCGTTATTTCTTTAAATATTTAACTTAAAATAATGCCGTGGGCCCGGAGCGGCTCGGCAGGAGCTGGCAGAGCGTCACGGCCCCCGTGCGTGGTGTTGTGGGGGGTGCGTGTGTCTGTAAATAAGTGCCTTTACCAAATCCTGCAGCTCTTGCGGTGTGTGCGGGATCCCTTTGGCAGAGGGGCTGAGCTGCGGCGCCTTCGCCCCCGGAGCCCCTCGCGGGGACGGACCCGGGCACTGTCCCGTCTGCTCACCACCGGGACGGCGGCAAGCTGGCGTCCTCCGACGGCTCCAGCGGCTACTTGAGACTCCTCGCGGGCAGCTGGTATTGTTTGGCACTGCTCACGGGCCTTTCCTTCTGCTTTGGGTACAGCCGTGTGAAAGCACCAAACACCCATCCCTTGAGCACAGCACAGCCCTCAGGTGCTCATCCCAGGGACAGTGCTTTTTCCATTGGGTGATATTTTTTTTGTTGCTTTGGGTGTGGTTTTGGGTTTGGTTTTGTTTGGTTTTTTTGTTGGTTTTTGTTGTTGTTGTTGTTGTTTTTTAGTTGGTTTTTTTTTTTTTCCTACAGAAACCCAGGTTCGAACGTTGCTAGCAGGGAGCTGTGTAGGTGCAAGCCTTGCAAGAGGCTGGAGATGCAATACCAGGAAAGCTGGAGAGGGACTTTTTGCAAGGGCATGTAGAGGTAGGACGAGGGGGAATGGTTTTAAACTGGAAGAGGGGAGATTTAGGTGAGCTCGGAGGAAGAAATTCTTGCCTGTGCGGGCGGTGAGCCCCTGGCGCAGGCTGCCCCGAGAAGCTGTGGCTGCCCCATCCCTGGAGGTGTCCAAGGCCGGGTTGGACGGGGCTGGGAGCACCCTGGGCTGGGGGGAGGGGTCCCTGCCCAGGGCAGGGGGTGGAACCAGATGGTGTTTAAGGTCCCTTCCAACCCAAACCATTCTGTGATTCTCTGAGTGATTACGCTGTCGGACACGCGGTGTTATCCGAGAGCTGTGTCATGTTCAGAAATACACAGCGTTGAGTAGTGGCAGTTTATTCTCCAAAGTAGAGGGGCTGCACCCTAATTTCTGCAGGGAAACAGCTGAATTTGGAGGGGCCGTGGACGGCTCAGCCACCCCTGCGCTGCGCACCCGTGGGGACCGGCCGGCACCGGGGCTGCGGTGCCCCTGCCCCAGCCCCAGCGAGAAAATGGGGGGTTTCCAGCCTTAGTACAATTCCCTGTCCTTGCTGTGGTCTCCTCCATAGCAGGGACAGAGGCAGTGTTTGGGCATTGCAGATTTCTCCTAAAATGACATTCTGAGGGGTTTGTCGGCTGTCCCCGCGTGCTGACGGGCAGCGGAGCGGCGCTGCTCACCGCAGGGCTTTGCTTTGTCGCTCTTCAAACAGACAACAAAGTATTTTTGTCCGTGAGGCAAAGGATAAGCACGTGTTAAGCATCTCCTGAGGACCGTTCCGTACCTCCCATGCCCAGAGTTTCTGGGCAGGGCTGAAGGGCCGGTGTCCGGGTTTCAGACACAACATGGGAACTGGGGTCTGCGGGTTTCTGCTTTCCAAGTTTGCTGAGCTTGGCACCGTCCCCTGGCACCCAGCGTGCTCCGCAGCAGATGACAGATAACCACACCATTAAAGGCGATAGAAAGGTGTCTTATTAGGTTAACCTACGTATTCGCAATATCTTTCATCCCGCGTGGTGCCTCGTGACGAGACCCAGCCCGGACCCACCCGCGGCCGGGGAGCATCGCCCTTCCTCCCGTGTAAGGCAAAATCTCCAAAATACGGGGCCTCGGGGAGGTCTGTGGAACGGGGGCATGGCTTACTTGTACCAAACTGCTCTTCTTCCCAAAGGCACTGTCGTTCCAATTTGCTGCTTTCGGAAACGAAGATCGTTTCGCCCTTTGCCTTCCGCGGGCGTTGCGGACCTGCAGCTGGCCGGAGGCGGCCGCGGCCCTGCGCGGGACGTCCCCGCTGTCCCTGTGGCTGAGGCTGCAAGGGGCGTGAGTGTACAAAGCCGACCTCGCACAGCCGTGTCTCGCTGCCTTTGCAAGCCCTGCCTCCACTCCCACACACATCATGTGGGGTTTTTTCCCTGAAAAAACAATCAGCATCTGACGCTACTCGTTGCGTTCTGAGTATATCAGAGTCTGCATGTGCCAAAGCAGGATGTTAAAAAAATGAGCTAATTACAACTGCATATTTTATCTCTACATAAATGATTTCTAGCCAAAACTGTGAAGACAACTTTTTGCCTAGTCTATGAATAAGAGCGTGCTTTCTTTTTATTTACCACTTTTCTATTTCTGAAATACCTTTCCACGACACACAAAAAATCTAAGAAGCAGCAGTGCCGCTGGCCTGGATGGGGAGGTGAGATGTGTTAACTGGGATATATGACAGCGTCCCACCGCATCGCGGAGAGGCTCCGTGGCTGCAGCAAGGGGGGCAGCAGGTCTCCGGGAAACTGAAAAGCCCATTTTAATACATAAGTGCTTCGCTCAGTTCTTTGCACCTGCTGGGCGGATGTAAAAAGAAATATAGAAGAAATATAAGAAGAAATATAGGAAATGTTGAGAGAAGAGGAAAAAATATAGTAAGGAGATGCTAAGGTTAGAAAATGCCTGGTGCGTTTTGCAGAATGGCATCATCCTCTGGCAAAAGAATATGGAAAAGCTTTGAAAATTGGGTTGGAAAAATATGCTGCTGGGAGCTTTTAAATTTGTGAAGCAGATGAACTGAATAACCTCATAGAGCTCTCTGTCTCTAGTAAATGCGTGTGTATATATATATATAAAAAATATCTGTATGTGTATATATATGCATAGATGTCTGTATCTTTAAATGATGGTATATTTGAGCAGATTCTAATGGACCTGTTGCAGGTGGCTCCAGGCCAAAGCTTGATTTGAGATATTATCAGACCAGGACAGACCAGGCTGCTCTCCGCAGAGTTACGACCTGTTATATTTTTGTTAGCAGAAGGGAGCAGGCGCGAGGTATTGCCACGTTGTTAAGCTTAGCCAGTTTGTTTTGAGCTTTTTGAAATCTCTTTTCTTTGTACCTGTCATGTATAAAGAGGAGATTAGGATGGCTAGCTACTTAGAAGGATTAGCAACATGTTCATTAACCTCTTTTAATCCTCACAATATTGCTTAATGAAGGCTATTATCAGATTTATATCCCAGCAAATTGCGGTTCCTTAGGATGTGAAATGCATTGGAAAGAATTATTCAATGGGAAATCCTGTTCTCAGAGGGATCGCGTACTTAATCTTACGAAATCTGGGTTTGTTTTGTAATACGCTGGCATTTCTTCCCCACGTCAGGGAAGAGAGAATTCAGACGTGCAAATAGTGTCCGTCCGCAGCGTGTTTTGAACCCGCCTGCTGAGGGCTGGGCTGTGGGCGCTGGGTACCTCTTCCCGGACCCTTCTCACCCCGCTGCAGGTAAACGCACGTCGCGCTTCGCGAGATGCTTTGCTGCTAGAACTCTCCACCTCCCCGTGCAAGAACCGGTACAGCCCTTTGGTGCGTAAAGTGGGACTTTCTGGCAGGATTTGGCTGCAAAATAGTGGTCTTGCAAAGCAGCGTGTGGGTTGTGACCTGCCCCAGCAGGGCTGGACGGAGCTCCTCTCCACTGAAGGGTCTTTTCTGCGTTGAAAAGGAATCTCACAGGACAAGAAAACCACAGGAATATGAAACATCTCTCTCTAACAGGTCAAGTGCAGCTTGCCCTGCGTAGGTAAGTTTATATATTGATAAAGCAATACATTTTTGGCAGGTTTTATGGTGACTCCAGTTGTTTCTCAACAGCTCAGTGCTGCTCCCAGAACATCAGCGGTTAGAGCCTGCGACTGCGTAGTAAAGTGATGTTAACATTAGAAGTGTGTCCTCAGCCGCATTAGAGCCGGCTCCCGGGGAGAGAAACACAAAAACCTGGACCAGCGAGCGTGAAAGGCTCCCAAGTGAGAAGGTAAATGAATTCTTGAATGTCTGAGACTATTTGTGCACAGATGTCCTCTTTTTCATTCACCTGGCTTTGAATGCGTGGTTTTGTTAAACCATTAAACCAGTCTTCCCCTGGCGGAACCTTGTGCCCCGACCCGGGCGGGTTTGGGTGAAGAGGGTGGGTTGTGTCTGTGGGGTCCCTGGGGAGCTGGGGGACAGGGGATCCCCATGCTGGCACGTGCTGTCCACGTGATGCTGGGGTTCCCCATGGGTAAAACAACCAACACCCAACACTATCTGGGTTTTTTTACCTCCAAAATTTGGTGTGATTTCTTCTGTCAATTTATCATAGAATCATAGAATGGTTTGGGTTGGAAGGGACATTAAAGACCATCCGGTTCCACCCCCTGCCCTGGGCAGGGACACCTCCCCCCAGCCCAAGGTGCTCCCAGCCCCGTCCAACCCGGCCTTGGACACCTCCAGGGATGGGGCAGCCACAGCTTCTCGGGGCAGCCTGCGCCAGGGGCTCACCGCCCGCACAGGCAACAATTTCTTCCTAATACCCAATCTAAATCTCCCCTCTTCCAGCGTAAAACCATTCCCCCTCATCCTATCACTCCATGCCCTTGTAAAAAGTCCCCCCCAGCTCTCCTGGAGCCCCTTTAGGCACTGGAAGGGGCTCTGAGGTCTCCGCGGAGCCTTCTCCTCTCCAGGCTGAACCCCCCCTCTCCCAGCCTGTCCTCCCCGCAGAGGGGCTCAGCCCTCGCAGCATCTCCGGGCCCTCCTCTGGCCCCGCTCCAACAGCTCCGTGTCCTTCTGCTGTGGGGCCCCCCCGAGCTGGAGGCGGCGCTGCAGGGGGGGCTCCCCAGAGCGCAGCAGAGGGGCACAGTCCCCCCTCGCCCGCTGGCCACGCTGCTGGGGATGCAGCCCGGGGTGCCGGGGGCTCGCTGGGCTGCCAGCGCACGTTGCCGGCTCATGGTGAGCTCCTCACCCACCAACACCCCCAGGTCCTTCTCCCCAGGGCTGCTCTCAGCCATTCCACCCCAGCCTGGAGTTGTGCTGGGGATTGCCCCGACCCACGTGCAGGACCTCACACGTGGCCTGGCTGAATCATGAGGTTCACAGTAGCCCAGTTTAGCACAAACATGTCAAAGGAGCCGGAGTGCAGCATGGGAATCACAGCAGAAGAGCGAGTGGTTTCACAGGTTTCTCTGGGAGGGTGCTGAGCTCCCCAGATGTGAGCAGGTACCCAAAGACAGACCTCGGTGCTGTCACTGTCCCCCCATCCATGAACCCTGTGTTTCCAGAGGTGAAACCCAGGCTGCAGTACCGGCGCTGCTGGCCGAGCACGCAGGAGGTCTGGGGAGGACCTCCCGTGCTGGTGGTGGGCACTGGTACCCACTGGGCATGGGTGGGAGCGGGTCCGTTGGGTGCTCCGCTCCATTTGTGTCCACGCAGCTGGGAGGGGGAGAATGGTTGAGGCGAGGTGGTGGGACGCAGAGGGTGATGCTGCTTGTAAGGGTGGCAAAACCGTCCCCACTTCAGGTGAACTCAGGTTCCAAGTGGAGTTGCAAAACCTATGCCGGCATCTCCTCCCACCTCCGTCTCTGGGGGCTGCTTTGAAAGACAACCATACCAACAAAAGCTTTGTGAACCGGTAGAGTTCTTCAGCGCGTCAGCCCTTCGCAGGGACTGTCACGAGGAGCAGCCAGAAAGAATATTGGTTATCACCTTGGGTTTTTTCCTTTTCGTTCTTTGAGATGCAAAGAGCTGCCCTTGAAAGCTGTTTGCTGCTTCTCCTGGAACGTTCTCTGTTCTCCCCGTCAGCGGGTTCCCAGCAAGGGGAATAGCAGGTCCCGGCTGCCTTGCTTTTAATCAAACCTGTGTATGCGGGAATGAAAATTTATTGCGATGATGAAATCCCAGGAGCTGCCATGTGAACGGTGCATTTCTGGAACACGCTTGAGACGTGAGAAAAATGTATTTTAAATCATTTTCATTTGAAGCATAGTAAAGATTTTTGGCATTTCGTAGGTGCAGCAGCAGAAAGAAAGGAAGGATTTATACCCTATGCATTTAAAACAGCCTAACAAATGTTTTTGAAAGCTCTGAAGTTACAAGTACCAAAAGGAGCTAACAAAGCATGCATTTCCTTCCTTGTGCTCTGCACTTCAGTGCTTACTCTTAATCTTAAACTGAAAGGACAAAGAGAAAACCCTGCTGCTACTTGAGCTCTTCCTTCTGGCCATGGGTGTAAGAAGTTACTCCATCGCTGTCTCAGAAATCCTGCGTTAGGTATAAGTGAGAAAAGCGACCTTCCACGTGGCACACAGCCTACGCACAAACTCTATTCTAAACCCTACCAGTGTTACGGCGTATTTAAGGCTATATGTTCTTGGTGGCCGTATAACTATTGGTCATCCTTGTGAACCCAGATTTTGGTTTTTTCAGCTTAATGAATTCTCTTTCACTGATTGTGCTCTTCATTCTGTCCTGGGCCAGGGAATATGGAATATAATTTATTATTAAAGAAAGTGGACATGATAAAGACATAGAGAGAGATATATAAAATAGATACATTGTGGAAAGTGATACTAGCCTTTGCTGGTGTCATTATGCACCTGCATTTAAAGCTGTAGATGATGGTAATTACCCTTTCTGTCTCATGTGTCAGCTCCTCGGAGGCTGTGGGTCTGGCTCGGGTCTTTCCATCCTCTTGCCTTCCGTGGTCTGTTGCTCCTGGGGTTTCATGGTTATCTCCCCTGCACGACTTGGACAAGGCGGGTGCTTCGTCCCAGTCTTAACGTGCTCTGAACGATAACAGTCTTTAATGCTGAAGTAAGCAAGGAATGGCATGGGAACAGTTAACCTGCACACAATTACACCAACAAACATCTCGTACGAGTAAGACCAGAACCAGGCTGTTTTCCCATCTGTTGGTCCCTTTTATCTCCCATCTCTGAACCACAGCCAGCTCCGTAAGTGCTGTGGAGAGCGTGAGAAGCTGGTGCTGCTCCAGGAGTCAGGGAGAGGGTACCCCGCTCTTGCGGCTCGCTGCCTGGCAATTATTCTCTCACCTGATGACCCCCACCCACCGGGGAAGGGGAATTGGGAAAAAAACAAAAGGAAAAAAAGAAAACCATGGCAATTTGCTCTCCAGGTCTGCCCACTGCCCGTTACTGGGATATTCACAGAAGGCAAAGAACAAAAAGGGCATGGAGTGATAGGACGAGGGGAATGGCTTCAAACTGGAAGAGGGCAGATTGAGATGAGATCTGAGGAAGAAATTGTTGCCTGTGTGGGCGGTGAGCCCCTGGCGCAGGCTGCCCCGAGAAGCTGTGGCTGCCCCATCCCTGGAGGTGTCCAAGGCCGGGTTGGACGGGGCTGGGAGCACCCTGGGCTGGGGGGAGGTGTCCCTGCCCAGGGCAGGGGGTGGGACTGGATGATCTTCAAGGTTCCTTCCAACTCAAACCATTCTGTGATTCTGTGATTCTATGAAAAACAGGGGATAATACAGTGTATTTGAGTACTGTATTTCTATACATTAATAGATTATGTTTATTAAGTGTAAAGAAGACACAGAAGTGACATGAATCACTCTTCCTAATGCTGCCAGCCCCAGCGTTGGCTTCCTGGTGGAGCTGTCGGCTGGGCAGGGACCGAGCACCCACGGGAGCCCCACTCTGCTCAGCCTTCGGTCCCTGCCAGCACCTCACGGGGAATCATAGAATGATATAGATATTCCATATGATGGAATGATATATGATATTCCATAGAATGGAGGGTCATGCGTGGGGCGTTACCTACTGGTATGGTTTGAGAAAAACCCACAACAATTTATCATTGCTTAGACAATTATTCTCTCACCCGATGACCCCTCCCCAACCTGGGAAGGGGAATGGGGGAAAAAACAAGGAAACGAGGGGGCTGAAATATAAACAGATTTAATGGAATAAGACTAGATAATGAACATTAATAGCACTGAAGACCGGCATTGATCCCGATACCGACACAGAACACCCAGGGGTTACCCTCAGCCCATTGCGCCCGCAGCAGCCGCGCGCTCCCTGCAGTGACAGCGCTGTGGGACCCCGCGAGCGCTGCGGCGTCGGGAGGAAGGGAAGGGCTCAGGGCTGCGGCACCGGGGCGAGGAGTTCCCGGGATGGCGGCCGTCACGGGAGAGAGCGCTCCGCAGCAAACTGTCTAACTGATACTGAGTGTTCATGGCATGGAACAGCCCCGTTGGGCAGCGTGGGGCCAGCGCCCGGGTCTCGCTCCTCCTCATCCCCGCACCCGGGGAGCTCGAAAGCACCGAGACCCCGAAACCCGCACACCATGGCTGGCTGTAAAGTCAATATTTTCACAAATTCAGACACTGGAGTCCTCTAAAAGTGCAGTTTTCCCAGGCATTAGAAGAGAAATCAGTCCTGTGTTGCTCAAATCCGGATACCTTCCTACCAAAACCGGTGTTGCAGTACTTGGGAGCATCACAGTGTGGAAGGACATGTTGGCAGCGAGGGGTGGGGAAGCCGAACCCCCTCTTTTGGGAGAAAGTGGTTCTATACAGCATTTTAGGTGTGAGGTGATGCCGGGGCATGGGGGGTGGGGGGGGGTTGTTCCCTGTGCCCTCCCGCTGCATGGGTAAGCGCCAGGTTTGCGGAGCACTGCTCCCGCCGGCCGTGTCCTTGGGGTTGGGTTTCCACAGTAGCAGGCGCTGGGAGGTGATTTTTCCCTTCTGGTGCTTTATCTGCTAAACACGAGAGAAGCGCATTCGTCTGCCTTCTCCTGACACATCTTTGTGTCCGTACGCGTGTGTGTGCACCCTGGGAGCTGCTGCGTGGGGCATTTACAGCTCTGTTTCATCCGCGCGGACTAACGGCAGCCCTCGATGGCCCGGTGGTGGTTTTGTAATGTTGACAGGGTTTGATTTTTGGTTGGGTTTGATTTTTGGTTGGGTTGGGTTTGTTTTGTTTTTTTTTTTCCTTCCCACCCCTGACTTTCTACCCTAAAAGTAATTTTTTTTTTTTTTTTTTTGTTCATGATCACTCTTTTTTTTTCCTAATGATGTGCAGGTAGGTCCTGGATAATGCTTCGCTGCAGACCATGAGTCCAACATAGAATCACAGAATCTCCTCGATTGGAAAAGCCCTGTAAGATCATCCAGTCCAACCATTAACCCAACACTGACAGCCCACCACTAAACCATGTCCCTGAGCACTGTATCCACACCACCCTTACATCCCTCCAGGGATGGGGACTCCACCACTGCCCTGGGGAACGTGTTCCAACCCTGGGTAACACGTTCCAAGTTATGATTGTGATAAGGCAAGGAAACAAAAAAGGTATGCCTTAGGTAAATTAAGACCTTATATGCGCATTAATGATGTCATTATTATTGTCCCTCCTAAAAATAGAAGTGGATCCTAATTCCCTGGTGCTGCCTCAGAGGGAACTTTTTGAATAAAAATGAGGCTAATAAGCACATCCAGGCAAAGAGGCGTGTGTGCTTTGCAGAGCTCTGGCTTTGCTGGGCAAGTAAAATGCTCTTTCTTTCTTTGTCACTGATCTGCCTTTCCTTCACCTTTGCCTGCTCTGCCTGTTGCCCTCTGCTCCCTGGGCGCCTGAGCTCCCTTCGAGGAGACCAGCGCGAGTTTCGTGCCATTTGGGTTCGGTCGCTGCTGGAGCTACGACCGTCAGGGGTATGACAGCGATGCTGATCCTTCTGGCCTGCCAAAGGGAACGCGCCGCCCCGGGCTGAGCATCGGCGCGAGAGAAAATTGCTTAATAACTTCCTTCGTTGCGTAACTCCTCATTTGCAGAATGCAGAGCAGTATCCCCGGCGCTGCTCCCGTGCCCGCTTTTCCCTACGCAGTTCCCAGGAAAAAGATCAAATTGCTATGTTTACTTTCTATTCGCACATAATTCTGGATGTAAAGCTGTAGTTAAAAAAAAATGCGGGTGTTGGTTGGTGGGTTTTTTTTGCTTTCTGTTTAATGAGGTCTGTCAGCCCCGCGCCGGTCTCACTGAAGTCCCGGGAAGATTTATCATTTTATCGTTGGATTTAATGAGGTCTGCGGTAGCGTCAGAGACAAAATTGCCCTTTTAATCTGTTACCAAAGCTGGATGTGCAATTTGCGCACGCTGAAAATGGAGGACTAAATTCAGACCCTGCTGTCACTCGGGGGTGATGGCCATGTCCCAGCGGGACGGAGGTGGCGGTGGCTTCGGGTGGCGGCGGTCGCGCAGCACAAGGAGCACCAGGGATGCTGGAAGGGCAGCGAGGGGGGAGGCTGAAGGGTGAAATTCGGAAATAAGGGGTGCAGGATTTGGGGCACCAGGGTGTTTCTCTGTGTTGGTGATACCATATAACAGCCCTGTGCCGGCGACGGGTAAAATCAGTGGTTTATAGGTCCAACTGAGCACGAGGTGATTTTTTTGTGAAGAGGTGATGATATACCAAAAGCTTCTTTCTGTTATGAAACGGAGGTAGTTTGCTGTCTGGAAAGTACGCTGTCAACACGGGGAGGTATTTATCGTTCAAAGTTTAACATCCGTATTTATTAATGTCTTTACAGCCTGTTTTCCTGGGAAAGCGATGCTCCCTCGGCTGGCCCAGTTCCCACCCCTGCTGCCTGGCCTTGCCCACCTCCTCCTGTTCCCCTCCCTCGGCCGGTCCCCGGCGCGCCTCGCCTCAGTCTCCACGGGAAAGCAGCTCCCAAGGACTTGGCTGAAAAACACTGAGGATTGGGATTTGCCTTTGTGCCTGTATGGCTTCACATCAGATAAGACCCTATTTACCACCTTCTTGGCCATCTTATAATTGCCCTAATCTTGTTTGCTGCTGACAAGTGCCAGCAAATCTGTTGTCCATTGGGATGAGATGCTGCCTTGGGCAAAGTTCAGCTCTACCCACAGAATCATAGAATCACAGAATGGTTTGGGTTGGAAGGGACCTTAAAGACCACCTCGTTCCACCCCCCTGCCCTGGGCAGGGACACCTTCCCCCAGCCCAGGGTGCTCCCAGCCCCGTCCAACCCGGCCTTGGACACCTCCAGGGATGGGGCAGCCACAGCTTCTCTGGGCAACTTCTCCATGGACCGGTATGAAACTGCTCCCTGTACAACATCGAGTGGACCTATAAATAAAGGGTACTTAAAAATATTGGCTGTCGTTATACTTCCGCAGAAATTACAGGGTCGATTCTGGCCCACAGTGTGCAGAACAACCCCGTGACGCTAAACTCGATGTGAGGAAGCAGTGTTACCAGCGTGCTGGGCACGGGGGAGGCGGGACTCTGCAGCAATGGCTTGGAAAAGATCAATACCAAAGGACAGGCATTTCCCTAAATAACTGTATATTGCAACAGTGCTGGCACCAGTCTGGCTTAGAGGATTTAATTAGCAAAAGATAAACGATGGGGGATTTTTTGTGTTTGTAGTTTTAACAATTTATTTTATTTTATTTTATTTTATTTTATTTTATTTTATGTTTATTTTATTTTATTTTGTATTTTATTTTATTTTATATTTTATTTGTTAATTTTATTTTATTTTATATTTTATTTTAATTTTTTTTTTTTTTTTTCATCTCCTCTCCAGTCTCTGTGATCTACGTGTCCTTTGCTGTTGTGTGTCACAAGTCACCAGGAGCTCTGCTCCGTTTGGGAGGGCTGCAGCTCCATGATGCGGCAGAGTATCCATGGTATGTACAAGTGTAAAGCTGCCTGGCTTTTAACGAACGCAAAGCTGTCCCGGCCACCGGTGATCTCCTGTGCTCCTTCCCCAGCAGACCGAAAGCACTTGAACTGGTGAGTGTTTCACCCTGGAGTCAGTAGTTCAACATGGTAACGCAGGTTTGGAATAAGTGTGAATATGCATAAATCTCAGCAAGTTATATTAGAAAAAAAATGAAACAACAAAATTAAAACAACAACAACAACAACAAAAAACCCCAAACCCAATTATTCTCAATATCTTTGAAAGGAAAAGGGATAAATTTTGTATGAGAAGGGTGGCAGAGCCCAGGAGCCGGTTGCACAGGTTAGTTTGAAGTTCCTGGAGTAGCTCTGGCGGGGAAGGTGTGCAGGCGAGGAACCCCCCATCCTCCAGACACGCGCGGCTGCTCCGTGCACAGAAATGCCGGCTGGCTGCCAGTGCAGCGTGGGGGTTTCGCATCCAAGTTATCCTCTCATCTGACCTGTGTACATGTTCCTAATTCCTGCCTTGCCGTAATAGCTAGTGGCCATTTATTCTGTCTAAAAAAAGTGTTATTCCATTGCAAAGGCAGATGGAATATTAACGGGAGGAATTATGTGTCTCTGGAGAGTAAGTGAGTTCAATTCCAGGTTCATCCCACCACTCCTGCTCAAACACCGGGCGTTGACCGAGGGTTTGCTTGAGTTACGGTGTATTTCCATGCAAGAAAATACCCAGTTTTCATTTACTTTCCTCTCGCAGGGTCTCCTGGAGATGCAGAGACTTTGGGACTGACGCTGCTGAGGGCTGTCGGGCCGTTCCCACATTGATCCCCTCCCGGGTTTGAAGGGGTTTCGGCGTCAGCTCGAGCCTCCGACTCGCATGGTCAGAAACGGCTGCGAACCCCGTCGTACTCACTTTGCGGTATTTCTTCTGTTACTTACGTCGTGCTTTCTCAGGTCCTGATGAACGAAAGGGGACGTGCACGGTAATTAAAGTTAATTAGCCCAGTATAATGTAAACAAAAGAAAAAAGTGAGGTTGAACAGAATTTGTCTTTTGTGTCACCTTACCCCTGGTTATGACAGAAAAGTCCTTTCTGGCTCTGGGGTCCTTTAGTTCTTCCTGATGGGAGTCAGAGCATTAATTATGCTTTTTATTCCTATTTTATTTTTTATGCACACTGGCGTTATTCACGGGAATTTATTTTGAAGGTCAAACTGAAGAAACTCCTAAAGCTGAGGGAATCTGATCATGTAACCGTCGCAGGTGACTTGCTGTGCTTTCAGCGAATTCAGGGGTAAGTAGTCTTCTGAATATTGCATGAAAACATCTCTAGTAATGGCTTTTAAATGATTTAATTTTGAAAAACAGCAGAGTTTAGCAGAAGAAAAGTGTTATCTCCTTAGGAAGCCAGCTCAGCAGCGCAGGACGCTTGGCTGTGGTGCCTGGAGTCCCCGGGCGCAGGGCGGATGGCAGAGCATCCCTCCCCACGGGACGGGCTGCTCATCCCCAGGGCTTTGCCATCCAGAGCCAGTGGATAATGATTTAGTGCTCTAGCAAGCCTTTCCTTTCCATGGAAAGAGCCGTTAATATGTGAAGATTCGCAGTAGGTTTGCATAACTTGGGTTGGGAAGAGCACAGCAGCGGTGGGATCTTTCACTGTCCTTTGTCAGCCTTCAACTTGGAGCTGCTGACTTTCTACTGAGGCCTGTAGCGCAGTACTAATGAAGAGAAATAAATGACATGTGTGGTTTGGAATCACAGAATCATGGAATCGTAGAATCGTTTCGGTTGGAAGGGACCTTTAAGATCATCAAGTCCAACCATTAACCTAGCATTGCCAAACCCACCACTGACCCATGTCCCTCAGCACCACATCTGCCCATCTTTTAAGTACCTCCAGGGATGGCAACTCCACCCCTGCCCTGGGCAGCCTGTGCCAGTGCTTCACAACCCTTTGGGTAAAGAATTTTTTCCTAATATCTGTCCTAAACCTCCCCTGGTGCAACTTGAGGCTGTTTCCTTTTGTCCCATCACCTGTTCTTTGGGAGAAGAGACTGACCCCCCCCTCGCTACACCCTCCTTTCAGGGAGCTGTAGAGAGCGATGAGGTGTCCCCTCAGCCTCCTCTTCTCCAGGCTGAACACCCCCAGGTCCCTCAGCCGCTCCTCATCAGACGTGTGCTCCAGACCCCTCACAGCTCCGTTGCCCTTCTCCAGACACGCTCCAGCACCTCAATGTCTTTGGTTTGGCACCAACTCTCAAATTCCCGTTAAATATTGCCCTTGGCGTTTGGGTGTTTGGCGTTAGTGCCCCGATGGAAGGCAGGCGTTGGGTGCCGCTCCCCGGTGCCGGGTCTGGCTCTGCAGCCGCCGGGCTGAGCCCCGGCAGCTCCCGGGATGTCTCCAGCCGCTCACCCACTGCTGAAACCAAATGGGGATGCTGCCTGCCCGCCGAGACTCGCAGGTCTTTAGGCAAGAAGGGATCAAGCCAGACTAGCTTGTGGAGCGTAGGCTGGAGGGCATCGGCCTGTTTTTCCTGTGTATGGCTGAAATGCATTTTCACAAGGAATCAGCTCTGGATTTGGAGAACGCTGGTTGGAAGAGGGTTTCAGTAACGAATCGCCCTCAGTCCCACAGCTCACCCACTGCAGGAGGGTTCTTCTGAATGCTTCTTATGAAAAGTGCTGTCTCGGCACGTAATACTCCAAAACTATTCTCGCAACAGTTCGGTACATTTTAAATTATATTTCCCTCCTTTGCCTGGAGACTGTGCAAAGAGGCTGGGTTTTCCCCCCTCCCATTGTGTTTGCAAGTGATTTTGAGACAGTTCCAAAGTCTCCGGAGTCCCCATGTCCCACTTGGTTCAGTTGCTTCTGAGAGCTTAAAAAATCTTCCTGTGGTTATTCCACTTTAACGAGCGAGGTGAGAGTTCCTCCTTTTGTCAAAGAAACGCTGAGATGTGGTTTCATGGATTTAGAGCGGGTGCCCCAGGTCGGAGCGGAGGCTGAGTTCTCCCCCCGCTGAGCCCCCTCCAAGGAGCCGAGGGATGCTCTGCGAGTACCGCTCGGCTGTACGGGGCTGGGCTTTGGCATTGATGGTGGTGGTGGTCATCAAATGTGCATGCAGCAGTGCAATTCAGGGCGTCTGGTGCTAAATTGGGAAGGGAGAGTGGCACGGAGCAGCCCGCGGTACACGGCATTCCCCTTTACCCTCCCCAGCGGCTTGTCCGGCCCTTCCCTGCCAGCGTAAGGCGTGCTGCTTTTGAAAAAAAGCTCACATAAATGAAAATGCTGAGTCTCTTCCTTCCGTCAGAGATAGCAGCAACAGTAATTAGTCTCACGGTCCTGAAGGACCTGAGCGGACACCAACAGCTCTCTACAAAGATGCTGCGAGGGCTGAGCCCCTCTGCGGGGAGGACAGGCTGGGAGAGGGGGGGGTTCAGCCTGGAGAAGAGAAGGCTCCGCGGAGACCTCAGAGCCCCTTCCAGTGCCTAAAGGGGCTCCAGGAGAGCTGGGGAGGGACTTTTCACAAGGGCATGGAGTGATAGGACGAGGGGGAATGGCTTCAAACTGGAAGAGGGGAGGTGTAGATGAGATCTGAGGAAGAAATTGTTGCCTGTGCGGGCGGTGAGCCCCTGGCACAGGCTGCCCCGAGAAGCTGTGGCTGCCCCATCCCTGGAGGTGTCCAAGGCCGGGTTGGACGGGGCTGGGAGCACCCTGGGCTGGGGGGAGGTGTCCCTGCCCAGGGCAGGGGGTGGAACTGGATGATCTTCAAGGTCCCTTCCAACCCAAACCATTCTGTGTTTCTATGATTCAAGGAGGGCTGGAAGTCCCTCTACGTTTTCACATCGCAGCGCTTGGGTTCCCCCAGGCACTTTGGTGTCCGTCCTTCCTTTCCCATTCCCTGGCCGTATTCCCCGCCGGAGGTCCCTCCCGTGCCCCGGCAGCGTGCCACAGCATCGCCAGGAGCCGGGCATCCCCCGGGCTGCCTGCACAGGCCGTGGCAGAGGGGCTCAGGGCGCAGCCCCACGGGAGCAGATCCCGCTGAACCCACAAAAAGGTATTTCCCAGATCCCGCCTTTTTTCCCCTGAGCCAAACGGGGTGGCGCAAGGCAGCGCACCAGGCAGTGCGGCACCAGGGCTCGGGGACGGGGTTCTGAAGGGGAGACAGCATTGCGATCGCAGGTCTCCACAGAGATAGATGGAAATAGGATTGAAATATAATTTCGGTTTCAAATCTGCGGTAGAGGCTTCCAACAGACTGATAACTATTTTAATGTTAGAGAGGTCCTTTCTCTTTTGTACACGGGGCGTATTTGATTCGGTGGCAATACGGCAGCTTGTGGCAGGCCGCATCTTTTCTTTGATGCCGGAAACAAAGCCATTCTATGTTTTTTTCCTCCTCTACAGGAGTATTTCCGAGCGCCAGCCCGGGCCGGGTGCTGCTGCACCTCTGGGCTGTGCCAGGGGAGGGCTCGGGGCCGTGGGTGCCCGTGGCTGCCCCGGCACGCTCCGCCCCGCTCCTCGGGCGGCTTTGGGGACACCCCGAGGGGTTTCTCAGAAGTATCACCGCTTCGATGCTTTAGCGGTCCCATTTCTTTCCTGCAGACTTTTCCATATTCCAGCCAAACTGACTCGCTCTGCTCGTGTCTGATGTGCTACAGTGTCGTTTGCTGGAGTGCTGCGACGGGAGGCGATAAAGCCCTCGTTTGAACATGCCAAATGCGACATAGCGCAAAGACCTACAGAAGATCACATCGCCAGATATTTTAAATGGGGCTCTCAAAATACTATTGACCTCAATTCCTCTGTCTTAAGCTCCAGCCTGTGAAATTAGGGGAAGATAAAATCTGTTTACCTCCCAGGGATTTGGTAAAAACCAATTAGCTTTTATGAAGTACTCCGATAACATAACGACAGGCATGACAGAAGAACACGCGGGGAAATTTATAGTTTTATGTCTGGAATAAAGTTTGAGTTATGTGCAATAAATAAAGCCCGAGGCAAGACATTGAACAGGGAGGGACGGAAGCACTGAAGAAAACTCTGCATGAAAAGCTGCACAGAAAGCCCGGAGTGGGGGAAAAAGGGTCACGGGATCTTATAATTAAAAAAGAGTCACGGGACCTTATAATTAAAATATAAATTTAAAATTAAATTTAAAATTAAAATTAACATTAAATTTAAAATTAAAATTAAAATTAAATACTGTACTTCTGTAGAGAGAGGAGGGGGAGCAAGCTCAGGCTGTGTAAGCAAGTTTAATTCTGGCATTTTCTAATGAAGTGCTCAATTTCATGATGGCGTTAGGGTTACGCGCCGGTTCCCACCTCCCTGGGGACATGGCTTTCACGGCCCCCCTTGGTGAGGGCTGGCACGGGGACCCGCAGCACTGCCCTCAGCACCCCCGTGTCCCGCCGGGACTCAGGACAAGTGACTTCCCTTGCGGTTTATTGGCTTTTATGGGCACAGCCCCTGTCCCATCGCGGATGCGGAGCTGGAGGGAGTTTTCCAGGGAATATTTGGCAGCTGGTGGCCCCAGCGGAGGGGGTGCTGGTGGGCTGCTCGGCACTGGTGGCTGTAGGACACTGAGCTGTAATACGCGAACCCATGCAAACTCTTGGTAAGTGCCTAAGGAACAGATAAAAAATGTTCTTCATGTTTTTTTTTTTTTCTTTTCCTATGCTTGACAAAGTTTGAAGGCACTGTCACAGAGGAAACGGTCACAGTCCTCACGTTCCTGTGCCAAAGCTTGCATACGAGCAACATGAAGGATTTAAGCAAGTAAATACATAAATAAGCTTCCCAGGAATGTATTGTACAAAATTGTATGTTTTCCTAATTATTTTTTTTTTAGAAAATATTCCACTTTGGCTTTTTTCTTTTTTTTTCTTTTCCTTTCTTCTTTCTGTTTTCCTTTTTTCCCCTTTCCCCTTTCCCCTTTCCCCTTTCCCCTTTCCCCTTTCCCCTTTCCCCTTTCCCCTTTCCCCTTTTCCCCTTTCCCCTTTCCCCTTTCCCCTTTTCCCCTTTTCCCCTTTCCCCTTTCCCCTTTTCCCCTTTCCCCTTTCCCCTTTCCCCTTTTCCCCTTTTCCCCTTTTCCCCTTTCCCCTTTTCCCCTTTTCCCCTTTTCCCCTTTTCCCTTTTCCCTCTTTTCCTTTTCCTTTTCCTTTTCCTTTTCCTTTTCCTTTTCCTTTTCCTTTTCCTTTTCCTTTTCCTTTTCCTTTTCCTTTTCCTTTTCCTTTTCCTTTTCCTTTTCCTTTTCCTTTTCCTTTTCCTTTTCCTTTTCCTTTTCCTTTTCCTTTTCCTTCTTTTTCTTGCCCTTTTTCCTTTCCTTTTCCTTTCCCTGTTTAAATGCGCCACCTCCAGTGGACACCGCACTGCCAATCTTTAATTGTATCAGTCAAGATTGTCTGAATGATGAAGCGGCCGAACTCTGCTGCCGGGACGGGCTGGCAGGCTGAATAACGGGGCTCCGGGCTGAGCACGGAGACGGTAAATGCCCTGATGGGCACCGAGCCGTGCCGGGCAGCTGGAATCCGGGAGCTCAGGTACCCGGAGAGCCTGCGGGCCACGCGCCTTGCCCGGCACCCACTGGGCAAGGGCTTTGGTAGGACTGGGGTTACAGTCTTGCCTTGAAGGTGCAGCAGGAACTGTTTTCTGGGGTATTTTTTCTTAAATTAGAGGGTAACTGCAAGGGCACGGTCAGCTTTCTGTTAGTTATCTGTGGTTTTCTGAGCGTGACCATCTCAATGCCAGCCGGGTGCTGCAGCTCTCCCGATGCTCGGCGGCGGCGGTGGCAGGGCCAGCAGGGACACGCTGCGGCTGCGCTGCCGGTGCTGCTCCCGCTCGGCTCTGGTTTACTGGGAACTTACCCTCAGCTCTTCCCTAAAGTGTGATATTAGTTATTAGCGCCAATTATTTCCTTGCGAACACGCAGAGAAGGTACTGAGTGAGGAAAAAGGGAGCGGGGAGGTGCTGTCAGAGCATCAGCAGGAATATTTTGAGCCGCCTAAATCTACTGTGGAGGAGAGAGACTTTTGCACAGTCGCAAGGAAACACTCGTTAAGGTTAATAACGAATCCCCTCAGCAATGGCTTAAGGAAGCGGCGGTTTCAATGCAATTTCTTCCACTGCCAGCGGACTTGACAGCCAGCAGAGAAACCCCACTGCTGCTCAGCTGGTACAGCGAGGCATGATGTGCCAGATTCGCTGCCTTCCATCGGCTTCGGAAATTGCAGCCCAGAGGTGGGAGCCTGCCAGGCGGAGAAATGCTGAAAAACGCCTATTAGGTATAAATTAAGCATGCTAAAGTTGAAGCATTGCTGTTATGTTAAACTGAGCGTGATCCGGAGGGAAGCCGTGCCTTGAATCAGATAAAATGTAAATGGGCAGCTTCTCCGTCTCAAATTAAGTCGCGAAGATTACTACAGATACCCGCTAACCAGCGCCGGCCCGTGCTCGTTCTCAAGCTGCTCCAAGATCAGGTTTTTCAACTGCGGTTTAGCCTGACCGATTTTTGGGGATTTTTGGATTCTACTGCTGATCCTGACTTAAAAGCAGGACGCAGGAGATGGGGGAAGGGGCGGTGGCAGAGCGGGCAGTCGCAGCCTGGGTGCATCAGCACTGGGAAAGATGTAGAGCAGCAGAATAAGGATTTCCCTGCAAAAAAAGAGATGACCTCTCCTCTTCCCCCTGCACAGCGGTTCTGGTCTCAGGAGAGAGCGCCTGTGCTCTCCCTGCGAAGAATATATGCATTTTGTAATGTTTTGGAGGATTTAGTGTGTGCATGTGATTTTTTTGCTCTGGGTGTGAGTGCCCCAGCGAGGAGCCCCTGCCCCGGTCGGGGAAGGAGCCCCCTCGCCGTCCGCGGGAGTGCTGCAGCCCAGCCAGCTCCTTTGATCCGTAAATTCGAGAAATCCGACTTAGGACAGAACCGAACTTCCTCCACAGAGTTCAGGGTTGGATTTTTTTTTTTTCCCCTCCTCCCTGCAAACTTTTCAAAGAAGCCTGACCCATGCCCGCATTCGCATCCCCTTCTCTCTCCGATTTCAGGAGCAAACTAAACTTTCCTAGGCTGGTTTATTTAAGATGTGATGGGAAAGGAATAATTTCCAGACCTGTCTGTGCTGACATTTCAAGCAGAAATAATTGGGTATATTTTTAGCTGCCTACATTCCAGCAGAAACAGAACTAACTGCACATTTTCAAAAGGTGCGAGTTTATTTGGGGGAGAATTAATGATTCGAGACTTCAAATAGGGAGCTCATAAAAGCCTACAAATGACCTAGGGTCGGCTCTCTGGCACTGTAACTTTGAAAACACATTTATATGGGAAGCCAAAGAGCTGGGAACACACACGCTTTTTTTTCTCCCTTTTAGCCCATGTGAATCTTTTTGTTCTGTCAAATGTCACCGCCGTGTCTCGCAGGCGGCAGTGCGAGCGGTGGGAGGGTTGAAAGGGAGCGCAGGAGTCGCACAGCCTCGGCGGGAGCAGGAGGCACGGCAAACAGGTCGAAAATAAACAGTCGTCACAGCCTGACGCTGTTACATATTGGCCAGGTTCTGTTGCTGTGGAGGACGCGAATTTTAGCCTTTAATTTAAAGAGCAGGTGGATCAGGAACGGAGGCGGCTCAGACTGGGAATAATAGTGGGTAGAAGGTAGGTACATCCCTAGGGCCCTCGATACGGAGCGCTGGTGGCGGGTGAATGGCAAGAAGGACGTGTATGTTTTTCACAAGGACTCCCTTATTTGCTGATCCCAACCTCAAAACCCCGTTCCCGTCCCTCTGCCTCAGCCCATCCGTGTAAAGCTCTGTTTGGCCCGCCCAGGTTTGTACACGGCCGCTGCAGCATCCCCTGTAAAGCCCCGCGCTTGGCAGCATCCTTTCCCTGCCCCAAATCACACCGATGGACGCGGCTCAGGAACCGAAACTGGAGACCTGGAAGAAACCCTCTTTAGGTACGTGTGTCATACGCAGTTATGTACGGATATGTACTTTAAACACTGCTGGGGAATAGAACAAATCCAGCTTTCCGCATGTATTTAGTTGTCAGGAATGGGTGCATATGTGTAACCTCATGCCTGGAAAAATGGACAGGTGACCCAAAGTGGTGGGACAGTTACTTGTGACAAGGAGGAGGTGACTTGTGCCGGACAGCCTGGCTCACTCAGGAAAGTGGGGCGAACAAAATGCATTTTTGTTTGGCCAAATAGAAAAGTCACCTTTGGAAACGAGGGTAGGGAACGCGTGCAGACTGAGGGCAGGGTTCAGCATGGAGCACACGTTGGGCCATGGGAGTTGCATTGCTCAAAGGGCTCGAGATGCCCAGGCATTGGTGGGCCGTTAGTCTGAAACCACAGAATCGCAGAGGGGTGGAGGTTGGAAGGGCCCTCTGGAGCTCCCCCAGCCCAATCCCTGCCACAGCAGGGGCACCTCCAGCAGTGGCACAGGACGGCGTCCAGGCGGGTTTGGGATGGCTCCAGAGTGGGAGACTCCCCCACCTCTCTGGGCAGCTGTGCCACAGCTCTGCCACCCGCACAGGGAAGAAGTTCCTCCTCAGGTTGAGATGGAACTGCCTATGGTCAAGTTTGTGCCCGTTCCCTCTTGTCCTGTCCCTGGGCACCGCTGGAAAAAGACTGTTCCCATCCCCCTGGCACCCTCCCTTTGAGTATTTATCAGCATTGATCAGATCCCCCCTCAGTCTTCTCTTCTCCAGACTAAAAAGCCCCAAGGCCCTCAGCCTTTCCTCATAAGGAAGATGCTCCAATCCCCTCATCATCTCCGTAGCCCTTTGCTGGGCCCTCTCCAGCAGTTCCCTGTCCTTCCTGACCCGGGGAGCCCAGAACTGCACACAGTGCTCCGGCTGCGGCCTCCCCAGGGCAGAGCAGAGGGGGAGGATGCCCTCCCTCGCCCTGCTGGCCACACTCTGCTGGGTGCAAGAATACCCTCTGAAGGGTATTACGTTTATTGTAACAGAAATGGGTGATATTTGTGGAGGCCACTTGCAGCCCTCCTTTCTTTAATGGAATACAAGCCCTTGTAGTACACTCGTCTTAGTATGGCTTTAAAATATTCCAATAATACTTAATCTCATGCAAATTGAGGCTATATACCCCTGCTTTTTTTCTGTTCATTGTATGATCTAATTTAGCGCCTGGGCTATAATAGTGAATTACGATCCAGACGGCCATCTGCCCCCCGTGGCAATCCACGCGCGGCGCTCCTGCCCTTGGGTCGAGCCCCAGCAATAATCCCCGGCACCGACTGACCTCGGCGCTGGGAGCAGCGCGATTACTTGGGAGAAAAGCAGACACTGTTTGGGGGTTCTCTCACTCAGTGCCCAGCAGTGCCGTATGCGGTACCACTTGATTTAACGTTCTGGAGGGATGCACAGCCCTCTGTGAACGCTTCTTTAACTGCCAGCCTGGAGACATCCCGACTCAGCATTAAAAACCAAAGCTTTGCAATAGGCCGTATCCTTCCAGGTCTCCTGGACGTTCGGTGAATGGCAGAATAGAAATTAACCTCACAGGGTTGGAAAAGAAGGAAGCAGGGCAAGGGAAGGCTGGTGCTGATGTTGCTGATAGAAATTGGTCAAAAGCAGATCAAGCTTTTTAAAAAAAATAAAAATAATCAATAGCTGCAGTTGCCAATCTGTATTAACACTGCACAGTTTGTCTTAGCTTTTCCCCTCTCATTTGATTCACTGCAGAGCTTTTGTTCTGATACTAGAACAGGTTATTTTTTCCATTCTTGCCTTCACTGCAGTATGTTGATTTAATTAAGGTTTTTTTTTTTTCAAGCTTTGGTGCAGGAAGAAGGCAACACAAGCTGAAACGCTGGGACGGAGCAGACCTCTCATTCACTCCAGGGCTGAGTACAATACAAAGCAGACAGTAGCACGTTTTGGCTTCTTTAATTAACACTAATTTGCTGGAAGGAAAATACGCAGCTCAGTGACCACTGCCACACTGCTCGGGGCTCCTGTCCTCCCCAGGAGCAGAGATCCTGTTACCGCCTTCTTATGCTGTTTCTTGTATTTGCTTGTCCTTGTGCTTAAACTGAAATGATGGGAAGACATAAAGATAGGATAGGGTAGGGTAGGGTAGGGTAGGGTACAGTAGAGTAGAGTAGAATAGAATAGAATAGAATAGAATAGAATAGAATAGAATAGAATAGAATAGAATAGAATAGAATAGAATAGAATAGAATAGTTCAGTTGGAAGGGACCTACAATGATCACCTTGTCCAACTGCCTAACCTTTTCATGTCAACAACCTAAAATACTTTTTTACTCACCGTCATATTTCTGGAGCAGGGAAAGAACACTCTCCAGAGGGGTTTTGTTGGCTTTTGGGGGTTTTGTTTGTTTGTTTTTGCTTTCTTCTGGGGGCTTTTTTTCCTAAGGAAACCTCAGGTTTTTCTTTACAAAGTTAATTCCTCTATTTTTCCTGCCAGGAGTTGTTTTCTCCCTGGGGAGAAGAAGGGCTGAAAGCAGGGATGTTTCCAGCCCTTGCCGAGGAATGAGCTGGGAGCTCCCGCGGCAGCAGAGGGGCTGGGGCTGGCAGGGGCACGGGGGGAGCAGCTGGGAAGAGGGCAGGGGCTGCTCCAGGGCCCTGTCCGGTGGGATCCCATCTTTGGGACCTTCTTTATCATGGAAAGGGAAGAGAGCAACACGAAAATAAATGGGATTCCCGGTTATCTGCTGGTGGGACTGTTCCCGCAGGCGCATTCCCAGGAGCCTGGCAGCTGCCCGGCCCCACCGCAGGGTTTCGGCATGGACCCGGCAGGTCGGTGCTCATTGCTGAGCTGCAGCTCGTCCCTCCAACCCCGGGAGGGAAAATGTTTCTTCTTTCTCATAGCAACAGCGTTTTATTGTCATGATTTACACTTGTTTTATAGGAAAAATGGGGAAAATGCTAGTTTGCTAATAGCACAGATGGGAAATTTAGAGACTACTCGAGTGCTTGTCTTCAGCTAATAGCCATTTATTCTCCCTAGAAAAAGACATTTGCTGCATTTCTGCTTTAACTGTTTATCTGAAATGAAGATTGATTTCGTTTTCTGACAAACACAGCCATATTTTTCTATGACTTGCCAGCTTTACCTGTGCATTTCAGTGAACTATTGCTCTAAACTTGAGTTAGTTATAAGTATATGCCGTGCTGTCTTTCTTTGATGGGACTATTGTAGTCACTCTTCCCTTTCACTGTGTCGGGTGGAAGTTGATTATTCCTCCCCAGGTCTAGTACTTTGAATTTCTTCTTATTGAATTGTACTCTTTTTTTAAAAATCCAAATTATTATTTCAGTTGGTCAAAACGTTTTAAATTCTAGTTTTGCCCTCAGTTTTCTTCCACTGCCTCTATGTTTGGTATTGTCTGTAAACTTAATAACCCTGCTTATACCTTCTTCATCCGTGGCTTGACCTGGAACCAAGAGAAGCTGCTGCAGACACTCAGTTATTAATCTCTCCAGTGCAGCCCTGAGCCTCTAAATCTTGGCAGAGACACTGGCTGCAGCTTTTCAAGAACTGGCACAAAAGACACTGCACTTTTTACAGGCAAGAAGATATTTCAGAAGCCACGGTGGCTGTCAAAACTTCAATTAATGATATCGTAATTTTGGTTTACGGGGGAGGTTAAGCACAGTGCGCTGGAAGAAATATGGATCCGGTGATGCTTTCTGATAATTAGCATATGTACATCCAGTGCAGCATCTTCCCAGAGCAACTCACTCGTATTCCTCGGTGAGTGTTGTTCTGGCACTGCTTCTACTCCCAACTATTTTGAGTTAAAAATGTGGGAAAAAAAAGCATCTATGCGAGACTTGTGTACATCAGGGCAGGACATGGTGGTTCCCACCGCCGGGCGCCCTGTGCTCTTGAGGGGTAAATACTCTTACACAGAGTAAGGAGGAGCAGGAGAAAGGGGGCTTGGTGACAGTTCTCCCAAATGCTGATAGAGCATCCCGCTCTTGTGCCTTGGGGTGGCGACAGGAGATGGTGGCTGTGTGCCCACTCCTCCAGGGCAGACCTTCATTGAATTCCCCCTGCTGCTTATTGAACCTAGGTATATTTTTATCTTCCCTGATACCCTGCGCAGAGTCCCACAGGGCAGAAAGGGTTGGAATATGCAGCGTGTGAAGAAACATTCGATTTTTATTTTATTTTTTTTCTTCTGCTTTGGATGTTGGTCTATGTGTGAGCTCATGAGAACAAAGCAGCAAATGGGCATCGATCATTAAAATAGATGTTCCTAAGTGCCCACGCAAATGCACGCGCTGCAGTCAAATCAATAGCTCTGACGATCTGTTCAGGGCCACCTCCTGCCTCCTCCAGCCAGAGAATGCGGCCCTCTTAATGGAGGGAATCCATCCCCAGCGCGGGGAGCCTTGGCATGGCCAGGAGCTCATTGAAAACCTCCGAAAAAAAAGCATGAAAGCAGCGTGGATGCTTTAGAAAAAGTACTCTTTTGGTTAAGACCATTGTTTGACCAATATTTTTACCATATTGGTCAAGAGAAGATTTTAGGTTTTTTCCATACTAAGAGCGAGATAGGAGAGAATATTGGACTATGACGCACGTACATGGGCCACACTGGGGTTGTGCTGTGAGAGCTGTGGGACACCTTTCGTCTTCTCCAGCGGCCGCAGCAAGGGCAGCCCCATCAGCGCCCCCCGCTGCTGTCGCCGGGCTCCCCACATTGCCCAGTTCCAGCCATTAGCTTCGGCCTTCCGAAAGGGAAATTCACGGAGTAAACCAGGCCCGAGCGGGATGCAAAGGAGGCAGCAGCCACCCCGTCAGACAACCTGTGTTTTTCAGAAAAATGTTTCATTCGCCTTCTCAGCCCAGCAGAAACAGCATAAAAATATTCTAAATTTGGAAAGTGAATACAAGGCATTCTAAATTTGCCGGGTTTTGCCAGTGATTGTAAAAGTGGTGGTAGCTTCAAAGTAGCAGGGGAAAATAATAATAATGTTTGTGGCCATCTGCATTTGACAGGTCAAAGTTTTGAAGCCTGATATTGCTACAAACTAGTTCGACATAAGCACAAACACAAACCCAGGCTGGGGTGGAATGGCTGGAGAGCAGCCCTGGGGAGAAGGACCTGGGGGTGTTGGTGGGTGAGGAGCTCACCATGAGCCGGCAATGTGCGCTGGCAGCCCAGCGAGCCCCCGGCACCCCGGGCTGCATCCCCAGCAGCGTGGCCAGCGGGCGAGGGGGGACTGTGCCCCTCTGCTGCGCTCTGGGGAGCCCCCCCTGCAGCGCCGCCTCCAGCTCGGGGGGGCCCCACAGCAGAAGGACACGGAGCTGTTGGAGCGGGGCCGGAGGAGGGCCCGGAGATGCTGCGAGGGCTGAGCCCCTCTGCGGGGAGGACAGGCTGGGAGAGGGGGGGTTCAGCCTGGAGAGGAGAAGGCTCCGCGGAGACCGCAGAGCCCCTTCCAGGGCCTAAAGGGGCTCCAGGAGAGCTGGGGAGGGACTCTGGGTCAGGGAGGGGAGCGATGGGATGAGAGGGAACGGTTTTAAACTGAAAGAGGGGAGATTGAGATGAGATCTGAGGAAGAAATTGTTGCCTGTGCGGGCGGTGAGCCCCTGGCGCAGGCTGCCCCGAGAAGCTGTGGCTGCCCCATCCCTGGAGGTGTCCAAGGCCGGGTTGGACGGGGCTGGGAGCACCCTGGGCTGGGGGGAGGTGTCCCTGCCCAGGGCAGGGGGTGGAACGAGATGGTCTTTAAGGTCCTTTCCAACCCAAACCATTCTGTGATTTGATGTTTCTGTAAACCAGAAGTAGCTCCTTCAAAGTCAGCAGAATTCCAAGTGCTTGAAAGCTGCCGTGGTTGTTGGGGACGTTGGGGCTCTGTGTGTCATTGGAGCAGCGCGGTCCTGCAGGGCCCCTGATAATTAGTCTGTGCCTCTCCAGAATGAACGTGTAGCATATGCATGAATTAATGTTAGCTGTGACTTATGTTTTAGAAGAGGAGGAAGCGTTGATTGAACTCGCCGTGCCACAACTGCAGTACCTGGCTCGTGAGCGCTGCTGCAAACAAGTGCGTTTGATTTGCTGTACTCCTGGTGCTGTGCGGCGGCGTAAGGGGAACGCTCGCCGTTAGTCAGTGGTATTGTACATTGAAAGGCTCAGAGGTTCACTTCCAGTTTTCCTTCTCAGCCTTCGGATATACCAAACGGCTGAAGGTGATGGGCGGTACGGTCATGACTGTGTGGTTAAGTGGAACATCATGGTCCAGAAGGGTCTTCTCAGGTGGGCCACCATAATACTGCATGACACTTGTGCTTGTATTTGACATCCTCTTTTGCTGCGTGGGTTTTTCTTTGGGTTTATCCAGTACTCCCTGCAAAAACCAAACCCACGCAAAACACTGTCCCTGCAGCGGGGTGTCTGGGCGCCTGTCCCGTGTGCCTGTTGCAGGCGGCATCCCACTGAGGGCAGCAGGCTTTCGCACGGGCGGGTTTGGTTTTCAGGTGAGAGGCAGAGCTCATGGTTGTTGAGTGGCAGAGAGGTCGCCCACGATGGAGGGCACTTTGCGGCTGCGGTGATTCACAGAAACAGAAAGGCTCTGCCAGAACTCACGCTGACCGCTGCCGTAACTAGTGCCGTAGGCCCCCGCGGTGGGTCTTGCGGCCAGCCCAGCCCTCCCTGGGCACCCTGTGGGTAGCCAGGTGGCCGCTCGGGACGCAGAAATTCAGCCAACTGTGCAGTTCGCTAGCTGGGTTTCGGCTTTTGGTGTGCATTTGCTTATGAACTAATTTGATGACTCATGGTGGAATTTTCTGTTCTGCAACCCAAGAACATTCAGAGTCTCGATTTGAATTTGAATTGGAAATCCCCACATGGGTTTCCTGAGTGGCTTTGCATCCAAATGAGCGTTTCATTCCACTGCCAGGCATCGTTGCCTCCTCCCGTCCTGGTGGCAGGGCTGTTTGTATCAAGGGCACACCTCATTGCCGAGAAAACACGCTCAGTCAGCTTGTGGGTTGTCTGGGAAAAAGAGCGTTCTGGGCTCTTCCTTCCTAACTCTGTAGCCACCGAGGACTGGGCTGACTGGAGAAGCAGACATGAAGCGAAGGGCATCACGGCCATCAGAAGGAATTAGAGGTTCAGACATAGTTGGTTCCGGGGTGTTTTCACTTTGTCCCGCAGCTACAGCGTAATGGAATTAGCAGGACCTCCCGTCAGAGCCTGGGCTCCTGGCTGGGAGAACGCAACTCTTTGCAGCGCTTTCTCGAGAGCAGAGCGGTCCTGTCGCCAGCATCATTCCTGTGATGGAGGACATTTCTTTAATGCCTATCATTCCCCTTTCCGCTCGCGTTCTTTCCTTACCTCACCATGGCTGACAGAACAAGTACATTGTCAATCTGCTTGTCTTCCCAAAAGCAATAATAATTTTGATTTTCATTTCAGTAATTAGAAGGAAATAGCTCCCCTCAGACTATCGTAGTTCTGTAACCATAACATTGTGATTAATAACATAAAATCTTTGCCTATTTCTAGCCTACAGACGGGAGAGAGGAGGCGAGGGAGGCCAGCCTGGGAAAGCAGGGAGGGATGTAGGAAATAAAAAGAAATACTCGAATACAGGAGAGGGGAAGCCTCTTGAAAACAGGAATACTTAAATACCCAAATACAGGAGAAGCCCATGGGACCACCGGAGGATTCCAGTAGTGTAACGCTGCGTAGCTGTAACTTGGGATGAACTTCACCCCAGCGTTTGTACTCGCTGTAGGGGGAAAATTAGCAATCGCACATCGCAGCGAGAAAAGTAAGGTAGGGGACCTGGGAGATTACACAGGAACGGAAAAGAGCAAAGTAAGGCTCATTCTGGTAAAAGTAAATTCATGTTGCGACAAAAAATAATCCCAAATCCATAAATGCGGTGGCAGGGAAAATCCGAGGAAATTAAAGCTGAAGGAGGTGAAGTGATGATGGTTGGAAAATTGGGTATGATTTTGCTTTATAACATGACTAGCAGCTGATAATGCCAATTTGCTGTGTGTAGGCTCTCGGCGCACTGTCTCTTTGGAGAATCACCAGGACACGCTGAAAGGAGGAAACCGACACAGCTTCTGGGCAGGGAAATGGAAAGGTCATCAGGGAAACACGACGGCAGCACGGATTGCTAAGGAAAAATATCAGGTGGAACAACACTCAGGTTTGCATAAGCTATTATAAAACTTCATTCAATTTATTGCAGAAAAGGAATGTGAGCAAGAGCCGGAATAATTAGTCTAGTACAAACAGCCTGACAGTAACGAGGACGGTGGACATCCCACCTCCCCTCGTGGTAAAACCCCGCTGCTTGGGCTACTGGAATAAGTTTATAATATGTAATATATATAGTCCAGCTCGGGGGGTCCCAACAGCAGAAGGACACGGAGCTGTTGGAGCGGGGCCAGAGGAGGGCCCGGAGATGCTGCGAGGGCTGAGCCCCTCTGCGGGGAGGACAGGCTGGGAGAGGGGGGGGTTCAGCCTGGAGAGGAGAAGGCTCTGCGGAGACCTCAGAGCCCCTTCCAGTGCCTAAAGGGGCTCCAGGAGAGCTGGGGAGGGACTTTTTACAAGGGCATGGAGTGGTAGGATGAGGGGGAATGGCTTCAAACTGGGAGAGGGGGAGATTGGGGTAAGACCTGAGGAAGAAATTCTCTCCTGTGCGGGCGGTGAGCCCCTGGCGCAGGCTGCCCCGAGAAGCTGTGGCTGCCCCATCCCTGGAGGTGTCCAAGGCCGGGTTGGACGGGGCTGGGAGCACCCTGGGCTGGGGGGAGGTGTCCCTGCCCAGGGCAGGGGGTGGAACTGGATGGTCTTCAAGGTCCCTTCCAACCCAAACCATTCTGTGATTCGATGATTCTATAATAAGGGACGGAAAAGGCACAGGAGGCACCGAGCACTCCATCAGCACCCGGGCGCCTTCGCTGCACCTTCACCTTCCCCGGGGCATGTCCTGCTGCTGCCCGGCAGGGTCACCCCACCCTGCCGACTTACGGGCTCGTTTCACTTAGCCTCGTTAGCTGCTTTTCTTAAATCTTTTGCTGCGACTGCTCATCAGCAGGGAGCTGCTAAGCCGGTGTGTCCTGGCCAGCTGGCGGCACAGAGCCGGGCGAGCTGAACCGCACTGAAATCCCGTTGTTGCTCAGACCATGGAGGTTCTCGCTCAGTGTTCCTGCAAGATAATTTTGCAAAACCCCCTTAAAATCTTTAAACTGCATTATTCGAAGCTTCCTCAGTGCGTAGTCTTTTCAAACACACAAGACCCACGTCGCTGGATGAAGGTCCCTCCCCGCAGGTCGCTGGCGAGGGCTGGGAGCCGCGACCTGCTGCTGGCCCTGCTGCTGGCCCTGCTGCGACCTCGGCTCTGTGCCGACCTCAACTGCTTCATCTCAGAACGGGATCATCCCTTTCTTTTTTTTTACTTTTCTTTTTGTTTGTTTAAATAATTTAAATGTCCCCAGCGGCCAAGCAGCCACCATACCCTAGATACAATTCCCGGGCTTGGGTTTTTTTTGTTTGTTTTTTTTTTTTTTTCTCAGTTTGAAAATATGTACTTGTGAATTCTTGGACCGACTTTTCCTCTCGCCCCCAGCCCCGGGCAGGGGCTGTGCTTTGCACCTCTCCGCTGTGGGAGCTTACTGCTGTTTTCTCCTTCTCTTGTCTTCCCCCGGCTGCTCTCCAGGACCCCCCTCATGCGCGTCTTTTTTAAACGACGGATATGAGGACTGGACGGAACAGCCCACTTGCACTGGTGTAATTGCCAAGTACGGAGACGATACATTCCTGGTCCCGCATCTGCTCTGCTTTTGCCTGCGGATGTCCATCCCACGAGACTTTCTGATCCCAACGTAAGTGTCCTGTGCTTCTGCCCAAGTCTTTCCCAGCCCCGGGCTCCGAGCGGTGAGCAGGGACGGCATGGCCTCGTCCCGCCCGCGCTCACAGCCGGCCGTGTCTCCTCGCTCTGCTCCTAGAACCGAAAAGCAGAGCAGGTTATTTTTACAACACGTGTTTTCCATAAACCTGAGCTGGTGAACCTCCTTTGATGCCTTACACATAGTTACTGATGGGCTATCGGGTTATTTTGCTGGTGATCGTCACCCGTTGGAAAGCCTCCAACTATCTTGTTTACTCTTTTCAAATATGGGAGCTTTCTTCTGCTCTTTAGCTGAAATCACAGAACGGTTTGGGTTGGGATGGACCTTAAAGACCATCCAGTTCCACCCCCCTGCCCTGGGCAGGGACACCTCCCCCCAGCCCAGGGTGCTCCCAGCCCCGTCCAACCCGGCCTTGGACACCTCCAGGGATGGGGCAGCCATCTCTTTGAAAAAATCTCCAAATCTCTTTTGAAACTTACCCACTATGTTCATAGTTATTAAAAATGGTTATTAGCAATTGAGAGATATTCAAATCCACCAGTTTTTTTAAAAACCTGTGCTAGTTACCTTGACCACACAACCCAGAAACATGTATGTGTGGAAACGTGCCCGTGCCCGGCAGTCTGGCAGCACCGCCTCGCTTTGCCGCAAACTTCTAGAAACATTTCCAGCTTTCCGTGTATTATTTTTGGCAGTTCTGTTTGCGGAATCTTTGCCCTCACCAACATCTATTTTGAATCCCATTAATTATCTTCGCTGACGATAGGTCTTCCATCGTATTTGAGAAGTCGTGGCAGTCTGGTGAAGTTCCCACTGACTGGAAAAGGGGAAATATAACCCCCATTTGAAAAGAGGGTAAAAAAAAAAAAGACTCAGGGGACTACAGGCTGGTCAGTGTCACCTCTGCGGCCAGCAAGGCCATGGAGCAGATCCTCCTGGAAACCACGCTAACGCGTGTGGCAAATAAGGAGGTGATTGGTGACAGCCAACATGGCTTCATGCAGGGCAAATTGTGCCTGACAAGTTTGGTGGCCTTCTGCGAGGGGGTTACAGCGTTGGTGGCTGAGGGGAGAACAACAGACATCGTCTCCCTGGAGTCGTGCAAGGCATTTGGCACTGTCCTGCACTGTTTGGAACTGAAAGAGGGCAGATTTAGGTGAGATATGAGGAAGAAATTGTTGCCTGTGCGGGCGGTGAGCCCCTGGCGCAGGCTGCCCCGAGAAGCCATGGCTGCCCCATCCCTGGAGGTGTCCAAGGCCGGGTTGGACGGGGCTGGGAGCACCCTGGGCTGGGGGGAGGTGTCCCTGCCCAGGGCAGGGGGTGGCACTGGATGGCCTTTAATGTCCCTTCCGACCCAAACCATTCCAGGATTTGAGGATTGTGTGTCCTTTTTGTTCCTCTTGGCAATTTTCCTCCGGTCACTGCGTGAGGGGACGGAAGGGCGGAAGACCCCTGACCCGCCGCGTGCCGTCAACGTTGTTCATCTTCTGCAGCGACACAAACCACAAAAAAAAAAAACGAAACATGAAGGAGCCGGGGGACCCCCTCCCCCCCTGCATCCCCCCCCCCCTTCCCAATCCCCCCCTTCCCCCCCCCGGGGCTCCGCGGGGGCGGGCGGCGGCGGAGGAGGAGGCGGCGCGGAGGGAGCCCGGGGTGAGGAGGGTGACGGCGGCGGCGAAGATGCGGACCGCACTGAGGCTGCGGCGCGCGCGTGGCGCGGGGGCGTGGCGCGGGGCGTTGCGCGTGGCGCGGGGCGTGGCGCGGGGGCGTGGCGCGGGGGCGTGGCGCGTGGCGCGGGGCGGGGCCCTCGCCCGGGGGCCGCGCCGCCGCTGCCGCCCGCTCCGCGTGGGTGGCGGCCGCGCAGAGCGGAGCCTCCGCGGCCGCGTAAAGCGGAGCCTCGGCGGCCGCAGAGCGGTGGGTCGGGGTGTGCCGGGCCCGGGGGGGGGGGGGGGGTGGGGGCGGCCCGGGCTGGGCTCGGTGGGGCGGGTGGGTGGCGGCGGCGGCGGCGCTGCTGCTGCGCGGAGCGGCGCGGAGCATCGCGGAGCATCGCGGAGCATGTCGGCGCTGCGGAGGAAGCTGGGGGACGAGTACCAGGTGGTGAGCACCTCGGCCAGCGGAGGGGGGCTGCCCCCGCCCCGGGCGGCCCCCCGGGGGAAGCGGCAGCGGTTCGTGGATAAGAACGGGCGGTGTAACGTGCAGCACGGGAACCTGGGCGGTGAGACCAGCCGGTACCTCTCGGACCTCTTCACCACGCTGGTGGACCTCAAGTGGCGCTGGAACCTCTTCATCTTCATCCTCACCTACACCGTGGCCTGGCTCTTCATGGCCTCCATGTGGTGGGTGATCGCCTACATGCGGGGCGACCTGAACAAGGCGCACGACGACAGCTACACCCCCTGCGTGGCCAACGTCTACAACTTCCCCTCCGCCTTCCTCTTCTTCATCGAGACCGAGGCCACCATCGGCTACGGGTACCGCTACATCACGGACAAATGCCCCGAGGGCATCATCCTCTTCCTCTTCCAGTCCATCCTGGGCTCCATCGTGGATGCCTTCCTCATCGGCTGCATGTTCATCAAGATGTCTCAGCCCAAGAAGAGGGCCGAGACCCTGATGTTCAGCGAGCACGCCGCCATCTCCATGCGGGACGGCAAGCTCACCCTCATGTTCAGGGTGGGCAACCTCCGCAACAGCCACATGGTCTCCGCGCAGATCCGCTGCAAGCTGCTCAAAGTAAGTGCGGGTGCCTGCTACGCTTGCCCCACTGCCACCGCTGGGTCCCCCGGGGACATCCCGCTGTCCCCCTCTGTGTCCCCACCTCTGCGGCGCCCCAGAGCTGCCGGCCCCTCCGCACGCCCTTTTGGCCGGAGAGCTTTGCCGTCCCTCGCTCCTGCCCGGGGCTGCCTCCGTGTCCCTGCGATGCTCTGTGGGCTCACCAGATTTATTCGCAACTGTCTGATTTACTGGCGGCTTTGTAGGATAGCGGTTATATTCAGCACTGGGTTTACACGCATATTTATATATTTCCATAAAATGCTGGATTTCTCTGACAAGTAAATACTTTGTAGCTTGAATTCCTCGGTGTGCGTTTTAAAAGCAAGCTGTTTGCCTCTCTGGCGTATTTCTGTGTTTTCGGGTGACGGTGAGCCCAGTCAGGCAGAACTTTATTTATATGGTGCATGAACTTCATGGAAAGCAGAATGCCAGGGTTAGACACTTAAAAAAATCCTTCTAACGGCCCTGTGTGTCCAGGGGAAATCGAGTGTGTGTTTGAGGCTTAGCTACAACGGCTGCATATTCATAGGGGAGATGAAGGAAATGTGGAGTGGGTGGAAGGGGCCGGCTCGGCTGACGTTTGACGCATGCAGAGCATCCCGCATGTTTCCGTGGCTGGCTGGGGATGTGGGTGCCCGTCCTCGGGGGGGGTGGGTGGGTGGGTGCTCTGCAGGGGATGTGGGTGCCCTGTCCTCGGGGTGGGTGGGCGCTCTGCAGGGGTGGGAGGGGGTCCCCTTGCCCGGGGGGACCCCACTTGGAAGGCTGCCCTGCTTTCTTCCCCGCTCCTCTGGCTGCCCCCCGCGGAGGGATGCTCATCCCCCGCCTGCTGCGCCCGGCTCCCGTTTTGCTCAGAGGCTTTTGAAGTTGTCGTGTTTTGGCCCAAATACGTTTTTCTGCCGTGGGTTTTGCAGGTGGGGTCAGCGCGGCGTTTGGTGGGGGCTGCAGGACCCTCCCTGCGTCCCAAACCGGGGGGAGTCTGTGGCCAAAAGGAGGGGTAGTGCCCACGCTCAGCGAGCGGGGAGGAAGGGGAATTTAAAGAACATCCGTAATTTCGTTTGGCTCCTTGCTGCCGTGCCCAGATGAGGGCTGTAGCGGGGGACTGCCGTCGGCGGAGATGCTCTCCCTGCAGCTGACCTGGAGGCATCTATCCCTCTTCTTTTCTTTCTGAACAATCAGCCGGAGTCTCAGTTTCGCGTTTCCCCGATATGAGCTAGCCCTGATTGTTTCCTCCGGTCAGAAGTTTAGCCGGGTAAACTGAATGACGTGCAATTAGCCCGGTAAGTAATCATCTGCTCTTTAGAGGGCACCACGGTGACCCCTCCGACCGCCTCGTGCGCCGAGGCCGTCCTGACTAGGGAGAGGTCGGACTGTCACGTTTAGCGTACATCTTTAATAGCTTTAAAGAATCCAAATGAGTCCTTTCCGTTACAGATTTTGAAATTACCCCCTTTTGTACCCCGAGGTGCCGCAGGGGGAATTTTAAAAGTCGGAGCGTAAAACTTGTAGGGTGGCTCCACCAAATTTCCTGAACTTTGTGTCTGCGAAAGAGCGGCTTCGCAGCTCTCCTTTGCTGTGGCTTCGTGACGGCGGTGCTGGGGTCAGCGGGGGTGAAGGTTTTGCGGCCGTGTAAAAAAGCAGCGAGAAAGCGAGAGGAGCGCGGGGAGCCCCGCCGTAGCAGCGGCTCAGGCGATGCAAGCTGGCCCCGCGTCCCGGGGCTTCGCTGGGGTTAGGGAAGGGAAAAAGCCACTCGCGAGGCACGTCACCCACGTGGTGGCCGTGGTGGCGCGCTGTGCCGCGGGCAGCCCGCGGTGCCCTTTGCCTGCCGGGCTGAGGGGCTCTCCCCGGCCCAGCGCCGCCCAGCCCGCGGCAGCTCTCTCCATAAATGTGGAGGGAGAGGGGGAAGAGTGATAAAGGGCTGAAATGTGGGTTTTTTTTTTTTTCAATGGGTGCGGTTATAGCCAGCTCTGCGCATCCCCGACCAAATGTCTCTGCGTGGCGCAGCCTTTTGTTCTGTGGGGGGAGCGCTTGGCCAGGCCTCATGGCCGGAAAAAAAAAAAAGGAAAAAAAAAAAAAAAAGATTAAAAAAGAAAAAAAGGATTGGAGGAGGGAGAGCGATCTCTCTTCAGGAGGTGCTGCCACAGACGGACAGTCTGTCCCGCGTGGCGGAGGGCGAGCGTGCGGCGGGGAGCCGGGGGGGGATCGCTGCTTCAGTGTTCCTGCTTTGGGTTGCGTATAACGTTTGTTGCAGGTCCCTTGCAGAACCGGGAGGGCAGAGTTAACTGGCGGGCTGCTCACAGATTTTTCTGCTGAAATGCTTTTCTTTTTTTTTTTTTTTTTTTTGCTAAAAAGTTATTCTGCTTGCAAAATCTATGTAAAATTGGAAATCCAAATACACTGTTCTAGATATTTTTTAAATGTATTTTTTTTTCCCCAGTAAGCTTAGGCTATAGTGGAGAACAAAAAAACCAAATATAAAACCTTAAAAGTGACAAGTTAGTGCAAAGGCTCATTCGTTGTAATTTTTTTTTTTTTTTTAATGAATCTCCACGGTTGTGAAGAACTTGGATGAAACTTAGAAGCTCTTTACTTTCCCCCCGACAATACACTGAGCTACAAGAGCCACTCAAGGTCATTTCTTCCTGCAAATGCACTGGCGCGAGGCGCAAATGGTCAATGGTGGGAGTTCTCACACGCTGCTCAGGGGTAGCTGTAAAATCATATTTGGTTTGTCTATAACATTTTAGCTCTCAATCTTTGTCTCGGTTCCCTCCGAGCAGAAGCAGTCATACTTTGTGTATGTGACTTTGCAGCTGAATAGCGTAACACCTGATTTTACTGCAGCTGTAGAATAAGGGTTGGTTTGCTTTTTTTTGTGATGGATGTGCTTGATCCCCCGGGCATCCTGTGAGCTCCAGGGCGAGCGGTGGTAGCGTGTCGGTGCGGTGGGAGGGGGAGGAGGGTCCCCCCGGCGCCGCAGTGGCGGTTACAGCTCGCGGCGCCCGGGCAGAGCCCACCCAGTCCTCACCTCGCTGCCCTATCGTTTTCTTCCCCGCAGCTGGAGTTCACGCCGGTCTCTCTGCACTTTGCCATGTCCCTCAAGTACCGCGTTGTCTTTAACTCTCCTTTTTTGTCACTATTCCATCTGTTAATGGAATTATATATTCTGTTAATCTGTTAAGATATACATTATGTAGGAATTTTTTTCAAAATAATAGTTCGCCCTGCTTCGTCATCCTCTCCTGTGCATCGGTAACAGGAGGGCTACAGAGATGATGAGGGGATTGGAGCATCTCTCTGATGAGGAAAGGCTGAGGGCCGTGGGGCTTTTTAGTCTGGAGAAGAGAAGACTGAGGGGGGATCTGATCAATGCTGATAAATACTCAAAGGGAGGGTGCCAGGGGGATGGGAACAGTCTTTTTCCAGCGGTGCCCAGTGACGGGACAAGAGGGAACGGGCACAAACTTGACCATAGGCAGTTCCATCTCAACCTGAGGAGGGACTTCTTCCCTGTGCGGGTGGCAGAGCAGTGGCACAGCTGCCCAGAGAGGTGGGGGAGTCTCCCACTCTGGAGCCATCCCAAACCCGCCTGGACGCCGTCCTGTGCCACTGCTGGAGGTGCCCCTGCTGTGGCAGGGGGTGGGACTGGGGGAGCTCCAGAGGGCCCTTCCAGCCCCCACCACTCTGGGATTCTGTGGTTCTGTAAGGGGAGTTTTGGCTGGTTGGTTCAGACTGAGATTTCAGAGCAGGTACCGCTGCGTGTTCCCTGGATCTTCCTTGGGAAGCATCCCTGGAGGAGCACCACGTGAAAGCACAGCGCTTTGGACGGTGGCGGTGGTAGCTGAAGACCCCGACAGAGGAGCCAGAGGGCAGAACTAGGAAGGATTCTACAACCACCCCTTGAAAGGGCTCTCCCAAACCGTTGCCCGTCATAACGAAGCCTGGTGCACGCGAGTCCTAATTGCATTTCGTTGGCTCTGACCCGCGGCCACCGTTTTCCTCCGTCCCAAAGCCAAGCCAGCCGTGGGGGTCTAGGTGTCCCCAGGGTGACAACGTCACCCAGAAGTGGGCCAACCTTCTCCTCCCCCATGGCTACGGCAGTATTGCGGGGCGGGATGTCGGCTGGAAGCAGTTCCCTCCCCAGGGCCGCTCCTTGCCCTGCTTACGGGTGTTATTTGGTGCTTTTGCTCGTGTTTTTGTCTTTTTATTGAAAAGTAGACTTCTCTCTAAAGAAAGAACAAACAAAACCCCGCAGGCAGGATATTTATGCAGATGTGCTCTAGATGTTTCTTGGCTCTGATGTCTCTCTCTAAGACTGCCTGGCGTGTGCCAGGATGGGGTGGCGCAGGCAGGTGGGGTAAATCTGAATTTCCACACGCGGAAATTTAAGCGCATTTCCCAGCCGAAACTTCGGGGCAGTGAAACACGCGATTGTTTGTTTGGGATTAGATCGCCTTCAAATCCAGCCACCATTCAGGGGAAATTTTAAAAATAGAAACCAAATCCTAAGCGAGGCGCATAATCCGGTTTTGCTCTGTCTGCTGCCTTTTGCTTTCAGGCTCCCAACTGCTCCCACCCCCCCCCAGCCCAGCGTTTTACTGGGGGCGCGGGACTGGGTTTCTCTGGGAGCCGCTGGTGCCACTGGTGGGAGCACTGATGGTCCGGAGGTGATGGCTGCACCGGTCCCTGTCTCACGGTGCGTCACCCCCCACCCCAATTCCATACGTAGCGCGGCGGATCTGCGTAACGAGGAGAATGGAGGCAGAGTTAGAGGAAAAGTTAGAGGGGAACATCATGCTTCTTCCTGCAAGCGTAACCGCGCTCCCTCTAAAAAGAAAAAAATCCCATTTCAGGTCAGTGGTATTGTTCAATACGGGGAGTTTCGTGTTGGTTCGGAATGTGGGGAATGATGGAAACACGTCTCAAGTAGTGATTTAATGTCGGGCTTTGGCTGTGTGTGATGAATACAACAGTTTGCAAAACTTCCGTGTAAAATCTGAACAGCAAATAATGGAAAAATTCTCTAATAAAAATAACGACTGGAGAGGGCTATAATGTTCTGTTCCTGCCTATTCATAACATGGGGAGAAGAAATGAAAAGTGGGAATGAAAGGCGGGGAGGGAGCGTTTGGGCAGGGCTGGCTGATTGCAGTGCTGCCTGCGGGGTAGGGCTGCGAAGCCGAGCTGGTGGCGAGGCGAACGAGCCGGAGCGCCCGAGCTGAGGTTTGGGCTCCAGGCGCGGTTTTTATGGCCTTACGTAGCTGTTAAAATTGTTGTTTATAGCATCTTAGCGGGCAGCTCTAACCAAAGCAGTGACAGCATCCCCTTCGCCCGGTGTCTGCTGGCAGCGACCTGAACACGTCCCCGGAGGGCTGCGTGCCCGGCTGATTCGGGGCCGGTGTCGGTGGTTGGTAGTCGGCGCTGGGGAACCCTCTCTTATGGGAAAAGCTGGTAATTAATCTACCCGCTGCCACTTTCTGCAAGGAGTTCCTGGACCAGCCCTTGCGGGAGGGAGCCTGGCGGTGGCCGTGAGCCCTCGCCTGCGCTCGCTCTGTCTCAGCATGGATTTTGTCAGGGTTTGGGTACCCCGGGGGGAGATCCCGGGCAGGGACCCGCTTCGGGCAAGTTGGTTGTGCAAGGGATGGCGTGCGAAGCTGGGTGAAGGGTGGGCTGGATGTGCGCCGGCTTCATCTTCTCCTCCTGGTGGGCGATGCTGCGGGTTGGTGGCAGAGCCATCATTCGTGTCCTTCCAGGGCTGCTGTGTTGGTGAGCTGCGACTGCAGTAAGATGTGTGTTAGAAATCACAGAATCACAGAGTCTCCTCAGCTGGAAAAGCCCTGTGAGATCATCCAGTCCAACCATTAACCCAACACTGACAGCCACCACTAAACCATGTCCCTGAGCACTGTGTCTACGCCACCCTTACATCCCTCCAGGGATGGGCACTCCACCACTGCCCTGGGGAGCACCTTCCGATGCCTGATGAAATAAAAATTCATCCCTGCTCCGCATGGCCGGCGCTGGGTTTCCATCCCTTTCATGGCTGTCGCTGGACCAGGGTTTGCCTCGCGTGAGGGGTGGTGCAGAGCGCTGGCAGGGATGCGGGATGCCGTTGTCGGGATGCCGTTGTCGGGATGCTGCAGGGATGGCTGCTCCAACGCTGATGTCTCTCTCTCTCTCCCCTCGCTGCCTGTCCAGTCCCGCCAGACCCCAGAGGGTGAGTTCCTCCCGCTCGATCAGCTGGAGCTGGACGTGGGCTTCAGCACGGGGGCCGACCAGCTTTTCCTCGTGTCCCCGCTCACCATCTGCCACGTGATAGACGCCAAGAGCCCCTTCTACGACCTCTCCCAGCGCAGCATGCAAACGGAGCAGTTTGAGATCGTCGTCATCCTGGAGGGCATCGTGGAAACGACGGGTGAGTAGGGAAAGCAGATGCTCTGTGAGCACAGATGTCGCCCTGCAGGTCTTCCCCTCCGCGCTCGAAGAACTGGGTGATTCCCATTGCCCTTTAAGCCAACGGCGCGGTCAGATTTGGCAAATGCGGCGAGACGGCCCAAGTCGCGTTTTCCCACAAAGTGGAAATGTCGGAGGGATTTTTGGCAATGTGTCTGTTACCAAGGCGATGCACTGCGGTGCTCCCGGCGAGGCTGAGAAACCTGCGCCGCGGTTGGCGCCGTGGCTCGGGCTGCGGTGCGGGGCGGGCAGTGATGCGCTTCCCCGTGGCATCCATCGCCCGGCAGCGATGCCGCCACCGCGGACCGCGCCGGGCACAGATGCTCCCGGTGCCCGGGGAGGCTGCGGGCAGCACAAGTGAATCATCCGTGCTGCTTGAGGAACACTCCCCGATATTTCAAGGAAAACTCCCTGATATTCCAAGAAAAGCTGCCTGCCGTCAGCATAGCCGGCTCGTGTCGGGATTTCAGGGCTGACATGCAGACCAGAGGACTCCAGGTTGAGTTTTTTTTGTTTGTTTTTTTTGTTTGTTTTTTTTTCCCAGCAGAACTGTTTTAAACCACAAATGATTGAAGAGAAGGAATTTTGTAAATAACTCCTTAGAATTTCGAAACAAAGTGGTGTGTCTGTACACTTTGGAGTTTGTTTTTTGTAAATATTTCAGACTCGGGCATTATACGCAGAACAAACAAACAAAAAAAGGTGGTATTTTCTGGATCTGTAAAGCCTAACTCATATAAGCTTGCAAATTTTGTGACCTACTTTTATAAGATGAGATGAATATTGGGTAAAATAGAGCAAAATGTGCTCTATCTTGATAAAATATGGAGGGATGAAAGGATTATAAAGTTAAAAAAAGCTTTAAAAATGTGAATAAATGAGAAAGCAGGAGAGTACAGAGCTGGAGGGCAGCTGGGTTGGAGGGGAACCAGTATCGGTGATGGCGAGAGCACGTGAATATGAAGATGGAGGTGCCGCAGGTGGTGGTGAGGAGGAAAAGGCCTTCTTCATGGCACTGCCTTTGGCACAGGCCCTGGGGGTTGTTGTAAGCTGCAGCGCTTCTCGCTGAGGGTGCTTTTGCTGAGCTCAGCTTTTGCTGAGCCTGGCGCAGGTAAGGAAAACAGCAACAGAAGCGAGAGAGGGGGAAACCGCATCTGAAGGATGACATTTTATTTTATTTTTTTAAAGAGAGGAGGGATGGACACTTATTAGACGTCAAACTTGCAGAAAGTCAGGACCCATCTCTCTATCCTGGTGCTCTTCCAGAAGATCATAGGATCACAGAATGGTTTGGGTCGGAAGGGACCTTGAAGCTCATCCAGTTCCAACCCCTGCCCTGGGCAGGGACCCCTCCCCCCAGCCCAGGGTGCTCCCAGCCCCGTCCAACCCGGCCTTGGACACCTCCAGGGATGGGGCAGCCACAGCTTCTCGGGGCAGCCTGCGCCAGGGGCTCACCGCCCTCACAGGAGAGAATTTCTTCCTCATATCTCATCTCAATCTCCCCTTTTCCAGTTTGAAGCCGTTCCCCCTCATCCCATCACTCCATGCCCTTGGAAAAAGTCTCTCCCCAGCTCTCCTGGAGCCCCTTTAGGCACTGGAAGGGGCTCTGAGGTGTCCGCGGAGCCTTCTCCTCTCCAGGCTGAACCCCCCCTCTCCCAGCCTGTCCTCCCCACAGAGGGGCTCAGCCCTCGCAGCATCAGATTCTTTATTACAGTTTCCACCTCCCCCATCAGTCACCTTAAAGCCAAAACACATTTGGCGAGACAGAGGTCTTGCTCTGGGAACATACAGCAATCTCTGTCCACAAACGCGTGCAATTTGTGTTTACCAATGTACATTAAGTCTCAAGAACAACATGAAAGGTTTCATATGGGCTATGTGCCTGAACACCTCTGCTGAGGTAGCAGGGATTTAACTCGGAGGCAGTTTTCTGAGAAGTTGAGGCTTCCTTCCAGTCCCTAAAGGGGCCCTACAGGAGAGCTGGGGAGGGACTTTTCACAAGTGATAGGATGAGAGGGAATGGCTCCAAACTGGGAGAGGGGAGATTTAGATGAGATATCAGGAAGAAATTATCTCCAGTGCAGGTGGTGAGCCCCTGGCGCAGGCTGCCCCAAGAAGCTGTGGCTGCCCCATCCCTGGAGGTGTCCAAGGCCGGGTTGGACGGGGCTTGGAGCACCCTGGGCTGGGGGGAGGTGTCCCTGCCCAGGGCAGGGGGTTGGAATGAGATGGTCTTCAAGGTCCCCTCCAACCCAAACCATTCTGTGATCCTATGTGCGTGACCGCCGGAGCTGGGCTGGCGCAAGGTCAGGAGACACCGACCTCATCCCCGATAGTTCATGTTGTGCAAAATGGGTTTCTGCTCTTTGTGGAGATAGGATGTTGCAGAAATCTTCCATCTAAGATATCTTAGCTTGGGTCTTGCATCTAACAGCCCACAGCCACCCCAGAACAGAAGCAATAATTTGAAGGGGCTTATTAGAAATATTATAAAATGGTTTGCAGCTTGCTGTGGTGGCTGTTTTGTAGATCAAGCCGGTAGGAGTCTCGGTCTGTGGGTGTACGACAGTTACCTGCCCTTGCTGCGGCGCGTACGTGATGTCAGAAGTGCAGTACAAGTCTGAAATGTCTGCTGGTGTGGAAGGAACAGAAATAACTTGCAGTTGTTTGGAAACCAGGGTGCTATTTTTGGTTAGGTGTAAAAACGACACTTGGTTTTGGTTTTTTTGTGTTTGTGAAAGTGAGTGAGTAGGTCATACATTTGGAAAGGCTTTTGCAATTAATTTGGATTGTGTGTGGCTGGAGAGAGCGCGGCGGTGGCACTGGTGTGTTTCCGAGGGACTGAGCGAGCCAGGTTGACCTGTGTGTAGTTTGGAAGGGACCTGCGGGCGATGAATACGTAGCCTGCGGGAAGTAAGTTGGAGGAAGATTAAATAAGCTCCAGTTGATTTGCAAACGAGCCGCCAGTGTTTGAAGTGGGGACTGATGTGAAGGGAAGGGGAGAGGGCTTGAGGGTTTCTTTGTGTGCCTGGTCCAGTCGAGCCCAGCAGGACCAGAGAACAGAAGACTGAGGGGGGATCTGATCAATGCTTATAAACACTCAAAGGGAGGGTGCCAGGGGGATGGGAACAGTCTTTTTCCAGCGGTGCCCAGGGACAGGACAAGAGGGAACGGGCACAAACTTGACCATAGGCAGTTCCATCTCAACCTGAGGAGGGACTTCTTCCCTGTGCGGGTGGCAGAGCAGTGGCACAGCTGCCCAGAGAGGGGGGGGAGTCTCCCACTCTGGAGCCATCCCAAACCCGCCTGGACGCCGTCCTGTGCCACTGCTGGAGGTGCCCCTGCTGTGGCAGGGGGTTGTGCTGGGGGAGCTCCAGAGGGCCCTTCCAGCCCCCACCACTCTGGGATCCTGTGACCAGAGAGGTGGAGCGGAGAGGGAGGCTGAGGTAGGGGTGGGATGCCTCCTGCAATGCTCCTGCTGCTCTTCAGCCCTTCTGGAGGTGTGGAGGGCCTCGCTGATGGCTTCTCTCTTAGACCTCAGCTGCGGTGCCTTGTATTTTGAGTTTGGAAGTACAATCTCAGTGTTGTGTTAATCCTACTGGGAGCAGTATTTAATTTAATTATGAGTGAAACCTGCGCAGATAGGACAGCAGCCTCCACACAGGAGGTCTCTCCTACAGTCCTCTTCTTCTGATGGGTTTCTCTTGCATCCCAGCAGTAAAATACATGTTTACTGCAGAGTGAACTTTCTCCCTTTCAGCCTATAAAGCTGCCTTTGTAGTGGTTGTCCGTTACCCTCCTATCAATTACCGCATGAAAAAATCGTCATCATTGTGTATCATTAAATCGAATTGAAATGGAATAGGATTCTGAAACTCAGAAGACTCTAATTCAATGCTCGGACACTGTGAAGACGGATGCATTTGTACGGCGATGCAGCCCTGGCGTTTGGTTTCTTTCCAGGCGCCGGAGGTCCAAAAGCCAACCTGAAGCCGGGTGCCCGTTCCCGCGCTGACATGGTGACAGCTGTGTCCCCGTGCTGCCACGGGCCAAGGCAGCGTTCCCCATGAGGGCATCTTCTGGGCAACCCTGCCTGGGATTGACTTCTTGAGTTTGAAATTGCACTCCGGCTCTAACGTTTCCGGATGAAAACAGTTAATTTCGCTCGCGTGTCTTCATTCCCAAGTGGGGAAACGCCTACTGAGCAGAGCAGCAGTTTTAGGAGAATCTTTCCCCCAGCGCTAGACGTGCCGCTTGGCTTCCGTGCCGCCTCTCCTGACCTGCCAACCGGTTCAGGGGGTCTGATAAAATAACATGGCTCTTCCACATAGTCGTTGAGCAACCTTATAATGCAGCCGATTTTCTGAAGCTGCTCTCTTATTTTCTTTTGTTGTAAAATTGGCTTGAAGAGCATCAATACCCTGGCGATAAACTGTTTTCTTACCGGCCCCAGAAGTGCGGCGCAGAGGACCGGCGCTGGTTGCGCCCCACTGCCACGTCCTCGCAGCGGGGCAGCCCCGTCCCTTGCGGGGGCAGGAGGGTCCCACCCCACATCTTTGCTAACGCTGATTTGTAGCATATTTAACAGAAAAGGCTTTGATATTCATCAAAAGTTCTTCAACTTGCAGAGTTTAAAGGGGGAGTTAGCGCTTTCAGCCTGCGCTCCCGGTTTGTTTCTCAAGTAAACGATTTTCTGCATCTGCCTGAAAAGTGCTGTGAAATTGCGCCCAGATCCGCAGCATCCTTCGGAAAGAAGCGCGTTACTCACGCGCCTCTCCTGTGTCCTGTGGAGATCTGCTGGCCCCAACGTCAACAATCAGACAGCAATAAATAACAAAAGTATTTATTTCATGGTATACTCTTAGCACTTCTTCTGTTTGTACTGACATGAGAGAAGTGATCTTTAGTGTGGGTCTGAAGGAGGCAGGAACACCTGTAAAAAAGTAATTCCAGACTTCTGCTTCAACAAATGAGAACTGAGAGAGGATTAAAGTCAGGGGAAGGATCGGTGGGGTGGATTCAGGGCTCTTGCCGTGTTTTGGAACGCTTCAGCCTTTGACAATTCTATAAATCATGATTTTGAAACCTATTTAGCAATACTGGCGCATCTCTGCATGGAGGTGTGATGGCGTGGTGCCGCAGGACACGGCGTTGGGGAGGCACATCGTGCCCGTGGGGTGACGCCGGGACAGCACCGTTTGGGGCTCAGGCGTTTGAGGGGTCGGGTTTGATTTGCCATTCTCGTTCCAGTCCTCCGCTGTCGCCGTGTGGTGCGGGCCAGGGTGCAAGCGCCTTTCAAATGATAAACAGTATTAGAAGGTATTGAGTGTTTCTCACTCTAGTATAGCCCTTGTATTTATAATAAATAGGGATTTAGGAGTCCTAATAGCATTTGGTTTGAGTCAGCTCTGCCTTTTGATAGGGAGTTAGAGCCTCTTGGTTTTCTCTAGCAGGTGCTTATGAAGATTTTTTTTTTTTTAATTTAACTTTGTTTTCTGCTTTAATCAGTTGACTTTTGGTATGCAATGTTACTGAGGGGTTTAGAGAACTAGTAAATATATACAATAAATTTTGTTTTGACTGTCTGCAGAGACAGTAAAGATTTTTTTGAGAAGTCTAATGAGTTGTTTAAGCAGGATCTTCTTGCTTATAAATCCCACTTGGCTGATTAAAATCACCATTTCCGATGCCTTCTCTCATTAAATCATATAAAAATGATTTCTCGTAGATGCCTCCCAACTTGATTAAGTTAATTTAGTGCCTCGTTGCTGAAATTTTAATTTCTGGAAATGTAAACATTTCTTTATGCTTTCCTTACCCTCCTTAATTACGGCTTTTAGGTTGTGTAGATAATACCACGTTGGAAGCAGGAAGGGGCGGCGGCGCATCCCCAGAGGGAAGGATGCCAGGGTCTTCGGACCCCTCCTGGACCTCTCGGGGGGAAGCGGCAGGGCTGAGCTCCGCAGAGCCCGTCTCTGCTCCCCTTCCCTTTCCAGCCAGCCCTTTCTTTTAGGGAACAGAAGCAAAATATCTCAGCAGACAGGTATTTTTTAGGAGGTCGGGAGGGGTTGCAGCAGCGGATGCTTTGGGTGACGGTGGGTGGCTCCTGCCTCTCTTCTCCACCTCCTGCATCACCCGCGGGCGGACTCCTCGGGGGGGAGCGCTCTGGGGTCACCCCAAAGGCAGAGCCCGGGCGCTTGCCCTGGGAACGCCGGAGGATGCTCAGCGCCGGCTCCGGGGTTTGGGCTGTTTCCGTTTCTTGGAGTGTCAGTCAGCGACGGGAGAGTTTCGCAGCTGAGATGTTCAAACGGCTTTGCAGAATCCAAAGATGGTTATGATTCATAAGGGTAATTGCTGATCATTTAGGATTATTTTTGATATATAGTCAACCCCTCCATTATTATGATAACATATAATTTTGAAGAACACTCAAAGCGTTTATTTTCAAAACCTATTGTCCTGATTTCACAGTATTGTGATGGAGAATTTTAAGCTCTGTTGTCAGCAAACCTTCCTGGTAACGTTCATGGGGGGACCAAGTCTTGACTCTTACGCTGGATTCCCCTTCTGGGGCTTTGCCTCTGCATGCATTTGGGAGTACGTAGCCTTTTACGATTGCTGTGTTATTCTGCGACTTACCGATAAGCTGCTGGAATTGCTAAAAAAAAAAAAAAAAAGGAACAGTTAATAAGAACCCGAAATGTACAGAAACCTGGCAGGAATGGTATGTGCATCCATTTTCAAAACTCATTAAATCTTATTTTGGAAACCTTTTCACATCATTTTCTGATTAAAGAAATCAAACAGCCTGCCAGGCTTTTTAATTAAATAAATAGAGATGGAATCAAAGGCATATTCCACCAGTTTTACTTTTAAAAACATGAATAGCTTGAATTATGAAACTGCGGGTCTCCCTAGGAAGGCTTCTCTCAGAAACAGATACATGGGAGTGATTTCAAAACTGAAACAACTTGAGTGAACAAAGAACTGTAATGCAGATCTGAAAGCTCATGTGATTTAGATAATTTCTAGGGCTATTTAAAAATGTTTTTCCTATGCATTATTCTCAAGGTCGCCTAGCTTTAGAGAATCCCCAGTACAAATTTAGCAGCTTTAAAGGTCGAGCGTAAAATATATTTATTCTGTTTTTATCTTACCATTTGGATTTTGGGAGTTTTGTGCAGATGTGGGCAAAGCGTTGTGGGCGGAGGGTAGAAGAGAGGGGAAATACTCTGGAGTTAATGGAGGAGCTAACCAGAATCAAAACATTGCATCACCTGGCAGTTGGCAAACTTCACAGGCAGCACCTTGTCCATCCTCTCGCTCCCCTTCTCCACTGTCTTACAGTAGTTTTTGTGACCAGATCTTGGTGTTCATAGGGTATCATCAACCTCAGGACAGAAATTTGGGTGGACATGTAGAGCGAGGAGCTCAAGGGCCAGAGCAGACGTTTGCACAGCACCATGCACACCGGCACTGCTCCACCATCGATGGTTCCTTGCTCGCTCTGGGTTTGCCTGTCTGTGCGAGGACGGCATCAGGCTGTCAGTAGCTCAGGTTTGGTGGAGTATGGACCTGCGTGTGTGTTGTGGACCTATTTGTCATGGTCTTTGGCAAGGGATGAGGGGAGTGCTCACCTTCTGCATGGGTGGGAGGGGACCGGGGTCTTGGGGACCCCAAGCCAGCTTTCACCAGGGATAACTCAATGGCTGAATTTGCTTAGAAATCGTCTCTCTGAACCGCTTCTCTGCACAATATGACAGAATCACAAGTGGTTGAGGTTGGAAGGGACCTCTGGAGGTCATCTGGTCCAACCTCACTGCTCAGGCAGGGCCACCTAGGCTCGGTTGCCCAGGACCATGTCCAGGCGGCTTTTGAATACCTCCAAGGAGGGAGATTCCACCACTGTTTCGGTGCTGAGCCATCAGTAAGGTGTGTTAGATGGGAGAGTGATAGAGAAAGAACAATTCAGCAGTTCTACATCATGAAAGTGGCTTTTTTTTCTTTTTTTTCTAAGCACAGCCTGAACGTGATAGAAGAGCCATTTAAAATGTCATGGTCTGAGCAGTTCAGCAAATCTTTTTGCAGTGCTACCGTTAGATAAAACCTGTTAGTTTTTTAAAACCAATATTTGTTGGTCATGCAGGCAAAGACGTTTGTCACTGTCGGAGCGAGGATGTGCTGAAATGGGGACTCCCATCGCCCAACCTCCCTCTGCCCCTCCTGCAGCTGCTGCTCAGGTGCGGCACAGCCGAAGGGCTCAGCTGGACCGAAAGAGAGCGGGGGGGGGGGGGAAGCATTTTTTTAATGCTAATGAAAAGATTTAAGGTTCTGGGGAAATGTAGCAGAAGCGTATGGGTTTGTGTGTGCGTTCTAAGGAGGCACAACTGGGAGAGAGCAGTTTTGGTAACTGCATCCCTTACATAACTTGCAGCCGTTGTGTTTTGGATAACACATCCCTCCTCCCGCGTAAGGCAGCAATTCCCCAAAGTGCTGAATTTCACTGCATAAAGCCTTCCTGGCTCTTTCTCCTTTTTTTTTTTTTTTTCCCCCCTCTTAGATCTCTTTGGAGATGGAGGAGAGAAAAACGATAGTGGTTTTAATCTGGAGCTCTGCAGGAGCTTTCCTTTCACCATATATAATCTGAATAACCGGTGATTCATCAGAAGTCATGTCTTTGCAGAAAATACTTGTTCACGCCTAATCAAACAGCATACATTCTCCTTGAACAAGCTTTCTTGTGCTGATCTGCTGCTGCGCGTGCTGGCACAGGCGGACCTTGTACCATCAGTATACACATCTACCTCAATTTTTCCCATGAATAAGTAGTGGAGGGCTAAGCACGAGCGAGTAATCTTGGGGGGAGTGACATGTGCAATCATCCGGAAAACTCAGGAGCACTAAAACTTGATCTCTGAGATAAATCTGCACCGCGCCTCCAGGAAATCGAACGCCTCTAAGGAGCGAAATATGAATACCCGCTTCCCCGCCAGCGTGCGAGCCACGTCCCTCCTGCAGCTGGAGGGGTTTGGGTTTGGGTTTGGGGGTGCCGGGGTCTCCCCGGTGGGGCTGGGGGACGGCGAGAGCAGGCGGCCGGCCCTGGCGCGGCCGGCGCCGTTGTGGCAGCGCTGGCTGGAGATGCGCGGAAGGCGCAGCGCTGCGCCTGTCCCCGGCAGCGAAGGCGCTGTGGCTGCGCGGGGTGTCGCTTTCTCACGCTGCGGCGCTCCCGGGGACCCGCCGGCGGGCAGGGACGCGGAGATGCTGCTGGCTAAATATAGACCCGAATTGCTCCTCTCGGAGAAATTCATGGACGAATGAGAAAACTCTACAGTGCTCGAATTGTGCTGTTTCTCGCCTGGTTGTTTGGGTTTTTTTTTGGTTTTTTTTTCAGTTAAGCATAAAATGGAGATCTTAATTTTATTCTCGCCCTCTTGCCGTCACTGCCTCTCCTGAGTTGTATAAATGATTTAGTGATTTTTCATATTTCTGGACAAAAAAATAGAAAAGCTTTGTCTACAGTAGCTACTGGAGTCATGAGGATGCTGCTGTGGATCTGCGAGAACAGCTTAAAGACCTGTTCAACTCACGGGCACGTATGGGTCAGGACAGGATCTGAATCTGAGCCACCGTGGCTCTGAGGGACGTTTTGTGTAAACCCCCCGGGGCCACGTTGCCTGCTCCTGGGGCCGCGTTCGTGCGGAACACGCGCATCTCGGCAGCGTCAGGAGCGGCGGCAGCAGCGGGAGATGCCCGTGCCGGGGGGGGGTGCGGTGCTGACCCCCAGCTGGGACTGCCCGAGGGGCTGAGGACATCGGTCCCTTTGGTCCCACAACCCCCCAAAACCCCAAGTTTTGGGGTCAGTGCAAAGCTCGGAGGCATTCGTTTCCCAGCGGCTGTGCTGCGGCAGGGACCACCCCCAGGACCGGGCTGGGATTCCAGCAAGGCTGTCGCCTTCACTGGAATTTAATGGGAATTAAATGGAAAACCTTCCGTTTCGTATTGGCACAGCAATATATCCCTGCTTCCAGGTGCTGCGCTTTTTCGCCATTTCCTCGTATATTGCATCTTTCTCATTTTTCCCTCTAGTTTTTTAATATTATTGCAAAATAAATTTTAAAAATTGTATTCTTGCCGGCAGTCGCGTTCTCTCCTACTCAGCAGCCCCGTTCCTCTGCCTCAGAAGGAAATTAAGTCGATTTGACCTGATTTGCTCTGACAAATCCATTTTTGACCTTACTTGCAACCTTGCTATCTTCTAGCTGATGAAAATTGGTTGATTACTTTGTGCGGTGTTTTTCCGCGATTTGGTGTTAGCGGGCTGGGGCTGTAATGGGGCTGCCGAGGTAGCGGGGGAGCAACGGGGCAGCAAATCAGCAAAAAGGTGTTGTGGTATCAAGGGGTGAAAAGCAAAGCTGGAAATACCGATAGTTCTTGGGAAGGGCTTTGTACCTTGTAGCCGGTGCTGTGAAGCCCTTCTAGCTTGACTTCAGTTTGTAAACCAGGGTTAATGAGTGTTGCACTGGTGCAGAACAAGGGGTTGGAGCAGTGTGTGCTTTGCTGCTGCGTTCCTTTCTTTCACATAATGAGAGTTTTTCATATTTTCAAAATTAAAAAAAACTTCCTCGCGCCTTTTCATTACTTGGAAATTCTGGAGAGCCACTGCTGAGCGTCAGCATCCTCCGGTCTTTGGACAGTTTTCCTTGCTATTAAATTTTACCTGTTGCAAACCCAAGGTTTTTATTCTTTCGCCTGAGGACTCGGCTATGAAGACATGACGCACTCACTCGTGCGCTCCCTAGCCAGACCTACTCATCCAGGCCTAACCCAGTCACAGAAATAAGCACAAACCTGTTGTTATCCTCCCTAACAGACGGCTGTTAGAAATACCCTTAGGAGCAAGGTTTTGTTGGCTGTTACTGGGCTGGATGGAGGGTGACAATGTGGTATAATAACTATAGTATGTAAGTATCTACAAGTAATACGTGTGTAAGTATATAAGTATATCAAATTCAGTTCTGTAGAGGGGTACATGAGGTGGACACCTCTGGCTGAGGTACAAAGCTGTGGTCTGTAGTGTATAGTGTATTTAGTGTATTTGGCGTTGGCAGGGTGCAAAGGGACGCCGCGTCATGGCATGTGAGCGTGCGCGTGTGCATGTGTGTGTGTGTGTGCACGCACGTGTCACGGGAGCGGGGCGCACGTGGAGGGGGAGGAGCAGACCTGTACGGCCGCTCGCCAAAAAGATGCTTTTTTATTTATGTCAAGGGTGCTAGTTGAAATCTGGAGTGCAGCGGGAAGCCGTGCTGGTAAAGCCCTCCTGGTTAGCCGCCGCGGTAGGTGGCTGTGCGAAGATGTATTTCTTTCATTAGGTACAGAAATGCCTTTTCTTTCCTAATTTCCATCGCTGCAGCCAAGTCCCTGAAAACTCATTCTGTTTTAAATTTTTTCTTATAGTGAAACCTTGATCTAGAAACTGTACTAATTCACAAAAGTGTCAGGAAAGAGAAAAAATGAGATCCCCCCCCCCCCTCCTCCGTTTCAAATGTTGCATACATGCCAGCCCTGTCCACACGTGCGCCACAGCGTGGGTGGGAGATGCTTCTGTGTTCCGGGACAGGGACTGCCGCTTATCTGGGTGCGGTTCACACCCAGCCAAACCCCATTTCTCATAATGGCACTGACAGCCAAAATTAGGCAGTGCCTTTGAGACAGAGACAGAGTGCCTGAGGCACCTGAAATTACCGCCTGTTTCTGAAGGACCACCCAGCTCCCCATATTTTCACCGTAGGTGGTATGGCGCAGTTGGGAAGGCATCAAACGAAGTGTCGAGACATTGGTAAATGCTTTAAAATGACTCATTTGAGTATCAGTGAGAATTCAGCTTTCAGGACTAAGTAGGAAAAATATTTGTGGTACCAAGAGAAGATAATCGTGTAGCAGATTGTTAACAAAGACACATCTCCAAACGTATCAATAATGTACCTTGCGTAAAGCATCCAATGATATATTCTGTGTACGTATCTTAATTTCTACTGTAGGTAGAGAGAGGTTATTTGGTGGGAAAATACGTGGCCAGTAACTAGAGTTTGTTTCATTCTGGGAAGAAAAATGAAATGAGTAGCTGCATTTCACCCTTTTTAAACTTAATCTGAGCTCCTCCCAACTTGGGATCATAAATTAAGTGTATGTATAAATATATAAGGCTGTGACCTTCCTGGTGGGAAGGATGGAGAGAAGAGTCCTCTGGGATGAGGGAGGAGGGGAGGAAGGGCAGGCAGGACCGTTTGAGAAGGCAGAAACAATGAAATTAAACGCAGTAAACTTAGTTAAGGTAAAGAATTGTCTGCTGACGCTGTTTCTTGCTGGGATGTGTTTTATTAATCATGGACTTGCTTGTCTCCGTCGCTCCTGAGCACTCAGCCTGTGTAGCCTGGCCTTTCCCTGGATTTTCCGCTGCTGGGGGGCTGCCCGGGAGGATGGTGGAGTTTGGGTCATCCCGAATCCTTCGCTGCCCTGGCTGGGACAGTCCCGGTGAGGAGCCTGGGGCATCCCTGTGGTGAGACCACAGACCCAATGGGTGGCCCGTCGCCCATTCGTCTCTGTCATCAGAGCTGAAATGAGTCCCCAGAGCTCCCCCGTTAGAAAAAGAATGCGCTTTTCTTTGGGAAGGAAGGCAGGACCTGCAAAAGAGAAATCAAATCTGCATCCTACACATCCTGTATTGATGGTGGAATTCAATTTGGAAACTATTTCAGTGTTGGAAATCATGGGCACAGGTCATGGGGTTCACGGGAGAAAAAATAGAACTTTGAGGTACTTAGCTGGAAAAGAAAAACAGTGAGCCAGCGAGCGTTTCCTCATCCAGGTTGGGAAATAAGAAGAAATTTACTGTGCCATCTCATATAATGAGTACTTTGTCACAAAAAATCTGCCTTTTGGGTTGAGATCACAATTATTTTTTTATATTTAATGGTCTTACTGGGTCATTTGTACAACTTCCGAAGCCCGGATGGACAAGGAGGAGGGTTTCCCTTTAGTCCCATGGACTCAACAGCCAAAGCTCTCAGGGAATGTTCGGCGTGAGCAGCACACCGCAACATCTGCCCGATGGGGAGCGCGGGTGTGCAGAACACGGTGGGGGCTTTCCTGGTTTAATGCACGACGTTGTTCTTCACCAGTAAGTACCTCCTCCAAGAACAGAGCTTTGTTGTGTTTGTGGCAAAGGGAAGGTTTGTGGTTGGTATTTATACACCTGCTGATTTGGTACCCTTTAAGATGTATCCCAGAGCATCCACCGAATGCACGTCAAGGTTTGGGATGCGTGGTCAAGTGGAGGTGTGTTACCATTGAACCTGTTGGAGCGGGGCCAGAGGAGGGCCCGGAGATGCTGCGAGGGCTGAGCCCCTCTGCGGGGAGGACGGGCTGGGAGAGGGGGGGGTTCAGCCTGGGGAGGAGAAGGCTCCGCGGAGACCTCAGAGCCCCTTCCAGTGCCTAAAGGGGCTCCGGGAGAGCTGGGGGGGACTCTGGGTCAGGGAGGGGAGCCATGGGACGAGGGGGAACGGCTTCAAACTGGAAAAGGGGAGATTGAGATGAGGTCTGAGGAAGAAATTGTTGCCTGTGCGGGTGGTGAGCCCCTGGCGCAGGCTGCCCCGAGAAGCTGTGGCTGCCCCATCCCTGGAGGTGTCCAAGGCCGGGTTGGACGGGGCTGGGAGCACCCTGGGCTGGGGGGAGGTGTCCCTGCCCAGGACAGGGAGGGGAACGAGATGATCTTCAAGGTCCTTTCCAACCCAAACCATTCTATGAGTCTATGATTCTATGATTTATTTGTGGGTTCGTATTTAGAAGAGTGAGTTTATTAAAAAGAAGAGGAAAATGTAATTCAGTGGGATCAGGAGAACATAAGAAACAAAGTGGATGTTTGGGACTAGGAGTGAGGTCACTTTCTGCACACTGCTGAATATTTTAATAGTGCTGTGAACCATTTACTTGTGGTTTAAGATAGTCCTTAAGAGTACTGTGCGTAGTGAACTTCATTATTAAACCTGTTTTAATACTTTGCGTCCCACATCATGTACATGCCATTTGATGCGTAAGAGTTGCACTTACCCGGAGTTACGGTCTGTTATTCCATTTTTCATTTGTTTGCTTGCCTGGTGTGAAGAAAGACTCCAGAACTAGATCTCCTGGTGCGTTTTCCATTTGGAGAACAACTCTCCAAAAGCCCAAGCCCGGTGTCGGAGCCGCTATCCCACCTCTACTGGGAGGCAGGCTCAGTTATGGCCATTAGCAATAACGCCATCGTTAGCAATAACGCCATCATTATCTCTTCCTGCCGTGTACGGAGCTCCGTGTCCCGTGCCCGCCTGTGTCCGTGGCCTGGTGTGGCTGTAGCAGGTGGGGATGGGGCTCCTGGACTCCGTGAAACTCCTCGCGGCGGGCAGAGGGTGTTGGGTGCCGGTCCTCCCGTCCCACCCGTGGCTCTGCACAAAGATTTCTTTCCTAAAGCAATGTCTCATGGAATCGAGCCTGAATATTCCCTGTCCTCTTGGCTTCGGTATCTCAGGCTGAGCACGCAAAAGATGCCGTATCCGCTTTCTCTTTTTAAATCCGTCGGCTTTGGCAGCGGGACAAGACCTGTCAGTGTCCTCATCGCAGCAAGCGGCGCACGTTTTTCTCTGTTTCTCGCCAAGTCTTGGTGGGGAAAAGAAAAAGGAAATCTCTTTGGGTTTGGGGCATGCAGTTCACTGCATATTTTGAAAGGGAAATCCCCAAGCCCGGTGCCTGTGAGATGGCTCGTGGCGGCCGTGGGTTGTCTCAGCCTCGGGCGTGCTCAGGGCTTGGGTCAGAGCTGGAAGTGTCGTTACGTGTGTGTTTGCCCTCAGCCCTGGAAGAGGTGGTGGACCGGAGTGGGCGACGCAAGCCGCCACGTTCGGTGGCGAATGGATTCGCAGTCCTCCCTACGCGCAGAATGGGGCTTGGCTGCACGTAGAGCCCCTGGGTCATGCTGAAAGCTTAGTAAGCATTGATGTTCTTTACCTTTATAAATATATATATAAAATGGCCTTTCCTTTTACAGATTAATATGTGATGTTCTTGATTTTTGCATAGCTGGGGGGGGCAGAAATATTTTTTTTTCCTGCGCTCCATCACACTTCTGAAGTCAGGAGGGAGAAGGCTTCGCCCAGAGGTGTATGGGCTCTGCTGAGAAAACACCTCCATGGCAGCGGCCGACGTCTCGCGGGCTGAGACAGGTCTCTGGTCCCCGGGGTGCTGTGGGGTGCCGGGGCTGCTCTGCTTTACAGAGAGTATTTTGTGTCTTGTATCGAAGTCTTAGCCATTATTTTTATGTAGCAACTTATTTCCTCTCCTGAGTTAACGTAGCAGATCACCCGGCAATGCAGACTTTCCCTGGATGGTTATCCTCAAGAAATTATTAATGATATTGTCAGTATTTTTTGTCAGCGGCTAATTGATACCTCTTAAGTGTTATTTCTTTTTTTTTTTTTTTAAATAATATCCAGCAGGGTACCCGCCTCTGGCAGATGTTCTGTCTGTTTAGAACCTGGAAGAAATGCCCAGCTGTCTTCTCCATGGATACCTGTTACTTGTCCTGGATACCTTTATGCTCACTATTCTCTATTTAGAGCGTTACACAATGGGAGGTTTTTATGAAATATTTCAGCTCACAGCAGCTCCCTCCCGGGCGGTTGCTCATGCACTTGCTCACCTAAGGGATCGTGAATCGCAATCCAAGAAAAAAAAAACAAAAACAAATTAAATATCCCTGAAACCTCTCCCATTAGCGTTCTGCAAGCCCGAGAAGAGGCCCCTTCTAATATCATTTCTGTGTTCAGAGTGCTGAAGGACATATTTTTTTTATTTTTTTTATTCCTACAGCTTATCTGGGGTTTGGTTGCTCTGAAATAACGTGATGTGCTGGGCTGTTCCGATGGGCTGAGCGCTGCTCAGAGAGGGCAGGGGTGGTGTGCGAGGGGCTTTTCTGCTTACAGCCACAAATGCTATTTGCGGCAAAGCTCTCCCCATCAGAAACCCGCACGCTGCGTTTGGCGTCGGTGCGGAGATTGCTCGTCGAGCCAAAGCTCATAACCATCCAGCAAACGGCGTGTTTAGGTGAAATCAGAAGCAGCGGAGCCGCGGTTGTGCTGGGAGCGCGAGCGTCCCGCCGGGGAGGGATGCGGTGCCCTCAGCGTCTCCCGCTGGGGCACGAACCGGGGTGATTTTGTGCGGCCGCGGTTTCCAGCTGCTTCCCCAAAGCCTCTGTGTGCAGGCGTGCTGGCGGGGGAGCCGCCTGGGGAGGCTGGCGGGCAGGGAACGCGGCTCTTCCCGGAGGTGGGAAACGGGTAGAATTCCAGTATTGCGTTTCCAAACATGCATTTCCGTTGCGTCGGTGGCATCCCGAAGCAGATCGAGCAAAGCAGCCCTACCCAAGCAGGTAACGCCAGCGCCCGAGCCCTCCCAGCGACCCATAGGTGGGTTCCAAGACCTGGGGGCTCATCTGCCGAGGAAGAACCTCAGCAGAGGTTCGTTCTTTCACCCGCCGCCGGAGGGGTAGTTCGCAGCCTGCTGCCGCCGCTTCGTGCTGGCCGCAGGGCTCGCGCAGCTTTATGGGGGACATAAAATAGCTGTAGTTTTTGTTTAAAGCCTTTTTATGTGTCTGCTCTTCTTTTTTTTAATTTTGTGTCAAGCCCAGGTGAGATTTAAGCTAAAGAGGACAGCTGTTTCAGCTGGGTGTGTTAAAAACATCAAACCTTCACTACGCACTCCTCCTAACTAACTAAATTATAATGGAGTTGTTTGGCAGGAAGAAGGGGAAACAGGCTGTTGTGGGTAAAATGCTGCGATGTTTCAGGAGAGCGCTGGGGAGAGTAATCCAAAATGTAATTAGGAGCTCATGAATTTTATCGAGAGGAAAAATGTGCTTGGGCTGGGAAGAGCCCAGGGGCTGCATGTGCGCAGGGCTGGGTTTGGGGGGGAGAGGAGCAGCCTGCAGGCACTGTCCGTGCGGGGGCAGGTGGGGGGGCCATAGCACCCTCCCTCCCGCCTCCCTTCCCTGCCCCTTTGTGTTGGCTCTGTGGGCTTTGGAGAGAGCAGCTAGAGAAGTAAGCGGTAAGGAAGGCAGTCTGTGTGTCCCCCCGGGACGGGATGTGCTGCCAGCTGGACCACTGGCTGCGTCCCCGCATCTCTGCGTCCCCGCATCTCCGCGTCCCCGCATCCCTGCATCTCTGCATCCCTGCATCCCACATCTCTGCACCCCCGCATCTCTGCATCCCCTCATATCTGCATCCCCACATCCCCATGTCTCTGCATCCCCTCATCCCCGCGTTCCTGCATCCTTGCAGCCCTGCGGGTGTGATGCTCCTGGGGCTGGCAGGACGTAGCCCCCCACTGGCCCCCAGCTCCAGCCGGCCTTACAGACACACAGTTCGACTGAGGTATTCGGTGTCCAGTAAAGAAGATTATTATCTTGGTCTGTTATACTGAATTAATCTTGAAGTCAAAAATAAACGCATTAGCACATGTGACGGGGTTCAAACGTCAGTGCATTACTGATACCTGGCAAACTACAGCTGCAGAAATAGTTTGTTAAAAAGAAAGTTGAAGAGAAAGGAAGGTGAAAAACAGGCGCCTGATACTGCCTCCACAATTCTCCACCCTTTTCTGTTCTGCTTGTACAAAATTTCCAGCTGCGCTGGATATGTACAGGAGGCACTGAGGCAACTTGCGGGTATGGTTATCTGCAATGGCTGCAGAACCGAGCACGTCTGATCTGACCTGCTCCTGACGTCTCACCCTACAGAGAGCCAAGGAGTTCAGGGCAGGCTGGGTTCACGGAGCTGCAGAGAATGCTTTTATCTGTGTACGGCATCAGAGCATTGGTAGAAGATGCTGGGGACCCCGGGAACAGCTTTCTCCCCCGGTGCGTTTTTTATTATATGTTCATTGTCTTTTTTTTTCGTACTTATTAACTCTCTGTAGGCCTTCAACTTATTACTTGTGCAGTAGATTCATCCATCATAAAACTCACTGCGTGGCAAACTCAACCCGTCTGGTGTGAGTCACGGTGTGCCAACCCCTTGCTGTTCCAGAGGTGACGTGACGGGTGATGTGGCCGCCAAGAGCCAGGCACGGTCGGGGTGTCCGGGGGCGCTGGGGGCCGCGGGGTGGGCCTGCAGGCACCCGGGGAGGAGGGCTGGCGGGGTGTCGGACCATCCCACCACCCGCTGGGGACCCCAGGGTGCCCGGGTAAGGGGTGCGCTGCACGCCGGGCTGCCCCTGACTTCCAGAGGATGCTCAAGCCCGAGGCCAAAAAGTCCACTTCCCCCCCTTATTTCAGTAAATTCTCATTTTCTGAATTGAGGTTCAGAACTTTTATTCTTGTTGGGAGATCTGCCTGCTCACTGACTGCCTTCCTCCCCGACAGGGTCAACAGTGTGCTTTAGCTGTAATTCTCTGCTTCCAGTTATTTATAACTTTCCAGTCAATTAACTGCTAAGACTGGAATTTTTCATGCTTGGTCTTTGCTTGGAGGAAAATATATTTTGGCAAGTTGGTAGAAAAAAAAAAAATATTTGCATTTGGTGGATTATGCATTCATGGTACGCAGCTGCACGTCCCTGGCCGGGACAGACGGCTCTGTTGGTAGGCAGGGAGCAGAAATGCAGCAGAAGAGGTAGAATTAACATTGCTAAAAGAATTTTTTTTTCCTTAATTTGACCTGATTTCAATCTCCTCTCGCGTACGACTTGCTAAAGAGTGTCTTAATTGCCTGAGGATCCCTAAATACTGAGATGCATTTCAAATCATGAAGCACAATTTCTCATATATTTCCATGGAAAGATGTTCAAGAGCTCACAGAATTCACCTCAGAAGTTCCAGAAAGTTTCAATTTTCTTAAAAACAAATAGTCTGATATCTAACAATTAATTTCTTTGTGAAAGTTAGGAAGAGCCTTGCTTGTTGGTTGATATTCAGTGGCCACAGTGGAGATGCCTTTTGGTAGAAAATATTGTTTTGGATTACTTATGAAAAGAAAATATGACGTGGCACCTTTGTGTGCTCTGCTTGGGCGACGGCGCACGTTGCTGCTGGCCAGTTATTTAATTAAGGGGCTTTATGCAATATATTGATTTTTGTGAGAGAAATATGCAACGTGCCAAGGCATTGCCAAGGTGATGCGTGATTGTGGGGGCTTCAGAGGGTCTTTGATCGTCATACCGTAACTGCTACTGTGTTCAAAAACATCGATAACTACAGTAGTCAGGTAACTGATGTGCTGTTGGGTGCCTGGTCTGGTCTTTCCAGCTAAATATGGGCTTTGGAAGAGGTATGAATACCCTTTACTATTTTCTGTGCGCCTACGGTGTGGAAGGTAGTTACCTGAGAGGTCACCTGAGTGTAGGGAGCCGCCTTCTGCACAGCCCAACGCTCCCGTCCCCGTCCCAGCCTCCCCCATGCCCAGCTGGACCCGAGTCCCCTTGGCATCCGCGGCACCACCGAGGCACCGGTGGCGATGAGACGGCTCACCCGAGGTGCGGTGGTGATTTGCTTCATAACGAAGATACAGAGCTCAGCCCCGTTTTCTGTTCCCTGGGGGAGACAAACGGGCAGTTCCCGGGAGGAGCGAGGTTTGCGGTCCGTGGTGGTATCGCCGGCGCAGCAGCGCTGGGGTACAGTGGGAGGGAGCATCCCCGCTGCCCGCACTGCAGGCAGCCCCCGCGCCGCTCGGGGACGCTTTCTCACAAAGGTATTAAATCGCTCTTGGAGTTTATTAGCAAAAGTCAACATTTCTGCTTTATTGGGGAGTTTGGGAATTCGGTTTGGATCGGAACGTAATGGCTGAAACGCTTGCTGGCATCTATGGCTTATTTAATTGGCGGCTCCTGCACACTTTTGCAGCGATGCTCCTTGCGCATCGTGCCGTACCTCGGGAGCCAGTGGCATGTTCTCCTTGAGGCCATGGTCTTCCTTGAGCCCCAAAAGATGAACCATGGGAAGAGCCGTGGGGCTTATTTTCTACGTCATGGCAGTGGGGAGGCAGTCTGGTTACCCACTCCGGCTCTCTGCTGGAATGGACGCGGCTCCAGCACGGTGATTTGGCACTAAAATATTGCAAAACAGAGAAAAAGTCAATGTGTTGGGTTTTCCCCAACCAAAGTCATTGTCCAGAATTCCTCAGTCGGGTCTGTACTGTGAAGCCTTGGGATTGGTGATGCTGAGCTTTTCTTTGCGAGGAGTGCCTGGACTTAATGCTTAAACTACCACCGGCTGTGCTTGGACACGGGGTAACCAGCCATGTTATTGGCATCTTGTGTGTCGGGGAGCGCTGCAGTCATCGAGGGACACAGGTCATTGCCAAGGTCTCAATGTCTTCCTCATACAACGGTTCCTTGAATCATTACAATTTGTGGCAAAACCTGAGCACAAAGAACACTTCTTTGCCAACCGTATCGTGGGCTGAATCAGCAGAAGTGTGGCCAGCAGGTCAAGGGAGGGGATTCTGCCCCTCTACTCTGCTCTCGTGAGACCCCACCTGGAGTACTGCCTCCAGCTCTGGGGCAACCAACATAGGAAAGACATGGACCTGCTGGAACGGGGCCAGAGGAGGGCCCGGAGATGCTGCGAGGGCTGAGCCCCTCTGCGGGGAGGACAGGCTGGGAGAGGGGGGGTTCAGCCTGGAGAGGAGAAGGCTCCGCGGAGACCTCAGAGCCCCTTCCAGTGCCTAAAGGGGCTCCAGGAGAGCTGGGGAGAGACTTGGGGGAATGGCTTCAAACTGAAAGAGGGGAGATTTAGAGTAGATCTGAGGAAGAAATTCTTCCCTGTGCGGGCGGTGAGCCCCTGGCACAGGCTGCCCCGAGAAGCTGTGGCTGCCCCATCCCTGGAGGTGTCCAAGGCCGGGTTGGACGGGGCTGGGAGCACCCTGGGCTGGGGGGAGGTGTCCCTGCCCAGGGCAGGGGGGTGGAACTGGATGATCTTCAAGGTCCGTTCCAACCCAAACCATTCTGTGATTCTGTTATTCTAGGAAAGAAACGAAATAAATCTCTTGACAACAGGAAGAATTTTACCACACCGGGCAGGGCAGAGGCATAAAGCAGATCCAGAAGCTGAATAAAGAGCGGATGATTTCCAGCCCAGCACTGCACCGTGTCTGCCCCAGTCTCGCACAGATAACACGCTGAACCAGCCCTAATCCCACAATCAATAAATCCCCGGATAAATAGACTTCATAGACCGTTTTACTGTCTGGTGGCGGAATTGCTTGTTTCTTTTGGGTTTTTTGTTCTGCCATCACTAAACGTGCTTGCAAAACTTGTATATTGACAGAAAGCGGACTCCTTGGCATAGTTAAGACAAAAAAAAAAAAGGAACATGATATGCCTTAAATATCGCTATCAATTGCAAGAATGCCTGCGTTGGCATTAATCGGGATTTGTGCAGCCCCGTGTGAGCACAAGGAGCATCCGCAGGGGTGCGGACCCGCCGGCCACCGCTGCGCCCCCCGGCAGCATCCCCGGGGTCCCTGCCCGCTCGCGGGGTACAGCCGCCTCGGTCGTGCTCAGGGAGGGAAGGGGAATAAATCTAAACGTACTGGGGGCTAATGGGGGATGCTGATTAGCAACTCTTCTTTTTCTGTTGGTGTTTGTTTTTTTTAATATCCATCGTCTGCAGTCGGCTCTGCCCCTGCAGAGCAAGCAGGGCTTTTGCTGGCTTAGGAAAAAAAAAATTAAAAAATTAATGACCTGTGCTTGAGCTAAGCAAACGATGTAAAAAGCCTACTTACCTATTAAAAAGGCAAAGGTTTAAAAAAGTAATCTCCCCCTTAAGTCATTCACCCTAATGGGTTCCACCAGCACAGGCACTGTCTGAAACAGCGAATTTTGGCGACGAGGCGGTACTGTGAACTGCAGAAGGGGCGCTGGGTTGGAGGCGAAATCCGTCCGCGTGGCTGGCGGCCGGGGCTGTAGAGAGACCCGAAAAAGGATGGGAACGTGTGGGGAGGGCGAGCAATGCCCTGCCCGGGGCTGCGGCACGGGGCGCTCGCTTCTGGGGTGAACCCGTGAGGGAGGGACGCTGCAGCTGCGCTTGTCCTCCCTGCTGGGGGAAGTGGTGTCCGCATCCTTTCCGCAGGCAGAGAATGGATTTTTAGGGAATATTTGCGGGAACGATGACTTTGAGATGCTGTGGGGTCCCACGGCTGCTCTGGTGCGAGTCAGTTCCCCGGTGTTTTGTTTGAGCAGGTCGAAGGGAAGGTAACACAGAAATGCAGAAATAAATGGAGTAAAAATGAGGCGGCTTCTGGGAGCAACAATTTTTCTAACAAGATTTCCGCTGCTCCTCGTTAAGGTATCGATCTGTGTCTGCAGCGGGATAATTCAGGACAAAGCTGAGCGCGCCCATCTCCTGCATAAATCACCGAGGACACGGCGTGACTAATTGTTTGTGATTAAGGACATGTGTACGCCACCATGTCCGACTCGGCTCTGTTGTGTTAAGGTCTTTCAATCTTTCTGCTGTCGATTGCTGTTAGCCCTTTCACGGTTGCATTGCAAAGTGCCTCCTCCGGCAAACCCGCGATGCTCTCCCTCCCTTCTGCCGGGTTTTTACCCTGGGGTGGATGCGGGCTTCTGGCCGGTTTTGCCTTCTGGAGTGCTTTTGGGACCGAAGTAATGAAGAGTTGGAACAAGTTCAGTAATTTCTGAAAAGTAACAAGATCGCTTAGATAAGTTTTGTGAAAAGTAAACTGCTCTTTGTTCTGTGTTTTGTTATTCCTGTGGCCAAGGGTATGACAGAGAAGGCGTTAGTTTCAAATCCTCGCATTTTTTGAGCCACAAACGACCAGAAGCAGCGGGGCGGATGTCCCACTGAATTCTCCCCGGTTGCTGCTGTGTCTTTAGGCAAAGGATATCCGCAGAAGGGGTTGGTTTGAGGGTACCCTTGGGCCGTGGAGCAGTTAATCGTGTGTTAGCTGGGAGCTGGAGTCATCCTCCGAATTCCTCTCTCGGAGTTTTGCTGCCGGATTGGAGCTTGAACGTGCCAATAAGTATTTTGCTGGAAGGAAATGGCATAAGAAAAAGAGAGAAAAGAATTAGAAGCATATTTAAAACCCAATGGAGTGTGGGGAATAGTACATAACAAACTAAATTGCAAAAATATTTTTCTTAACATAAACAAGCCCAATTTTGGTGCGTGAAGAGCAGGCAGGTTGCCGTGTTCCTAAAGGGGCCTTGCTCTGGCATTAAGTTTTATTGTTGAAATCATATTATTGCCATTGCTCTTAATGGGAAATTATGTTTCAAAGTGGTACTATTGATGTTGTCGTTTGGACGTGCACTTTGCGTTCTCTTATTATAGCCTCTTCACCTGTGAAAACAACTTTTTCCTTCTCCTCCCATCTTTTGAGGAGAAAACACGGAGCGCCTTTTGCTCAAGCAAAGCCGAACCCCCTCTGTCGCTTCCTGCGAGCACTTTGTCGGGGCAGCGCAGGAACAGGCTTTTGGCACCCGCGACACTAATGCTTTCTAAGAATGATTATCTATGTCTTCAAATTTAAAGGCGAAATGTTGCAGGAGGGTGTTCGGGGCTGCGGATGTTTCCAGCTGGTGGGTGGGAGGATGGGCTGGTTCTGCAGGGCTCAGGTCCGGCGGGGACGGGGCAGGCAGCGCTGGCAGGGTTTGCTCTGCTGCCGCCGGGTGAACTGGAGTGCTCGACACAGGTGAAGACTCTATTTTTAAATATTTTGGAAGCTGACAAGTGCGGGGATGTGAGATTTGTTAGGATGTCCGGAATGACGCGAGACAGGGGTAGGAAAGAGACTCTCTGGTGGCTTTTACTTTGTGGTGGTGTGCAAGTTGCAGTCATTGCCCCCAGGATTTCCCATTTAAATAGCTGTTGCCCACAGGGGTAGATACTTAAAATGAGCTTTTATTATCTAACTACAGCTAGAAGCTTGCATCTCCATCTCATCGCATGGTTACTGCCATATCTTTTCCTTTGCCAACAAATCGTGTAACGCATTGCATTGGAATTATCCTTGAGCAATCCATGTTCACCAACAAGTTGCTCTTTGAAATGTTTATGCTTCTCTGCCTTTAAAGAACTATTTATGTTTACATGAGCTCCAGCCATGGAAAAACCCTTGTGGAAAGCTGGGCAGAATGGGTTGCCACCCTTATTTTATGCAACAGGCAAAGAGCCAGACAGGGATTGAGGCAGGGACGTGTCTTCTCAAGGGTCTGTTAAGAGTTTCTGGAGGCAGCTTAGCCACGCAGAGCTACGGCAGCAGGAGAAAAGAAAGGCCAGTGTGGGCATCCTTGGAGATTTTGGTTCTCCTGCCCTCACTTCCATGCTGCAGCAGGGGGTGATGGGGCAATGCTGCCCCGTGGCCGTGGGTCACCCGAGGGATGGGAGCGGGTGCCGTGCTGCTGCGGGACCCCGTGGCTGGGCTGGCAGCTTTCTGAAACAGATTTCAGTTGCCTTTCCCTTAGTCTCAAAGTAGCAGAACCTTCTCTCTACGCCTCTTGTAGTCGGGTGGGGGACGGTCTCTTCTCCCAAGGAGCAGGCAATAGGACATGAGGAAACATCCTCAAGTTGGGCCAGGGGAGGTTTAGAATGGATATTAGGAAAAAGTTCTTCACCCAAAGGATTGTCAAGCATTGGAACAGGCTGCCCAGGGCAGTGGTGGAGTCACCATCCCTGGAGGGATTAAAAGATGGGCAGAGGTGGTGCTGAGGGACATGGGTTAGTGGTGGGTTTGGCAGTGTTGGGTTGATGGTTGGACTTGATGATCTTAAAGGACCCTTCCAACCAAAACGATTCTATGGTTCTATTCTGTGATTCTGTCTTGTTTAAGTTATTAAATCCTTTCCAATATTTCCCATGCACCCCTACTTTGCATGCTGTCATAACACGACTAAGTGTATCGCACAGCTTCTGCTTCTCAGCCAGCTTCTGCAGCACAATAATTAGGGTATTTTTTCTTCTTGGTTCCTTGTCTCCAATTTGTCCCCTGCAGTGTAACACAGAATTTGCTCCCAAGTATTTTGCATCTCAGAATGGCAATTTCAGCTCTTGGAGATACTGATGTCTACAGTATAGAAATGTCACTGGAAAGGATTGGGGTTATCCGTGTCCTCTGGGGCTGTCTGGGCATTCTCCTCTCGCCCCAGGGTGCCCGCAAGCCGGCTGTCATCTTCCAGCCCTCAGAGGAGGGACCTGGCACTTTGTGCCGAAGAGCAATCGTAGAGTTATAGAATCGTTTTAGTTGGAAGAGACCTTTAAGATCATCAAGTCCAACCGTTAACCCAGCACTGCCAAGTTGCCACTAAACCGTGTCCCTCAGCACCACGTCTGCCCGTCTTTTAAATATCTCCAGGGAAGTATTTAAATCACTCTACGAATCCTAGAATCATAGAATGCCAACGCTTCGGCGGGGAGGGAAGGGGCATCGCTTCTGGCTCATACATGCCTCAGTGCCCGGATAATGTCTTTGGCGCTCCCTCATGAGGAGTTGGTTGTATGCAAAGCTGCACGTATACTGGTGGAACCCGAGGTGGTAGCGACCACGGTGGGGTGGCACAGCGCAGCACTGCTGCTTGCCCGCTCCATCCAGAGGGGCCGGAGCCCAGGGACTGGCGAGAAAGCAGACCCCGGAGCCTCTCTCTAAATATAGCTGTCTTCCAAACTACCCTGCGGAGCCCTATTAATTATTCATTCTTTTTTGCCTTTTTATTTTGTAGCGTGACACTTCACATACGTATATTAGCTGCAGTCATCTAACGGGACGCAAAGCGTAGTGCTAAGCATATTGGCGGTGTTTCACTGGAGCTCCTTTCGTCTTCCTCATTATGCTGCAGATGCTTTAAATTCACGTGGCACGCAGTAATGGGGATGAAATTTCCCACAGCGGAACATTGCTGACTTAATGTTGCGTGGTGAAATAGCACAGATTTATATTTAATATTTCTTTTCAAGCAGGCGTCGCAGTGCAAGATTTCTCTGCTTGTGGCTGTTTCTCGCAGTACCGCTCAGCAGCCAGACCTGGGTGGGTTTTTAAAGCTGTGGGAAATTCATATAATGCTTTATACTAAGTGCCTCATACATAATAAAAAATTGATTTTTTATTTTTTTTATTTTTTTTTTTTTTACCTGGAAGAGCTTAAGATTTTAAACCCTGCCCGACAAACATGCCTGAAGATGTTGCTTGATCCATGATGCCTGTGAAACCATAGAACCATAGAATGGTTTGGGTTGGAAGGGACCTTGAAGACCATCTTGTTCCGCCACCCCCTGCCCTGGGCAGGGACACCTCCCCCCAGCCCAGGGTGCTCCCAGCCCAGTCCAACCTGGCCTGGAACACCTCCAGGGATGGGGCAGCCACAGCTTCTCAGGGCAAAGGAGTGAATTTGTTGGTACAAAAACCCCACAAACCATCCCATCTTTCCACTCTAGGTGTGTTTGTGGGTATATATTACCCCTGCGAATGTGTCGCTAACAGTAGCGTTAAGGTAAATAACGTTCTCTGGGTGCCGTCCGTGCTCAGGGGACCGGGCTGCGAGGGGAGGAGAGGCTCCTGCAGGAGGCTGAGCTGGCGTTGTAATTAATTCATCAGCAAAACTCGCTGAAATTAGAGCTCTGTTCTGAGAGAGGCTTCTAATTGAGAGTAAATGGCTCATTAGTGTTGAACAGATCAACCTGAGAACATCAGTAAACACAAACACAATGATTAATGACTTTCGGGTGGTGCAATACGCTATTCCAGGGACTCCTTCCAAACAGGGAGGTGGGTCTGGCCCAGGCACGCTTTGGACTGGTGGGATTTTGGGGATTCTTGGTGTGCTGCTGAAAACCTGATTTCTCTGGGGTTTGTGGAAGGTGCGGAGGGGATGATGGACGCTCGGGGCTGCACAGCGAGGGCAGGGTGGCCATCACCTTGCGCTCCGGTGCCTGCAGTGCTGCATGGGCAGCGTCCTCCTCGTTAGCCCTGTTGGGCTATTGGGAAATGCTGTGTTGCCTTGCTTTCTTGGGAAATAGATTGTAGCCTGGGCGTATAATAAACTGGTTTTTCCTCGAGGAAGAGAGGTCACTATTAGGTAGACTGGCAGGGAAATAACATTTTGGCCCAAAATATATGATTTTAATGTGCACTTCACACATTTAAATAGAGACTTTGAGGTAATCTGAGTCTTCCTATATGTTACTGTTGGACTTTATTTTAACTTCCTCTACAAAAGTAGAGTAACTACTCTCAATTTTCTTTATTTAGCTTACTTTTGACAATAATTAAACTTGATGACTGATTCTTGTGGGATTTATCTCCTGCTCTGTAGTAATTGCTTAAATGGGCTACTCTTGGAAAAGTTAATATAAGTAAGACACGTTTGTGAAATGTGCTGTAATTCTGCCTTGGTTTAAATCATTGCTTTCCTGATGGAGGTTGAAAGGGAATGGGTAAGTGTGCTGTATGACTGTTAGGAAGTCTATGCAATTTATTCATTTTCATAAATACAGATTTTGTTGCCTTGTAGTTTGCTTGGTTTTGAATTCTCCTAGGGTAAAAATTAACAAACTAGCTCACATTGTCAAAAGTCATTTAAGTGCAGTGGACCAGAATTTACTTTTGATAACGGGCATTTGGACTCCTAGACTCTCTCCTAGACTAAGTAAATGAAAACAATAGACACGTGGTTTTTAGGAAAAAAATGTATAAAAAGAGCAGCAGTGGCTGCTATCCAGAAAACTATAAAAAAAAATACAAATGTGAGATAGTTCGCTGGTGATAGTAAATGGAGGGGCAGGAGCCAGAGGTGGGGAACCCAGCACAGTGGGGTGAAGCAGAGCTTTGGGCTTTGCCGGTGCTGCGTGAAATGATGCTCAGGCTTGTGTTTGGTGCTGTATGCTGTCCGTCAAGGGCACGTAGACATCACGTTTCATATGAGGGGCCGCAACAGAAAAGCAGCAGCGACCCGGCAGCAGAAGACCCTGCCTCACTGTTTGGTATCAGGAGCGTTGCATCTTTCAGCAAGAGAAGGATAATAGCTTGGAAAAGCACAAAATGGTTTTTCATACCTCAGTGCGCAGGGAAGTGAGTAGCAGACAAGAAAAAATAAAAAAAAAAAAGAAAAAAAAGGAAGGACTATTAATTTTTTTTTGCGAATGGAGAAGAAATACGCTCTGGAGAGTGTCTGGTGACGTCTGTGCACGGCTCCTGCCAGAAGCCAGGATTTTTGTGATGTAGCTGGACTTAGAAAGTGATGGACGTTAACAACTTTGCTTTGTATTTGTGCAAATGTACCCGTTGTTTTTTTTTTTTAAATGACCATAGGAAGCCCGACATTGCAGATGAAAGTCCTTCAGAGAGAGAGAAAAAGAGCTGCAGATCTGAGCAACGGGCGCTGGCAGCTGGGAAAGGGCATCCTTGACTACCTTCCGCAGAGTCACCTTTGCTGACTTTGAATGGAAAAAGAGATTTATTTTTTTTTTCCCTAGGGGCTGCTCTCACCCCCAAGAACTCACCCTGAGTTCTCTCGAACTCGGCACTTGCAGAGCAGGGTTTGCCCTCTCCAAGCTGCAGACAGGAGCTGCGTGGGCTGTGCTTGTGCCTCCAGCCTGGTGGGGCATTGCCTGGCCTGCAGGCACGCAATCGGCCTCGCTTTTATAGCGGTAAGAGTGGTGGTGATGGTGTAATAAATGCACCATTTATCAGAGTAATTTAAAGCTTCTGTTATTGTTGCTGTCGTTTCTGTTATTTTTGTTGTTGTTGCTATTATTATTATTATTATTAATTATTGTTTTTATTATTGTTGTTTTTATTACTCTTTATTATTATTATTATTGCTCCTTCCGGTCCCTAAAGGGGCTCCAGGAGAGCTGGGGGGGACTCTGGGTCAGGGAGGGGAGCCATGGGACGAGGGGGAACGGTTTTAAACTGAAAGAGGGGAGATTTAGATGAGATATTAGGAAGAAATCTTTGCCTGTGCGGGCGGTGAGCCCCTGGCGCAGGCTGCCCCGAGAAGCTGTGGCTGCCCCATCCCTGGAGGTGTCCAAGGCCGGGTTGGACGGGGCTTGGAGCACCCTGGTCTGGTGGGGGTGTCCCTGCCCAGGGCAGGGGGTGGCACTGGATGATCTTCAAGGTCCCTTCCAACCCAAACCATTCTCTGATTCTATCCAATATTCAGTTATTACAAAGTTGAGTATATTGAGTGTAATGTTACTACAAAAAACTATGGAAGCTTTGAACCATGGCATTTTTATTGCGTGCTGTTCATATTGGAGAAGCTAGGGTGAGGAGTTTGTGGAGAACAACTGCACATGGCCCTGCCTTTATAACAGCGTGTGGGCAAGGCTGTGTGTACAGGAGCTTCTGAACTCTTTTATTTTACTTTTTCTCCATTTAATGTATCCCCCAGCAAATGAAGCTGTCACTTCTCTCTGCTGCACCGTGCTGCTTAATCCAGATGAGGAACACCTGGGTCGGGGCAAGTACCAGGGGCGAGCACTGAGTGGGGTGTCCTGTGAGGTGGGACCTTCTCCTCTACGGTGGAGATGGTTATTTTTAATACTACACATATAGTTGGCTATATCCAGGCTGGATTCCATCATGTATTTGACTCCTGGTGTGCCAAGGAGCGTGCGTGCCGGTGGGCTGGGGTGGAGGATGCTTGGGGCAGCCAGACAAAACCCTTTTCCTTTTTCGTTTTGTCCTCTGAAATTATATACTACTTTTTTCTATTGGCTATAATTTGTGTTTCAAAAAATGCTGTATGTAGCTCTTTTAATACAGGAAAAAATACAGTAGGGAAGAGGAAGCAGTGAGAAGTGGGAATAGGATCTGCAAATACCACTTGCTTCATTATCTCTCAGGACATTGATTATTCATTAAAATGTGTATTTTCTATTAAACCTGGAAAGTTACGCTTTCCTAACAATAACATAGCAGCAAATTGTACTTTAAACAGGTAAACCGATCTGCTAGTGGCTGTACCCCAACCACTACAGCCGTCCCCCTGCGTGGCAATGGATTGTGCAGCTTTGGAGGGATGGGGGGAGAATTATGTCGAGGGCAAAATTATTCGTGGTGCCTATTTATGGAGTTAGGTTTTCTCCACCTCAGGCTCCGGCTTCCAAGCATAAACCTGAAAATGTAGGGAAATGCGGATTTATCTTTTCTTGAAGTGAAACCTCAATTGGTCCTTTTTCTTGGGTCAGTTAGCTTTAAACTACTCTGATAAACGGTGTATTTATTGTGTGGTTTTATTAGTTTATTTCTGGCCTTGTTTTTTACAAGAATCGCTGAATTTTGCCATAAAAGCGCTGTGTCCTTTTCCTGGCTGAGGAGCAGAGACGGGTGCCGCTCCTGGGCGGGCTGTGCAAGAGGGACCGAGCAGCAGGTCCCCACCTTCAGCAATGAAGCGGGATGCCCATCTTCGTTGGCTCCAGCCTGTGGGGTTTAAAGGAGGAGAAGAGAGGCTTGGGTTTGGTCGTAAGGCACCCTTTCCCCCCTAGAATTCAGAACATTGACATCGTCCTTCATCGTAATGTCTCAATCGGAAATCTAACTCATTTCAGCGTCACATTTCTGTTGCCGCATTGAAAAGCGGTGGCCAGGGGGCTAATCGATGCCCCGCAAAACTGCTCGTATCAAACGGGCTCTGGTGAGAGATAGCGGCAGCTACAAATAGTCAACAGTGCTGTGGAAAGGGGAAAAAGATAATCAGATGCTTCAGTGCTGGCAGGAGGGTGGGGGGTCCCCCTTGGCCATGGGCATAGCACAGTTGTAACCTGGCACAAAGAGTTGCATCCATCAGTTGGTTAAAAAGCTGTATTTCTCAAGAGAAAAATCTACACCACCCTTAAATGACTCTTCCATAGCAAAGAATGCTAATTCACACAGTCCTGGCAGCGTTTGTGCCTGCCGTGTTGGATTTCTGAACACAACATTATGACAAAAAAGCGAAATTGGGGTAGGGGGTGAAGGGGGAGTGGTTTTCCAGAGAGTGCTTCATGCTGCCAGTGTTTTTTCAGAGTACTTCTTGGTGAACTGAGTGCTTTCTAGCAGCCTCTCATCCTTCTCCTCCTCCATCTCTCTTGCCCATCCATCTCCATCTCTTGCCCTCCTCCTCCATCTCTCCATCCCACCCTTGCCCACGCAGGTCTTTGGCAAAGCCAACATGCCATCTTCCCTCCACAGCATGGCAGATCCCCAGCCCTGAGGGCCTGACCAGCTCCACCAGCCTGTTTTGGGAAGTAATTAGCAAATCTTTGAGTTGGGAAAACTGTTTAGCTCTGAAATGCTTGCTGGATTTTATGTCTTCATCGAAGGCTTTCTCAATACTTTCTTGGATTTATTTTTCACGTTTCCTAAAACTGAACAAGTGATAGAAACTGGCTAACGCTGCTCTTGAAGTTGAATGCTTCTTTCATGGTGGTTGCCATCTAAACAGCTCAACAATTCGTGTTAACTCCTCCTGCCTCATCCTTTGTGAAGGTGTGGACGCACCTCTGCAGCCCAACAGGTCTTTTCCTAGAAGAAAAGCAGTACACTGCAAGTTAGGATTGGAAGTGAAGAAGAATACCATACAAAATTCACAAGGAAATGTCAAAAATACCGACTCGCTTTTGAAATTTTCAGAAAGAAAAGGCACGATTTTCCCCAAAATGTCAAAAAGGGCCCAGACTTACAGGATTTTAAACTAGCCCAGTGAGAGTTAATATCAGTGCAATTCGAATGTGAGGAAAAGGGGTTGTATATAAAATTAGAAACTCCTCATAGGCATATGGTTATTCATACAGTACAGCTTTGAGTTGTGGCTTATTTATTCTCCTGGGGTGCACTTGGAAATAACAAGTAAGCTGCACGACATCACATTGCAATATATATAGTCCCTAATTAACCTTCGCTGACTGCTGTAATAGTCTCACTCCTGTGCACGCTGCAGGAAATTATTTTCTGCTATATTATCTTCTTGATGCTTTGTATATAAACCGTAATGGAAGATGGGGGCCATATGAAGAAAACAGCATTCAATAACTCTGAGCCTTATCTGCCTTTCTTGCCTTTGCATCAGGAAATGTTGGTCCTGTTTTATTTTGGGATTTTTATTTTATTTTAATACGGGAGAGGTTTGATGATGCTGCAAATGAAGGAACAGCTCTGAAATGTTGTGCACCTGGTGATATGAATGCACCTGTATAATCTGTAGAGATCAGTCAAATATATTACTGAGGGAAAAAAGAACAACACAGAGTTACTGAATGCATGAAGAGGCTTTTTTGCAAGCTTGTCTGGAGGCCTGAGTTTAGAGGGGTGAGAGCTCGGTAGGTTGGGGAGGTAACGGGAAGATGCTCTGCTCACCGTGTAGGAAGGGGAGACTTTCGATTCGGGCTGGCTGATTTTCACATCTCAAATTTGTGGAAAGAGCCAATGTTTTTTGTTGCAAGTGGTAAGGCTTCTTTACATCTTCTTTACATGTACCATTGAGACATTGACCCAGTACGTTAATTCAAAGAGAAGAAAGCAGCTGCCAGGTGGTCCCTGTACCTCTTCAGGTCCTTCACCCTAACACCAGCCAACTTCCACCACGGCTTCTCCAGGAGGACGGAGAAGTTGATAGCTCTCTGCCAAGGGAAAGCTCACCTTTCCAGAAGGAGGCACAAGGGCTGCATGCCCCCATGGTCCCACAAGAACGAGTTATGGATGGCTTCTCCAGGGACCTCCACGCAGAGGGTGTGATGGCCGGTATAGGAGGGGACGGTGAAGGATGGATCAGGGCACCTCTGGGCAGGAATACTGAAGGCGAGCTGTCCCACTTCACTTCTGTTTTGTCTTAAAGCTGCTCACGTGTCCAGAGCTCCAGTCTGAGCCTGCCTCCAAACCACCCGGATAAAATCCCTCTAACAAGAAATAACGCTCGTCCCCTAGGACCAGTTGCACATGGAAACGGGGATGCTCTTCACTGGCTCCTGCAGGGACCTGGGCCAGGACCGTACCCTGCGGTGGCCTCCTGCTCGCTCGCTGGGTTGACACTCCCACCACTCCGTCCTCAGGTAGAAGGGGTAGCGGGGTCCCTTGTTTCTAAGGAGGAGGCCAAGAGAGCACCTCTGCATGGGTGAAGGGTGAATGGTGCCACCACTCACCAGTTTGAGGGCTCAGCCCACTGTTGCCCACCCGAGCTCTTCTCTCGGGCTTTCACCTGAGGCTGCCAAAGCTGCGCCATGGGCATCAGAGACAAGAGACCCTGACTCTTTCTGTGCTCAGTCTGTGTTAAAATTGGTTTTGTTTTTAAGAAAGCACGGTGCGTGGCTTCGGGTCGCCGGCATCCATGTGATAGGGGCTACACAGCTCCACATGCTTTCTTCTAAGGAGTAAGTCAACTAATCCCATGGTTTTTCCAAGAAAAGTCTTCCATCTTCTCTGCCTTAAAGACACCAGTCAGTCACCAGGCCGGGGCTTGGGGACTGGCCTTGGACAGGGACCGGTGTGATGGTGTTCGGCTGAGTGTGCCCCATCTTCCAAGGCTGAAAACCCCAGGTAGTGGGCAACTTATTTCACGGCTCCTTGTGGCCAGGGACTGCTCAGAGGGGAAGAAGAAAACTCAGTTATGTCCCGCCAGGTGCCTGGGGCTCAGTCACAGCTCTTAGGAAGATGAAAGCAATTGCATTCTTGTTAATTAATGCTAAAAAACATCCTTAACAAACACTGCCATTTCAAATTTGTATTTTACCAGCGTTCCCAGCTGGGCAGAGTCTGCCCGGCTGATGACAACGGCAAGCACTGGTGTGCACCGGTGTTTGGGACTGCCACCTAGGTAGAGCTTTTTGCACTGAAAGTACAAATGAGAACATCATGTTGCCTTCTCGCTAACGGCTGAGAGCCGTAGCATCTGACTCAACCCGAAAAGTGAAATGTCCTGATCAAAGGGAGTGCAGCAGCTTTGTTTAAGCTCGTACCGAGCCTGTGGTAAAGCAGGTACAACACGCCAGGGAGGGAGAGAGGCCTGCAATGAATGTTCATTACCTCCCAAAATGTAAATCGATGTTGGGTGAGATGGATACGCTCATACAGATTCCAGGAGCTATCTGCAACGCCATCAACAAATTGCTGCATAAAGATGGGGAAATCCTGGTTTTTAAGGTGTTCTCCTTGCTAAAGTTCTTGATTGTTTTGAAACCTCAGAGGCATTTCTGGACATATGTACATAGACAATTTTCATGAAAACCTGAAACTGTTCTCAGGAAATGAAGCCTAATGAACGACTGTATTTGCAAGGATATCCTGCCTGGTTTTCCACTCGTCTCCATGCAGCTGTGTTTATTTTCTGTGGGAGCTGCCGGGACTAAGAGCACTATTTAAAACTGCATATTTTGGGTGGACACCTGGCTGGGCGGTGGCTTCTCCCGGCGAAGCATCCCATTTCTCCCAGCCTTTGCACGGATGCTCTTCTCATGGATCGCTTCTGAAAAGTGGTACAAATAACTATTGCTTTCACAGCTTTGCTCTAATTTAAGTGTAATTCTCTGCATTAAAAACCAGTAGAGGTAATCAGTGCTGGTGCTTGGGTCCCTGGAGCAACCTGTGAGGCCACTCTCCTGCCAAGGGGCACGCAGCGCTACGCTGAAGGGAGTAACTTTTTTTCTAAATGTATATACATATATATATATAGAGAGAGTGTATATATACATATGGTGCAGCAAGGTGTTTCTGGTTTCTTGAGACTTTTACAGCCCAGAGATGAAAGGCTGAGGGCCTTGGGGCTTTTTAGCCTGGAGAAGAGAAGACTGAGGGGGGATCTGATCAATGCTTATCAATACTCAAAGGGAGGGCGCCAGGGGGATGGGAACAGTCTTTTTCCAGTGGTGCCCAGTGACAGGACAAGAGGGAACGGGCACAAACTTGACCATAGGAAGTTCCATCTAAACCTGAGGAGGGACTTCTTCCCTGTGCGGGTGGCAGAGCAGTGGCACAGCTGCCCAGAGAGGTGGGGGAGTCTCCCACTCTGGAGCCATCCCAAACCCGCCTGGACGCCGTCCTGTGCCACTGCTGGGGGTGCCCCTGCTGTGGCAGGGGGTTGGACTGGGGGACCTCCAGAGGGCCCTTCCAGCCCTCACCATTCCGTGATTCTGCAATTCTGTGGGGTTGTCAAGTCCGGCCTGATACGCATTTTTCCCCAGCACTGACAAAACTGATGCATCTCTTCCCTGGGAGGTTCTGCGTGCCTGACGTGTTGGCAGGAATGTTTGTCAGCAGAAACCGAAGGCTGTGCGGCAAATGCTGTGTTTAGTTCAAGGGATCTCGTGTTAAGCGCTGTGCATTAATTTTAAATACATGACAGAAGCTGTACCGGGCTGGGAGATGCTGGTGATGGAGCGGGGAGCTCTGAGCGTTTCGAGTGCAAGACAGGCGCTCTGAGATAGGTGCAGGCGTAAGAGCTGTAGCTGGAAAAGCTGGTTTAAAGATAACGTCAGAATTTAGCTGCGTCGCAGAAAGGAACAGAACCGTCCCTCAGTGCGGAAGGTGGTGGGTTGGGGTTTTTCGGGTTGCCAGCGCTAGGCAGTCCCTTTCTCCAGGCGTTTGCTGTGGGTTTGCTGCAGGCAGGTCCCACCCCGCAGCAGGAGGTCATTTGTGCCCTTCTCCCCTCTCTTTGGGGGCTGTCCCCGGTTTCCAGCAGCTGAGTCTCTCCGTCGCCCCTGGATCTGGCCCTGCAGTACCTGTGGGGTACGTAGGAGTGCTACGGGCGGGCGCTGATCACCGCAATTTTAAAATGCCAATACACCGAGCGGGGAGAGTAAACGAGGTTTTCGCTCGCTCACGGGCAGCTCACAGTCTATATGAGGGTGTCCCACGTTGAATTTTCCGTTTGAAGCGGCCACGGGCCGGCTGGGGCTGTGGGTCGGGAACAGAAGTCACGCCGGCGCAGGAGCGGGTTTGTTTGAAGCAATTCTGGGGATGGACTGATTGCCTTTAAACGTTTGGTGTTGCGGAGATACTCAACAAATGAATACATATGTTAGACCAACAGCACTAAATAAGGAACGTTTATTTCCAAACACAGCTCTGTGTTGTATTTCATCCTTCTACTGATACAGGGTGGGGTTTTTTGGTTTTTGGGTGTTTTTTTTTTTAGCTTAGAAATTGGCTGCCAGGTTTGTGGTACATTTAAATAAGTCTCCCATGCCTCCCCTGCGAGCCTTTTCCCGTAGCGCGGGTGCCGGCGGGGATGCTGGGAAGGAGGCATCGGTCGCCCTGCACCGCCGCCGTGCTCCCGCCCCTCTCCGCAGGCAGCGGCTGGGATGTGCTCACGTAACCCGCGGCCCGAAAATGCACCCGCTCCGTGGCCGTATTGTATAGCACCAGCAAACGGTACTTTTCAACATGAAGAGAAATGGTCTTTCCATCCCAGGAAGGCGGTCTCTAATGCGAAATGCTTCTGCCGATTTTTTTTAATTTTTTTTTAAGGTCTGCCAAAGCCCCTGAAGATTGAAGTGCTCTATTTTGGTGCTGAGCAGCATATGGCTGGGTGGGTGTTTAGAGAAGCGCAGGACCGCTGAAGAAATCGTGTATGCAAAGGGAAGGGCTGGGGTTTGGGTTTGTGTTTCTTGCCTCAATGCTCTCATTCAAAGAGAGTAATTTATTTTAAATGTCTTTTTTTTTTTTTTTCTTTCCTTTTCTACCTGACTGATTGGCAGACTTCTCTCACGTTTCCCTCTAGCTGTATCTTCCTGAGGCGTCCTCAGGTCACGGGCAGGTTTTAACAAAACAACCCCTTCCTCCCGTCTCTCTTCCCCAGTGTCCCCAACGGACTTCTGCTGCGAGTAGAAACACTGCATTTTTGGCTGCACTTTGGAGCCAGAACTCCATCAATTGCAGAACCCAGCTTTGTAATTCTTACTGAAAGGTTGTACTTGCAATTTGAAGGGAAATCCAGCACAGAGGCACCTACCCCGGGGCTTCTCTTTGAGCAGTCGAGGAGCGGAGGTGGTTTGGGCAGCTTGGAGGTGAAGGGAAATCGCTTCTGATGCTAAACAAGGGAAGAAAGTTATTCTGATATTAATTAAGTATAACTGAGAACTTCTTGCTTTTAAAATTAAAGCTTGCTATGGATGGAGCGGGCGTGAAATAAGAGTGGTGGTTTCGTGCCTGGCCTTTGGCGTGCCCGTGGCTGTGGCCGTGGCCGCCAGTGCTTGCTGCGAGGCTCCTCGGGTGGTGGGGAGCGGGTCGGGGTCTCACCGCCATTCGCCTCTGCAGTGAACCCGGTTTCATTCACCCATCTGTGGCGGGTGCTGCAGCACCAGCCTGTGCAGTGCCCCGGAGCCCGGTGACACCGGGACTTGGCCATGTGGGACCCAGCACAGAGCTGCTGCCACCACCGCTGCTGCCTCGGGGGTCCCAGGGAGGACTGCCGCTGCTCACGGCCGAGGGAGACAGTCATCGCGGTGGGGAAGTTCCAGCATCGCATTGTGTTGAAATGTGCTTTTTATGGTAAGTGTTCATTTTTATTTTTAGCAGTTATTTCCCCTATGGTAGGAGTTATGCAGAGACTAATGGGGAATGAAATTCATTATGGAATTCAACATGGGCAAGCGTAGGGTACTGCATCTGGGGAGGAATAACCCCATGCACCAGTACAGGTTGGGGGCTGACCTCCTGGAGAGCAGCTCTGTGGAAAGGGACCTGGGAGTCCTGGGGGACAACAGGGTGACCATGAGCCAGCAATGTGTCCTGGTGGCCAAGAAGGCCAATGGCATCCTGGGGTGCATCCAGCAGAGTGTGGCCAGCGGGGCGAGGGAGGGCATCCTCCCCCTCTGCTCTGCCCTGGGGAGGCCGCAGCCGGAGCACTGTGTGCAGTTCTGGGCTGCCCGGGTCAGGAAGGACAGGGAACTGCTGGAGAGGGTCCAGCAAAGGGCTACGGAGATGATGAGGGGATTGGAGCATCTTTCTGATGAGGAAAGGCTGAGGGCCTTGGGGCTTTTCAGTCTGGAGAAGAGAAGACTGAGGGGGGATCTGATCAATGCTTATAAATACTCAAAGGGAGGGTGCCAGGGGGATGGGAACAGTCTTTTTCCAGTGGTGCCCAGTGACAGGACAAGAGGGAACGGGCACAAACTTGACCATAGGCAGTTCCATCTCAACCTGAGGAGGGACTTCTTCCCTGTGCGGGTGGCAGAGCAGCGGCACAGCTGCCCAGAGAGGTGGGGGAGTCTCCCACTCTGGAGCCATCCCAAACCCGCCTGGACGCCGTCCTGTGCCACTGCTGGAGGTGACCCTGCTGTGGCAGGGGGTTGGGCTGGGGGAGCTCCAGAGGGCCCTGCCAACCTCCACCAGTCTGCGATTCTGTGAAACAGAACACTTTTACTTTACATATAATTTGGGGAGCCTGGAGCTGGAAAGAGTTACTGGGTATTGAAGGTGTCCCCTTGCCAGCCGCAGCGTGCCCACAACCATGCCGCATTTCAGAGCCGCCGCGGTGTGTGGTGGCCGGGCTGGGGCTGAGGAGGTGGCCGAGGCCATCCCCACCTTCCCCGCATGGCCACCGAGGCGGGAGGGCTCTAGCGCACTGTGCCGCCGCCGCCGCGCCTTCTCTGTCTGCTCCAAGATCTCTTTTGAAAGCATTATCAGCTGTTAGCATGAGGAAAGTCATCACAGGACTGCGTTATCAGTAACAATCACAGAATACTTGAGGCTGGAGGGGAGCTCTGGAGAGCGTCGGCTGCGCTTTGTTAGGGCATGGATGGGCAACTCTATTTTATGTCAGGGTAAAGCTTCATGAGTGTCGCCAGCTCTGTGTATGGGCATCCTGGAAATACCCCCATCTGTGAGAATGGGTGATGGTTGCCTCTCCCCAGCACCGTCCCCTTTTCCTCCCTCTATCCCCCCGCTCCTGCCCGCACCCGACACCGGCAGCGTTCCCGGTGCATCCCAGCTGAGAGCTGCATGGAGCAGGGAATGAAATACGTCCATTTTGGTGCTGCGGCTGCTTGTTCAATAACATCCCGGTAGGAGGGAAATGATGCAAAGACGGGAATGTGGCAGATGGCTCTGCAAAAAAAAAAAAAAAAAAAAAATCTGCTGAAAGGAAGGAGCTGAAGGGGCTGAAATCAGCCCTGACGCACTCCTGCACGTAGGTAGGAGGGAACAGGTCGGAGTCTCTCAGCATAATATGGGGGTTTGGTTAAAAAAAAAACCCAAACCAAAAAGAGGTAATAAAAATACCAGGCCAGATTTGCAGATAGTATAAATTTTTGTCACTGCATTAAATGTGCGTTTTGTGACAGTTTTGTTCAGATAACCGCGGTTCTGGCTCTGTTTTTCCAAAAGAATGGAAAATACTGCTGCAGACGTCTGCGGGCTGAGCGCAGAAGGGCCGTGCTGAAGGCTGCCGTGCTTTTATTTTTTTCCCTTCTTTTTTGGGTAAGTGGCTCCTCCAGAAGAGGGGAGGTGAGCTCAGCGGGCAGCAGCCTGTTGCATCCCTTTGCATGGGAACAGCACTGATGCGTGCAGCGGTGTCTTGCTCTTACGCGCAGGGTTTTATGACATTTTCAAAACCTGCAATAATTTGTGCTAATGATGGGTAGCTGTGGTCCTGGTAAGCATCAAGATGAGCTGTCAGCAAGATGTCAGAAAACTATGTGTGTATGAGTGATTAAAAATTACCCTGAGAAGAGGACTGGCTGATAAGAAAAATACCTTGGCTGTCACTGCTATTTTTTAAGTGTCAAGATAGCTCCTGGGAGAACGGCACAGTCTGAATAAACCGGGGAGGTATTTATAGTGCCGGAGCATAAACAACGTGTCTAAATTGAGTAGCAGAGCAGAAGCCTGGGTTTGCTATTCAGCGCGATAAGGAATTAAAATGTTTAGCATGAGACTGATGCCTGACTGTCGCATGAGCGTGTGCATTGCTTTCCTTGAGTTGCTCTGCTCCCTTGGTTCTCTTTTTGCATACAGGTTTAATTTGTTTAATCTCTGACCTCCTTTTCTGGGGGGCAATATCTATATTTCAGTAATAAATGGTGATTAAGCATTAAGTCATAGAATCATAGAATGGTCTGGGTTGGAAGAGACCTTGAAGATCATCGAGTTCCAACCCCTTGCCGTGGGCAGGGACACCTCCCACTAGAAAATGTTGTAGAAGGGGCTGCTGCAGACTTAATTTCAGGAGAAATGCTGCTCTCACTTGGGGAGTTGGCCGCCCTGCCCTGCCCCGTTGCATGTCCGACATGCGAAGGACCTGTCGCCTGCTGTCCGTCTGTCCCAGCTGTGTGTGCATCGAGTAGGCGCCCAAGGATGTGCCTGGACCTCCTCTCCAGTGTCCTCTCCGCTGGTACCACAGGCTCTGGGCAATAACAGGTTCTCCATCTTTTTTCCCACTTTTTCTTTCTGCTATGGAAAAGGGACGTGGCTCTTGTGGAGCTGATCCATAGGGCCGCTGCGTTGCTTTCTGCCTCATCCCAGGCCCTATGGGTGTAACGACCTAAGAAACCAGAGATAAGCTTAAAGAACAAAACGGGCAGCGTATCTGTTCACTCATTACAGAAAGAAAAAACTCAGATGATCCACAATTATCAAAATCTGAACTATTTTCTTCTTCTTAGCAGTGCCCTCGACCCCCTCTTCTTCGTCCCTCGGGCTCCGTGGCACAGCCACCTCTGGCCGCGGGGAGGATGGTGGCCATGAAGGTGACGGCCGATGTCCCTGCCTAGTGCTGGCAGGGGAGGCAGGGGCAGAGCTTGGGTTTCATGCACTTATATTATCAGGTATTCATAGAGCACCTTTTTACATTTGTTACCTGTCTTTTGCATTTCAGGAAATGCCATGTATTTTTTTTTTTTCTCTTTAACAAAAAGGTGTTTTGTTTTTTTTTATTGAAACATTACTTTAAAAGTAATCAGAAGCATCAAACGCATAGATGGTGAGGTGGCCGGCCGTCTCCCTTCTAGTAAAGAAAATCCGGCTGCAGAAGCACCGGCGCACTGAAGTAGACGTTGACAGCAGCCAGTGGCGGAGGCTGCCAACCACAAATTGACAGAAAGTTTTATTGCACTTCGAACTATCGTCAGTTTAATAAAAAAATACCCCCTGAAATGATGATGGGGAAAATGGCAATGCTAAAAATAGCTGTTCTTTGCAAATAGATGGGAAGTGTCAGAGTTCAGACACCACGCTGTCTGTCTGCGTAGAACCCCCTCCGTCAGGCTGCGCGTTTCCCGGCCCCGCGCAGTGCGGCCTGGCATTTTAATTTACATTAAAAAAATCATGTGGCAACAAACGTCGCGAGGAAAAGCTTGAGAGCATCTTTCGCTCCCAGTTTGGCTTCTGACCTCCCATTTTGGGCTCCCGTTATCGCAGAACTTGGACAGCTGTTGGCATTTTAGGTACAGGGTGGTGCAGCGGCCAGATGTTAACATCTGGGTATCATGCTCTTACTTAGCTAAATGTGATGAAACCGGCTTTTCTTTCCCCTATTTTCTCTACAGTCCTGGAAGAGGAGAGATTGCCGTGGAAATCACGCAACTCTTTTTTTCCTGCAGCTGTAAATCTTCCCTTAGTCCTGCAGGAGGGCAGGATGAGTGTGGTATATTTTTGTATCAGGTCTCACATCAAGTTGGGCTCTTGCCTTCATGGGCCTTAGATCGCAGTTGTGAATTAGCTTAATTCTTAGTAATTCATTTAACATCGCTGGCTGGTTAATTTTTTTAAGACGTTATTTTTGAGGCTTTAGAGGTAAACTGCAGGTTTAAGGTGGGTAAACCCCCCTCCCGAAATGCACAGTAAAACCAGGCGGCTGCACAGGCCGGCTTGGAGCCGGCTTAGGTCCAGGTGTTTGAACATGCAGGGCTCTAGCTCTCAATAAGAAAAAAGAAAAAAATCTGATAAAGCAGTAATGGACATTTCTTGTATTTGTGCATTTTTGCCAGTGGCTTTTGCTGGAGGATTTCTCTTCGCGCCCCTCCTGGCGGGCAAGATGCCAAGACGTCCTTTTTGGTGCCATGGGGATGACGGGCTGTTGAGCTGTTGCAATGCCAAAATGACTCAGCCTGGAGAAGAGAAGGCTCCGCGGAGACCTCAGAGCCCCTTCCAGTGCCTAAAGGGGCTCCAGGAGAGCTGGGGAGGGACTCTGGGTCAGGGAGGGGAGCCATGGGACGAGGGGGAACGGTTTTACACTGAAAGAGGGGAGATTTAGAGTAGATCTGAGGAAGAAATTATTGACCATAAGGGTGGTGAGCCCCTGGCGCAGGCTGCCCCGAGAAGCTGTGGCTGCCCCATCCCTGGAGGTGTCCAAGGCCGGGTTGGACGGGGCTGGGAGCACCCTGGGCTGGGGGGAGGTGTCCCTGCCCAGGGCAGGGGGGGTTGGAACTGGATGATTATTAAGGTCCTTTCCAACCCAAACCATTCTATGATTCTCTCTTCCCCTGACTGGTTAAGATTCACTTTTCCAGGTTTCCATGTTAAGAAGAACACCTCGTGGTGCCCCTGCGCCCAGCCCTCAGCCAGCAAATTGCAACCCAGAAACGGAAAAAGATATAAGGGGAAATTTCTGGCATTACCGTGAAGGGAGAAAAGAGCCATGTCACCTTTGTGTGCCTAAATTGCCTCTGAAGACTTTCGGGGGGGGGCCGAAGGGGGGCTGTTAAAAGCTTATTAGTGATCTATGATTTGTCAAACGATCAGCCAGCTTCGGCACTGGAATGTAAGAGGGCCGTATCAATAACAGCATGCCTGTGATTTTTTTCAAGGCAGTATATTACGAGTTCTAGAAATTGCCTGAATACAGCCAGCTCCATCTGGGTGGTTTAGGTATATAGAAATAATTTGAGGGTTAGAAAGGGTAGAATTATTCAAAGCACTTATTTGCAGATTATTTTTTTCACCTCTATCTGCCGCCTTATTAACTGGAGGAGGCAGCTGGCAGCAGCGCTGACGGCAATCGCAGCGGTAGGGTGCTTTGTATTTTCACTGTTCTCTGGCCGCTTCAGGTGGGACCGTGTGCCGGGGTAGGTCAGGACGCCGCAGTCTCGTTGGAGGTCTGTGACAAGGGTGTTCACCAGGCGTCAGTACTGGGTCCAGTCGTGTTCAGTATATTCATCACTGACCTGGATGAAGAGATGGAGTGTACCGTCAGCCAGTTTGCTGATGACACCGAACTGGGAGGGGTGGCTGACATGTGGGAAGGCTGTGCCGCCATCCAGCGTGACCTGGACAGACTGGAGAGTTGGGCAGAGAGAAACCTGATGAAGTTCAACAAAGGCAGTGTGGGGTACTGCGTCTGGGGAGGAATGACCCCATGCATCAGTCCAGGTTGGGGGCTGACCTCCTGGAGAGCAGCTCTGTGGAAAGGGACCTGGGAGTCCTGGGGGCCAACAGGGTGCCCATGAGCCAGCAATGTGCCCTGGTGGCCAAGAAGGCCAATGGCACCCTGGGGTGCACCCAGCAGAGTGTGGCCAGCAGGGCGAGGGAGGGCATCCTCCCCCTCTGCTCTGCCCTGGGGAGGCCGCAGCCGGAGCACTGTGTGCAGTTCTGGGCTCCCCGGGTCAGGAAGGACAGGGAACTGCTGGAGAGGGTCCAGCAAAGGGCTACGGAGATGATGAGGGGATTGGAGCATCTCTCTGCTGAGGAAAGGCTGAGGGCCGTGGGGCTTTTTAGTCTGGAGAAGAGAAGACTGAGGGGGGATCTCATCAATGCTTATAAATACTCAAAGGGAGGGTGCCAGGGGGATGGGAACAGTCTTTTTCCAGTGGTGCCCAGTGACAGGACAGGAGGGAACGGGCACAAACCTGAACATAGGAAGTTCCATCTCAACCTGAGGAGGGACTTCTTCCCTGTGCGGGTGGCAGAGCAGTGGCACAGCTGCCCAGAGAGGTGGGGGAGTCTCCCACTCTGGAGCCATCCCAAACCCGCCTGGACGCCGTCCTGTGCCACTGCTGGAGGTGCCCCTGCTGTGGCAGGGGGTTGGGCTGGGGGAGCTCCAGAGGGCCCTGCCAACCCCCACCAGTCTGGGATTCTGTGGTTCTGCAAACCAAAGCCACCGATGGGGGCATCGTGGCCAACATACATGGGACAGGATTCTGCGCGATGCACAGTGATGCTGGATTTTGGTGGGTTTGGTGGCTACAACCGTTGTCCTTTGGGATGCCTTCACCTTCCTGGGGAACTGGTCTTATCCGGTAGGGAAGCTAGAAGCTATGGGGATTATTAACTGAATTATTAGGATTTCAGATGCTGGGGAATTGTGGCACCGGCATCATCCCGACGGCACCAGACACCCTCTGCATTACGTGTTTATGGAGCTGTCGGCTGTGTGTAAGCATTTGCACAACCCTGTTTCTCGCTGGTGTTTCCTGGGAACGGAATATTCAGCCTTAACCTGCCATAGCCAGAGACAGAGAACAATAAAACCTTAAATAGTCTGCTGCTTTGCTGGGGGTGGCATAATTGCATTCACTTTTTCAGCTCAGCTCGGGCTCTAAAACCAAGAGTTCTACCTCATTAGAAATAACAACTTGTAATTTATAACTTAAGATATGACAGATAGACGCATTTTTCTCCAGTGGTAGCAGTTGCTTTAGATAGAGCGAATGCTAAAAGGAGAAGGCATGTTTTTTTTTAAAAAAATAAAGATACTTTCATATCAAACTGGAGGAGAGAACTCCATCGGTTTAACCTGTGCTCATCCCCCAGAGCTGCTCTGTTGTGCATTATTTAAGGAAGTTAACAGAAATTTTTCCTAAATATGCATGGCTGGGATTTTCCTGTGGTATGGACTGTGGTATTATGTGCTGGAGTCTACAGAGGGATGCAAGGTCACTACGGGTGCGTGTAAATGACTGAGTTTAATCAAGAGCAAAATTTCTAATAATGTCTAATGCTACAGTTCTCTTTAAGGCCATTTCAGCTCTGCCCGTGAGGAGATGAATCCCAAAACTTTGCCCTTGCCTTCCTTTAAGCACTTTATTCATAATAACTTTGAAAACAGAGTCAGCTCCTGGTTTTTGCAGAAGGAGGACAATTCCTGGAAGCAGTGAGAGGTGATCTGGGTAGGGGTGGCCCCAGATACTCAGGAGTGAGGTTTGTGAAGGTACAGGGTATTCAGGCGAAATAGCGCTGCTGGTCCCCTTAGGAGCCACGCTGCTGGAGGAAAAGCTCTGCCCATGGGCATCGGGAACGACGTTTTTGCAGCCTCTGTTTTTGAAATAATGGAGAGGGGTTTTTATTGGACATTCGGTTTGGGTTTTATGCTGGAATATACGCATGAGCATACCTCTTTTTCAGGTGCGTTGTTGCGTTTTGCTTGCAGGCAGAGCTTTGCTAAAGTGCGTTGCAATCACGGGCCGTTAACAGCTCTGGAGAGCACTCCGGGATGGAAGCGTGCATGAGGAGTGATGAACGAAATGTATCGAAACCTTTTACTTTGACAAATGGATGGCTTTTTAATTATATGCACTGCATACAGCGTGTTTGCTTCCAAATGAGAGTTTAAAATTTATGCTGCAAATGAATATTAATAGTATAGACAACTTGGTAAAATTTTAACGGGCCCATTAACGTGATGAAGGCATCGAAGGATCTGCTGGCTGCCTACCCTGCTGGTGAATGACTTCTTAGGGAAAAGGAAAACAAGCACAAAAACCCAAAAAGCCTTTCATACCAACAGAAGGAGAGGAAAACTTATTTACCTGCCGTTAATGGCCTGCTCTGTGAGAGGCTGTTGGGTGTGAGCCCATGGCCACCGCAGCCTGCAGCCCCCTGCATGGTGTCCATCAGCCGCCCGACCCCACGCCTCCTCCTGCTTTATGCATCTTAGGGTTTACAGGTCAGAAAGAAACTACTTCGGCATTAAAATAAAAGGCCTGTATTTATCCATGCATAAATTAATAGAAAATAATCCCGAGGTAGTTATCAAGAAGGACTGTCGGTGGTGGGTTGCACCCAGCTGCTCCTGCTTTTTCTACAGAGGGGTCTGGCCAGGCTGGACCGATGGGCCAAGGCCAATGGTGTGAGGTTCAACACGGCCAAGTGCCGGGTCCTGCGTTTGGGTCACAACAACCCCATGGACGCTACAGGATTGGGGCGGGGTGGCTGGAAAGCTGCCCGGCAGAGAAGGCCCTGGGGGTGTTGGTGGACAGACGGCTGAATATGAACCGGCAGTGTGCCCAGGTGGCCAAGAAGGCCAATGGCGTCCTGGCCTGTGTCAGGAACAGTGTGGCCAGCAGGGCTGGGGCAGCGATCAACCCCCTGTAGTCAGCACTGGTGAGGCCCCACCTCGAGTATTGCATTCAGTTTTGGGTCCCTCACCACAAGAAAGACATTGAGGTGTTGGAGCGTGTCCAGAGAAGGGCAGTGGAGCTGGTGAGGGGTCTGGAGCACATGTCTTGTGAGGAATGACTGAGGAACCCGGGGGTGTTCAGCCTGGAGAAGAGGAGGCTGAGGGGAGACCTTCTCACTCTCTACAGCTCCCTGAAAGGAGGATGCAGAGAGGTGGGGGCTGACCTCTCCTCCCAGGTGACAAGGGATAGGACGAGAAGAAATGGGTTCAAGTTATGCCAGGCGCGGTTTAGATTGAATATTAGGAGAGATTTTTTTCCCTGAAAGGGTTATCAGCCATTGGCACAGGCTGCCCAGGGAGGCGGTGGATTCGCCATCCCTGGAGGTGTTTAAAAAAAGGGCAGCCGTGGTACTTAGGGACATGGTTTAGAAGTGGTTTTGTTAGGTTAGGTTAATGGTTGGACTTGATCTTAAAGGTCCCTTCCACCCTCAGCGATTCTATGATTCTATAATAGGAGAACGTGGAAATACCGGCTGGTTTGGGGTTCGGTGCTGTCCTGTCAAGGCAGCCTGCTGGAGACACAGCTTATGGTGCAGGTAAGGGGAGAGCCGAGCCGCGGGCAATGCGTTTCCCCCGCCACGCTGATGCCGTGGGCGGTGGATGAACGTGCCGCGGTGGTGGTTGGGTCTGCCCTTGCTGCGGGGAGCAGCGGAATGGCTTTTGGATGCCCGGAGCCGCTCCCCGTGCGGGATGCAGAGACCGGCACCGTGCGGGCTGGCAGCCCCGAGGACCGTACCCGTCCACGGTGTCGCTACAGGCTTTAACGCACCCAAGGAGGGAGCACGGGCCGTGCGTTAGGACGCGTACAAAGAGCTGCTTCTTGTTCTGCTCAGGGACGCAGATAATGGCTCCGAGTGCCTTCTGCAACGCCGTTGTTACGGCTGTGATAATACAAAGGAGGTGGTCACAGCCGGGGCTGGCTGCTGGAAGGCGTTGCAGAGCTCGTAGCTGGGGGTCTGAGGCTTTGCTGAGCAAAGGGAAAGGGAAGGAAGGGCCGGGAAACACAGCGGCGCGGGAGGAAAATGGGAGAATTGATTTGTTGTCCCAGGGCTTATCAGAGCACGTTAGCCCCTCTCAGCGTCGTCTGCTTAGCGTGATAGGTATGCCCTATAATGAGGAGCGTATTAGTTGCTGCTGTTCATCCTGAGAGGCTATTAAATAATTTGCACTCTCGCATTTGTTAGTGAAGAAGATAAATTGATTTTAAAGAAAAATGATATACCTGCAAATATTTATCTCTCCAGTGAGCTTACAAGGGGTTACATCAGTGGAACAAAATATGAAGCCGATTTTCCTGAGATTCAGCTAATACCTTTTTTTGATAGGAAGCAGGTATAAAATTCCTCCTTTGAAAGCCTGCTGGCGGCAGCAGGTTTGGGAGAGGCAGGGTGATAGATCAGGAGGTAGAAATAGCCCTGCAGCACAGAGGCTGGTGGTGTGGGAGAGCCCAGCCCGGCATTGCATCGGCTGGGGGATCTCCTGGGGATGGGATGGGGATGGGGATGGGGATGGGAGGGGGTTAGGGATGGGGATGTAGATATGGGGATGGTGATGGGATGGGGACGGGAGGGGGTTGGGGATGGGGGTGTAGATACGGGGATGGGGATGGGGATGGAGGTGCAGATGGGGATGGGGATGCAGATGGGGATGGGGGTGTAGATGGGGATGGGGATGGGAATGCAGGTGCCGGCCAGTCCTGTGCACTGGTCCCCTTCCCCGAGCCCTGGCAGTGTTGCTGATCCGCATGTTCCCCCCCCCGTCCCTTGTTACACCCCCCATGGCATTTTGATAGCACACCTTTTACAGTAAAGCTTAATTCTTTTTTATTTAGTGTTGCCAAAGCAAAGAAAAAGCCGTGCAAGGGATTTCCACCCACCAGTCAGCTCTCTGCAGAGCAGCGTTGCTGTGGCCGGGCTGGCCGCCCCGGCGGTGTCCCCATGGGATCGTGCCGGAGGTGCGGCTCCCCCCGGCTCAGCAAAGCCTGCGGCACAGCGAGGGCAACAATTATCAACTTTTCTGTACAGAGAGATTTGCATTTTAAGCAATTTGTTATCTAAAGCATAGGTCACCGGAGTTAACCAGCCATCTGCTTCACAGGCACCGTGGAGCCAATGCCAAGCGCGGCTCCCGCCATTTGCATGCATTATTAGACGCGTTCGTTGGCTAATGAGGTCTCCCTCGGAAGTCAGGTCGGAAGAAGCAGAGGGGGAAAGGTCTGGGCTTTCGCGGCAAAGGTACGGCTAATGAACAGCTGCAGAGTAAAGGACACAGATGGAAGAAGTACGCACTCTAATTACCATTTTTCTAAAAATTGCGGGTTTTTTTCTAAACCCGTTAGGTACGTGATTGCTTCCACTTCGCTTAGTGAACAGAACTGAAACACATGGTGACTGGGTGAGAAACACACTGTAAAGTACAGAATCCTGTCCTGTCTGAGGCTGTGGGAAAGGGGGAGGGTTGCTCGGCCTCAGGGGATGCTCCTGCAGGTGTGTGAGCTCAGGTGAGGCGCCTTCCTGGGCCGGGGGAGCGGCGTTCAGTGCAAAAAAACCCGGCCTTCGTGTTTTTCTCTGAAGAGATAAAGCAGAAAACTGAGTTTTATGTCTTGTGATATACTCCAGTGCGTTAGCAGTAGAAATTGCTATGCAAAACTAAAACTTTGATTCCATTAGCAGTAACATAAAGCATAATAAAATGCTATTTTTCTGGCTGTATGTCACCAGGCGCGTATTCATCCCCCGCTCCCCCTCGCTACAGCCCCACTGTCGTTTTTCTTCTGCCTTCCAAAGTTTCCTTTAATTTTCTCCTGACTTAAAGGCATTCTTGCCAGCTAAGCAGAGGATGTGTTTGCAGAGGTAGATTTAGCTTCCTGAAAACCAAATGTCATATTTCCAGTTTGCTATACTAGGATAAAATGGCAGGGTAATTCTATTTACAGATTGCTACAGATACCATTAAAAAAAAAAAAAAAAATAAAAAAAAAAACAGCAGGATTTCTTCTAGAAGCCTCCAGCGATCCACAGTCATCGTTTCCCTCTGGTTTTCGAGGTTGGATGGGTCACCGCGATGGCCAAGTCTGGGTGCTCGGGAGGAGGGAGGCGGTGGAGGAAGGGCAAGGGCAGTGTTGTGCCTCTTAGTCATATTTTTCTCTTCCCTGCTAATTTTTTGAAGCTTGGATCTCAGCCTGGCAGTGACGGAGCTGTGAGCAGATTGCTGGTGAAGCCCTTAAAGAGGAATAAATGTATTTCATAGGACGTACCTGCTGCTCGCTGGTGGGTCGGAGTGCACTAACACGGGCTTGGTTTGCGCATAGATGCAGAAGGCGTAGGGCCTGGTTTTGTATGCATTTGTCAAGAGGATGAAAAGATGGAGTAAGTTAGTAATGCTTTAAGATCCTGACAAGTCCAACTTTACATTACAGTTAGCATCTTCCGCTAATTTATTACCGGGGTTATCCCTTAGCCCTGTGCTTCCCTTTGTCAGCAGCACCTTCAGAAGCGTCCATGATGGTCGATGTGAATTATTCAGTTACATTCCTTCCTCTGTTGTCACCTTGAGGATGACAATTTAATAGCTACTGTATGGAAATGGTAGGCATGCCAATGCCTTTTCTTTTCTGCATTTAAAAATGTAAAATATGTTTCACTGAAATGTTCAAAACCCCCCCAAGATTTATGTGCATCCACAATTGTCCATAACTGGTGGGAGTTTTTCTCCCTTGCTCGTTGCAGGGATGACGTGCCAAGCCAGGACATCCTACACCGAGGATGAGGTGCTCTGGGGTCATCGGTTCTTCCCTGTTATCTCCTTGGAAGAGGGGTTCTTTAAAGTCGATTACTCCCAGTTCCACGCGACGTTTGAGGTCCCCACCCCACCGTACAGCGTGAAGGAGCAGGAGGAGATGCTGCTCATGTCCTCGCCCTTGATAGCGCCCGCTGTGAGCAACAGCAAGGAAAGGAATAACTCGGTGGAGTGCCTGGATGGTCTCGACGAAGTTGGCACAAAACTGCCTTCAAAACTGCAGAAAATAACCGGGAGGGAAGACTTCCCCAAAAAACTCCTCAGGATGAGTTCCACCACCTCTGAGAAGGCCTACAGCATGGGGGATTTACCCATGAAACTCCAGCGGATCAGCTCGGTCCCCGGGAATTCGGAGGAGAAACTGGTGTCTAAAACCACAAAGATGATGTCGGATCCGATGAGTCAGTCGGTGGCCGACCTGCCGCCCAAGCTGCAGAAGCTGTCGGGCGGCGGCAGGATGGAAGGGAACCTGCCACCCAAACTGCGGAAAATGAATTCGGATCGGTTTACATAACCCGACGGGACTTGTAGCTGTCGGTTAGAGCTCGGACTGCTGCTGGCAAGGGCAGGGTGGGCAGGAGAGCAGGCCCTCCGCCAGCCAAACGTGTGCGGAACTCTGTGGTCCCCGGCGCGCCGGGAGGCAGGAGCATCCCCCAGGCAGCGGTGGCTGCGCTGTAAGTACGAACGACGGGACGACTGGGGAGCTGATGTCCGTTGGCATGTAGTATCACAACACGCATGCAATAATAGTGTGCAATTTTTGCATATAGTTTTATGGCATGACTCCTACTATATTTATACTGTATATTCTGAAAAATGTGGGAAGGGGCGTTCCTTTCCCCTGTATTTCTTAAGGCTAAGTAGTAGGTAAAACATGCGAGTGGGTAACTTTCAGGTTAAGTTATAATTTGATTTGAAAATGTTTTGGGCTTTTTTTTTCTGATGTGGATCGTGATGTTTTGTTCAACAAAGTAGTTATGGTGCATGTCTTTTTTCTCAAAAGAAGGTGTGTTAGTTAATTCCTCACACCAAATCTGCTAGCCTTAAATTAATTGCTGGTTTCTATTTTGCTTTAACGTTTTCTTGGGGTTGCTTTTCCTGCGTCTAGGCTACTGGAAAAAAATTAAAATGTATTTCATAAGGCATTGTTTAGGGAAGAAACTTGTATTAATAAGCCTAGGCAAAACAATAAATAAATGAGTAAAATCCACACTTTAGATACGGTTAGTAAAAATTTTTTAAAATCTTTGTGCTTTATAATGTATGTGCAAGAAACCCGTTTTAAATAAGCAGGACGTGCTCTATTTCTCATGTTGATAGAATAGCTAAACGTGCAAAGAGCTGAGTGTCTCCATGAAGCCAAGCAGGCATTTACTCTGGACGAACTGCACCCCAAAGGCAGAGTTGCGATTCCCCCTGATTCCGCAGTGCCCGGATTTGGCTCCCTTGGCTTTGTCGGCCCCGCGGCGATGCCGGGGATGGTTGGGTGAGCCCTGGTGTGGCAGTCGGTGTGGCACGGAGTCACGGCAGGTCCCAAACCCGGGCAGGCACGTGGCTCCCCGGCCGCTGGCTGCGCTGCTGGCGGCATCGCTCCTGACTGCTTTCTCTGTGGTGAAAATGATGTTTAAACATGTTCTTAACTGAAGTTGACCCTGTGGGTTTCAAAATGAGTAATACTTTGTATAAACATTTGGTTGGATCTCCTTCCCTGCTTGGGTTTGGGTTTCCTTTTCCATCTCGTGTCGCTCCGGCGGGGTCGAGCTGGGAGGGCTGGGGGTTGTGTGGGTGCCCCCGTCACCGTGCCTTGCGGTGCTGGAGCACCCAATGCCACCCCGCGCCCTCCCCAAAACGCGGGAGGTCGGTGGTTGTGGTGCCCAGGGACACCCGTGGTCTGGGTTTGGGGGGAGCCGGGTTGCGGTGGGTTCCTGGGGGCTCCTTCGTGGAGGAGGAGGTCTGGGTGAGACGGAGGGATGGGCAGCACTGACAGAGTGCCAGGCACGAAACCCACAGCCAAGAGCGGGCAGGAGAGGGCTCTGCGAGACATGGTCTCTGTGTCAAACCCTGCAGACCACAGCCGGGTGGTCCCAGGCACCGCCACGTGTGGGGCAGGAGGTGCTCGCATAGCTGCAAGCGGTGGACAGGCACTTCTGACTCGTGGGCTCTGGACCATCCTGCACGAATGCTGACGCTCGCTACATGACTAATAACAACAGATCTGATGATCTTTGAGCAAAAAAAATTGTTTTTGTTACAAATCTTGGCATGGAATAAGAGCTCAGAAACTCAGCACTGCTGGAGGGTTGGCTCAGACACCGCTGTGGCTCGGTGCTTTCTCTGGAATTGCAGTGTATGAGCCATCAGCTGTACACCCAAGGACTTTATACTAACTTCCAAAGTGTCTTTTCATTGTTTATCGTGGTTTTTGAGTGGCACTGCATGCTTTTTACACCTTTGGGCACACTTCAGCTCCCTGCCCGTGCTTGCTGGAGGGCAGGGCGTGCGTTGCTCCCGGCGTGCTGCTCCTGCAGCTCCTTGCTGATGCCGCAAGGTAAAACCTGGACTTCTTTTCCCCCGTTTGCTACCACTTCCTCAGGTTGCCTTGTAAAATACCGCTGATTTTTGTACCACGCGTAACTCTTCTACCAGTCCTTGACTGACAGCAAAAATAGCCATGTACAGTAGCCAGGTGTCAAGAGTAAAGCCACCACCGAGTCCAAACCAGAGAGCCAAGAACATAAATCGGCATGGCAAGCACTCGGCCGTGGCACAGCCCGGTGCTGAGTCCTGCCAGCAGGCTGGAGCAGATCTGGCTGGTTTTGGGAGTGGTGTCTATAGCGGCTTGCCCTCTCCTCAGACCTCCCCGCCTTGGTTTGTGCAGGGTGGGTGGAGGACCACTGCCTCCTTCCTGGGATGCTGCCGGAGCATGGCCCATCGTCCCCCTTGGTGACACTGCTGTGGTGGCGGTGACCCCAGGTTTGTGGCTTTGGTACGAAAGGGCAGCTGCAAGGTGGGGAACCCTCCCTGGGACGTCAGGATCCCACCTGGGGGCTGCCCGTCTTTGCCAGGGTCTCCCACCACCTGAAGCACAGGTCCTGCCCTTGGGTCCCACCAACCCCATGGACGTTACAGGCGTGGGGCAGAGTGGCTGGAAACTGCCCGGAGGAGAAGGCCCTGGGGGTGTTGGTGGACGGCCGGCTGAATATGAACCGGCAGTGTGCCCAGGTGGCCGAGAAGGCCAACAGCATCCTGGCCTGTGTCAGGGACAGTGTGGTCAGCAGGACGAAGGTGGTGATTGTCCCCCTGTCCTCAGTGCTGGTGAGACCCCACCTCGAGTACTGTGTTCAATTTTGGGCCCTTCAATACAAGAAGGACATTGAGATGTTGGAGCGTGTCCAGGGAAGGGCAACGGAGCTGGTGAGGGGTCTGGAGGACACGTCCTGTGAGGAATGACTGAGGGACTTGGGGTTGTTTAGCCTGGAGAAGAGGAGGCTGAGGGGAGACCTTATCACCCTCTACAGCTCCCTGAAAGGAGGGTGTAGAGAGGTGGGGGCTGACCTCTTCTCCCGGGTGACAAGTGATAGGACAAGAGGAAATGGGTTTAAGTTATGCCAGGTGAGGTTTAGACTGGATATTAGGAAACATTTTTTCATGGAAAGGGTTATTAAACATTGGAATAGGCTGTCCAGGGAGGTGGTGGATTCACCATCCCTGGAGGTGTTTAAAAAAAGGGCAGCCGTGGTACTGGGGGACATGGTTTAGAAGTGGTTTTGTCAGGGTAGGGTAATGGTTGGACTTGATGATCTTAAAGGTCCCTTCCAACCTCAGCGATTCTATGATTCTATGAAGCACTTGGGGGATGGCTCATGGTCCGGATGACTTTACGGAAAAGTAAACGTGACGCATCCCCAGACGAGGAGCGATGGTGTTTCGCCAGCCGTGCCCCGGGGCCCCCAACGTCCTCCCACCCGCGGGGAAGGAACCCGGCTGCCCGTGCCCTGGCAGGGCGGCTGCCAGTCCTGCCTGCGGGAGAGCCAAGGGGCCTTTTGCTTTGGGAAACTTTGGGTTGCATCTGTGTACAAGGTGGAATTAAGTCGGAGCAGCGTGGATGTGTTCTGCAAATTGAGCTTCAAATAGGTGACAGGGAGAAGTGCCGTAGCCGTAAAATATAGTGGCAATCTGAGTGGCTGCAGCTCACTCTGTAGCCTGTATAAACAAATCTGAAAGGATGTGAAACAATGGGAAAGTATCCTTGCTGTTATTAGATTAATGCCATAGAAAATATTAAGTTATGATTAACTGAAAAGTTTGATTTTTTAAAATCAAGTTATGTACCTGTCCTTGCTGGACGTGAGTTTTCTGAGGCTTGTGGCTTGTATTGCGATGCGTTACGTACATGAAGGTGACAATATATGCGTCTTTCATAAATCAGAGTGAAAGTACAAACATGGATGAGAACTTTTCTTTAGTTACTCATTTTGGGAAGTTATTTCTGGTTAATATTTCATTTTTATTGGTGTGGCCGCTGGTTTGGTTGGTTTTTTTTTTCCTAATTAACGTTTTAGCCCAGCCCTAACGCTTATGCTAAGAAAAAGTAACTGTTTGATTGCACAGCCGGTCTGTGTTCTCTACTGCTGAATTTATGCTTGAATTATATTGTAAATTGTACATATTCAAATTAGAATAAACTAAATGCATTTTCTGGCATGCAGTCTATAACTGTATAAATGTACAAGTTTATTTGAATTATACAAAATAACAAACTCTTGTATTCATTAATACTGCAAGCTCAGTTTTATCTAAAGCTATATTAAACTTTCAAAAGTTGTTCGGTTTAAATGTCTTTTATCCAGTCCACTTTTTATTACTTTAATAAACGGCTACGTATTCACGCTGTTTGAGGGCTCCTGATTTCACACGCAGTGTGCGCGAGAGGCCGGGCTCTCGGTGGCTGGAGGAAGCACCAACACTCAAACCCGGGGTTGGTTGGTTGCGCGGCGCTTTCGGGAGCACCGGCGGGGGCCAGCCCCAGGGACACGGGCTCCGTCCCCCAGGCTGGCCGAGAGCTGAGCCCTTGGCACGTGCTGCAGATGTGCCTGTAATTCAGGTGGCCCCAATGTGCCCGTGTGCAGCTGAATTTTTGAACTTTACATTAATCTATGGAACGGCATTTCCTCTGTTGCGCAGAGGCTGCGGAGCTTGCTTTCTCTCAGCACAGGGAAGTAGGAACTTCTACTGGTATCTCCCCCAGCCAAAATTCTTATTTTGTTGCCCCGAGAAGCCGTGGCTGCCCCATCCCTGGAGGTGTCCAAGGCCGGGTTGGACGGGGCTGGGAGCACCCTGGGCTGGGGGGAGGTGGCCCTGCCCAGGGCAGGGGGGTGGCACTTTAAGGTCTTTAAGGTCCCTTCCAACCCAAACCATTCTATGATTCTATGATCCAACCCCAGGAATTAAAGCTCCAGAAATCAATAGAGGCTATCAGATCTCTCCCCATTACAGCAGACCTTCCTCTTAGGTTTTTACTATGAATTGCCCCATTAGAGGCTGGGTATCACCACTCAGGGTGGGCAAAATACGTTCTTTGCTAAGAAAATAAAAATAATAAAATAATGACAAAAAGACGTGTGACGATAGCTGACTTTTTAACTCCTTCCCCCCAAGAAGCTGCTGAGAAAAAGTTACTAAAGCATAATCATATTTTGTTTTTTCCCAGTTAACTGCTCGCCTTGCTCTGAGTCCCAACCTTCTGTTGCTGGTCCACCATCCACTGGGCGAGAGAGAAAGAGAAGCATCCCTGGTATAAGACCTCGAAAAGGAAATATATTCTTATCCTGTGTTGGGGCAAACGAGGAGGAGAATGTGAACACCTTGGCCTGAGGTGTGAGGGCTTTATTCTGCGTGGAGGGAGGTGGGGGGCATTGCCGGGGCAGAGCTGCCCCGTGCCCAGGCAGCCCCGCAGCAGCCGGCGGGTTGAGATGTGAGCCACAGCTCGGGCAGGATTTATGGATCAGGGCAGCGCTGAAGGCAGAAGCCCTGATTTTTGTATATTTAAAAAAAAAAAAAATCAGGTAGGGGTGAATATTAGCAGTGCTGCCGAGCGAGCGGCAGTGCCGGGGAGGGGAGGGGGGGAGCGGGAAGGGCAGTTCAGTGTTCACGTGCGACGGTAGAATTACCAATTCCATGGATTTGAGGTGATTTACAGTTTACGCTTCTCGCGTTTCCACTTTGTGAAAAGGAAGGAGAAAAAAAAAAAGGGGGAAAGAGCGAGAAGGATGAAGAGAGGGGCAGAGAGTGAGCAAACGCGTCCTTTTATGGCAGCCTAATTTTTGTACGGTTATAAGTACTATTTAGCCTGAGTGCAGTACCGTTTTTGTTAATCTGTTTACACCGCTTCCAAGCACTCTCTGATTGCTGCAAAAACGCACTTGAATTATTATTCCCAAGAAAAAACATCTGTGCATCATCCGTCGGAGGCTGGAAGGCCCCCGCTGCTGGGTTGGGCTGTGTCTGACCCCCCGCCAGCCCGCCGGGCGCAGCATCGAGCTGCTTCTCCTCACCTCTGGTGCCCAGCGGAGCTGCGCCGGGGGGGTTCGAGCAGGTTTGTGGACAGAGCTGGCCCCAAAGCCGTGGCAAGAGCAGGGGGGGGTCTATCCCTGTGGCTCCTGCTCTCCTTCCACCCGCGAGTGCTGCCGGGGGGGACGTGGTCTGAGGGCCGAGGGGTGATGCGCCCTGTGAGCATCCCACCCGCTCCAGCCCACCTGCCGCTGGGGGAGGGCGGTGGGCGTTAGCACCATCGCTGGGGGACCGTCAGGCATCTCGTCGCTCCCACCCGGCTGCCCTTCTCCATGAGCAAGGCGGGGAAATAGCGTTCTCCCATTTCACAGCTGTCTGTGTTTCGACCGCAGACATTAGCTAGCTATACACCCACTGGCTGAGACTTCCCTGACCGGTTCATCCATCAGAGACCCACGTCAGGAATAGATACATGCGTCTCCCTGGAGGGAAGGGCTCCCTTGACCCAAATATTGTCACCATGTAGAGTCTTCCCCCAAGCCAATAGGTCTATTCATAACGCTCATGGACTGTGGGCATCACCAATGGAGATAACCCCAATGCCGTGAGCATTTTCTCACTGTTAAGCCCATCTTATGGTCATGACAATTGGGCAACTCAAGTAACAGCACCGAGGCTTCCACCACTTTCCTCCCGTTGGATGGGGGATGCTAACGAGAAGCGAGCAGAACACCCCACATGACAACCAGCTATGCAATTTGTCTCTGAAACTGCTTGCCAGCCCCGGCGGGGAGGTCCACCGGCACTCGCCACAGCCAGCGCAACCCCAGGCAGCCGCTCGCCTGTTGGCGCCCATCTGTGTTCGCCCCAGGAACGGGCTTTGCCAAACTGGTGGAGGTTTGAGGAACAGCATGAGCGTGACGTGAGGATGAGATGTGCTGGTGACCGCAAACGCCATGGGCTCAGCAGCGCTTCGTCCGTGTATCCAGGTACAGGAGGTAAGGCAATAAGAAGGTAAGAAAATATACAGTATGCACGTAATAATGACACACACATTCCTAAGAAAGTGTATAGTCTGTGCTTCTACAATACTATAGGTAACAGCAGTCAAGATAGCTCTTTGCTAATTGAGATATATTCCCCATTTCCGCTCTCCAAACTTTTACATTTATTTCTGTCTGAGATGTTTGTAGGTTTAGCTAAGCTTTTTGGGCACTGCCTTGGGAATCGGGTCTTTGGACTCTTTCCACACCAACTGCGCACGACGGAAAGCTCGTGACAGATGGGCGAGTGTGCGAAAGAGGAAGAGCGAGGGAGAGCGCGGGCACAGCAGCGCCGCTCGCTGTCGGCATAACCTGGGGAGACTTTTCTCTTGGCATCCTCCAGACTTGCCCTGGGACGGCTCCAGGCTTCGGTTCCTTAAGCATTCTTGGAGCTTTCATCAGTAAGAAAGAAAAGGAAAGCCAAATTAATGCGTGTCAACATCATAGGGACAAAATTAAGCCCTACGCTGGGGTGATGCTCAGGATGAATATAAACATGACCTTACACCCCCTCCTCCAAGAAGGAACTATACAAAATATTTTATACTAACTGACAATATTGGTAAATCCACATTTTACAGCAATATTCTTTTTTTTTTTTTTTAAATAGATCAGCAAAGCTCCCCTTCGAGACGATAAGACAAAGTACTTTGTTCTTCTTTTAATCAGTACATTACAAGTTTCTATTTTTCATTTCATGCAAATTGGGGAAAACTCTCATCGTATTTCCGCAAATATATCATTGGATAATATATTGTTCCTTTAGTCACAAAATTCTCCGTGCTGATAAGAAGAAATGGCAACGCCTGGACATTGAGGCAAGGTGAACGTAAATGTGGAATGCTAGAGAGGCGATGTAGGAATGTTTTATTCTGACTATCGTTGCAGTTTAACCGTGCCTTTGGGTGCCTGAGCCACATTGCTTGAATAGAGCACTGCGTAAGCGCGCTGTTCGCTGCATGTGCGCTCTAAACTGGCCGCGGAGATCCCCTCGCCCGCTGACAGGGGCTCTCATCGGGGTACCTGCAGGTGCAGGCAAGGCGAGGCAAACCTTCTGCCGCCTCCATGGGACATGCAGAGGGTAAAACTGGCAGCGGCGCCACAAAAAGCATCACAGCAGTGGTACCAGGTGCCAAAAAGCATCGCAAGAGACGAGTTCAGAAACAAACAAACAAGAAAAGCTCAAAACGCGTCTGTCTCTTCCATTTTTCTACCAATGTTGTTCAGCCTTACGGTCTCAGTAATGAGATTATAAAATCCTAAAATACAAATGTGCATCCGAAGAGCATGTAAATATAATTTCCCATTGATGTTTACAGGAATATAGTCATTTATTTTGCTTCAGCCATTCCCTGTGGCATAAGTGAATGGAAAGCTCTAAGTGAAGATAATTGATTTCTCTTTAACTGACTCTTGATGGCATGTGGCGGGGGGAGCCGGGCAGGCTGCGCGCGTGGAGCACCGCGTAACCACTGCGAGGCAAGGTAGCGACCCTCTGCCGGCTCCCTGGAATGACAAATTTACGTGGTTTTCCCCCTCCTGAAAATCAAAAAGCAGCGGGCTTCAGCTCACTCTCACTAAAGCTCAACAGTAATTTATTTTTAATACTGGGCTGCAGCTGGACAGCACATGAACTGCCTTATGTGGGGAGCTAGAAATAGGAACGTACTTTCGGCTTGGAAGACGTGCAGATGGAAGTGAAAAAAATTATGCCGTCTAGCTGCAGGCTTGGCACCGGGTGAAGCTTTGGGAATCCACCTGTTGGCCAGAAGCTGAGTGCCCTGAGCTTGCCAGGCTGCGGCTGGCCGGAGCCCGGGATGCGACGCCCGAGAGCGCAGCACTCAGCCCTGCGGGCGCATCTTCCCTGCAGCTGCGGGGGGGATGGAGATGCAGAGGATCATAGAATCATAGATCGGTTTGGGTTAGAAAGGACCTTGAAGATCATCCAGTTCCACCCTCCCTGCCCTGGGCAGGGACACCTCCCCCCAGCCCAGGGTGCTCCCAGCCCCGTCCAACCCGGCCTTGGACACCTCCAGGGATGGGGCAGCCACAGCTTCTCGGGGCAGCCTGCGCCAGGGGCTCACCGCCCACACAGGTAAGAAGTTCTTCCTCATATCTCATCTAAATCTCCCCTCTTCCAGTGTAAAACTGTCCCCCCCTCGTCCTATCACTCCATGCCCTTGGAAAAAGTCCCTCCCCAGCTCTCCTGGAGCCCCTTTAGGCACTGGAAGGGGCTCTGAGGTCTCCGCGGAGCCTTCTCCTCCCCAGGCTGAACCCCCCCTCTCCCAGCCTGTCCTCCCCGCAGAGGGGCTCAGCCCTCGCAGCATCTCCGGGCCCTCCTCTGGCCCCGCTCCAACAGCTCCGTGTCTTTCCTATGCTGAGGATGATGCAGATGCAGATGCAGATGCAGATGTTTCCCCAGGCAGGGCTTCTGTGTGGGCCGCTTTGCCCCGTCAGCTGCACGGCGTGGTGTTTGGGCATTCCAGGCTTTCCCGCGAGCTCGGGGGAATTCGGGGTTCTAACGAGGGCTACTGAAACTCTTCGGGAATGACTCGCAGAACGTGTGTATATGCAGATCATGCATACTCCAAGCATGCACACAAACACGTTCAAAACCGCAGAGCACAAAATATCCGTTTCATACGGTGACTAATACAAATGCAGTTATTCTCATTTCTGAAAAAGCCTTCAGTATACCCAGCACTGCACTGTCACAGGTACCACCACCACAAATAGCCCCTAGGCAGCACTGCCACCTTTGTCTCCATATACTGAATTTCCTCCTCTGAGTTTTCGATTCCCCTGCTCAACGCACAGCTCGAGCACCTTCTGGTTCAGCCGAAGTGTCCTAATACCAACAGTTGTATTGCCTTAGTCGGCACTATTTAGTGCTGCCGCAGGGCTGGAAACGCCAGCTGCATTCTCCATCGAAGGTCCCTTCTTCTTCTTCTTCTCCTTCTCGGGGAGGGCAGCCATCCTCCTTCCCACAGCGGAGCGGGGAAGAGCTCAGCTTTGCTCCGCTGGGTTCATGGAAGGAATATCGCTTCATGGGCGACACAAAATACAATTTAAAATGTGTGCTAGGCATTATTGATAAACATTCAAAAAAAACTCAATGGCCCCTTCCTAATGCATAATTTAGAATTTAATATTGAAAAAGCAAGAAACGACAGTTTCTTTGACAGGATCTATTCTTAATTTTTATATTACATGCCTAAAGTATCTGTTATAAAATTAGGGTGTCGTGTATCAGCTCCGCTGCAGGTCCTGCACCATGCAAACATTTTATAAGCAGTCATTTACAATTCTGCACGCACACAATATTCAACTAGACCACGAGGCCTCCGTACAGATGCCTTAATACTATTGCATAATTCATGTATTTGATATTATATTTTTCCTTGTGCATACATACTGAGTTTGCTTAGCCCTCAGGAAATCTATGCTGAGGAAATGGCCCGCTCTGTGAGAAATGTCAGAGATTGCTCTGGTACTCCAGTACCAAAGTTAACGGGGCAGAAAGGCAATAGTGGAAGAATGTTTTTATGTGCTTGTAGGTCTAGGTGTTGTGAAGACAATTTATTGTCTTCTTCAATCTAGATATCAAAATCTTAACCTATAAACAACTGGATGTGCAGAAAAAAATTGCTGATCGAGCTGTCAGTCCCTGTCCTCTTTACTCAGGCTGCCTTTTCTCTGCAGCAGCGAGTGAGCTGGAGGCGCTCGGGCGCTTTCTGGCGCTCTCCCAGCATCGCCCATCCTCCTGCCTTGGGCACAAACCCCCGCCTGGCAGTAAGGTGACGAGCCCTTCGCTTCCTTCCGCAGCCGCGCTTCGGGGATGCCAGGGGCCGGAGCATCTGCGGTATTTGGGTACTCACTGGCTAAAAAGAAAACTATTTAAATGAGTCTGTAAATGAACCTGTAGTCAAATAGATACATTTGAGATTTTTCCTTAAAAAAAAAACCCCAAAACAGAGGGCTCTGGGTAGATGGCAGGGAACAACCGCGGGGTGCAGGGACCGGCCGCTGCCTGGCTCCAGCTGCCAAGGGCTGCAGCTTCCCCTGCAGCTCCAGCTGAAAATACTTGCCCGTTTTAAATACTGTGCAATCACCTTGTTGATATCCCTTTGGGGGTTTTGGGGTTCTTCCCTTCCCTTCCCTTCCCTTCCCTTCCCTTCCCTTCCCTTCCCTTCCCTTCCCTTCCCTTCCCTTCCCTTCCCTTCCCTTCCCTTCCCTTCCCTTCCCTTCCCTTCCCTTCCCTTCCCTTCCCTTCCCTTCCCTTCCCTTCCCTTCCCTTCCCTTCCCTTCCCTTCCCTTCCCTTCCCTTCCCTTCCCTTCCCTTCCCTTCCCTTCCCTTCCCTTCCCTTCCCTTCCCTTCCCTTCCCTTCCCTTCCCTTCCCTTCCCTTCCCTTCCCTTCCCTTCCCTTCCCTTCCCTTCCCTTCCCTTCCCTTCTTCGTTCTAATAAAACTCCTTGCTCTGGGAATTAAAATTCTCATATTTCTTAGGAAGTGAAAAAAAGGTAATTTTACATTTTCCTTGTTTCCTCCCTTGGCAGGCGGGGAGCCGGGGCGCCGGGTCAGTGTGTCCTAATGGCGGGGTTCAGTTTTCTGTCCTGTTTGTCATTGTACTGCAGGTGAGCAAGCCCAGGCGCGGCGCAGAGCACGAAATAGGTACCGTTTCATTAAGACCTTTTTTTTTGCAATGAAAGAAATTCGCACAGGGTGCGCAGGAGGGAAGGAGGCAGCAGCGGTCGGGTCTTCCCCTCCGGCAGGACATGCCGGCATGGGCGTCTCCGGTGAAGGGCCTTACCTTTGTATAAATAAGCAAATATTAACGCAATTATTGCTATGGTAAAAAGTTCAGTTAGTCTGGTTAGGCCAGCTGCCGCAGGAGTCAGGTTGTTGCTGCTTCCATAAATACCTAATCTTCGTATTAACATGAAAGGGATTTAAGAGATGAAAACTTGAATTACATTTCTAGCTCTCTGCTTCAGTGCCTTTTAAGTAGTTTGGAGCGTATAGGCTGCTTCTAAAGAGTCAAGAAATAGAAGTAGCATAGATGGGATATTTTTAATGAGAGCTGAACTCCCTTTCCAAATGTTTAGGAGCTAGCATATTAAGAATAATTGGAAAAATCGCTGTTCCTCAGGCTGGGGAGGGAGAGAGCCCACCCAGTCCAGCCTAACACCCTGTGACTAACGCGCCGGGAGGTTTCCGTGGCGGGCCCGGCGTGGCACGGGCGCATTACAGGCACTCGTTCTGGAATCCCGTTAGCCCACGCCACCCCGCTGGGGGCTGCGGAGGCGGTGGGGTGCTGAACTGGGCAAACCCCTGGTGCTCCCGCAGAGCATCCTTTCCTTCATCTTACTTGTTATCTACAAAATATTCCTCTAAAGCAGAGGAAAAGGTGTTGTAACTTAATTTATGACCCTTCTTCCCGCTCTAGACTTGCCTTTTTCTTTTTTTTCCTCTATTTAATAAGGTTGCAAGGGCGTAAACAAGACAGCACAGGCTGCAAAGGTCCCTTCTTCCCTCCCCAGTGAACGTTCCTCCTGAAGGATGCCTTGTACCAGGCTCTACGGTTTTGCAGCATCTGGGTACAACGTGAGGAAAGCTTTCGGCGGGAGCCCCGAGCTCCGAGGAGGAGAAGAGCAGAGCGCACCCGGACCGGGACCTGAACCGGCCCTGGGCTGCGACGGCCGCTCTCCTCCGAGAGTTCCTTGGGTCTCGTGCGTAGAAATTCATACACGGGGTCAGCACGGGGATTGTCTTTGTGCCTGTTGCCGCCAGTGGATGATTAGCGTGTGTAAAATGTGCCTGGTCTCTCGCACGGCTGGCCAGTCCGGCGGTACACCCTGCAGCACCCATGCGTCGGTGTCGGGGTGAGTTATACACGTAAACACCTTTTTTCCCAGATTTTTTTCCCTTGGGCGCACTCAATACAGAGCGCCAAGTGCTCTTTAGCAGGGCAGCTGGCTCACCGCTCCGTCTTGTAAACTGGTTTTTGTAGAAACGGACCATTTGTGGATTATCTGTTTCTATGGTGATAGATCGGAATAAACGTGTTGTGGTCCTGGCTGCCTTCAGCTGCATGTTTTCTGCAAGGTCGCCCTGATCAACAGCAAAAACGCCGCATCTCATTCCCTGTAGATCGTCAGCTGAGTCTTACGGACAAGATCACAGGCTTTAGCCCGTGAAAAATCACTGTGGCAAAACTGCATATGAAAGTTGGAGGCTGTAGCGGCGCAGTTAATAACCACCAGCAGCCTGACGCCAGGGACATAGGAATTACTATATGGGAGGAAAAAAATAAAAAGAAAAAAAGATGTTTTTCAATTTTGGTCTTGTAGAGCCAGAAATATCGTGTTGTCACGGGCAGATCAGGAACTGGAAAATCCATAGGTGCCCTACATAGTAATAAAAAAGGAGGCTGATACAGACATGAGTTTTAAAAGCTATAACATTATTGGGGGGGGGAAGGTTAGTAAAAAAAAGGCATGTATTTTCTAAAATATTCCCCTTTCGTCCTTAGATCTGAAGTCTGCTGTTTCCAAATTTGGCGCCCACATCAATAGGCAATGGGGAGCTGTGCATCCACCCGGAGAGTTTGCTGCGCAGTGTGTGGAGTCAGTAGGTTTTTAAATGGAAATACGATCAAATCCTTATACACCCCTAAACACCTCTGGGAACTGAAGCTGTTCTTAACGTTATCTAAAATCCTGGAATGCGAGTTTTGCTGGAGCAAAATCCGAATGATTATCCTCCTATCTCCTTATGATTCACAGCACAACTGGCAGCCACAGCGGATATCGCCGTGCCTCTGCTAAATCTTTAATATTTCAAATGCATATTTAGATACATCTTTCCTGATACGGGGAACCTCAGCGTAGCACTGGGGAGGATTGCCCTTTGGAGGGAGGCAGAATTGAAATATTTAAATGTGCTACACTTCCAAATGCTAGCTTACCGCTCGCCTCACTTGTAGAAATAAGAAATAAATAATAGAAAAGTGAATCGCATGATTACTCAGACCCCAAAGTACTAAAGTTGCGGAGTGACTGGAAAAATGGCACTTTGACAGAGCGGGAGAGCTCACTCTTTTGGGGAGAAGTGTCCGTGCTGGAGTTAGGAACAAAGATGAACTCTATCAATTAAAGCCAAAAGGCAAAAGAAAGCAGCACAGCAAGTCGGCGTGCTGGAGGAGTATCACCAGCACAAACAGGGTATGTCTCAGCCAAGTTACACTTGCCGAAGATCCCACACAGGGCAGAGGTGAGGTGCGGGTTTGTCGGGATGTGTAACATCTAGTCGGTCTTTAAAAGGTAAAATCTAATGTTTGACTTTAACTGTTTCAGTGAAGCACTTTGCTTAGGAAAGTTTTGATGTTAATAACAATTGTAAATAAGCAACAAGTTGCTGTAACGAGCAATGGCCTATGGCCATTCATATTTACATAACAACGTCATCGTTTATGGGAGGAGAATATAGACACACATGCATATAAGTGCACGTGCCTATATAATCTAACCTGAGGATGGAAAAAAATGTTTATTCTGACCAACAACCTTATTTGTTTAGAATCAGACCTTTCTCTGCCTTACCTTTTTTTATGGCCTGTGTCTTGCTCATGTCGTCATGTCTTGGTGGCCCAGCGCAGGTAACACTTCCCCGTGGTGTGTGCCATGGTGGCGTGCGGGATGCTGCCGAGGAGACGGCGCCATGGACGGAGCAGGGGAGGTGTGTCAGCGCTGCTGCTTTCCTCGTCACCGCAGCACGCGCCGGGCACAGCTCTCTCCTGTGGCTCGCTGAAGATGCTACTCTGGTGAGACCCCACCTGGAGCACCGCGTCCAGCTCTGGAGCCCCCAGCATAGGAAAGACATGGACCTCTTGGAGTGGGGCCAGAGAAAGCCCTGGAGATGCTGCGAGGGCTGAGCCCCTCTGCTGGGAGGACAGGCTGGGAGAGGGGGGGTTCAGCCTGGAGAAGAGAAGGCTCCACAGAGACCTCAGAGCCCCTTCCAGTGCCTAAAGGGGCTCCAGGAGAGCTGGGGGGGACTTGTTACAAGGGCATGGAGTGATAAGACAAGGGGGGGACAGTTTTACACTGGAAGAGGTGAGATTTAGATGTGAGGAAGAAATTGTTGCCTGTGCGGGTGGTGAGCCCCTGGCCCAGGTTGCCCAGAGAAGCTGTGGCTGCCCCATCCCTGGAGGTGTCCAAGGCCGGGTTGGACGGGGCTGGGAGCACCCTGGGCTGAGGGGAGGTGGCCCTGCCCAGGGCAGGGGGGTGGAACTAATGATCTTCAAGGTCCCTTCCAACCCAAACCATTCTGTGATTCTATGCTGGAGAAGAAAGTCCTTCCAATGCAGAAGGGGCCGGCAGGCAGCAGCACCGCAGGGCTTGGGGCCAGGCGCCTAGCGGCATGGGGAGTTGCCTTTCCCGGTAAAGCGAAGGTGAGAAACCCCACCCAGGAGCGTTTGTCCCAGGTCCTGCCGCAGCCCCAGGAATCGCTGCTCGGTGGGGAGAGACCAGAGCAGCGCTGGGGCAAAGGGTGGGTGGCCATGGTCCACCAGGGAGAGGGTAGGGGCCAACAGGCATTGCTGGGGGTGACAGCAGCTGGATAGAAAAATGCAAGCCCTTTGCAGTGGTGCTTAGAGGAATCAATGAGCCATTGGAACAACCTTCCTGAGAATTCGGCTAAAGATACTTCAGTTGAGGCTCGCTGCAAGCAGCAGGTGAAGGCTCAGTGCCGACGCTGGCAGCGTTTTTGGCATGTGCTCAGCAGGAGGCAGCTGATCACCGAGATCCTTTCCAGGCCTGAAATCTGTAAGGTGCCCATCTCCCAGTCCTACGTAGATATTGCTCACAAATGTGTCGCTAAGACCCTTTAAGTTAGTACTACTGTGCATAAATTAAGTATTCAGGGCAGGAACTGACATGGCTGGTAAAAGTGATCAATATGTAATAAACACTAATGAACCCTTATTAGACTTTCTAAAACCCTTTTCCCAGTTTTCTTATCTTCCTCCGTGCCTGTACGCAGGGGAAAGCAGTAGCACGTATTTCACATTTGATGAAAACATGTACTTTCCTGTATTTTCTCCTCTCAATACAATCTCCTGTCGGGTGCATTGCTATGCGCCGCCAGGCCAACCTGAAATGTTGTCGCTATTTGTAAAAGAGCTTTTCCCAGTATTTTGTGTAGAACTGTGTTTTTCTGTAGGTGGTTGTGATTAGAGTTGACATTAATTAGGAGAAATGCTAATATACCAGATGGATTTTTTAAAAGGCGTAGTGGAGGAGCAATAAGCACAGTACATGTGCTTATGGAAAAGGAGGAGGATGATTTGTTAGCTATGTATGTACGACCTACGCACTGCAGCGTTTAAGAGACTGGTACAATGTACTTTATTAATAGTACAGAATTTTAGCACACATCCCTTATTTATGGATGCGAATTTATCCTCGCGCGGCGCTGGCACCCTGCCCTGGGCACGTCGCACGCTGCAGCACGAGGCGCAGCACCGAGGCACGAGCCTTCGGGTGGTGAAGGGACAGAAGAGAAATTCAAATGTCAGACCTCGCAGCAGCTTTCAAGGCTTAATTTCCGCCTTTTTTTTGGAGGGGGGGGGGGAGCTGTGTAACCGGGAGGGAGGGCGGGGGGGGGGGCTGCCAACCACACTGCAGCTGGTGCTGGCTGCGAAGCATCAGCCAGCGCTGCATCCCACGCTGCATCCCGCATGCATCCTGCGCTGCATCCCGCGCCACCGACCCAGCCGTCCCCTGTACCCCACCGGGTTTGGGGCTGTCGCCCAACACGCCGGGCTCCCCGGATGGTCCGTGGCCCCTGGGGACCCCGCGCTGCCTCCTGGCCTTGAGCCGCTGCCGAGAGGAGCCGCGGCGTGGGTGGGAAAGGATGGAGCCAGCCTGGCCTGCGGTGCCATGGCAACCGCTCCCCTTTGCATCCCCCGGTGTTTTCCATTTTGCGTTTTGAAATTAATTATTCAGCATAGAGCGGGAACAAAAAAGAGATTACCCGCCCCGGTCCCGCAGGTATCCGGGAAGAAAGAGCTTCCCGGGGTTTCCAGGGGAGACGAGGAGTAGGGAATGGTTTTTCTGTAACCGCTCGTCCGAAACGGCGGTTGGGGGTGCAACTCTGCCATGACGCCAGTCATCATCCCCGTTTCCTTGTGAACCCAGAGATTTTTATAACAACACACATTTTTATTAAGCATTTGCTACAGCTGTAAAAAAAAATTAAAAAAAAAAAAATATATATATACACACACCCCCAAAATCATCACACGGTCTTTGTTTTGTCGGCGCACCCAAGCACCTCCAGACCGTGGCCAGGTTCACTCGGGGATGCGCTTCCCGGCTCCCAGTGCTGCCCGTAACGACCCCGCTGCAGCACGAGCAGCATCGCCGCGGCTCTGATGCGCACCTCACCCTCGCGCTGGGGGGTTTGTTCTTTTGCATCATCGTCATTGGAAACCCTCCCCATTTCTGCTGAGCCGGCACAGCCCCCACTTGACTTTTTGGATGTGCAAACAGCATTAAGCATTGGTTTGGTGGGAGGCGTGGGGCGAGGAGGTTTTTCTTTGTGGCTTTTCTTTATTCTTTTATTTTTCCGTTCCGTAACACAGCCTTGAAAATGGCAGGTTAGCCCTTTTATAAAATGTTTTAGGTGATGGCAACATGAAAGGCACTTCAAATTTATTTACCAAAACAATTTGGGCTGCACAATACACACGATATATAGTGTATATAGTGTATCTACTGTATCTATACTACATACTATATCTTTTGAGAAGTATCAAAAGATAAAATTGTATAAAACATAGGCTTTATAAAAAGTGTATGCAGTCCTAAATAGACTTACTGTGGAGGACTGAAAGAAGCAGAAATCATAATACTGCCCCTGTGGCTCATGGGATTTGGCAGCTAACCGAGGTTTCAAGCGGCTGGTTCAGCCGGTGGTGCCGAAACGCTGCTGGCGGTGCCAAAACGCCACCAGCAGCATGGGGTCAGGGCTTGTGCCCTCGCGGGGGCAGAGACTGGAGAGGCGGCAGCAGCCCCCATGCAGCCCTGTCCCCAGGGGCAAACTCAGGGGACACGTAGTCCTTGGCAGCGGGGGGAGAGTGGCCTCTGGTCCAGCGGCTCAGCAGCCAACAGAGTCCTCCGTTGATATTTTAATTTTATTTTTTTTAAATGACTGGAGAACTTCAGCCAGGTTGCTGTTTTATAACTTTGGGACTTGACTGATTCTGCAGTATTTGTTTCGTGTTTCTGCTGACACGTCTGTCAAAACTATTACTGGAACCACGAACCATCTTTTAACCAATATTCTTCTTTTACCAAAACCTTAACATTTTTCCAGTCCACCAATGTGTTCGGAACCAACTTGATAAGCATTTGAAAAGATTTCTGAGAACTGTTTTGCCTAAAAAATTATATATTTAGCTTTTTGTCTAAATATAGAATTTTTAAGTAATGTCTGCTTTAACAAACATTTTGGATGTAAAATTGCTGTAAGAGTCAGCTGAGCACGCTCAGGTGGGGAGGAAGCCCTGGGCAGCCCCTGGGGGATGCCATCCTCCCCAGCCCCCCAGGAGTAACGCTTGTTGAGCCTTTGGAGTATTCCATGAAAAAACAGAGGTCACACCTCAGTTCTTTTACCACTAGACAGCTGAATTACCACTGGGATTTTCCATTTTTAAACTTCAGCCCCGCGAGCAGCTCTTGGAAGGGACCTGGCACTCGATGCATGGCCGGACCGCGGGGGAAAGCCCCAGGGGGAAGCGGAGCAGAGGGAAAATATCCTGACGGCACCGGACAAACTCTTGAGCCTCAAAGGCTTTGAGTTTCCGTGGGGCAATAATGTGCTAGTTATTTTGTAGTTTAGTTTTATAATTAGTTGCATAAACCAGAACTGGCTAAATTGAAGTCTTTGCTCTTAGCTAGTGTAAGCCGGCTGGAAGAGGGGACATTCAGAATAGATATTTGGAAGAAATTCTTGACCATGAGGGTGGTGAGCCCCTGGCGCAGGCTGCCCCGAGAAGCTGTGGCTGCCCCATCCCTGGAGGTGTCCAAGGCCGGGTTGGACGGGGCTGGGAGGAGGTGTCCCTGCCCGGGGCAGGGGGTGGAACCAGATGGTCTTCAAGGTCCCTTCCGACCCAAACCATCCCGTGATTTTAAGGCAGCTGGTTTCGAGGCTCTCTTTGTGGTGAAGAACTTTTTCACTGCTCTTTAATGGAACAGATAAAGCTGCCGTGCTGCCCCAAGATCTCTGCTTTTCCCCTGAAGCAGCGAGAGGACCGGTGCAGGGATACATCAGCACAGGTTTCCCCAGCTCGCCAGGCCCCCAGCCCTCCCGGAGGACTTCCAGCAGGACCAAGCCTGGTCACAGCAGACCACAAAGAGCAGGGAGAGGAGAGGACCACCCCCACAATGGCACCCTGGATGGCCCAGGCAGGGACAGCACCTGAGGGAAATCCACCAGTCGCTTTGCCCGTCCCACCGTGTGTGTTGTCCTCTCACACCCAGCCTCGGCATGCAGACAATTAACGCCAGTCCCAATGTGCATTATCGCACCTTATTGCATATCAGACCAGAAACTCTGAGGACAAAACTTTGGTGAACTGAAAGAAAAAAAGCAATCAACAAAGATTGGTTTGACAGAGAGTAATCTCATTTACCATGGTGCAACCTCACCCGAGGAGCGAGGATGTTCTTCTGTATTCATAAATGACACGGTGGACGTTTTAGGGAACCTGGCTTACAAACCCCGGCTGTGAATCCTATCAAGAAACATGCATTATGCAATTAGGGAAAGCTTGCATAATTGTAACAAAACATGAAAACAATGTTAATTGTTTTGCAAGATGCATTTTTTAAGGTTCTAAAGACAGCACACATAAAATACCCTGTGTTCATCAAAGACTATTTTACTTTGGCATTATTAATTACCTTACTTCCTACTCTATTAATCAAAATAACAAAAAGCAACCACATAAATTTAAAGACCACAAAGCTCTGCGTCGTAAAGGTGGGTTACATTTGCTTAGGAAGAACCACAGAAGTTTTGAAATGTATTTATAAGTGTTTATAGTTTAGCTGCACGTACTGAGTGGGCGTCTGTGTGCACATCAATCTATATTTATGGGTACGCGCATAGAAAGAGAGCAAAACCCCATTAATACTGCTACATTACAAAACATATATTCCATACGTCTACAATGATATTTAGGAAAAAAACCCTTTCTGTTAGATTTTGCATTACAACTGACTGTAGAGAAACAACCAAAGGAATCCGTTAGAAAAGGGGAAACCCCCGGCCTTGCAGGGCAGGCAGAGGTGATGCCGTGGGTCGGCTGGTGGACCTGTGCCCCACTGAGGGACCCCCACGCTGTCCCCGGGCACAGTGGCCGTGGGAGCCCCGCGCCACCCGCCGGGCAGGGGAGGGCTGGCAGAGATGGGCTAATGCCCCGCAAGGCAGCGGCCGCTGTTATTGCTCCATTTTAAATATTCCCATCCCCTGGAGTGAGAAGTTTAGCAGAGGAATGAATTATATATAGCCTCTCTGAGGCTACATTCACACTGACTCAGCCAAAGAGCAGTCCTACGCATGGTACGGGAGTTTTCCTTTCCTATGGCGTAAAGGGAAAAAATCATTAATTATCTTCCCAGGTTCAGAATAATCATTCTGACTGTTACACTTTGCTATGTAAAATAAGGATGGAGATAGGAGCACTAAAAAATGGTTTTCTAAAGCTTTATTCATTACTCTAAATTTTAAATGTTAATCGGAAGAGCGCCATCTCTGGTTTCCTTGGGACCGGACTGTATTTGAGTGTCGGTGTCACTGGCCCCACCAGTTTCTGCTCCGTCCTGCAGATGCGCACGCAGTGACATCAGGGCGTAGAGAGGACCCCCAGCCCAGTACAGCCCAGACCACAGCCTGCTGCCTGCCTTCGAGGGCTCAGGGGTAATAATGGAATAGCTGAAAATTGTAAAAAATAGAAGTATCAATGGACTTAAGCTGATGGCAGAAGCCAAGGTTTTGGTGCTAGAGTCATCCATCTTTCTGCTGCATCAAGCTCCAGCAGCGGGGGACGTGGCATCTGCCCGTGCTTACTTTGGATGATACTCCGTTCACTGCAGCCATGGGAAAATTAGGACACTGAGCAATAAAATAAAGAAGAAGAAAGAATTCTGCCTGAAGCCCACCGGGGCCGATCACCAATCAAGACCATAATCTGTGAAATTATTTTTGTCACCAGTTTAGAAATCAGTATGTTTATGACAGGCAAATGCTATATTCCAGAAAGATTAACTAATCAAGAACAGCAAAAAAAATGGGGTTTTTTTTTAGGCATCACAGTAATTCCTATGAGATTTTACAAAGAAGCAGCACCTCCAGTTTTACATTCCAAAATTGCATCAAGATCTACGTATCCACTGCAGGTGCATCACTGTCAGTTCAGGCTGAGAAAGGCAACAAGCTCCTACGGCGTTCTGACATGTCCTGGTTTGAGCTGCACGGATTAATTTCTCTTTCAGTAATTTTAATTTTCAGTAAGGTCTCTTCTAATCACAGACTCATTGAATGGTTTGGGTTGGAAAAGACCTTAAAGACCATCTCGTTCCACCCCCCTGCCCTGGGCAGGGACACCCCCCCCAGCCCAGGGTGCTCCCAGCCCCGTCCAACCCGGCCTTGGACACCTCCAGGGATGGGGCAGCCACAGCTTCTCGGGGCAGCCTGCGCCAGGGGCTCACCACCTTCACAGGGGAGAATTTCTTCCTCAGATCTCATCTCAATCTCCCCTCTTTCAGTTTGAAGCCATTCCCCCTCATCCCGTGGCTCCCCTCCCTGACCCAGAGTCCCCCCCCAGCTCTCCTGGAGCCCCTTTAGGCACTGGAAGGGGCTCTGAGGTCTCCGCGGAGCCTTCTCCTCTCCAGGCTGAACCCCCCCTCTCCCAGCCTGTCCTCCCCGCAGAGGGGCTCAGCCCTCGCAGCATCTCCGGGCCCTCCTCTGGCCCCGCTCCAACAGCTCCATGTCCTTCTGCTGTTGGGGGCTCCAGAGCTGGATGCAGTACTCCAGCTCTGGTACTAATGCTTGGGAAAAGTGACACTGGGACGCTATTTGGGGGGCCAGCATAATGGAACTGGCTCCCAGGCTGCAGCGAACACCAGGTGCTCGTCCTGCCGCGGCCCTTTCCCCGGCCTGGCTGTGTCCCCCGGGACCGGGGGGTTTGCACGCGGCCAAGCGGCTTGGGAAAAATGAAGATAATTTCAGGAAAGGAGCAACAGGAGGTGGGAGAGGAGGTAGGCTCCAGTGCACGGGGGGATGTGAGATGTTCAAACAGTGCTCTGGGCCGGGGATCCAACCCCTGCTCTGGTCCTGGAGAAGAGAAGGTCTCATGGCGGCACTGCCAGGGGCGTAGGGCATCCAAGGGAAGACACCAATCGCTCCAAAAAACTTACCAAACAAATGAAAATGAAACCTCTCTGATCATTGACTTTTAGGGAAAAATCTTTGCCTTTTCAGATCATACAACAGATGCTCAGCAAAAAAAAAAAGACGACTAAGATGAATTCTGACGGTCTGTGTGCCACAATCACCCATATGCCACCACTGAAATGAAAACACCTTTTTTTTTAATTAGCTGGGAGAGCAAAGTGTCACAGGTACGAGGTGGACAGGTCCGGTTTCTCAGCGGTTCCCTGGCAATGCTTCGTCCCCCCAGCCCCAGCAATTCCCTCCGTCACGGGGAGAGACGCAAACCACAGGAGGTGATGGGCAGAGGGAGAGGGAAGAGGCAGAACCAAAAATTCCCACTGCCTGGTGTTAATTTGGGTTACAAATAGCAGAAAAACTCCACGCCTCTTTGAGGAAGGAGAGGAGCCAAACCTGCCCATGCAGCCTTTTGCCCACCGGTGATTTTTTTCTCCCCCGCCTCCAGCTTTAAGAGGCCTGAAGGTGCTCCTGGCACGGCAGCATTCGGAATTCCCAGCCCCTTCTGTAAGTGTCGGCCAGGACATTCTCACTCCTTGCTTCTCCCCCTGACTTTATTAATTTTATAGTTAATTACCAGTATTTATCTAAAAAAAAAAAAAAAAGAATATTCTGAAAGTTAAATTCAAAGTCAAACTAAATACAAAGCAAACCAAAAGCGTGGTGGTATTCCTGAACACATTTCACCCTTAAAAATTCCCGTTTGAGTGTGTGAAATATGACCAACTTCTCACATTCGGCAGACGGAATAAACTAAAAGAACAGATTATCTGGACAAATACAGAGGGAGATTTAAAAAAAAAAAAAAAAAAAAGAAAAAAGAAAAGTTAAAAAAAAGGAAAAGAGTTTAATCTCCCCAGCTCCCTCCGCAGCCGTGGGTGATGGGGAGGGAAGAGCACAACAGACAGTCCCAGGGCGCATAATTTGGTTTTCCGCCTCTGGAGTAGTTTCTCCCTCTCTGCGGAGCAGTGAGCCAAGGCAGACTAGTCTCTCAGCACCGCACTTACCCTGCGCAAACACCCGTTGGCATCATTATTTATCTAATACTCCATTATGTCCAAAGAGAGATAAGCGATCTGCCCGTCCCCGCGGTGCAGTAACAGCACACAGCCCGGCCCCGCTGACGGGCTGGGGGACACGTCGCACCCAGGACCCGGTGCTTTTCCCCGCGTTTATTTAAAAATACATAAATATATATGTATAACCCTTGAGCTGGCATGGATGATAATTTTTCTGGGTAAGCCTCATAGGCAAATACCATAAATAGCACAAGAAAATGATAATAATAAAAAAATAGCAGTGGAAACTGTCTCAACTGGAGAGGGATGCGGGCAAAGCGGAGCTGCATCATCCCCCGGCATTTTGGGGGGCTCTGGGGGCCACGTTGCACCCAAACCAGTGCGGTCTCAGCGTTTGGCTGGAGCTTGCAGTAACCACAGAGCGATTTTATACCCTGTCAACATAAGGGAAAAGCTGTATAACTGTCTGCAATGTACACAAAGAATACGGTGGGCATCACGTCAACTGCTGTGCTTTTTGGAGTTGTTTTCAAGTCTTTTTTTTCTCCAGGGTTTAATTGTGAACTCAGTGTCTCCCGTGGGAGACGGTGCTGCTGGATGGTTAGCGAGGCGCTCCGAGGCCGGCTCGCAAGCTCCAGGCACGTGGTGTAAAGGCAGCTCTCAGACACTCGGCTGCACAAAAGGCTTTTCCTCAGAACCATATTTCACCGTTTCTGTACACATTTTACCTGATTTAAAACTCCCGGGAGAACAACCCATTTCAGCAAAAGTCTCAGGCTTAGTATTGCATTGTAAAGGCTATTTCGAAAAAAAAAAAATAAAATAAAGCAAAAGTCTTAATTCAACTTGTATCTTTTCCTTTTAGTTGAAAACATTCACAGACATACGTTATTCACTAAAGCAGCGTGTAGCAGCTGAACTGACTTTCCTTGCGTATGCAAAATTCCCACTGACCCAGGCAGAGGAGAACCAGGCAGAGTCTCGCCGGTACAGGACCAGTGTGCAGAACAGAGCGCTTTGCAAACCATAATAATAAAAAAAAAAGTTTCTATTTTGCAATTTAGGGAAACCTTGCGGCACTCCTTGGTTTTTTCTTAACTAACACTGCTGCGTACAGTTTCTGTTGAGGATGCGTGGGGCAGTTTGGGCACATACCCAGCGACGTGCAGAACAACACGTGCATGCGTTCCCCCCCCCCGCACACACCTGCAGGCACTGGTGCCTCCCCCCCACACTGTCGCTGCCCCGGGGGGCGCTGGGGGGGCACCCCAGGATTCAGCACCCCAAATAACCACAGAGGCACTTGTGGGAACCAGCGGGGTTGGCCAGGAGGGATGCCGTGTGCTCTGCACCCCCTCGGGGTGGGCTTAAGCTTCGTATTTCCCCAGGTTTGCCTGCTTTCCCCATAAAAACAAAATAAAATAAATAAATAAAATAAAATTGACTTTTCCCAGTTGCTGCTGGAGCATGCTGGCCAAGGTCCGGCAGCAAGGGCGCTTCAAGTCCTGCAAGGCTGATTTCTTACCCCTCACCTGAAAGGTGTGTTTTAACTGTGAACGCATGAATCAGCCAAAAAAAAAAAAAAAAAAGTAGTTTGTTAATCTTTTTTCAAATGCACAGTAATTTCAGAGCAGTGCCTGACAAAAAAAATGTTTCAGGAAAATTGCAGGAGTATCACAAACCCATTACAAATCCCACAATCCTTCGCTATCACTGTGCATGAACAATCTCATTTCTCTGTCAGAGAGAGGCGTTAATACCATCGGCCGCTGCCTAACCTCCCTCGGTGAATTATCTCCAAAAAGCAGGAGGCTAACGCACATTCCCTGTGCCTTTTGTTAGCAGGAAAGTGATTCAGGGAGGAAATGTTTGGCACAAGTGTAGAAATTAAGACAGCTGGTAAATACGCTGCTAGATTTGGCACCCAAGCCCGACCGCGGGTGGTCCGTAGTGCGATGCTGAAGGAGATTCTCAGCAGATCGCTCCCGCTCGCCCATCGGGTTTGCAATAAAACATAACGGCAACTCGTTATAAAACTCTTAACCCCAAGGGCTGATAGCGGGAAAGCTGGGGCCACCTTTTCTCATGTACAATCACACAGAGAAGGGCTGCAAGACACAAACCAGAAAGCGATATTTGGTGGCTCCTAACAGCGTTTACACCCCCTGGGTACTCCCGCGGCAGGTCTGGAGGGACGTGGGAGTGAAATCTGCGGCACAGAGCTGAACAAAGCAGCACAACGGCATTTTTTGCAGGCATATAGAAACATTCAGTTTTGTGAAAACCCTGTTTTGCAGTAGCTGTGGGCCGGGCTGGGCGCTTGCACCACTTCCCAGACTCTGCCAGCACCGCTCCTCCCAAAAAGCCCGTCCCTCCTCATTTTCATGCTTAGTAATATGTTCCTCTTTGAGCAGTAGATCGCTCAAGCAATATCTTTTTATTAACTAAACTTACCTAGAAAATCTCATACTTCTCTGATTTCTTTATAAAGGACAAAGATCAATGAAAAATTTATTAAAAGCCAATGTATGACTTTTAATAACTGTATGCATGTGCCTATGTATACATATATGATGGCATTTATATCTATATATACCATATCTACATAGTTCCATAGATTCAGTGTGGTGTCATGAGTAGATATTTTATAATCATTTTACGATGTTCAGTGCCTGAGTACTGTTTCTTGAGTTAAGCCTGCGTTAGGGCCACAAAGATGCTGCGAGGGCTGAGCCCCTCTGCGGGGAGGACAGGCTGGGAGAGGGGGGGTTCAGCCTGGAGAAGAGAAGGCTCCGGGGAGACCTCAGAGCCCCTTCCAGTGCCTAAAGGGGCTTCAGGAGAGCTGGGGAGGGACTTTTTCCAAGGGCATGGAGTGATGGGATGAGGGGGAATGGCTTCAAACTGGAAGAGGGGAGATTTAGATGAGATCTGAGGAAGACATTCTTCCCTGTGCGGGCGGTGAGCCCCTGGCGCAGGCTGCCCCGAGAAGCTGTGGCTGCCCCATCCCTGGAGGTGTCCAAGGCCGGGTTGGACGGGGCTGGGAGCACCCTGGGCTGGGGGGAGGGGTCCCTGCCCAGGGCAGGGGGGGTGGAACTGGATGATCTTCAAGGTCCTTTCTAACCCAAACCATTCTATGATTCTATGATTTTCCCTGCTGGAGCCTCACCAGGAGGATCAACACCTATGCTGACAACGGCCTCCAGAGCATCCCCTCCCCTCCACAGGATGCTCTGGCTCCAGCCTCTGGCGCTCAGTCCCCAGCCCCACCTCCGCTTGGACACCATGATCTACAGCTTGGGAGGCTGGCGTCATTCAACAGTGATTCAAGGAATAATCACTGCTTTTTTTCTTTTTTCTTTTTTTTTAAAGTTTTATCTGTACATGAATGACTCCAAACCTTTCTTTACATGAGAACATCCAAGAGGTGTCCTCCAGAAACATCTCTAGTGAGGCAGCAGCAGCCACCCAGGGAGCACAGCCCAGCCATGAGGCACACCCAGCAGAGTTTTCTTCACTAGATCGCAGCCACGTGACAAGTAGAGGATTATTTTCATAATAAATCTCAGAACATATTTCTGTTATCTTTTTCCAACCCGGATTCACCCACTACTATTAAAGATATTCCTGGCTGAGTAACACCAGATACCAACAGCCAGTGCATTACCCAACTTCCTCAAATGGCCCTGGTGTTGGTGACACGACACATTCCACCTCCCGCCTGTACTCATAAGAATTGGAGACCATCGTGGTCGATATATGGAGCGGATATTCACAATACCTGGGGCTGGTGTGGCGCAAGATGCTTGGAAAACAGGCAATGGTAAGAGCAGACTAACCACGATGATTCAAGCATCCAGCCTGTTGTCCAGAACTTAAGAAACCAAAGCTTTTCCAAAAGCATTCAAGTATGAAAAGTAATTTTTAAATGTAATTGTAACTTTTCACTATAATTAAATATGTTCACGTGTTCCCATCATCTTTGGTTTTCCTCAGCATCCTGGTAGCTTTGCTATTATTTATAGTCTGCAGAGCCTCATTTCAAATTCCCATATGAGTTTCTAAAAACGTTTAATTACATGCATTTTCCAACAGTAATTCACATGTATGAGCCAAATTCTTTAAGAACCCTTTTTTGGCATTTAAATAATGATTTCAGGCATGACACAAAAGCGGCCTTTTGTTGTTGTTTCATCTTTTTACAAAGGGATACGAGCAGCACGAAAAGAGGCACAATCTGGAACAAGATGTTCTCTGACAATTTTCTCCACAAGCAAAGACCCCAGGTGTGAGAGCACATCGGCGCAGGAGGGGAGAGAAGACCTGCAGAGCACAAGACCCCCATCGTTCCTGCCCTTCAACTCTGTGTAGGCGACCAAGACCTATAAATCACGGCTATCACTAAGATAACAACATTCAGTCTATGCTCCAGGAGGCCGGTTTGAGACGTGACTCTAAATTAATGTATTGGCACAATAAGATTTCATACTACAGGAAGCAGGGAAGGAAAAAAAATCACCCCACCAAGAGTTGCCCGTGTGCTGCGCGGCAGAGCCCCAGCACAGTCCCAAATATCTCCCCTTAGAGCAACACATCAGATGCCCGAGGGGGAAAAAGAAACAATGGAGAAAGAGAGAGGATTTAAAATATCTGACTTGGCATCGTTAATTTCAGCTCTGACTGTGAAACTAATTAGCAAAGTCCTGAATATCAACAGCTACTTGGGAAAGGATCAGTGCTGGTTAACAGCATCAGCTTTTCTTTTTTCATATATTATAGTTATATATATATAATATATAAAAAATATATTCTGTTTACTAGCATAATGATGTCAAGCATATTTTTTTATACATATAAAAACATATATATATGTTTGTGTGTATGTGCACAGCAGAAAGGGGAAGGTGTTGTCGATGAAGGGATAGAGTGTACCATCAGCCAGTTTGCTGATGACACAACACTGGGAGGGATGGCTGACACGCGGGAAGGCTGTGCCGCCATCCAGCGTGACCTGGACAGACTGGAGAGTTGGGCAGAGAGAAACCTGATGAAGTTCAACAAAGGCAGTGTAGGGTACTGCATCTGGGGAGGAATAACCCCATGCACCAGTACAGGTTGGGGGCTGACCTCCTGGAGAGCAGCTCTGTGGAAAGGGACCTGGGAGTCCTGGGGGCCAACAGGGTGCCCATGAGCCAGCAATGTGCCCTGGTGGCCAAGAAGGCCAATGGCACCCTGGGGGGCACCCAGCAGAGTGTGGCCAGCAGGGCGAGGGAGGGCATCCTCCCCCTCTGCTCTGCCCTGGGGAGGCCGCAGCCGGAGCACTGTGTGCAGTTCTGGGCTCCCCGGGTCAGGAAGGACGGGGAACTGCTGGAGAGGGTCCAGCAAAGGGCTACGGAGATGATGAGGGGATTGGAGCATCTCTCTGATGAGGAAAGGCTGAGGGCTTTGGGGCTTTTCAGTCTGGAGAAGAGAAGACTGAGGGGGGATCTGATCAATGCTGATAAATACTCAAAGGGAGGGTGCCAGGGGGATGGGAACAGTCTTTTTCCAGTGGTGCCCAGTGACGGGACAAGAGGGAACGGGCACAAACTTGACCATAGGCAATTCCATCCCAACCTGAGGAGGGACTTCTTCCCTGTGCGGGTGGCAGAGCAGTGGCACAGCTGCCCAGAGAGGGGGGGGGGAGTCTCCCACTCTGGAGCCATCCCAAACCCGCCTGGACGCCGTCCTGTGCCACTGCTGGAGGTGACCCTGCTGTGGCAGGGGGTTGGGCTGGGGGAGCTCCAGAGGGCCCTTCCCACCCTCACCAGTCTGCGGTACTGAGCTGACTCCGGTAGATCAGCATCCAGAAGCGGCTGAGGGGAAGCTGCCCCGGCCATGCAGGGATTTCCCCTCATTGCGGGGGCCAGAGCACTCCCCTCTGAAGCACACTCAGCCTTTGCATTCCTGCACTACGGTTTCCTGTGTTTATTAGAGCAGAAATAATGAAAACCTAAAACCCGATTAAGTTTAATAAGTTTTTTTTCTTTCATGAGAGCTTGCGGACACATTAACTGCCAAATTATAGATTAATTCTGTTCATTGAGCTGCAAATGTTTTGGCAGAAATAAAATCTGTCCTTCACAAAAAAGGGAGAATTCTTCTTCCAACAGGTAACTTAGCAATGATAATACAAAATTAATTTAGCTTAATGGCCTGGAACTGCCGCCTTTTAGGGGTTCTGCCGGACCTGCAGACCGAGTGCTTCGGGGGCGGGATGGGCGCGTCCGTGTGGAGGCTGAGGGATCTCAGAAGGAAAGAAATTATGGTTTTTTACTCTTGCAACCCTTTCCCGTTCCGACTCGGGCTGCCAGCGTGTCCCGGGCAGAGGCAGGGAGGGATTGTGCTTTCTGATGGGGACAAATCTGATCAACGCTATTGCCCGAACTGAGGAGGAAAAAGCTGGAAATTCTCATCCCTTGGCACCCCCTCACCAGAAAACCCAGAGGGGACGCAGTGGTGGTTTGCTCCTGGCCGCATCCTGCAGTGGGTTGGAGCTTTAGGGGCTGCTTCAGCATTTCACAGAAACACCTTCGCGTGCAGAAGCTGAGGAGATGGCACAGCCCCCCCTGCACCCGCCTGCTGCCTGGTTCTGCGCTCGCAGAACATCGCTTGTCGAGGAGAAAAGCAGGAAAACAGACTGAGAGAGGTGGGGGTGTTCAGCCTGGAGAAGAGACGGCTCCAGGGAGACCTCAGAGCCCCTTCCAGTGCCTAAAGGGGCTCCAGGAGAGCTGGGGAGGGACTCTGGATCAGGGAGGGGAGCCATGGGATGAGGGGGAACGGCTTTACACTGAAAGAGGGGAGATTTAGATGAGATATCAGGAAGAAGTTCTTGCCTGTGAGGGTGGTGAGCCCCTGGCGCAGGCTGCCCCGAGAAGCTGTGGCTGCCCCATCCCTGGAGGTGTCCAAGGCCGGGTTGGACGGGGCTGGGAGCACCCTGGGCTGGGGGGAGGTGTCCCTGCCCAGGGCAAGGGGGTGGAATTTGATGGTCTTCCAGGTCCCTTCCAACCTAAGCCATTCTATGATAAAACATCTGTTCCAGGGCTGCAGATGTGTCTGACGTGAAAAACCACCCAGCACCCGGGCAGTGGGAGCAGAGGTGGGGTGCTGCCAGGCACGGAGACAGTCCAGGGATGTGCAGCTCCGCCAGCACCAGGTACCAGCAACCACCAGACACAGGCACGGGCTCCTCACACAGTTCTCTTGCTTAATACAGTAATTTGCTTTGCTTACCTAAAGTAATTAAGGTTATTAATGCAGTTATAGCAAGTAAACTATAAATACTGAAAAACCCCCTAGCATTTAAGAGCGTCTATTTCTATCTTTTATTCAACTATTTGATCATTCCCTTTTATGCAGGTTTCCTTTGTCCCCTATACACATCTAGGTTGCTTCCTACATCCCCTCTATACGTTTAGGTTGGTTGGTTTCTCCAGGACAGGTTGGTGCTTTAAAACAGCCATTTTTTACTGTTTTCTTACCAGGTCTGTTCACCTTCAGGTCTCTGCACAGCCTGGGCGCTGTGCTGGGGGCGCCACCCAGCTCCTCCAGCACTGACAGTGGCTCTTGCCCTGTTAAAAACCAGTATGGCTGCTGGAAAAAAATTATCCACTGGGGCCTGCTGCCACCGCCGCCGCTATATTTAGATTCTCCTGCTGCTGTTTCCGTTGTGCCAGACTGAATTTATTTCTACTAAATAACCATTAAATTGATCTGTTTGGACAGAAGTGGCATTGCGGTATTTTAAATAAACCTTTATTGCATTTGTTCAACATATAAATGTTGTGTTGAAGGCAGCTGTACCATCCAGCATCTGCAAGCACCTAGTCACGCAAAAATGCAGGAACATGAGCGATCTTTCCCTTAAAAATTGTATTCCCACAGCGTCGCGTGAGCCTTCCCCTGCGCCGCCCAGAGCGGGTCGGCTCTGGGGTTGGGTTTTCTTTCTTTTCTTTCCTTTTTCTCCCTAGCAGTATTGTTGCCCTGACACTCAGCACCCGAAACTGCATTTACAGATTAAAAAAAAATGTATAATCTACTCCCTCAGACTGTGTCGTGACCAATCCAGGCTTATCTGGCACTGGACTTAAAAGGCGTTCCTGCCCGTACCTCACCACAACCGGCTCCTCACAACCTGCCACACACAGCACGGGCGATGCCACCGGATAACGGGAAAAGTTACTAATATTTTTAAAAACACACGCCGCTTTGTCACCTTATTGCAATGCAACCTTCACAGGGCGCAGATGGCTCCTGTTTGGTGTTGCCAAAGAATGACATTATTTGGGAAATGAATAAAAGTTGGAGCCTGATGGTTTGTAGATGAAATCTGAAGTTCTCACTTGGACAAAAATTCACATTAGCTTGAAGAAACTTGTGCGAGTGAAGGCCATGGACTGGGTCTTACATCTGCGGGTAAGAATCCTGGTTATATACACGCCAAAATATATTATTTAATAAAACAAATAGGGACATGGCGTATACTGAAACTCATTAAATTGTAGCGCTCTATCTGACCCAGATCAAAGCGTTTAAGATGAAAGTGAGAGACTGGCCTCCGTGTGATTTCTCATTAAATCCCCGGAAAGTGGACTCCTGCAATTGCAGTGCTGTGCTCAGGGTAACGAGCTGCCTGAACAAGGCAGAGGCATGTGTACACAAAACACTTCTTTTTTTCCCCCCGAGAAAGCCACAAAAGCCCCAGTGCCACCGGTCGGGGAGTGCTGGACTGGCAAGGAGGGGCCTGGGGCGATCCCCGTGCCTCGGTGCTGGTGGTTGTGCACGGGTATGTTCACGGTCTCTCCCTTTCCTTCATCCAAGAATATATTTTGTCTTTTACAAAAAGCACGCCGAAGATTGAATTATTCATATTTGCCAAATAAGCAACAGCAAAGAACTACGATTTTCAATGAATCTCCTGATTTCCATTCAACACATGCCTTGAGATTCCCCCGGAGCACACCGCAGCCCTTATACCCCACCTCGTACAGTAACGTAGTGGCAATAGCTTTCTCTCTCATACTATATTTTCCTTTTTTGATTGTGCCATTTCCAACAGCCTGCTCCTACAAAGAGTCCTTCCTCCTGAAAGAGCATAATCAAGAATTCAAAATGCATAGAATTTTATATTTTTTTTGTTTTCCTCCTCCCACCGAATTTATAAAGGTCAAAAATAAAAAAGCCACTCCTGAAGTATAAAATTGCCATGGGAGTTTTCTCCTTTGTGGCTCAATCTCTCTCTCCCTTGCACAAAAAGCTTCACTGTTCCAGTGGCTTTAGAAGACTGCTTTAGGAGAGGGTGGGATGCAGGGAGATGGACTGGTCAGCCCGCGGTGGCTGTCCTCTCAGTAAAACTCATTAGCAAACCAGAACACCAAGAGCTCTTAGTGCAGGGGGAAGAGAACAAACTAGAGGCCACGTAAGATTGCAGTCCATTTACTGCACTGGTCAGATTTGATTTTTCCGGCAGTCTGAAGCACGTTTTACAGAGCTCTTTTCTATCATTGTCATTGCATAGTGATTTTAAAAAAAAAAAAAAAAAAAAAAAAAAAAAGAGAGACTAAACCCGTTTTACAAGCATAGCTCAGGGCTAATTTACATTTATTTCCAATGAAATCTCGTGGCACAGGTACGGGAGGGGGCCGCTGACCGCCCTCGCTAGGAGGGCTGGAGCGGGGGCTGCGCAGGGCCCCGCGGCCCCGCAAGCGCTCCCCACCCCGGGCTCGAGCTGCGCCACACCTCGGCCACCCCGGGGAGGTGACACCCTCCCAGCGGTCCTTTTTGATCCAAATAATAGATATTCCAGAAAACCCTAAGCCCTGGCCATGCGCGTTGTGCTCCTGCCAGCGGCAGAGTTATCCCCCTGGTCCTGACGTGCAAACCCCGACTCTCGCTGTCCCCAAACCAAACCTCATCAGGGTTGGGGGGCACAGACACCCCCGCCAGCCCCCCAGCCAGACCGTGCTCATTCTGCACCAACTCCGTGTTGAATTTCTCCCTGTAAAGAATTATTCTTCGTGCTGACAGCTAAGAAGTACGTGGAGACTGCTTTGGTTTTTTTCTTAAGTAATTTTTAAAGCAATTAATTCCACTATGGAATATGCCACCCAGAAACATGAGGCTCTGACCACGGCGGAGCTGTAGGGCTCAGAGAAACGGCCCCAACCTCAGCCCGTTCCCAACCAGCGGCACCAAAGCTGCAGCAGCAGCAGCAGCGCATCCATTTCCCCCATCGCTGGGGCAGTAAAAGCAGCCAACATTCAGACCGTTTTAAGGAAAGGTAAAAATTACGCTGTTCGGTATAGAAAACCTTTCCTTTGTTATTGTCATGACACTTCCTTTTTTAAAAAAAATGTTTACAATAAGAATCAAAGACCACACCCAAATCCCCCCAAAACAGCCGAGTTACTGTTACTCATTTATAATCATTCTTACCATATTAAAGGAAATTTTGATGACTACTTTCCCTCTAAGTACATAAGCTCTGTTTTAATGAGGACCGGGATTCTGGAAGCGTGCAAGCAAAATGCTGAAGTTAGAAACCTTATTCCCTGGTCCCCAAAATGCAGCGCCGAGGAGGGAGATGGCAGCGGGGAAAGGGAGTGGGGTGAGACGCGAAGCCTGTGCAGCCCCTTTCCTCAAGTCCCCTCTGACCTCCCAAAATTCATTACAAAGTTTGTCACCATAAACTCCTTAGAAGTTTTGCCATGACTTGAAAGGACCAGAATGGGGCCAAGGAGGCCGAGTGGGACCGTCCGTGCCAGCACAGATGCTGCTCAGGCAGCAGGAGATGGAAAAAAAAAAAAAAAGCTCTTTAAAAATTCATGCTGGTCAATTAGGAACGAAAGTGGTGGAAAAAGCAGAGAGGTTAGCTCAGGCTTCTCCCGAGGAGGTTGTATGGTGAGGATGGATGGTTCGGAGGAACAAGAATAGATGGTCTGACATGGAGACCACGGCTGGATACGCCTGGTGCGCAGAAACCGCGCGGGCACACGTTCTCGAGGGGCACGGGCACAGCTGAGGAGCGAGCGGAGAGCTGAGAGCACAGAGGGCCGTAACTGGGGTTGTTCTTAGCTTACAACTGCTTTTTCATCATTCTCCATCCTGTTCCCTCCAAACACCAGTGACCATCCCAAATGGTGGCCAGCCCTTTGGTCCTGCGGGGAAGACAGCATCACCACAGAGAGCGCCTGGTGTGGTGGGACAGCCAGACACCACGGCACTCAGCACGAGCTGATGGATGCTGCTCCTGCACGGAGAGGCAGGTACCACACCAGGCAATACACAAGGGCTGCTTAACTCATCCCCAGATTTTAATTGGATTCTTTGGAGGTCCACCTCTTAATTAAGCTGAGTAATAAATGCCTTGTATTTCTTAATTGGATTATATCTGGTGCTAAACACATGCAGATGGGTCTGAAGCAGTGGAACACGATGACCAGGAGGGCACCTTCCCCAGCAGCCCATAGCGCACCAGCACTCGCTCTGCTCCTCAAAATCGACTGCAACAACTATGGTTAGGGAAGAGCGTAAGAGTGGAACGTGCAAGCCACCGGCTATAATGAGACCATGACTTCATTTTTTATGTCGGTTAAGTAGTGAAAACTTGGTTTTGCTGTTTTATTGACTCTACAGGGCTCGGAAGGACATAAAGCCCGTTCCTCGGCAGTCAGGCTGGGATGCAGTCCTGCGTGACGGAATCGTGTATAGCTGTGTGTACGAACAGAGCGGGACAAAGCAGGTCCTGGTGAAGGTTCCCCAGTGCCGGTTCCCTTACTCTCCAGTAAGGAGATGAAATGTGCGGTCCAGCGGTAATAGAAGCAATTTAACCTAAATCTCTGAATATACCAAGGCATATCCAGCATTGATCAGAATAGGTACTAATTGCACCCAAGGATGAGCACAGGAAGGAAGAAGCCATATGTCTGCTGAAGAGACTTTTTTTTCCCCCCATTATCATGACATACGCAATGCAGGCGTCTGCTTCTGCAGATCCACTCAGCACAAGAAAGGACCTGACTGCCTTTACAGCCTTTCCCCCTCTGTTCAGGCTGATGGGCTGCTTTTGCCACTGGACCCTTCTGCTTCTCCCCTGGAGCATCTCTAGTGGGGCTGTGGACCCCCAGGCAGAGCTGAGCCCTAAATCCCACATCCAACTCAGGAAGTGGAAAGTCACATGTAGATGAGAATTTCAACTTTGCATGGGGCATTGCTTTTGCTGTAATAGCAAACATAAAGGGATTAGGTGCTCTCAGCAGGAGGAGACCACTCTGAGGCATTCCTCTTTTGCCCTTTTGTTATGTGATTTTAATACACTTCCAATATAACGCATGCATTTGCGAGCAATGGAAGTATTTCACAATTAGTGTCACATAAAAGCTTTCACTGTGCTTAGAGTATGAGTCACTTCAGTGAAAACAAGGTGCCCTTTAAAAACTCTAACTGAAGAAACGCCACAGTGCGTTAACCAACGGTGGTGCACTTAAAGGTATAAAATCCCACTTCACCATATCAAACTACAACCATGCAACACTCATCGGTCTTCTGAAATATGGCCACTCAGGGCTGAAAAATTAAAATACTTGGGTCTTTAAGTTCCTTTTATTCATGTCACAGCTTAAAAACAGCTGTTCGTTGCTCTCTTACTGTATCAGAGGAAAAATTAAAGTTCCCATGTGCAAACCTGAGGTACGAGATGATATGCCTTGCAGCAAGTTTCATACTGAAATTTCTAGGCTCCAGAGGAGCCTCGAAAGCCTGTATTTGTGGAAAGAAAACTCCTCAATAAACCCTAAGAATGTTTTCCTGGGTGGGTACCAGTGGGAGATGGGGCCTGGGCTGCACTGGTGGTGCTGCTGGGGGAACCTCAGACCTCGCCTGGGGTAAGTGTTTATGAGCATAATGACACGTTGTGCCTGAGAAAGCACCCCCGGCAGCTTGTGCCCCACCTCGGGAGCTGCTTTTCCTCCCCTCCCTGATCTATGACCGTGCTTACCAGGTGGTAGCGCCGGGTCGGACACTTGCAGCTGCACTTAGTCCTTCACAGACCTCCAACGCCAGCCCCCTGCAAACCCATCCAAACTGTTTTGGCCAGTGAAGGTATGACAAAACCACACCTCAAATAAGCCTATATTGGTCTTTCATGTTTTGTCACTCCAGCTTGCCACACAAACACCGGGCTTTAGAGTCATAGAATCATCTAGGTTGGAAGGGACCTTTAGGATCATTGAGTCCAACCACCAACTGCCACCACTAAAACACGTCCCTCAGCACCACGTCTGCCCGTCCTCTAAATCCCTCCAGGGATGGTGACTCTACCACTGCTCTGGGCAGCCTGTGCCAGTGCTTCACAACCCTTTGGGTGAAGAAATTTTTCCTAATATCCATCCTAAACCTCCCCTGGCACAACTTGAGGCCGTTTCCTCTAGTCCTGTCACCTGTTCCTTGGAAGAAGGGACCGACTCCCACCTCTCTACACCCTCCTTTCAGGGAGCTGTAGAGAGCGACAAGGTCTCCCCTCAGCCTCCTCTTCTCCAGGCTGAACACCCCCAGGTCCCTCAGCAGCTCCTCATCAGACGTGTGCCCCAGATCCCTCACCAGCTCCGTTGCCCTTCTCTGGACACGCTCCAGCAAGGAGCAGAAGAACAAGATATCCAGCTGAAAAAACAGAACCTACCTCCTAGTGCACTCATCAGTTTTCAATAAGGCTGCAAACGCATGGAAAACAAAATATTTTTGGTATCACCAGCAAGCCACCAGAGCAAGCTTAGCCACAGCTGATGATTTGGGCGGCGGGGCTGGAACAGCCCTGCGCAGACTTGCCTGCTGGCCATTATGCGCTCATCCCAGAGGTCCCTCTGTAACTCCTGGGTGGATCGCAATGGCAGATGTGGAGGAAGGCTCCTCGGTGGTGACCTCGTCCCAGGTGCTCAGCCCCCCCTGGTTTCTACACTACCTCCTGAGCCCCTTCCCTCCCTCCAGCCCTCGTCCTGCAGCCAGACCTCGGGCGCAGCAGGCAGCCAGCACAACAGACCTGTGGAGGACAGAGAGCCACAGAGCTTATTCTCAAAAATTTGAGTTTTCTCAAGGGTTTGTTTCCTACCCAGCAGAATCATGGGCTTGACCTCCAGGGAGACCTTACAAACCTGGCAGGCACTCCCTCACCTTCACCGCTTCTCTGTGGGCTTCTATCAGGCATTTCCATTAGAGATTTCCTTCTCTGTTTAACGGCTTTTGACCCGGGGCAGGAACACAAGGTTGGAGCAGAGTGAGGAGTTAATTGTGGTGGTTATGTGAGTCGTATTTGGAGTGTGGAGGTATAACTGGGAATTGACCCTCTTGGCTGGAATAGAACATATTTGTTAAAAAATACATATACTTTTCCTAGTTAAAAGGTTTCTCTCTACTCTTTCCCCAGGACATCTGAATTACTTCAGCTCTCAGGGCAGAACAGGGCTCATTGCTGACCCCGGCACAGCCGAGTTTCACAAGGGAACCTGAGCACAACTCCTCAGTAAAAACAAATTTAAAGGCTTTTTATTGCTAAAAGTAGGTCTGTTACCTAGAAAGTTCAAGAGTTAAGATTTTGTCGTAGGTACTTCATGAGCTGGAGTTTCCTGCACGTGGCCCGTTAGAGCCTCCTTTGGGAGACCAAGAGAGCTTGGTGGGATATCTGCCATTGCCAGTGCCCTGGCTCACAGCCGCAGTAAATATTTAAACTGTGATGTACATTTTGAACTTCCCACTACCCGCTACAAAGACCTCTGTTGTGAATTTTATTTCCCCTTATTTACAGGGCACATTAATATATATTATCTCCTATTTTTATTTATGGGATAAAACAGAATCCAAGTTTTCAGAGAGGGTCTATACATTTTGGTAGAAATAATAATTACTAAACCAGCCTATTAGAAGACTTATTTAACTTTATTTTTTTCCTTTACCTATTTCCTTTTCTCTAAGGAGCCGTGAGGAATAAAGCTGACATTACCACTCATCGCTTTCCTTCTACAATAATGGATTGTTGAAGAACTCAGCTCCAAAAGATCCATCATTGCAAAGGATGATCTTAAATCTTCCTGTTTATTGGTCATTTGCATCTACTCTGCCTGCTCCAGTCGCACAAATTATATCTAATTGAAAGAATTTTATGAAGCTATTATATGGTAATGTCTGGAATATTAAAAGGTGCTAATGTATATGAGACCAAAGCCTATTTACTTGTCATTTCAAGCTCTATGAGAAGCATACAAACAAAATTTGTTTCCTTCACAGAAGGCGACCTTAGTTTGCAAATTCTAATGGAGCCTGTAAGTGCAAAACAAAAATTGAACGTTTCCTTTTAAAATGCATATTTGAAAATTTAATTTAGAAAGCAAAGCTCTGACTTCCATGAGAGGTGTAGAGAGAACCTCATTCACATCTTAAGTTACCATTGAATTCTAGATGTGAGGAACAGGTGAAACTACTTGGGTAGAGGAGAATGTCTCCACTATTGGAGACGGATACAAAAGAATTCCCATGAACATCCTTGTTTTCTGTATGGACTGCACACTTAGAAAAAGCTTTACTTTTAAAAAGAAAAATTCCTGCTTTTACTATAACGAGTTGACCACATTTTTATTGTTAGGCTAATCATGTCAGAAGAGGAGAGACTAGTGTAGCTCTGACTACGGCAGCCTCGGAAGCTTCTGTTGAAGTTCTGCTTGAAATAGAGGATACAGAAAAATCTGCCAGATGCGCAGTCAGTGGAAACAACAGCCATCATAAGGATTATGGGGAAAACCAGCAGAGAGGACAGTAATCGGAGTACAAAACTAACTGCCTGCAACTCTCCCGGTCCTTCCCTTGATTAGCTTTGCAACCAGAGAGCACCCTCTGGCAGATGGTGTACGGCTTCTGAGCCACCACAGTTACACCCTCACAATTAAGACCCCAGCTTGAAGTTAAGGCTATTTAGGGATCCGCTCTAAGGTAGAGTCCATGCCATTTGGCACGTGATAAGCTGCGTTTAGATGCACTTTAAATGCAAGGAAGAGACCTCGCATCTGTATAGTTTTTATGGGCATAACTCTAAGTGTTTTGTTTAGTTTTTTTAAAATCTGAGTATACAAGGGAGGTGGCAACCGAAGAGCAGCATCTTCCCCGAATTAGACTGGGATGTCAGAAGCAGCAAATCTTTATTTCCCTGAAGACGGCAATGCACTGAAGTATTTAAGAGAAAGCCAAATGCCTAAGTCCTTCTGTCTCAGCTTACAAAGCCAGAAGCACCTGGCCAGAGCTGTTTCAGGCTGGAGCTGCCACAATTTGAAGGAGATGCCACATTGTGAAGGTCTAGAGCAGGAATTTAGTCCAAAGACTGGTCTTTTGGAAGTTACTTTGAAAAACTCAGTCTTTTCATTTCATGGCAAACTGAAGACAGTTTAACAAACTACATTATGTTATCCTTGAATTATATTATCATCACCATCATCCCTGGAGAAATTTTATAGGGCCTGTGAACAAAATCCTAGCGTATGTAATAAAGTGCGCAAAGCCCATTACAAAAATATGAGGAACAAGGTATCATCCGGAGAACAAAAAAATCTAAAGAGGTGTTAATGTTTTTTGTGACAGCTAAGAAAATAGTTAGCTAAATGGAAATCAGTTTATTATGGAAATGCTATTTTTTTTTAATGGTAAAAAAAAACATTCAGTACCACGCAGTACAATAAATTAGAGTTCCCTAATACCTGACACAGTTAATACTGTGTTCACTTGGACATGGATTGCTGGCCAGCCATTAGCTAATCAGCATAGAAGCCAATTCTGGAGGTTTCTACAAATACCAGACAGGGTAGGACAGGACACCTGGGCAAGTCTCAGCACGCATTTCAGAGGTGGAGGCTGCCCAGCCGGGTGGTGTCCAAATGGGACGCGAGAGCCTCTGGACACCAAGAGTGCTCTTGGGAAGGGGTGCTGTTTGGCTGATGCAATCCCATCACAGCCAGCGATGAGCTAGTACACTGACAGCACCGTTATCACAGAATGGTTTGTGTTGGAAGGGACCTTGAAGACCATCTCGTTCCACCCCCCTGCCCTGGGCAGGGACACTTCCCACCAGCCCAGGGTGCTCCAAGCCCCGTCCAACCTGGCCTTGAGCACCTCCAGGGATGGGGCAGCCACAGCTTCTCGGGGCAACCTGCGCCAGGGGCTCACCACCCTCACAGGCAAGAATGTCTTCCTCAGATCTCATCTAAATCTCCCCTCTTCCAGTTTGGAGCCATTCCCCCCTGTCCTATCACTCCATGCCCTTGGAAAAAGTCCCTCCCCGGCTCTCCTGTAGGTATCCTTCAGATACTGGAAGGGGCTCTGAGGTCTCCGCGGAGCCTTCTCCTCTCCAGGCTGAACCCCCCCCTCTCCCAGCCTGTCCTCCCCGCAGAGGGGCTCAGCCCTCGCAGCATCTCCAGGGCCTCCTCTGGACCCACACCAACAGGTCCATGTCCTTCCTTATCTATCATTATTCATTTATTCAATATCTAAGAATAAAACCTCCTCCTGTTACACAAATGTTCAGCCATTTGAGAAGGAAGAGGCTTTTATACTGAGGACTTGTTACTGAGCTGCTGAGCTAGAGCTGTCATGGAAATTAGACTGGCTCAACCCTGGCACTGCAGAAATCTCACTGTGGGGCTGGTGGTGAGCCTCATCCCCTGGAGCTTGCCAGCGAATCAGAGAGGAAAACTGGGAGAATTAGCCATTAGCAACTACTTTTCGGTTAAAATACAAAACCAAAGTATATAAAGTTAAAAAAACCCAGAATGTTCAAAACCAGACAGAAGCAATTACAAGCTACGCCTCAGTGGGTTTGCACCACAAAGTCTAAGCAAGTCTCAAAGAGTTTACAAAGAAAACCAGGATTTTAGCACTCATTAATAGAGAACAAGATCAGATTTTTGAAGGGAAACGGTCTGCAGGTTTTTTGGCTTATTGCAAAAGATGATGCATCTAAAGGGGTGCCAGAAGGAAGCTACCAGAATGATATCTAAGCTTAGAAAAACTGGCTTTGTTGTGAAAACCTCCCAGGTTTGATCCAAATGAAGGCAAAGAGGTCATGGGAGGAGAAAGGCTCTTCAGTTCTGCAGACAAGAACAAGGCCACGCAATGGCTACGAGCTAGATAGTTTCAGGACTGAAACACAGATACAAGTTTGATAGCAAATTTAATTTTCTCTTGGAAAATTATTCTGACAGATGCATACATTTTCTAAGAGAAGAAATTTTGTGTCAAAACTTAAAGTATATTCTCTGTGAGCTCATTTACTCAGACAGGAATCACGGTTTTGTGTTTTTTTCCCCAATTCTAATTGAAATATTTATTTTTCCCCGTTTGCTCTCTTTTCAATAAACACAGGGATTTTCATTTCACCTCCCCAGAAGCGTTTTGAGAAAGTGGGACATCAGGAGAAGGCACACGGGGACATGTGCTGACGTGGTCACTCGTGGGTGAAAGGCAGCCCCAGCTCCTCACGGAGTCTGGTAGAGCCAAAACTAAAGACAAATGGCTGCTTCATCTCTTACCCCAGGAAAGATGAGGTGTTTCTGCTCCCACAAAGTACTTTGGACAGGACCTGCTTCTTAGTGAAGACCCCAGCGAGAACAAGGCATTTGCATTGCTCCGAATAAAACAGACCACACGGCATAACTTTAAGGCGAAATTACTTTCAAGAATGAACTTTATATGAATGCTTTAAATATTTACCACCTGGTTTATTTTAGGCATTATCGTCAATAATGTAAATTCTGATGGGAAGACCTTGCTTTCTGCAGAAGACAATGCAGCACATAAAGACTTTTTAAAATTAGCCATTTGCAGCGGTAAAAGCATCATATTTTTTATTTCACTTTTCATCATGCTATTAAAGAGATCGCTCCTGTTTCTGTAAAACAACTGCCCACACAGGACCTGCTAATGTCATAGCTAGAATAGTGCATTAATTTATTTTTCCAGGGTATTTTGAAAGTATAGACTGTACAAACATTTATTAGAATTTCTATCACTTGCTAAAAGTATGCACTAAAAAAAGATTAATCTAAACCAAAGTGAAGTCAGCTCACCCTTTTGAATAATTTCCTAGGAATTTAAACCAAATACATGTATATTCATACGGCATCTGCTCACAGAGGAAGAATAAATGAGGTACTAGGCAAGTATTTTCCAAGGAGATGGAATTGCTCGGTGGAATCCCGGCTGCTGCGGTGCTGGGGAGGGTGGGACTGTGGGGACAGCCCTGCAGAGGATGGAGCCCCCCTGGTCCCCAGCCCTCCTGGATCCTCCCCTCCGGCCTCCCTCCACGGAGCAGGGTGATGCTCCAAGGCTCACCCAACAACCAGGTTGCTTTAACTCCGTTTCCCAAGAAAAATAAGTGTTTGGGACACGTTCCCCCCATGGTGGAAGTGAAGTCTGTATGGAAGTGAACTACAGCACTCGCTGGGAATCAAGCAGGAACGCTGCAACTGATAGTACTCCAAACAACACAAAGCGTAATCAACAGAGTAGAGGATTTAACCAAAGAAACACTGAACTGTTGTCTTCAGAAAGGGGAAAACACTGACAGCAGGGAGATAGATCTGTCAGGGACTGATATTCTTTTAAATTTGTATTTATCTTCCATTAAACTTTGGTTATTTGAGATGGCCATTGTTGGTTGAAAAGTCATTTAAATACTTCCATTCTTTTGCGTGTATTAAGATGTTGATGAAATATATATAACCCATGGTAATTTTTCTTCTCCTTTCCCCACTCCATTAGGGTAAAACATTCCCTTAATTCATAGATTGGAGATCTTCATAACCAATCACTCCCTATTCCTCATTATATCTTCCCTCTACCTTTAAATTTCAGAACATTTATTAAATGAAACACTTAAGAAATGTCTGCAGAAAACCGCAGAATCTGTTTCTATAGAGACAGGTCTGTCTTGATTCAGTGAAAGGTTTCTAAAGAGAGGGGGGAAAAAAAAGGACAAAGCATCAGGACAACGGGCAGCATTAAATAAGCTGGATAATTGTAATCCACTGAGATTTTGGGCTTGCAGATGAGTCTAATTAGTCAATAAATGTTTGTCAAGAGGCTGCATAACCTAATGGCTTTGCCAGTGGACTCCCACTTCTCCGGGCAGAGCAGGGCACCGTGTCCCTCCTGCTGCTCCTCTTGCCTCCCACGGCGATTGAGGACCAGATTCACCGTTACTACATCCAAGGGATGGAGTAGGTTTAATTTAACTGGAGAGTAGTGCTGACTGCGACCGCTAATGGAAATGCATTTACACAAAAAAATCAAAGTACACAAACCACCCAAAAAACCTTTACGTCTGGCATTAAAGAGAAAAAAAACACCCAAAGACAAGCTCCACCTTTGGCACCCAGGCCACACTGCAGTTGGCATGAATAATTTGAGTTAAAAACAGCTGAGGTATATATGAACACCCTTTGAACTTTGCCAGCTGCGTGAAAGCTCCCTACTCCAGCAAGCACTTAAATCCTGCTATTTGGGAAGGATTTATTTGCCCTGTTTTATTCAGGTCATGGGCTGAGGCTCATTAGATATATGCAGGTAATTCACATTCCATTTCAAGACCATAAAGTATCCACCATAGGGAAAACCCGTTATAGTTACACACCATGCATATTCTTCAGCCCTTTGAGAGAGGGGAGCAGTGATTTATCAAAGCATTGCTCCACATCTATAATTTCTTGTTACGGATGTGCTGTATTTTATACGCAGGACTTCGGTAATCCTGATTAAAGTATATTTCAAAAGCTACAGAAAGTAGGGAAGGATTTTTTTCTATTGCCAAGTTTTTAATAGGAAGAGTTGTTGTATAAATGTTCCATATCATTATTGTTATAAAAAAAAGTGATGAAGAGGCACAATGCACTTGGAACAGCAGTTGGTGTCATTGTGGCAGTGTTGCACCCCCGAAACCTCATTAAATACCCTTTCTCTAACAGACAATAAAATGATACAGTTTTGTACTTACTGCGCATCATGGATACTGCACTCATTAATTAGTTCAGTCTAATCATCAGGACTTTTTATGCCATTTAATAAGTATTTCTACTTTTCCCTTTTGAATGAGGACCACCAGCTCCAAGTCCGGCGCTGTCACCTGCAGCCTACTGACATTTTCAAGATATTTTGACACAATCTTGGAAACAAAAGCAAAACCATGTGGCAAACAGAGGGGAACACACAGGGATATCACAAGCATTTTGGCTTTGCTTTGTTTAAACGAGTGTAGGGCTTTTTGAAGGCTAACATGGCCAGCAATGGCCAGAGGGGTTGAGGTCTCCAGCTGGAGACACCTGGGCTTTCTGGCCCTGGAGGAACGGGTAGATCATGGCAAGGTGCAACAAGACCCCAAACACATTACTAACCATCGGCCTGTGATGGGACTGCAAGTTTTTACATCTCACTCCCCTCCAAAAATTGCACAATACTCCCACGAGCAAACGGGCAGAACGTGGGCATCAGTGTAAGACTGCACGTAAGAGGAAAGGTTTGGAGGTCCAAGATCACCCCCATCCCTCGTACCAACTGCAACACGCTGCCTATTTAAATGGGGAGACGATCAGAACAGAATTCCCACCATCGGTGCACGGAGCGGAGACACGCCGGGTCCCAGCAGTCGTGTCCAGTTGCCATAGAAACAACCTTGCATAAAAAGGACAGTGTTTAATGTGCCATTAATGTGAAGTACTGCAGTGAATTGTGCTCATTTAGACAGGGGCATATTTTGCATGTGATGCAATTCCTGTATTTGTGCACTTCACTGGATTCCAGATGACGGTTTGGAAAGCTGTTTTTTCATAGCACCTAGCCCGAACGCCAGCCGGGGAGCCTGCCTGCAACGACCTCTATACAGCAGGGATTTCTGCTCCCCCCGGCCCAGCGCTGCAGCACACCTGAGCACTACAGATTAAAACAAGGCAGGGCTGGGACAGCGGTACAAAAATAAACGATCAAGTTTCCATCGTCAAAATATTTAACGAAAGCAAAGTGCTCCTCAGCCTTCTGCAGCCAGGCAGCATCTCCCAGGGCATCGCAGCGGGCAGTCCTGGGGTCTGGGGACCACTGCCACCACCCCACCTTTGGGGCAACAGGTGGGGAGAGACCGCGGGCATGAAAACACACAGTGCTGGGGCAGGAGAAAGAAAGAACAACTCAAAATACCAGAGTTATCAGCAATGATACCTCCTATTCAAGATGCAGGCCATGCATTGAAGTTACTCAGGTTTGCTAGTAAAGTAAAAGAGATCCACAGATAATTCTGTGTCCCAGAGACCTTGCACAGATAGCTCAGTATATCTCCTCACACTCCTTCAATATTCATGTTTTGCATTTTCCACTGGGCCATGAACATATCAATGTAAAATTCTGATCTTTATATGTCAACAATTAAAATTTGCTCAATAAGTAATCATAAGACCAGGAAATAAAGAAGAAAAATTTTTATTACTCCGTTAGCACCAGTGAAAATAAGAGTTAAAGTAGTAGTCAATACTGCTCTCATTTACAGCTTCAACTAACATGCATATTTTTCTGTTTTTCCCAAAAATGTGATTAGCTCTTTTTTTTTTTTTTTTTAAATTATGACTAACATCAGCAGGGCCTTCCCAGGAGGAAGGTCCCAAGCCTGAAAGTAATACCTGGGACACTTATAAACCATGAAGTGAGCTCCTTCCCTAAGTTCTGTAAGGACATCTCAATACCTGCCTGTTTCTTCCCTCCCGTGCCATCCCCCACCATTGCAGAGGGCTCCAACGTCAGTCCCAGTGGCATCAACGCCACCATGTCATCCCCAGGGGATAATCCACGCTCTATTTATGGGTCAGTTATTTCTCTTTGCTGAAAACTGTTCCAACACTGTGGAACATATTTCCACCCATGTCTGGCCTTTGAGAAAATAAATGAAAACCTAAAATCAAACCAAATGCCACAGGTTTTGTTCCCATCCGTACATAAAGCCATCTAAAGGTTTACTTTCCATTGGCCCTTCCCAAATATTCACCCTGTTGCTTTCCTACCGCTGTCCTGAGAGCTTCATGAGGAGCTCAAATACTGAGGCTGAGCAGCCTCTGTTTGTTCGCTTTTTATTTATTTATTTTAAATAATTTATAATATTTGGCTTTCAAACAAATTTGCTGGGGCAATGAGTCTCACAACCTCATTATAGAGGATGAAAGAACCTATTCATCCTCCGCATCTTCCCTTGGGCTTCATATGAATTTTATGTTTCCTGTTTCTCCTATTATTGCTTCCTCTGTGACACTGGCTATTTTATACATCCTGATCACTCATTTCAGGTGCCTTTTCAGTCATTTTCTCAACTGAAGCAGCATAGTCTACTTACTTTTCCCCATAGAAATCACTCCATACTCTAACAAATGAGTGAAAAATGACAGCAATTATCACCCTGGATAAGGGAAAGGGGTGTCAGAATAATAAAAACATAAAAAACAAAACAAAAACCCCACAAAATACAGATACACCTTCAATTTACCTATCAGGAAGAGAAAGAACAAAGAAATCCTCTACTGCTTTTTTGACTTACTGTCTTGCCCTCCTCTAGCATGGAGCTCCTGGGGGCAGCGTGGGAGCCCCACACTCCACTTGTACTAAACCAGTACAGCTTCCAAGGATACTGGAAATATTTCTTTCCTACTGGTCTGGAGCCTGAGAGCAGAACACCCCAAGGGCTGAGTGCAGCCACCAAGCCCTCACATCCCCCTACCGAGATTTTTATTAAAAATACTTCTGCATATTGTATGTCGAAAGAAAAAAAAAAAAAAGAGTAAAGATGAAATTGTGTTTACTCTCTACATGGAAGTGTAACACAGCTTTGGGATCTCCCGTTATGCATTCCCTGCGTCCCCAACATGGCTTTGCCCACCAGTTTGGCTCACCGTACCAGCACATCACCTCAGTGGGGAGCAGGCACAGCCTCCCAGTGCAGATGGCCCCAGCACACCATTTCCAATGGGACAGGCAGAGCTCTGGTGGCTTTTATTTTATAAAAACTTATTTATCTTAAGAAATGAAAGGGCTGCAGTGACACCCCGTTTCTTCCCCACTGCCCGTTCCCTTCCATTTGAGGAAGGGAGAGGAGCTGCCCTCGTTACGCAGACACCTGCGGTGCTCGGGGCATTGCATTGCAAGGTGCCAGGGAGGCACGGGCACAGGTGAGACAGCCACGCACTTCCCTTCGAAAAATAAATCGGCGTAGGTGGGAAGCGAGCTTTGCCAGGCTTAGCTGGAGTTACCTATAAACGTCAAACAGCACCTTCCATGGTGCCATGGTTTATAGCTGAATTTCTGAGGACCTCGGGGCTGGGAGCAATTTCTTAATTAATTTTATTATTTGTGCAATTATTGTAATTATTATATTTTCAAAACTAAAATATGTAATCATCACTCTTTAATTATAATATTTGTTTTCCTTTAGTAGTACTGTTCCTGAACTACATGCTAAATTACACCAAACTGAAGAAGTCCGAGAGTTGCTGCTTCATTTTCCTGGGGGCTTTGTTTTGCATAAGGGTATTTCCGCATCAAATTCAGGATCAGCAGCAAGTGGTCAACATCCCTCCTGTGAGAATATAAACACTTCATAATCCTACAGAAGCAAATGCTCAGAAGGTGAAAAATGAATGCGGCAGTCACTAAACAATAATTTACGGGGAGGATGTATAGTCCCTGGAAGTGCGCAAGGCCTGTGGGAGAGGGCTCAGGTGCATTGAGGAGTACTTGAGAAGAACCTTCAAACTCTGAAAAATGGCTCCAAGTCTCATTGCAAACAGCCACACGCCCGCTTCGGCTGTGCAGATTTTGCTAGCCAAACACTACAGCTAAACCATACCTCCTTTTTACATGCAAAGGTTCCTTATCTGTACCAAGTTTCAGGATTCCCAATCTCATTCAGCACAATAATTTGGTTAAACTCTTGCAATAAGGGAATAAAATTGCTGATAGTATGTTCTTGGAGGGAAAAAAAAAAAAAAAAAGCTCTATTCTTACACTCAGCAGCAGATAACTCACTCAAATCCATGGGATAATTACCAAACAGTAAGTACAACCCCACAGCAAAGACAGGAATGGAAACTGAAATGTGGCCCAGGCTCCGCTTCCGTAGATGAGCGTGCGTGGCAGTGCCATGACAAGATCATGGCTCAGGTTTTGAGGACTGTTTGGTCCCATGGGACTTTCTGCAGCTGGAGCCAGATGCAAATCCTGAAGAGCAGGGACCAAATAAAGCCAACGCACCCAAACCAGTTCAAGAATGCACCATTAAATAAGCTCAAAAGTCTCAAAACGCTGTATATTCTGCATTACTCCCCCATCTGCAAACGTGCCTCTGAAGCAGGCGGGTGGCTCTGCTTATCCCCGTCACCTTTTTAATGTCACAACGTTTAATTAACAGCCTGTTGTTAGCAAAGTTGCTCACTGCGAAGCAGGTAGTGGGGGGAATAAAAATAAAAAAAGGAATTAAAAGGGCCATTGACCCGAAGTGTCTGTTTCCCCATCACCTGGGGAAATGCCTGCTGGGAGCAGAGGGCGAGTGCTGTAGCATCACGTGTTATACGGGATTGGGCTCCACTCACACCATCTTCGTTATTTGCAGTATTCTTTTAATATAGAATATAGTAGTACAATGCAAATAATTCAGTAAACTTTTAAGAGTTTGAAAATAAATTTACGAAGGGAACGCACACAAGCGTAAGTACTCTCTCCAGTCAGCTCAAAGACCAAGGGAAGATTTTTAGTAGATGATCTTCTTCCCTACAGGAAGGATTCAGGTATTTGTATTTCCTGGGAAAAAAAAAAAAACCCTTACGCTTGGTAATTCTTAATAACACATTTCTATAAAAGTTACATCAGTGTTGGCAACTGAAAATAGAAAGCCATCAAAAAGCCATTCTTATAGGGTAAAGATGAGTCACTTCTCCTTCGGAGCGCAACCGCCCAGCGGTATTCTTGGGATGGGGGAGATATTTTGGTCATTACAATTGCTTCCCTGGTGCAATTAGAGACATCCAAAAGGGGCTCGCTCTCCCAAACAAGTCCCCTAATCACCAGGCTTTGTCAGGCAATATGTCAAGTTTGGCATTAGGACTATTGTTGGGAGACGGGAATAGCTCTTTCCATCATGGGAGAAACATCTGAGGCGAAACCTCCGCATTAACGGGCAGCTCCAGGGACACAGCGGCTGCAGCCCCTGCCATGGCAGCCGCCCCTCTGTGGCAAGGGACCTGGGGCATCCCCAGGCCCTGAATTATTGCTTGCCTTCAAGCTCACCTGGCTTAGAAACAGTGGTTTCCCAGCGCAAGGCAACATTCACATCAGGTCGAACTTTACTCCAGCTGAAATCTATGGGGGAAAAGTGACAAACGCGCAGACGCCCCACCTCGGCTGGCTTTGGGCAGGTGGCGCTGGGCAACAGATAAAGCAAAACAATTCACATTTATGAAAAAAATTCTTAGAAACACTGTCAGTATTAGGGATGCACAGAGATTAGGTGGGGGGGCAGAATTCATGAGCTGCCCATGGGTTAAAGCCTCCCAAGTACTGCTGTAGGTGGAATTTGGGCTTCACCAACAATTTTGCATTTGAAAGGCAGAAAAGCAAGGCACTGAGTGTGTTTATGTTTCCTTCAAACCATCTGAAGCCCTGAACTCTTATGGGAAATGGTAGGATTGCTTTTTTCTTTGGGAAACGGCTTTTTCCCCAGCCTTCAATGTTAGGTGTAATTCCACATTATACACTATATTACTCTAATAGGACTGAGCATTACCTTATCCAAAATGCAACATAGAGGCAAGCACTGCTGAAGCTCAGCTGCTTCTTCAAAGTGCGGGAGTTATTCTGCTAAGGGAAAACTGCTGTGGAATTTGCGAGCTGGTAACCTCTTGTGGCTATTTCTCAGTTAAAAATATTGGTCCAAAGTTTTATTTATTTGTTGGGGGTTTTTATTCTTTTTAGAAATAAAGACTTTTTTTTTTTTTAAAATCCTGTAGGCAGAGAGAAAGCTTCATCTCTGCTGCCCTTTAATGAAGAGCTCCAGAGGTTGTCACTATATGGACTTGGCTGCCAACACCACGAGGAAAGACTGCAGTTAGTAAAAAGTTGTAAAAATCACCCTTAGATCTTAGCTCAAGAGTTTGCCAAATGAGTACCAGAGTGGTGCAGAGGGAACACAAGGCGCAATAGATTTTCTGAAAAAACATCCTAAGAGCAGCAACAATGCCTTTAGCAACTCCTGCTTTAAAACTGAAGACTAACTGAGATTTTTGAAGTAGATTTTCTTGGGTTTTATTCTGCTATAAGCAACGTTTCCTGAGAGGAGAGTGGGAAAAAGCAGAGTTAGAGAAACCACCATTCTTGTTTGCGAAGACTGAAGTGCCACTTTGCAGAAGCCTATACCCAAACCCAGGACTGTATACGTACGTATACAACCTGAGCGGGTTGGAGATGTCCCTGCCCGTGGCAGGGAGCTGGACTAGGCGGCCTTTGGAGGTCCCTTCCAACCCCAACTCTTCGATGGTTCTAAGTTTGCTCATGTGTGTGCACGTGCAGAGCACAGTCCACAGAAAGGTATCTCGTGGAAGATTAAACTTTTATAAAAGCGTACTGAAAACTGCCTAGAAATAGACTGAACATTTGTTCCAGAAGTGCCAACCTGCTGAAGTTGATTGTAACTCTTTGTCTGTGTTCATGCATTTCCGCAGCTAGACAACGTTTCCTAAGGAAGGGGAGGAACCGAGGCTGCGTTACCATAAGCACAGGGGGACCAAACATGTTCCCCATGAGCCTTTTCCAGCTCTCCTGTGTGGACCCCTGGCAGCATCCCCTGGGATGGGGCACCAGAGGCAGCCGAACCCCGAGCCGCAGGGAGCTGGCACGGCACAGAAGCCCAGCTCTGGCTCGCTGTGCTCACCGCTTGCTTTATGAGCATTAAATTCACTCTCAAACAAGCAGTTTTGAACAGCAGTCTCCATCCACAGCACATGGGCTGTGACCTGGCTGTGCACCACAGCAATTAAACAATCAATTTATGATTTTATTCATTTAGGGAGAGGGAATTGGGCAAATAATCTTTCCCATTTTACATTTTGAAATAGTTTTCCCAGTACACACCTAACATACCAACCAGAAATTATTTAAGGTCAAGTTAATAGCATAATAAGATTTTTGGAAATATGAAGACTAGACAGCATTATTCAAAGTCTTCAAGATGTATCTCCAGTGGGAACACAGCTTGTTTGTGGAAATAATAGTGTAATTAACAAAGATGATAAAGTATGCTACTAGGAAGTTGAACCTGCCTTTAAATAGCTTGGAATAGCAGAGATCTATAGTTCAGGGTTTTTTTGAAAATGCAAATTTTCTTCCTTCCAGTTGGGAGAACACTTTCCAGCTCTGGATCCTACTGTCCAAGAATCACCTCTTAAGATCTTGAATTCTTGCACAAAGTGAAGCTGAGCACAGAGCAGGGGCCAGGGACCTTCCATTCACATGGACATTCCTGGACACCACAAGACCCCTCACTGGCACTGGTCCTCACAAAAGGAGAGATACCACCAGTACTGCAGTCAGCACTACTCCCATTTTCGCTTTCCGGGCTTTCAGTGTCAATGCTGAGCTGCACGCACAGCTCCTCCGGTGGCAGAGGCCACAGTGGCCAGGCACCTGGTCACACCCCTGGCCCAGCCCCACTCTGCCCCTCACCACAAGAAGGACACTGAGGTGCTGGAGTGTGTCCAAAGAAGGGCAATGAAGCTGGTGGGGGGTCTGGAGCACAGGTCCTATGAGGAGCGGCTGAGGGAACTGGGGACATTCAACCTGGAGAAGAGGAGGCTGAGGGGAGACCTTCTCGCTCTCTACAGCTCCCTGAAAGGAGGGTGCAGAGAGGTGGGAGTCGACTGTTTGTCAATAACGGGTGATAGAACAAGAGGAAATGGCTTCAAGTTGCGCCAGGGGAAGTTTAGATTGGATATTAGGAAGAATTTTTTCACTGAAAGGGCCATCAGGGGTTGGAAGGCGTTGCCCAGGGCAGTGGTGGAGTCCCCATCCCTGGAGGGATTTAAGGGTGGTTTGGATACAGTGCTCAGGGACATGGTTTAGTCGTGGGCTGTCAGTGTTGGGTTAATGGTTGGACCGGATGATCTTACAGGACTTTTCCAGCCGAGGAGATTCTGTGATTCTGAGATCATTACACCCCACATGGGGAGACCTGAGCTGGCATTTCTCAAATGAACCACCACCATGGCAGGGTCTGTGGGAAGTAGCTGCACCACTTCTAGCCATGGGAAGATAACTGCTTCACTTGCAGGTTTTATGGCAAGTAGTAATTTTTTTTTTAAATCACACCTTTTTTTTTCCTAGAGTGCAGGTATTGACATTTTTACAAAAGTGTCACCTTTGAGTTATCTCTATTTCTAAAGCAGCTGTATTTTTAAAACAATTTTTTAAAGGGAGTTAAATAAAAAAACATGGTAGACATGCAACAGTGTGCCTGTTGCTCATGAGAAGGTCTGTTAAAAGATGTTAGGCAATACTCTGTGTTTCACTGATAAAGTTCCTTAGTTTAACGTGCTAGTTTTCCTTCTGTGGTTCTTCCTCCCTTTGATTTATTCATAAAAGCAGCAGCTCTGTCCTTTGCTAGACTGTTTGCTGAGGAAAGGGGAGCTGCCCTAGGAAGTCATATTTACTGTAATCATCTGCCTTTATTTTCTCGCCTACCTTTTCCAGCATGTTCCCTGAATAACTCATTGGATGCATCTGCAACTCATTAACAGGAAGAGCCCTCGGTAACACCTAATGTGTCACCACTCATGGCGTCATCTCTGGAGACTCTCTAATTGCTACAAGAAAGTTCTTCCTCCTCCTGAGCGTAATCCCTCAAACTATATAATCATTAAGACAAGGTGTTAAAAAACAAACCAGGAAGCAGAAAAACACTCAGCAGTTGTTAAATGAAAATACCTTAATTAAGCAAAGAAAGTGGCTATTATTAGAAACTCATTTCTTATTTATAAGCAATATAAGATTTTAATAAGGATAAAGTCAGCACTTGCTTAACTAAAACCAAATGGATTATGTCAAATGAGACGAAACTGCACAAGGCAAGGAGAAGCACATCTTCAGTGTCTCCTGAACACCAAGAGCTTTTAAAGTCAGCTTGAAGTTGAGGGAGGTCATCCTCCCCCTCTGCTCTGCCCTGGGGAGGCCGCAGCCGGAGCACTGTGTGCAGTTCTGGGCTCCCCGGGTCAAGAAGGACAGGGAACTGCTGGAGAGGGTCCAGCAAAGGGCTACGGAGATGATGAGGGGATTGGAGCATCTCTCTGCTGAGGAAAGGCTGAGGGCCGTGGGGCTTTTTAGTCTGGAGAAGAGAAGACTGAGGGGGGATCTTATCAATGCTTATAAATACTCAAAGGGAGGGTGCCAGGGGGATGGGAACAGTCTTTTTCCAGCGGTGCCCAGTGACAGGACAAGAGGGAACAGGCACAAACCTGACCATAGGCAATTCCATCTCAACCTGAGGAGGGACTTCTTCCCTGTGCGGGTGGCAGAGCAGTGGCACAGCTGCCCAGAGAGGGGGGGGAGTCTCCCACTCTGGAGCCATCCCAAACCCGCCTGGACGCCGTCCTGTGCCACTGCTGGAGGTGCCCCTGCTGTGGCAGGGGGTTGGGCTGGGGGAGCTCCAGAGGGCCCCTTCCAGCCCCCACCACTCTGGGATTCTGTGAAATCAGGAGTTGGGAAAGCTGTGGAGAGCCTCAGAAGTGGTGGCATGCCCACCCTGGCAATGGTTGTGGTCTATCTGCTGTGAGAGCTAGGCTAGAGCCCTACTGCTGATTTCAGGTAGGCCACTGTTTATTCAGTGGGTGGCTCAATTTTGAGCCAAATGGTATTTCCCTCCCATGTCCCCCTCTCTTCCATCCACCTCCTGTGAAGGGGGGCTCACCTTGCTTTCCCCGACTCTGCAGCAGGGAGCGGGCATCAGCTGGGGGCTGTTTGCAGGTGGCTGCACCCAGGGAGAGCTTCTCTTAGCTGGAAAGAGCACCCCAAATCAGCCATTTGCCTTTTTCTCCTGTAGATTGAATTAATACAAAATGTAGAAAGAGAACTTGGCTTTGTGTGGCACCGGAGGGAGTTGTGTTTGTGAAAGGCAGTCTGGCTTCTCATGCCCTGACCTGACACTCAAAGGTGCACTGAAGCCAAACTCCTGGAGAAGGGACTCCCAAGCTCAGTCACATGTGATGAAACAAAAGGCAGCTCTGGGAACATCCCCCACTGCTGGGGCAGCAGGTGACCTCTTGCTTTGCAAACTAGGGTGAACTCATCCAGCAGCTCCAGCTCTGTGCCCGCTCCCCAGACCTGCTCCCAAACCAGCAGCCTTCTGCTACACATCCTAAACCAAGGTCCAAACCAGTGCTTCCACCCTCCTCCCCTGCCCCATACACAGGTGGGAAGCACATACACATCCCATGTAAGGCATGTACAGAGCTGTCATCAACCAACTCCACAATTTGGGTGCAGTGAGAAGCAAAGTACCCCAGGTCCTGAATTCCAGCTGTTTCAGGCTCAACCCTGGGTTCGCTTTACCGAAAACTTGCCCATCACCAGTTCACTAAAGCGTGTCTAGCCCGAAGAAAGTTATTGTGAAGCTACAGCATTTTTCCAGGTGTCTATGTCCCATGTCATGATGGTGCACCATGTCTGTTTTGCCACAAACATCCTCCCATTTGGCACTTGTTTGGTTCTTGGTCTCAAAGCTTGCGGCTGGTTTTAGTTTCTTTGCTCTGTCACTTCCCTGCCCCACCTCCTTGCTCAGAAAGATCCAAAGTTTAAATACACAAATGTACCACTGAAATATGCTTTTCCTTAACACCTGGAGGCTTTAGGCATCTAAGCATGGTTCACTGGTATCTCAGTGTCAGAGCTCTTATGGTGAGCAACTTCTGAAGGTTGGGTTTGTAATGAAAGCTTACATTAAAGACAGTAATTATTTTGTGTATTTAAGAATTTATGTCTAGGAGAAGATGGCTGCGTAGAGAAGAATAAACAGAGGAAGGAGGAGGGTTGGGACCACCAGGAACAGCACAAATAGACGTCAGGACTGAGGTCCATCAGACAAGCTCAGCCACGTGCACCAGCAGCTGTGGAGAACCCCAATTCATTGAGCCACTGAGCTTTGGCTCAGGGTTAAGCAAGGACAGAGACAAATGAGTTTCAATCTAGACTTGAAGTTAATAACTGCACATGCTGATTTACACCAAAGAAGATTTTTACTGTTTTATGCAAGAAAGGTAATTATCTGCTTGACCACAAAATTACATGCTATTAGGAATAATTTTATTCATTTAATAATTAGAAGATTAACCAAAGCTCTCTATATAGCTGTAGTAAGAGTTCATCTTGCACATTATGTGGGATATAGTTCATTAGTTGCAACTAGCTGGTCTTAATCTAAAGGATAATAGCCCCTTACATCCAGCAAAAATTACAATTTCCTTTATAAGGTCTATTAACTTCAGCCAATAACTACTAGCCTATTACCTTCATTTTGTAGATGGCAAACTGACTATAAACAGAGTAAATAATAGCAGATTACATCAAGTTTCTCAGAATTTTAACCAAGTCCTGCTGAAGACGTGTGCCAAGTCGTTCTGAGCTTCCCATGCTCGCTGCTTTTGTACCCAACCCCCTATGCTCAGTACAAGATAAAAGTGGTGCAGAGCTGGGATGTCGCCTTTGACAACGCAGGGAAAATATAGCATCAAGATGGGGGCAGAAGGGGAGGAAATGGGAAATTGAAAACATTGCCTTAGTAAGTGCTGTGCGCTGTATTTGCTTGAGTTGCAGTATAGCATTTACAGGGTTTTTTTAGCCACGTGGAGCAGCCCGGTGCTCCGAAGTTCCCTGCCACTCTTCCACACCCACAGCCCTCGGGCTGGAAGGAGCCCCAGCGCTGCACACTGATTGCTGCTGACATCCAGGGACACCTGTACAAGAAGGCATCGTTCATCCTCCCATTTCACGTTCCAGGTAAGGATAGGTGTCTGCAGAAGGCACAGAAATCTTCCACAGGGGAAGAAATGCTGGTGCCAGCTTTCAGGAATCATTCTCAGAAGTACAAAACTATTCAGCTGGAAGTGAAAGCGAATCCAAATTAAAGAAGATTAACAAAGACAAAACACCTCACAGCTTAGTGTAGATCATAGAACGCTTTGGGTTGGAAGGGACCTTAAAGGCCACCTCATTCCACCCCCTGCCCTGGGCAGGGCCACCTCCCCCCAGCCCAGGGTGCTCCAAGCCCCGTCCAACCTGGCCTTGGACACCTCCAGGGATGCAGCATTGATCACAGAAAGGTTTGTCACCAAGTAAACCACCTTCCATTAGCGCAACTTTTCCAAGGGTCACATTATACTACACCTTTGGAACAACTATTTCAGGTTTGTCGACTTATTTTTTTTTTTAATTAAAGGAGGTGCAGGCAAGAGGTTTCCAAAGACAGGAAGATGCAGGGATCAGTGTCTACACACACATTTGTGGACTCTATTCAAGAAGTCTGCTTCAACGTCCAGCTGCATTTCTTCAGCAGCCCATGCCTACTGTGATGGCTTCGTGGTCTGAGAGCAGCCGTAGTGCCTCACCATGTCCTCTGCTGCCAGAGGGGAGGGCAGGGCCAGACCCTTCCTGAAGTACACAGCGAGGAGACAAGAGACAGCAGGAAAACCTGGGCATGGGAGACTGATTAGATATTAGGGGAAAAGAAACTCTTGCCAAGGGGGTGGTCAAAAGCCAAAAGACAGAGGGTGCAATGTCTCCATCCTTGGAGAAGGAAGAAGGTGCTGAGCAGCCTGGTCTCAAGAGAGAGGTCAGATCAACTAGGCCAGGGGTCTGCCCCAAATGGGTGATTCAAAGGGGTTTTGTTTGTGGTTTGTTTTTTTTTTTTTTATTCAAGCAGTTAATGAGCCATTTTTTACCAGCAAAATCAGCCACCTGCACCAGGCTAAAATAAGCTCTCAAGATCTGCAGCTCCCACCCAGACCCATGCATGCCAAAACATCACAAAACAATATTTTTCACATGAATACACACATAATAAACCAGAAAATCCATTAGTATAAAAGGCATTTCATCTTCATTTAAGTGACTAGACATCAATCCATGTTTCATCCTGAGTACTGAAAAGGGAGATTATGGGCACAGCTAATTTCAGGTTTGGGTTACAGAGGCAGCTCCCTCGAAAGCAGACCCAGAGCTCACTGGGAATCCTCAGTCCCCGTGTGCTCTCGATAGCGGTGGAGCTCACCACAAAAGCGTTTCACTGCAATTAACCCCAACACTTGCTTTAATCCCTTCTGGCACTAACGAGCTATCCTGTTTGCTCCAGCACTGCTCCCATTTGTACAGAAGATGTTCCCCAGGAATCATCACCATCTGAATCAAAGGGCCATTCTCACAAACAGACTCTAATTACTCAGCTGAAGGACTACATGCTAATGAACACAGCCCCTGCCTGCATTTTCCAGGCTAATCTGATTACTAATGTTCTGCAGCAACAGTTGTGTACATGTGCTGCCTGCCTTCGTTAACGGTTCGCTATGTGCTGTAGTTCAGTACAAAATCCAGGAGCCCACCTGGGGCTCTGAGCATTTGTAAGGAGCATTCATTGTCCAGAGCTAATCACTGGGGAAGACAAGGGGAAAATTCTCATTACAGGATCTGCTTAGAGGAGATTTCAACATGAAGGGCATATCTTTACTCCTCTTATCTCCTTACACCGTTGACACCTGGAGAACATGGCAAGGGAGAGGCAAAACGGCTCCTCTCGGTCACCACCCGAGAGCACACACTCCCGGGGCACAAAGCAGCACGTTGGGCAAGCAAGAGATGCTCCAAGGCAAGACCCCAGCATCTGCACACTAAACCATTACCAGAAGCACAGAAATATAACTTCACCATGAAAACATGCAATCCAGCTTCTATTTATTTCCGTAACCAGTGTGAAGAGCGTTGAACTTCAAGAGAGGCAGAATATGTGTATGTTCACATGTAAAAACAGACATATTAAAGTAGTTTGCAGACCATTTTAAGACTCAAGAGACATCCAAGTATAGTTTACCCAGTGCTGCTAACAAACCTCCGCACTGGCTAATGATCTGCCCGTTTTGTTACTCTGAATAGCCTAGACTATGGAAATAAGGTAAATTGATAAGTGTGAAAGGATGTGAATCACGTAACACTTAAGTTAATCACTTTGTTATTTTAAACACTTAACTGTTTCAATTATTTTCTCAACCGTCATGCTAACCAAACCCACAAACCCAGAAGACTCCTATAATTGCTAGGCCTTTGGTCTATGGGCATGGCTGTCTTTTTTTTTTTTAAGTCCTGTTAACATATACATCCAAGTAGTGGGGAAAGCAGAATAAACCGGCCATGAATTACGGGGAATACGCTTTAGTCATTCATTTTAGAAGTGGAGGTTTATCCAAATCAAAAGTCTCTGTTCTTGTAGGTGCATCTTAAGATCAAGGGACCAAAGATCAAATACTGATGCAGAAATAGCAAAAAAATTAAACAGGAATTATGGAGTGATTTCTTTTAGTATTCAGAAAAACCCTTATATGCATATATTGATATTTCATAAGTAGCCTGCCTTTGCAGTAACGGGTTAAAGTCCTTCTGGGCTAACATAATTACAGTCCGAGTATGTTCTGGATTTTAAATTATTATTTAGAAATAATAAATAATGAAGCACACAGAATGAAAATCTTACGATTTTCCATAGAGATGAAGGAGGCTCCTTCTATTTGTTTTTAAAGCCTGTAAACTGTCCAAAGAACTTTTATTCAGAATCCCAGGGTATATTCAACTATATTTGTACTGCCTAGAAATTAAGCCTACAACCAAGCCCCTTCTCCCATCTCCCAGTTGAGTTGCACTGACTGCATTCATTTTAGATTAAATCAAGGTGACCAAAACAGTAAGCTCCATCAAAGCAGGAAAAACACTTGTATAAAATAATCAGGGGTCCTCGAGAGATCTTGAATATTGCCTCCAGAGAGATACTTACAGAGTAAGATATTCTAGGCAGCTAATGAGTCTGTACAAGGGACTTCAAATCAAAACAATTGCAGAAAGAGAGATGACAACATCCAGGTCTGCATGCAAATATAGCTTTATCTGCAATGCAGATAGCTATTTAGCATCAGATGGAGATTGAAATGTACTTCAACAGATTGAATCTCCTCTAGCCTAAACAGTGTTTTCATTTTTTACATGAAGCTGGTAATTATGTTTTCCACTTATACCTGGAAATTTCAGCAAATATTCTAGACAAGCGATTTTTGATTGGAATGATTCCATATGCTACAAAATTATGAGATTTTTTTTCAATTTTTTTTTTTAGGAGGTGTTTATGTCAAGATCAAGCAATTCTTCAGTGCAGTTTGGGGAAGTTGTATGAACAGACACGTTTATCTAGTACCAGAGGTTGGAATCGCTGAAGGTTTTGGAAACACACCCCTTCACATGCACACTCCTGGTCCAGAAAAGAGGAGAAAAGCCAGCCAAGCTGCCATAGGGTTTCTATGGAGGCATCTACATGAGCATTTTAACTCCAGACAGGAGCTGACAAAACTAAATCAGCAGCAGATCCTGCAGCCAAGGGGTCCGTGGGGTGGGCAGGGCACCAGGACAACATCCCTTCCAGTAGCTGCTCCACCTGCAGCTCCCAGAACCCACAACCCAGTTGCCCCAAACTTGCTGCACCGCTGCCGATGGGCAGGCTTGGGGTTCAAAGCTGAATTTCTTCCCTTTGGAGCAGTTACACAGCTCTTCCAGATTTCTTTAAGGTCACAAAGTCTTTTTAAGAAGGCAGGGCATCTTGTAAGCCTGCTCAAACGTCTCAGTGGTAATTCAGCTGTTTGTGAGAAAAGGGACCTGGTGCACCACAGCCAGTCCCTCAAGCTGCAGAAGCAGAGCTGCACCCGCAGCCACGCTGCTCCTGCGCTTAAGCCTGCTCGGCTTAAAACTAAGAGTTTCTAGGGAGAGCAAAGCATTGAAGGTGGCTTGGAAGAAGAAGTGGCTAAGTATATTTAAGCTCTTGCAAGACTGGTGTAACTTGAGGTAAAGAAAAAAAACCCATAACCCTGCACCCTCACAAAGCTGAGAAGTTCAATTTTATGTTTCCTGACACAAGCAGATCAACTACATTGGCAGCACCTTCCACTCTCCCAGGTTTTCCTCCCACCAGCGCTTTGCTCACACTCAAAGAAAACACTGAGCTAAAGGCAACATGAAGGCTCCAGCACATGACACGGGCAGGACCAGGCTGGACACCCATCTCCAGCCCTGCCTCCTGTCCAGGGGACTAGGGCTTAGGGACATCAACCATAACTCAAGAAGTTATCTGCTCTCAACTCACACCTTCAGAAAACTGCCAACCACATAGCTCAGACATCATCTCCCATCCAACCCCTCTGCAACTGCAGAGCATCGTTAGCAGAGTTGATTCAGTTCACAGCAGAGCTCGGATTATGCTCAAGACAATACAAATCACTACGAAAAAAATACATTTGATGGGGTTTTGAAGTAGGTCTGCAAACTCAGCACTAAAGCCATTACATATAAAGCTCTGCTGAGAGCCTCTCTTAGCTCTAAACAACTTCACACATGGGGTTCAGTTTCCTGAGCGCTTCCACACACCAGCAAGGCACACCACATTTTTTCCAGTGACAGACAGCCATTGCAAGGGCTTCATCTCAAGCATTAGACAAGCTAGAAAAGCCTCAAAGGCAGAGCTTCTGGTCCAGAAGGGCACTGCGTATGCAGGGCACTCTGCCACCACGGGTGTCACCTCTGTGCATGGGTCTAAGGCTTGCAGCACCTTCATTAGCTCGCAGGCCCACAGAGAGCTTTGAGAGCACAGACCCTGACCCAGGCACAGCCCTGTTCAGCCTTGTGGAGCAGGCAAATTCCACAGGACCAGGCTAGCTGCGTGGGGGCCACCATCAGCCACTACCCAAGCTCCAAGGCCACACCAAGCAGAACTGACCCCACCTCCAGCCACCCAAACCCCTTCCCAAAGCCCCCTTGTCACCCCCCCACGTCCCACAGGCACCACACACCTACCTGTTCCCCACACCAGCAACGAGGACTCTGCGCAAATGAAGCCAGCTGTCCCAGGCTGCCCCTTCCAGGGCAGCTCCCACCCCTGGGCCTGATTTTAAACAAGGGCATGTGCTCCCAATTAGCATTTCAGCTAATTAGTTAAGGAGCAGTAACCCTTTCATGGCCACACAGAAGCTTGCAGGGGGCAGCCAGTGCTTGGGTATCTGCTCTTGCTGCAGGCTTTGTCCACAGCCTGCAAGGGTCATAGAATCATGGAATGGTTTGGGTGGAAGGGACCTTGAAGGTCATCCAGTTCCACCCCCTGCCCTGGGCAGGGACACCTCCCCCCAGCCCAGGGTGCTCCCAGCCCCGTCCAACCCGGCCTTGGACACCTCCAGGGATGGGGCAGCCACAGCTTCTCGGGGCAACCTGCGCCAGGGGCTCACCACCCGCACAGGCAAGAATTTCTTCCTCATATCTCATCTCAATCTCCTCTCTTCCAGTTTGAAGCCATTCCCCCTCATCCTATCACTCCATGCCCTTGGAAAAAGTCCCTCCCCAGCTCTCCTGGAGCCCCTTTAGGGACTGGAAGGCCTCAATAAGGTCTCCCCGGAGCCTCCTCTTCTCCAGGCTGAACAATCCCAACTCTCAGCCTGTCCTCATAGGAGAGGTGTTCCAGCCCTCTGATCATCTTTGTGGCCCTCCTCTGGCCCCACTCCAACAGGTCCATGTCATTCCTATATTGAGGGCTCCAGAGCTGGACGCAGTGCTCCAGGTGGGGTCTCACCAGAGCAGAGTAGAGGGGAAGAATCATAGAATCATAGAATGGTTTAGGTTGGAAGGGACCTTCAAGATCACCAAGTTCCAACCCCCCTGCCATGGGCAGGACACCTCCCACTAGAGTCATCTCCCTTGACCTGCTGGCCACACTTCTGATGCAGCCCAGGTCTATGCTGCCACTCTAACGTTACCTCCCCAGGCAGTTTTCACATGTTTTTTCTTTGCACTGTTTCCCTTCTGTACCCAAACCAGCCAGGATGCGCTGTTTTAACCCAGAGGGCAGGTGCACGGGGACCTGGCACATGCGCGGTCCATCCAAACAGATGGAAAACGGATTAAGCTTCTCTGAAACAGGCAGCGAAGCGGGAGCTGTTTCAAGGTGTTCCTAGCTGACCCTGGCGAGTTGGTGTGGCAGGTCCAGACCCACGCGGGGTGAGTGCGAGCGTCCTGCAGCAGCAGTAGAGGAGCAGAGCCCTGCAGCTCCAGCTGGAGATGCTGGTGGCTGCAGCCGTGGCAGTCCCCGATGCGCGGACCAGGATGGTGCTGTCCTGTCTATGCTACACATGCGAATACCATGAGCGTGAAAGATGCCAACCAGAAAAACGGGGCATGGGGAGACATTCTTTGAAGCTTTATGTTTTTACTAAGGGCAATCAGACACCACCTTTGAAAGCTGAAAGGTCAGAGCAGCGCCGGTTCCTGTGCGTGGTGGCTCAGGAGAGGCTGGGTATGAGGTCTGCATGGCCAACATGGGAACATCATTTGCATTCGGTGTTTTCTGGAACAAATTATCCCTGCGTGAACCGATCACTGTGAGTCAGACTCCAGGAATCTGTGGCCTGATTTATGATGCCGTTCCTACATTTTTATAGCTAGGAGAAATCCTCAAATACATCTTCTATCATGGGAAGTCTGAATTACAGACAACTTTGAATTTAGATAGCCAAGTGTTTTGTAATCTTTCCTGGCACCTTTCTCCTGATGGGCCATAACTTAATTCTATTACATAAAATATTTTTGAGTGAATTAACTGTTAAGTCATCATACCTCTCATTTCAGTTCTTTAGTTCTGATATACACAAATGAAACAACCTTCCCCAGCAATCCTGAGCAATAGTTTTTAGCTGTCAGCTTATTAATGAAGTACATTCATGCTTTCCAAGTACAGCCCCTATACTCCAGGGAAAACGGAATAAGATAGGACTGGAAGGAGAAAATGCAAGACCTAAGAAGTGCTAAGCCATGAATGTATGAAATATCTAAATATCATCAGGTATTTATAACTTTTTTGCTTATTATCTACATATGCAAATAAGAGGTTTTTACCTTTATAGATTTTTATGCATATGGATGAACCATGCAAAAATGAATAACAGTCCCATTTCCCAAAGGAAACCCAACACCCGAGTGGAGAAAAGTACTTGCACATAGAGTGCCTTTCTGTGCGGGTCTCACATGACACGTTCTTTCATTCATAATGCAGAATTATTCATAGCTCTAAATATAACCTTGTTTCATTCGTTACGCTTGAGCTGCCAACACAAAACCCCAAAGCGCAGCCCCTGAAGCTCAGCGGTTTCTGAACGGGAGCCACCGCCTCCGTCACCTCCTCCGGGAGCGGGGACACCTCAGGTCTATCGGCCAAGCCCGGTGGCCGCTGGGCTCCATCCCACCCCGGGCCAGGGCCCAGCCATGCCCAGGGACGGGGGTTCCTGGTGGCAGTCGGTCGGTGCGTGCCATGGAGGGTGGCACTGGACACCCTTTGCTCTGAAGCAGCAGGTAGAACAGAGGTGAAGCAACATCTCAGGGGGTTAAGGGACAAACCAAGTCCCCGATGCCAGCCCCTTTCACCAGCCCTGGCTGCAGTACGGCTGTGGCACTCAAACCTCTTCCACATCAGGGGTACAACTGCAGGGTTTAATGCCACATTTTGCCACGGTGGTGTGAACCGTGGGGGGTGAAGGCCTGCCCAGTGAAGCCCCACAGAGCTTCCCTGCAGGAGAAGCTCCACTGCTGCAGGCTGGAGCTTGTCTAGTCCCACGCTGGATGCTGGTTCTGCCAGCGAGAAATGTCATACGTCACCTCTTTTAAGGTCATTTGGGGAATAGCTGTATGATTAAACCGATAATGCATGGGTTCCCTATTTGCAGATGCTAGAAGGAACATTTTTAAGCTCGTATGTGCCCAGCGAGGACACCGGTGCGCCACTGGGCATTGCAGTGGGTCTTGCTGAGGCTGGTGTCGCCACAGGACCATCGGGGCAGGGGACAACCAGTCCCGTGGCAGCGCTGAGAGGGAGGGACCAGCTGGGAGAGAGGAGGACGGCTGGACACCGGTGGCTCTGCCAGCATCCCTGGGCAGCGCCCGCCCCGATCTCCAGCGCCATCCAGCCACAGCTGAAGCCACTGCTTATTAGGCTTTCTCTGCACCGAAACGGGGAGGAAAAGAAGGTAAGAGAAAGGTTTGGCTGATTAAAGCTACTAGTATGGCCAATTCTGCTAGAATGGTGAGATCCGGGCGTTGTGTGGCTGAGCAGTGAACCCGAAGGATGCTGGCACCGCTTGGAGGTGGGCTTTGCCAAGGGGCCCCCCACGGGTGCGGTGCACAGTCAGATTTTCCTTTTCCAGCAGCTTCTCTGAGGATTCGTGACACAGATGCCGGAGATGAATCTCCCTGGGCAATAACGACATGGAGGAGGTGTGTTAAACACGCTCGAGGCTCCAGCATGGAACGCTAAAGAGGCTGGAAACAGAAACCAGCCAGAGTTTGGGAAGCCTCAGAGAGATTTTTAATATACATCTGCGACACGAAAGTATTTGTTCTCAAGACAACAGTAAAATAAGTAGATAATAGTATAATTTAAAATAGATTTTTATGGTTTCTGTTGACAGAGTAATAGGAAAAATAGACCTCTCAAAGCATTTAATCATAACGGTAATAAAGAAGGAAAGCAGCAAGCATCCCCAGAAGAGATCAATGCTCAATTTCCCCGGTATTTGCAAAATTCACTCTGGGCTGTGCCAACCCGTGTTACAGCAGCTTAAACAGCAGCAGTGTAGACACAGCGTTAGCAAACAAAACAGAGCACAGGCAAGGTTTGAGGTACATAATTAATGGGTATAGTTTGCAAATGTGTATGCAAGTTAGATAAAGTGATAAACCCAGCGTATTTAAACAAGAGATCCGCAACTGTTTTCCTGAGGAACGGTCTTACTGATAATAGGGATAAATATTAAACAACATGAATAGCAATAGCGCTGCCTTTACCCATGACATATCCGAACCCAAATAAGCCCATCGATATTTTGAAAGTCTTTATAGATAGACTTTTTGGAGTCCCGTGAGGGGTTGAACTCTCTGCCCACGCCTGCCGGAGTGCCGTGCTACACGCGCTGAGCTCCACTGCAGCGCAGCACACAAAAGTCTAAGTACACTGTGTAATACACACAGCGCAATTTAACTCTATGTTTAAAAATGTGTTTTTATCCCCTTTAAACCTAGCACGTTTGCTCCGTCTGATGTGAGCTGGTACAAACAAGGCTGGCTGAGCAGCGCTCTGCTGTTCTTTCATCTTCTGATTTGCAGTTTTACTGTACAGATATTTTTACCCCGGTGTGAGGTAATTAACATTTTAAAATATTTCTGCTTTGAAACACCTAACTAGATTGATTTTTGAAAGACTCATTTTTGCAACTACAGAGCCAAGAAGATAGCAATCATATTTCACCCTGATAATGCCTTGTTCGTATTTATTACAAACCTTGGTACTAACCAGGTGATAAATGAGTACACTCATTTTTTTCCTTTGGAATATATAAAGGAAATGTTTTGGTAATTACCTATTATAAGAGAAGACCCCCTTGAGTTACTGTTTAAATGATCTGAGGGACTTTGCATCATTCCCTCTTTAATTAAACTCTTGATACATGCCATATTTCACTTCTCCATTACCCTTGAACCTTCCCAAGGCTTGCTAGTCTGGAATCCGTGACTCCGACAGGTCGCAGCTCTCTGGCTGTAGAAGAGGGACACGGCCCTGCCGGGAGGTGCTGGGTATATCGCAGCCGCGTGATACTTCACTGAGTGTGCTTCCCACAAATGGGAATTCCAGAGTACTGCTTCACCGGGGAGGCTGCGTGAGGGGATGCTCTCAGCCCGCAGCCCCGAGTCCATGTGCCACCACAGCGGTGAAACGGCTCTCCTAATTTCAGAGGCTGAGGGGTGCACAGGGTTTGCAAAGAGAATGAATCCCTGGCGTACCAGGTCCTTGGGCTTTCCTTCGCCCCATTTTCTCCAAACCTTGAACGTCTTTTCCAAGAGGAAGGAGGACAGTTCCTGTGGACCTTTTACATTTTTTTCTGATCCATCTCTTAAAAAGTTTCTTTAAATTTCAAGAAATTGAGGAAAGAACATAATTAGAAATTGAGGAGAAACTGTTTCAGGATTTAATGGGGAGTCCAACCAACATCTCTGGATGACAGCTGCCAGACAACCATACTGCTTACTAGGAGCTACTAGATACCAGGAGCTGGTAATTCCCATGTCCCACTAATACAATGCTGCCATAATAATCAGAGAATCATAGAACAGTTTGGGTTGGAAGGGACCTTTAAAGGCCATCTAGTCCAACCCCCCTCCAATGAGCAGGGACATCTTCAACTAGATGAGGTTGCTTCATCATCTTCTGCTAAGTAGATATCTCTCTGCATGAGTATATTATGTGCATATATATAATAATTTATATGCGTATAGAAGGACTATTTATATTTTTTGTTTGCATTTTCTGTGCATGACACTAGTGGAGTTAGTGGTTAGTAGAAAACAGAATGGCCACCAAGCTAAGGTGCTGAAGAAAGAAAAAAACCTCAAACCCTAATTATTTTTAAAATCAGAACATGTTTTAGTAAAATAAAAAATGTTTTAGGAGCAATAAAATCAGATACTTAGTGAAAATTTCTACAGATTTAATTTGTAGGACAAAATACACTCCAAACCCAGAAAATTCCTAATCAAACAAACAAACCTTTTTAGTGATTTATGTTTCATTTCACCAGAAAAATTAGATATTTAGTTTTTAGATGGGCCCTGGCTGCTTTGTTAGATCAGGTGATATAAATTCTTTTGGAGCAACTCCACTTTTAATGATTCTGCTGCGAGGTTTGCTGGCTCCAGCGCGCAATACGATAATTCCTCCATAGCACAAAACAGTAGGAGAGAATCATCTAAACCATAGGAAATCATTACAGCCTCCTTCACCTTGCTGCATGACTGAGTAAAAATTGATTCCCCTAGGCTAAGGAACCCCAGGACATCTGAACCCGGCGCGTGTGCCCACCCTCCGCTGGGGGCAATGCGTTTCTGCCATGGTGCCCAGTGTGCAGCGGGCTCTGCCTTCCCCTCAGCCTGGTCAGGGATGGGTGGCGAGGTTAACCTGGACAAGCTGCCTTCGGATAATCCACTTCATGGTTCTTTCCTGCTGAGAACTCGCAAGTTTACAGGAAGAAAAGAAACTGTATTATTTGTTTCATGAGTAAATGTGTGCCATTCTGTGATTGCATTTGATGCGATGGTACGTACCATGGTATCATATAACATGGTAGGTGCCATCATCTGGCGTTTGCATCCTTCCAAGTTTGGTGGCAACACTTGCATTTTTGAACGTGCTATGAATTTTCCTTTAAGCTAATACCCATAAAATAACATCCTGCTCCCAGATCCAACCCAAATCCTTTAGTGATATGCTAGCAATTCACAGAACTGAACTTACCTCTGAGGCACTGGCACCTGTGAAGTGGCTGCACGTCATTGGCGAGTGGGTCAGCCAGGTGTTTCCCATTCTCATTTAGCAGTTTTTAGGTGCTGCATCTATCAAATCCATTGCTAAAATAAACAGTGGAAAATCCAGCCATATATATTCAAAAGTAACCCCACCAAAGCTTATATAAAATGAATGTACATACCTTAAAGATGTCTTCTGTAGCTTAATTTTAGCTACAAGAGTAAAAAATCTAATGAAAAGTTCTGACCTTGATTGATTTCGATTAGCAGTGGAGTCATATAAAGCACATAAAATACATTCGTCTTTGACTGGGGGAATACATGTTTTCAACAACATACCCTGCAAATCAGTATAATATATTTAATAAGCAGGATCATCTCTTACGAACACATTAGCATTTTCATGAGATGTCATTAATGTCAAAGCCAAAGAGCCAGTGCTGTAGCTAAAATGTCAACTGGCCGCACTGATAAACCCAGCATAGTAATTAGTTTTGAGAGCAATTAAAAGTCTGATTTTTTTCTAGGAAAAGAAGATACAGGCTGTTTTCCTTTAACCAAAACACCCCAGCCCTGAAACGCTGCCAAGCCAGGAAGATCAGTTCCTAGGCAGCGACAGCAAGAGACAGGTTTGGGCTGTGCCTTCAAAATATGAAAACATTACCAATTAGCATTGCGAATTAATTAACTAGGCGATTAATAGAATTTCTCTAAGGGAAAGCAATAATCAATCAAATCCCAATCAAAGAAAGATTGCTCTGCTGCATAACAGAATTTTTTGATATTTAGATTGAATATCTTTGTACTAAATATATTGCACCAAATATAATATTGGACTAAAGTGCTTTTTCATCAGAAAGAGATCACGAAGCAGGGGATGGGTAGACCCTGAAGATGATGACAGCTTGGCACAGACAAAGATAGCAAGATGGCACTACAAAATACTACCAACACATCTTCCCGCCGTTGTCCATGAGGATAAATCGGTGGTGATTTATCTAACGTTGCCACACACTAGCCAGCCTTTCTCTGGCCTGCGCACACCCCACACATGCTGAGCAACAGTGTTATGGAGCGTGGTGCCTGACGACACGGCAGCGGAGCGTGGGTTGGGTGCACGCAGCATCCCTCTCCCACTCCCTTCACCCGATTACCTTCATTGCCAATGAGAACCTCTCCAGCTTTAGGTACCTTCATTTTTCTGGTGCCTGTTCTCCACTACTGAGCCTCCGCCACCACAGCCCCATGGCTTTCCTCACACCACACATGGTTACAACAGTCAATTATCTCCCAAATAACACAGCTATTAACAATTTATACTGGCGAGTTAACCAGCACCAGCTATCTGTTGTGATTATTTGTTAAATACTTATTTAGTATGTCAAGACCAGGTTGGACGGGGCTTGGAGCACCCTGGGCTGGGGGGAGGTGTCCCTGCCCATGGTAGGGGGATGGAATGAGATGATCTTTAAGGTCCTTTCCAACCCAAACCATTCTATGATTCTGTGATTCTATAATTCAATGTACAATCTGGTATCAAAATTTCTTCCCAAGGTGATTGATGGCTGGGGCACTCATTTATGTTGTCAAGCAGCCAGCAATTTCCCGTCTAACTTGCTTTGTGCTCAATGCTACGAGGTGATGCGGAGCTGTAACAAAACATGGCGAGAAGTACAGAGTAGGGAAAGTTTGTTTTCTCCCCTCCATGGTACAGCAGAGGCTGCTTCTTAAAATGTCAAGTTAAAAGAAAAAAAAAAAAACTTTTTAAAATTTATTTTTAATTGATTTTGTAACATTGATTTATTCTGTTAATGCTGGTTTGTTGTTTTGTTTTTTTTTTATTTTTCATTCAGTTTCTACCATTTTTAAAAACCACCTCTCTACCATGTTGAACTTGAGGTTCTCCTGACCTATGAAATTCAGGGTGGCACATCTTCCCTGTTGTCCTTTCTGCTTTGCAAAGCGTTGTGCTTGATCAAGGCTGTGTCTAAAAAGTGCCTGATACAGCCGTCCGTGAGAGCAGCGTGACTCCAGGGGACTGGCACGCTGACACCTCGGCACAGGCAAACTCCACGCCTAAAGGATTCTAAAATCTTTTTGCGTGTCCTTACTCTTTAGTAACTCAATCATACCTTACTCACAAAGCTTTTTCCTTTTTTTAGAAAGCTTGCAGCTTTCTTTGTTAGGAATGGCTATTTTGGGGAGTGGGAATTACTGTTTTGGGACACGTGTTGGGGGCTTCAGCCGGTGTTCCCACCTCCTGGAGAGTCTGGGCTGCACAGGCCATGCACCCAACCCTCACCCCAGCCACCACACAGGGCCGTCGGAGCGATTCTTTCCTTATGTCGCCTATGTCTTTGTTTGTGGGGTTATTACATAGTTGTATATATTATATATTGGTATTTATTACCGCTCCATTTCAGCTTCCCTTGTTATAAATGCTGTATTCTGGCTCGTACCACCTTGAACACATCCTGCTGTGCTTTCTCTCTCTGCATTACAGGTTTGGAGGCCAATGCAGTTAGTGGCCTCCTGTAATTAATAGGAGACTGCTTTAAGATTTCAAAGTCACTTTAATCACTACAGGGATTTTTTTAAGTTTTTGCTTTGTTCCTGGCTCTCGGCTGTTCTGTGCAGCCGATTCAGAGGAACACCCACTCCCTCGAGTATCAAGCAGCATCAATGTACTCGTTCATTAAGGTTGCTCTGGTTTCAATCTGTCCTCCACTGCCACAAGATGAATATTCACGCTGAGCTACCTAAAACAGCAACGCAGGTGCTGATAAGGTATAAAGAGCAGGCTTCGAAGTGGAGGTCACAAACCCCACTAGATCTGTCATAGAGTAAGACAAGCATTAAAAGGTGGGCAATACAACTATATAAAAGCACTGTAATTTTTTTTTTCTTATTTAAAAAGAATAAAATATTGGGGAAGCAGATGAACTTCTGGCTAGTTTTTATGTGTACGAATCTCCTATAAAGAAATCTATTTCATCAAGGTACAAATCAAATATAGATGTTCCCTCTCCCACCTTTCCAGCATTTTCAGCAATTTGTATTTCTTCTTGCAGAGAATATTATTCATGAGCCATGGTTTTCTGCTGAAGCTAATCATCAAACATGACCTTTCTGATGGGTCATGCTGCTCTGCTATAAATTAAATGGAAGAAATCTGCTTTGCGATCAGTATTGGTGGCAGTCAAAATCTCTCCTTCCTCATTGTTTCTATGTTATACAGAGGCTGGGTACCCAAATGGGGCACGGAGCAGAACACTGGTGTTTAAAAGTGGTTTATTTTAGCACAACAGGGGCCACTTTTTAGTGCATGTTCACTAAAAACCAAAGACATGATAGAAGGCTGCTAGGTACTGGCCAAATAAGTACTAGTGAAGCAATGGGTATGGAAACGAAGGCAACACCTTCATGTGATGGCTTAGGTCCATCACACAAAGACACAATACTCACAAGCACAGATTTAAGAGTTTTATACAGCAGGTTGCTATCCAGACCAGATCTTCGCTAAATGTAATACTTGAATATTTACGTATTCCTCCCTGTGGAGTAATTAATATGATTTCTGACAATATTCTAATAAACACATCATCTGTACACTAGCCCAATGGTGAAGTGGATTCTCTTCTGGAACAGGAGTGACATAATTATCTAAGCCCAGAAAATTATTGTCACAAATTTAGCTAAGCACCAGCTCTACGTGACTATTGACAGTAAAAAAAAAAGCTACATGGGGGGAAAAAAAAAAAAAAAAAGGAAAACAAATTAAATCTGAGAGATTTATGAAAAAAAGAAATTCAAAGTAATATAAATGAGTCAATATGGTAAAGACACTCAGTTAGATGGAACTTCTATACTGGCCACTGCAGGAAGGAGACCAGACGAGCAGGGTAAAAGAACAGCATCCTTCCCACGTGAGTGGGGCTCCCTGAGGACGGATCCAGCTACAAATGGTCTATAATTACAGCCTCCTATTACAGCCTCCTGCTTCTGATGAAGATTTAGCATAATTATTCTGCAGTCAATATCTACAAGTTAAGTATTGGCTAGGTCTGACCAACAAATTAAGCCAATGTATCGTGCTTTGCTAAGCTATTAGCAGAATCCGTGATCTCACACTTTATCCTACGAAGGCCCCATCGGTTTGCAACGGCAGTCCTTCAGAAGATGTGGCTAGAGACCTTGTTGCATCTTATCCACCTTATAGGGCAGCACGTGCAGCACAGAGCATCACATGTTGTAGGTACATCCTCCTCCTCGTGCTCCATGCCTTATTTACTCTATGTCACCACGAGCTGGTAAGAGAATTCTTCATTTTCCTGTGTTATTTCCCACTAACTCATCACCGAGAACTTGAACGCTCCCCAGCATTAATGAATTTATCTCCGCTGTGAGCTATCATCAGTTTTACAGGCAGCGAAGCAGAGGAGCTCGCGAGAGGCCGCATGGCAATATTTGCCCATGGCCAAGCGGAGCTTCGGGTTAGAGCTCAACAGGGAACTTCTCGTTCTGTGCGGCACAACAGAAAGGCAGGCACTCGTATCAGTCGTGCCCTGCCTCGTGCTCCTTGCACATTGGGAAACTTTCTGTGGCCACCTGCAGCCAAACACAGAAAATAAAATTAAACTTGCCTAGAAGCTGCAATTCCATTATTTTTATTTCAGGTTTTGATACTTTAATAAACGCAGGCAAACTCAGACATACAAGCTCAAAAAAACTGTGTGTTGCAATTCACGGTTCAGAGGGCATTTTCATTAAACAGCAGATCTCCCTCTCTGCGGTTACCTGTTCCTGCTCTCAGAACGCCCTACCCTGCCCTGACACACGGGGGGGGCTGCGCTCCCCCAAGGCAGTTCTCTGTCACGCCGAGAACGAGGGACCTGCGACGCCAAAGCGTCACCTCTGGGACGATCCCCCGACCCCTGTTTTTCACCAGAAGTTCGCTGTGCCAACGCATGATGTCCTTGGTGCCGTCCGTAGCTGCTGAAGCAGAACAGCTGATTTTACAAGTGCTTTACCCAACCTTCAAAATTTGCACATCGATGAGGAATAAGCAGCTTGCAAAGCTGCAATGTTGGGTTTAAATCAGCTTTATATCTGGCTTCCCATTTAACTCCAATTTCAGTTTCTGTCTCCCCACTTTTCCAAAAACAAGTGTTACGTGGCTTTTATTCTGATAGCTGATTTTCTTCCCGAAGCACCTTGGGTGTTGGTAGCTGCTCGGTGTAGCCGGCCCCCGCTCCTGCATCGCCTCCCCGCAGCCCCCGCTGCCCCCAGCACCGCCACGTTTGCCGCTGGAATGAGCCTCCCCATGAAGCGCGAGTATTATTTTTGACAAATCTGAGGCCTCTGAAGAAGCCGCTGCTTTGACTGTTATTTCCCCTAATTACAGTCATTTGAGCTTCACATGGCAGAGCATTTAAGGCAGAAGGAGTAAAAGCCAAGCACGAGATGTTCTGGGGCTGATTGCCCTCTGCCTGCTCCTGAGCCTGCAAATCTGCTTCCACCCTCTTGCTCTTCCCTGGCCCAAGGTGGTTGTGTTTTTTTCCCACCGAGAAAAAACATATTTTCCACATGGCTGTGAGCATGTGGAAGCTATCAATTATGATTTTCCTTCAAAATCATATTATAGTGAGGAGGCTGCAATTTTCACTTACAAAAGCCAAGCTGTTGGTGTTGGTTTCATTCGAGCGAGACTTAGCAGGGGCAGGCAATAAGGAATATAGCTGCTCTTCTACGGAGTGAAGGCGGACCAGGAAAGTCTTCAATGGCATTTTACAAATGAAGCATTAGATCTATGTCCAGCCTGTTCTCGTTTTGCCACATGGACTATCTTCAGGTATGACCCAAGGTTGCGTGGACCCAACTATCATCTCTTCAAACCCAGAATCCTTCTGCGTAATAAAGACGCCAGTTTGTGTACAAACCTTCTGCTCTAATGAAATCCTTTGGGTGGCTGGAGAAGAGCAGAGTGCAACAGAAATCTGGCAGAAAACCCCCATCTCTGAAAATCCTCTGTCACGATTCCAGGGGCGCTTGCCTGAAGGGAAAGGGGGGGGAAAAAAAAGCTGCTCTCTTGATGTGCTTGTTATTACTTATTTTCCCACCATGATGAAAGAGCATCTGACCGTAAGTCATAAACCCGGCTATTTATAGGCCTGTAATTAAACATCACTGAAAGTGTGAAGACACAAAAGCAGTGCCATCTGCCATGCATTTGTGGCACCATAAATATAGATGAAGTGCTGCCGCCCCTTTTGTCCTTCCCCGAAAACTTATTATTTAAAGGGCCTTTCTGCAGCGAGCGAAGCACAGCGCCTGCACCCTGCGGTGCCCATCCCAGCAGGGCGGCTGCCTGCCCGTGCCTTTGCTACCCTCAGCCCAAAGCCCATGCGGAGCTTCTCCCAACGCCGTGGCCATGGCACAGCCACAGGGGCACAGCCCTGGGCCAGGAGCCCTCGGCCGGTGGGCACCGCCACCTGCGGCGAACACAGCGACACGGGCACCAACGGCGAGGTCGTGGTTTGGGTCTGAAAGCTCTGGCGTCCTTCCACCAGCCCCCCGGGGGGACCACCGCTCTAGTTAGTAACTGGGGGAAAAAAAAAATAAAGTCTTTCTCTAGCACATTTGGAAAGTTATTTTAATCGCAGTCAGATGAAATTCAGCAATATTACTCACTGTAGAAAAGCTATATTTGGCAAACTGCAACACTGCGAGATAGACTTGAATCCCAATGTTTTGGTGAAAAAGGGCTGGGCAGCGGGTCTGGGCTGAGCTGCTGGCTCTGCCTTCCCTCCTCGTCCCCCGGCAGAGGGAAGTCCCTGTAAATCCTTGTGCCGAACAGGAGAGGACTCTGAGCAGCCACAGTCCATCGGCTTGTCCCATCTTCCACCTCCCAAAGCACTGCGGATGTCTTAATGTCTTTGGGGAGCCAACTCCTGCCATTTTTCCACCATGAATTGCTCTGAATTGCGGTGGGAGGGGGACGTAGCCTTGGGTCGGCAAGTTTGGATGGAGTTGTACAACTGGAGTTGTACAATTAACCGGGCAACTGCTCTCTGAGGGGTTTTTTCTTACTCTAGATCAACACTTTAATTAAAAATAGTTTTCAACAAACAGAGCAACCTTAATATAACTTGAGACAAGACTACCTGTCTAAGGGGAAGCCTCTGGGGTGAAGGGGCTGGTATGCGCAGCGGGGAGGGCGAGGGGGACCGTGCCACCCCCCAGCACCGTGCCCTGCGGGTCCCCGGGAGCCAGAGCAGCCCCTCTGCCGGGCTGAGAGCCATCTGCGGAGCCACTGCTGCAGGACAGAAGAGGCAAAGACCCAATTCACCATCAAATTGCTTTGCAGAAGTCACTGGGAAGGTCACAAAGGGTTAGGGAAAGTGAAGCCAGGGCTGAGGTTCACCGCTCTCACGTGGCTATTCCCACACCAGGACTCAGAAACAGCTCCTGCATGGAATAAACAGCCTCGAAGACATAAAATCTCCTTTCTTAGCCCTGCTGTGAGCACCGGCTGGTCACAGCCCAGCTGGCACCGCTCCTGCCAGCTCTTTGGGACCATCCTGGGCTTCACGTGGAATTCCCCAGCCCCTGTCCCCTCGGCACCGCTGCCGTGTCCCCGTCACCAGCTGGGTCTGCGGTGGCCTCGGGGCCGCCTGCCACATATCTGCTGCCACCCCGGCTACGGACCGCGCACGGAGCAGAAAACTGCTTGTACGCGGATAACAACGACAAAAATAGCCCGTAAGGAAACATGTGATGCCCTGCAAATAATTTTGAGAGCTGCTCTTGAGCACTTCAGATAAGGCTTAATTACAAGTGAGTTACCAGAAAATGCAGAAGATGCAAAAGGGCAACTCCGGCTTCTGCAGAGCTCCGTGCAATTCCCATCAAAATTAATGAAATAAAAATCCATCTTTAATCTGGGATAGTGCAAGTACTCCAGAGACAAACCATACCCTTAGATACAAGGCACTTCAAGTGGAAAATTTGTGGTTCGAGATGATGGTTTTTGCGCACGCTGCTTTCCCTTTGACCTAGCAATGTGGTGCTCCGGGGATGGGACGCAGACCCAGCTGTTCTTGCTGTACTGAGTTTCATTTTTGCTGACTGATGACAAAGCACTCCAGACTGGAGAGAACAACCGCCTTCACGTTTAAAATGGAAATTTAAAATGTAAAATTAAAAGTTAGTCCTAAAAGAAAGGTATTACCTGGGGTAAGGCAGTGGTTTGAATGTGACTTCTAGCCCTTAGACCGGTCCAGGGGAGAACACAGGTCCTTGTTTTGGCCAAACCTAGCTGGAAAGGAAAATTGAAAGGAAAATTTGGTCCTCAGAGAACAAACACTTTTCTAGCTTTTTATAAAATATGACCTTGTAAAAAAAACCAACACATTTTTTACAGTATGTGAAAAGACTCTGGACTAGGTGAAAGAACATGCCATTTATACATTGTTCTACCAGAACAAATTTAATCTTCGGCTATGACTGTTAATAATATTTATTGGGCCAAGGAGGTCTCGACCAGGTTCCCAGCCCATGGAGCTGGCCCGGTACCTTCCAGCTCCGTCTCCCCCGTTGCAGCTCTGGGGCTCCGGCTGCCTGACCTGCCGGCAGGAGAAGCCCACTCCTGCTGCCTGCACAGCCCTGCCCGCGCCAACCAGCCCTGCCTGTACACCCCTGCCCACACAAACCTGCTCTGCCTGCACAGCCCCTGCCTGCACTGCCCCTGCCTGTGCCGGACCCTCTGGAAGGGTTGCACTGACCCATGGGGGTTCCCCCAAGAAACGGGCCGTTTTCTTACACCCCGTGCCCTTTTACCCAGCAACCCGACGGCCATGAGAGGTGACCCGAGGCCAGCCAAGCGCTGCCAGAAAGACGCCCTCCCTGTGAAGGACCCGGCCGCTTATCTCTGCGCCACTTTGTGCCCACCAGCAAACACCAGCGGGCACGGCGGCCAGAACGATAACAGCAGAACCTGCCGCTGCAGAGGGTGCCAAGCCCTGCACGTACAAGGGGTTGCACAGATAACTTTAGCACGGCATGTCTTAATCTACTCTGGTTTATTCTGGACCCTTAATACCCTTTCCTTTATATTTATCAATATATCTATATACAAAAATGTGTGCAGGGCAGCCCTGGGCTGCCACTGAGCCCGAAACCGGGCAGGAGGAATTCAGGCCAGGCTCGACTGCTGACTGCAGCGTAACGCAGGGCAGCTTAGCATTTGCTATTTATTGCACGTGTTCCCAGTTTATTTTTACATCCAGACAGGTACACGGGTGCTCGCGTCCGTGCTGGCCTTGGGAGCAGCCAGAAGTCACCCCGCAAGGACGTGCTGCTGAACGGCAGCCAGGAGAAAGCTCTGAAACTGTGTTCTCTTGACATACTTTGTTAATCCTAATTCACATACTTTACATAGTTATCTTTTCCAAGCATTTTCTGAAACCGTTGCTAAACACGTTAAGTTCTGTAATTTCACAGGCTGCTCAAATCACTAACGTTCAGAGCAAATCCGTAAATTACCATCCTGTGTGATTACAGGTTAATCCTCTGCTTGGTTACGAGCAAAGACACGGGCGAGCAACCCCAGGGCGCTGCGCTAACAGCAGCATCGTCCCCTTCGTCTCTCTCGCAACCAGCAACGCACAGGTTTGCCTGCGAATTATTTAAATGCCGGATGGAGGTAACCAGGGATGCCGTTCAGTTGCCAGTGCCGGGTGAGGCGAGACGCTGAGCCCGCAGCATCCCCCGCAGCCATCCCCATTGTGCTGCTCCTCCCCGGGCTGCTGTGAAGGGACGACCTCGTTCTTCGCCTTCGCAGAGACCTGTGATGGGCTCGGCCCTTTGCTTTGGGACAAGCAGGTGTATCAGAGGGAATTTTGAGGTTTTGGGGAACACGAGGTTTTGGTTCTCTCCATTCCTAACCCCAGTGAGCCCTTTGGCAGGAGAGACTCTGCCGGCCCCATACTGTCACCCCCGGCCAGCGGTCCCCTCCCCGAGTGGCACCCCGCAGCATGGCCGGGCACCCCGAGGGTTTTACAGAGCAGTATGAGCAGCGGTGAAAATCCATTCACAACCCACGTGCTGCCGCTCCGCCAACATGTGCGTAGGGTCTACAAGACGCGGGCTGACCCCTCACAAGGTGCCGTGAACAACCGCACAGGCTGCACCTCCCGGAGCCCATCACAGGTCACGGCAAAGGCGAAGAGCGAGGTCATCCCTTCACAGCAGCCTGGGGAGGAGCAGCGCAACTGGGATGGCTGTGGGCTCAGCCTCTCCCCTCACCCGGCACTGGCAACTGAACAGCATCCCTGGTTACCTCTATCCATCAAAACACAAGAGAAAATGACGTTTGAGGAAAGTTAGGTCAGGTTTGTGCTCTCTGTTGATTTCAATGAGATTCCCGACTCCCAGGGGTCAGGCTGACCCCTCTGCAGTCCGCAGGAGCCCGCGCTGCGTTGCCCCTGGCTAGCGGGGCAAAGCCTCCAGCTGCAGGCTGCAGCAGAGAAAATACAGCAATACCCGAAGGCTGCTCAGGGCTGGTCCTTCCCTGCCGAGGAGGGCCCGCGGTGGCTGCCGGAGGTGGCAGGAGCCGGGCTGTGTCGCCGGGGCTGCCGTGCTGCTGCGGGTGCAGAGAGCAGAGCTGCGGGGAGGCAGCCTCGGAAAAATTCCCGGCACAAAACCAGTATAAAACCATCACTGGTTCCAAATTGCTCCCTGGGAATACGTGTGCGGAGTAGAAATGCAAGCCCTAAAGCACAACATTTCCATCTCTAAGCAGCCCATGTGCTAGAGTGGCTACACTTTACTGGTTTCCAAATCTGAGCCTTTTAAAAAAATATTTCCATGTATGTCGAGGGCTCTCATTACTCACTGGGGGAAGAAGAGCGTTTTGTGAACACCCCGTAAGTCTTCTGAACAGTCAGACTTTGCTCCGTTTCTTCCCATGTGTACTTTTAACATGCTGGAAGAGTTTTCAATGTCATGTTAAATGTATACGGGAAATAATTTATTTTTCTAATACCAGACACCGAGTTGCATCTCGTTCTAGATACCACGTGTAAGAAATGTAAACACCCCACTCTAACCAAACCTCAAAACCAGAGGGAAAGACCTTTCTGACCTGTAACGGCGGAGGCACACTCCTGTTCTGAGCTTTAAGGACCTTTAAGAAGAGCATCTCCAATGCTTGAAGGAGAAGGCAGCCCCGGACAGGAGCTCCTCCAGCCGCGCAGCCCGGAGCCCTTCCCTCGGCACTGGGGTGGCACAGACGGCCCCAGGATGGGAAATCCCATGGAGGTTACGTTTGCGGGGTCATGGCCTAAATATTCCAAAGCAAAGCTCTCCGACCTGTACGCTGTCTCTGCTCTGGGGAGCCCCAAAACAGGAGCATCCACATAATTTGCCACCTTATTGCCCAGATAAAGTTTTAAACTCCAGAAGAGTGTAGCCTACACCTGAAGAGGGAGGGGAAGGCAAAACAAAGGAAAAAACACAACCCAAAATTTCCTGAAAAATTAGCTCTGCAAATACATACGTAGTTCAGACAGTCCTCTAAAGACTAAAATGTAATTTCAAATATGTGGAAAATTTCCACAAAAAAAAATAATAAAAATATGCCTTCCCAAGCTCGGGGTTTATCGTTGGGATTAGAGCTCCCCTTAGTGGGTTGCAATGGGGGGACACCCTGGGCCGGCTCTGCCCCATCGGCAGCTGAGGGACAGCCGGACAGACGCCCCTCGGGAGGTCTCCTGGCCCGGCGGCGGCGGGGGGGCAGCAGCCCCGGGCATCCCCCGCCCGCGCTGCCCTCGCCGGCGGCCGCGCCGAGCGGGGCGGACCTGCGGCTGCCGCGGCACCAGAGGGAGCGCGGGGCTCCTCGCCCAGGCTGAATCCTGGAATGGTTTGGGTTGGAAGGGGCCTTAAAGACCACCCAGTGCCACCCCCCTGCCCTGGGCAGGGACACCTCCCCCCAGCCCAGGGTGCTCCCAGCCCCGTCCAACCCGGCCTTGGACACCTCCAGGGATGGGGCAGCCACAGCTTCTCGGGGCAGCCTGCACCACTCTCTTGAACACCTTTTCCTCCTGGCTATGAGCACCAGCAGACATGCCAGCGCTCGGCCGGGGTGGCAGAGCTGTCACAGCACCCTGAGGCTATGACACAGGCAGCGAGCATTTCAGAAAGCCCACGTCTCAGGGGCTGCAGCAGAGATTTGGGGTTATCTCCAGCCCCAGAGGGCTCCGGAGCCACCACAAAAGGTATTTTGTGGCACCTATCCCATATTCCCAGAAAACTAACCACACTGTCTGCCTCCTGTGCAACACATCCCAAGCAGACCCATATACATTTCTGCTGCGAGACACAAAATTCAGAAAAAAATATCTTACAGTATATTTTGCAAACAAGAATTGAAAGAAAAACCTCTGGGTGGCAGCAGGAATGCCAGGAGGCCCTCACCAGGCCAAGAGCAGGGCTGGATCCACAGCAACACGGCTTTGCAAACACACAGAAGAAAGCTGACATCCTCACAAGACATCCTTCAAGTATGTAGCATAAGGAAAACCCCTTTTGGGATCAAGTTGCTGGATATTCCCGGTGCAATAGCCCAACCCTGGGTGAAGGGTGCAGCATTTTCCAATGAACCTCAAACAGGGTAAGGAACTTGGTCTGACTCTGCTTGTGCTTCTTTTGCTCATTTGAACCAATTAATCAGCTTCCTAGCAGTAATAGCGCCTAAACCATCATTCTTTCTATAAACCAGGTGCAGGAAAAAAAAGTACAGGCAGCAGAAACAAGATGCTGACTCAGCATCAGTCTTTAGTGCATGGGACAACCCAAGAGCAGCTGGAGTTTGGAGTTCAGTGATGTCTCATATAACACTGTGCTACAGCCATATCCTCCTCCGCAGAATCACCAAACCCACGTGCTCGGGGTTGCTGACAGCATGGACAAAGCCCATACAATGGGTTTGGCTGCATTTTCAGCCAAGAGAAGCCGGCTCCTGAGAGGCTGGTGGCGATGGATGCCGTTGGCCATGCTCGGTGCTTCCGGTGCCCCATCTGCTCCCTCGGTGCTGTGTCCCCTCAAGGTCCAATGCCAGGCTGCACTGCAGCTTATCTGCATTTAACACAAGACCCTATTGATTTAAAACCCTTTGTACTTTCTAACAGGCAGCCTCCTGCGGGCCCTCGTTCCGTGGCTTGCTTTATCCTGCGGCTCCGGGGAAACAGTTTCCACTTTTCACGGGCGCCTCATGCTTTGAAGTCAACTTCTGCCATCTGTGACATCCCGACCCGCGTTCTCAACACAGCGTTGAGGTTCCTCATCTGCTCATCCCATGTGCACGTCTGAATTGTGTGGCCAGTCCCACCGCTGGACCATGATGAGCTCAGCTGCCGTTCGGTACTTGCCTTAAAAGACAAATCAGAAACTCAGCGTCCCTCCCCAGGCCCATGGAAGTAGTTTAGGGGGTAATTTCTGAGACACCTTTTTTAATTCTGTCAGCAAGAGTTTCTTTGTTTTAAAATAGCAGAAGACGCCATGAGAAAGAGCATGCCAGAATTAAAAGGATAAAGGAGAGAAATTAATTTAGGTCTGCAGGCAGTAATGAGAGATATCTATGTTAATAATAAATGTAAAGCCCAATAAATGTAATGATGTAACTACACCCATTGTGCTGAAGTGGGTTTATTTTAATCTCCCTAATAGGTCATTTCATGCCTGCTTTACCGCAGCCAGCCTCTCCTCCTGCTTCCCTCGGTCAGGGCGCGCTGTCCTCCTGCAAATGGCCCTTCCTGTGCCTCAGCTCTATGTATTTATTATTATTATTATTAAAATATTTTCATATTTTTTTTGCCTGGCAGAAGCAATGCAACCAGCACAGCCCTTCAGGTTGCCCACCAGCGTCCCAGCCCCGTACCAGGTTAGAACACGCTGCGGGCGGGTGAACCCGCCGGGAGGGGATGGTGAGAGGAGACCGGCAGTGTGCAGGGGGGGAAAGGTAACGATGGAATGATGAGGAAGCCAAAGATGAGAAGAACTGAGCCAGGCCCAGAAACGGCCTGCGCAGAGGGGCCCAAATGCTGGAGGAAGGGCTCTGGCAATCCCCCGGTGCCTGAGCAGAGCCGTGGTCAGCAAAATGCAGCCCGAGCCTCCTCCAGCTCGGCCTGCAGCAGGACGGGTCTCCTGGCTCTGAAGAGTTATTTGTGGCACCAAGCACTGCGCCAGATGCAATTGCACCAAAAGCTGGTGAGGGGTCTGGAGCACATGTCTTCTGAGGCGCCGCTGAGGGACCTGGGGGTGTTCAGCCTGGAGAAGAGGAGGCTGAGGGGAGACCTCATCACTCTCTACAGCTCCCTGAAAGGAGGGTATAGAGAGGGGGGGTTGGGCTCTTCTCCCAAGGAACAGGCGATGGGACAACAGGGTGCCTCAAGTTGCACCAGGGGAGGTTTAGGATGGATATTAGGAAAAATTTCTTCACGGAAAATGTTGTCAAGCACTGGAGCAGGCTGCCCGGGGAAGGGAAAGAGTCAATGTCCCTGGAGATATTTCAAAGACATGTAGACATGGAGCTGAGGGACATGGTTTAGTGGTAACTTGACAGTGCCAGGTTAACGGTTGGACTTGATGATCTTAAAGGTCTCTCCCAGCCAAAACGATTCTATGATTCACTGTGCAGGTGGTGAGCCCCTGGCGCAGGCTGCCCCGAGAAGCTGTGGCTGCCCCATCCCTGGAGGTGTCCAAGGCCGGGTTGGACGGGGCTGGGAGCACCCTGGGCTGGGGGGAGGTGTCCCTGCCCAGGGCAGGGGGTGGCACTGGATGGTCTTTAAGGTCCCTTCCAACCCAAACCATTCTATGATTCCATGAAAGCGGCAGCCCTCTGCACCGCTTCTGCCCGTGCTGTTTCCCCGCAGGCAGCTGCAAGGAGGAGCCTGAACGACACCAGCCGTGCCAGAGGACTCATTACGCTGCAAAGAAAATGCAAAGAGAGGTTGAACCCCAAAAGCAGAGAAATAACCCAGGTGTTCTCACCCTGGCTGAGCTGGGGCCATCCCTCCAGCAGGCACTGCTGTGGCATGGGAGCGATGCAGACAGGGGCTCTTGGCCGCAGCGCTCCACAGGAACTGGCGCGACACAGAGGTTTTAGGAAAATATACCGACTTTTCTGCCTGACCTGGGCCTTATCTTCTGTGCCAGGCAAATAGCAGAAAGAAGATAAAAAAGAAAATGACAATTCAGAAAAAATATCATCGTCTGTTCATGAGCTTCAAAACAGTTGCAAAACAAATTGTCAAAATTTTTCTTTTCCCCCTGAATTCATCTTTTCTCATTTAATTGTTGGGTTTGTTTGTTTGTCTGTTCTTTTCTGTAAGAAAAACACTTTAGAAAGAAGCCAGGGACAGTTGGAGCCAATCACATTTTTGTTTCCTCATTCTGTATTACATGTATCACATTTAAAAGCACTTATTGTTATTATATCCCCAAGAGCCTTTTCCCTGAGGCTCTTGAAAATTCTCCATCAAGTTGCTAAATGATACTAAGAAGTTTTAGAGACAATGAGTGTGAAGATTATCAAATTATAGTAGTATAAAATATTTTCTTCTGCTAACAAATATTTAAATTTGTTTTAAATATACTATTTCCATGAACATGCCATTTGAGTTAATTACTTTACTGTAAATGCACCTCTTAAATAATTGCTAAACCTCAAGAAATGCTTTCAATAATTGACTGAGTTTTCATAAGGAAAAATGGTGTTATTAAATCCAAATTAAATGCACATTTGAGACACTTAACTTAGAGTGCTAACATAGCAAGCATTTTCATACTGTATAAGAAATAACTTTGGAAATTAATGGCAGGAAACAGTCACTCTGCAGTCATCTACAGTCATCCCCTTCCCGCTTTTTTTATTCCCACATAGATCAGAACATTTTTAATGCAAGTACTGAAAGTTTGTAAGCAATTTCAAGTTTAAGCTGCATGTGCATCCCCAGCTTTCATCGCAGGGTTTTTGCAAACCCAAACTGGCTGGCTCGATTTGGGGGATCTGGGCCATTTATCGTTTGAGGGGTTTGCTCAATCAAGAATTGCGAGTAAATTTGAGCAAGCCCAGGGCACGCACACCCCGCCGAGGAAAGGCTGTGTCTTTTCTGGTAGGACCGAAAAGCCCCAGATCTGCCCCTTCGCTACTTGGGCAGTTTCCACGGGCAGAGGTGCCACCAGCCCACCAGCCCCCAGTCCCACCAGTCCCCGGCTGAGCCTGGGGAAGCTCTGGGGCGAGCCCTGCGTTTCCTCCCTGCCTGTTCCTCAAGTTTCTTAGAGAAGTCGCTAGTTTAGGAAAACTTTAAGTTGTAACTCAGATCACCTGAAGCAGAAAAACAATTTTCTCCCTCCAGATCTACTTTGGTATCCTATATTTCTCATACCTTGACGTGCAATGCTAATCTTAGATAAGTGTCCCTTTATGCGTCTCTATTCCCTTCGTTGCCCTTGGCCTTTTACGTATGTGGTATTTTACTTCAAAGTGGTGTTAGCCCTTTCAGGAAGAGCCACAAGATCCGAGCCAGAGAAGATAACATCAAAAACAATCTCAGCGTTTCCCAGATCAGACTTAATAAAAAGTCTGTGCGCTATCAATGACAGCGTGCTTGATTCCACAAAGAAATATGGACATTAGCACTAGAGGGAGGTATTTCCCCATGTACCTCGGATTCGGAGTCACTGAAAAACAGCAAAATCTAGCAGCACAGAAAGGGTAGCTGTAATATTAAACTACGTTAATCAACTGCAATTAATAAGAGTGAGCTGCAACTCATCATAATCAGCTCCCATCAGTTGCCAGTGATAAAGATATTACCAAGCAACAGATAATGAACTGATATTTAAACTGAATTACATTATTTAATATATAGAAAGTTTCACAGTTTCTTACAGAGCAGATTGTTTACATGTTTATTCCAATGAGCAAAAGAACTTCAGAGCAAGATCCAGGGAGCCAGAGCTGGCAGTGGAAAATGCCAGCATCGATCGACCAGCGGGGGTTAAACTGTCCTTCTACTCCTGCACAGTAGCAACACCCAACACAGTTTGGCATTAGACGTATCTGAATTTGAAAGTTGCAGTGATCTGCTAAACACGCTAATTACACTGCTACAAAAAAGCGATTGGCGGTAACGACTTGTGCAGCCCCTGCCAACACTTGGTGCCTGTGCGTTTCTGACGTAGATGAGAAGGGCTTTTTAATTTCTCTCTTCACAGTCTGGAAGAAACCCTTTCTAAAAATCTGTAGCATTAGGGGGAGAAAAACGTCCAGCAGCTTGTTCCTGTGCCTACCCGAGTCTGCGGCGCGGCACAGCACAGCTTTCTCACAGCCTGATATTTCAGAGAACTTCCACAAACTTGAACAAGAAAAAAAAAAAAAAAAAAAAAAGAAAAGAAAAGAGCTATGGACTAATTAAAGCAATTTGCGGTCAACCAGAAACGGGTGATGAGCTCGCTGCAGCTGCAGGGAGGGGAAGGCGGGCTGGGGGCCAGGGATGCGATGGGACCCTGTGGTCGCATCCAGCATCCTGCATCCCGCATCCCGCATCCCCGCGGCAGGGCTGGCCCCGGGTCCCCGCCGGGGCCTTTCCCTCCCTCCCAGCGGTGGCCGTGGCCGTGGCCCCCGGGTGTGCCGGGGCCGGTTGCTAGATGGAGCTGCAGCACCAGGAATGGGGCCGGTGGGCGCTGCAGGGCACAGTCGTCGTCGTCCCCCCCCCCCCCCCTCCCCGCACTGTCCTTCAGGATTGTTTTTATGAAAATAAATGGAGGCAATGAAGAAATATCATTATAGGGCAAAAGCGTTGGATGCTATGAAAAGTTAAATAACACTTTTTCTTCGAGCCTGCGCACCGCTTGACAAGAGACAGTCCCTGTCCCGCGCAACGCGCAGTCAGACCCCACCAGCCCCAACCTCAGGCCCCTCCGGACCCGCATGGCCCCGCAGTGGGAAGGAGGGCACAAAGCTGAGGAGGAGCCTCTGGGCGCACGGTTGGCCATAAGCCCACAAACACGGTCACCGAAGTACCCTGAGAAGTGGTTCAACCAGACATGGAAACGTGGTGGGAAGAACATGGGGGTTGGACTAGATGACCTTTAAAGGTCCCTTCCAACCCACACCATGCTTTGATTCCGAAAAAGCAGCCAGCACCTAACGGAAAGCCCTCCGAGCTGGTCCATGAAGCTTCCTCCTGACCCCGGGTACCGCTGGGGGAAGAGGTCTGGCCAGAAAGACTCTCTGAGATGGGATGGAGAGGTCACTGAGGTGATGCCAAATGCGAAGGTTTTGGTGGACAAGCCAGGAGAGCAGGAGGCAAAGGAACGCCAGGAAGCATGCTCAAGGTGACGAGGAGATGGCTACACAGACCAGCAGGTACCATGGGATAACGGCAGCGCTTCCTGGGACACGCCACCCACTCCTGCAGCGATGCTCACCGGCACACACCCGGACTCTGAAGGACATTGTGCATGTGAACCCAGTGCTGGTAATCACTCAGCTCACAAACGAAGTAATTAAAGATCGGACTCTGCGAGCATTGTGCACGCGCAATTCCCTGGAGCCCCGGGCTGCAGCCTGTGACAATAGCGCGGTGCCACCTTGCTAACCCGTGACACCAGACAGGCGGATCGATCGGTTGATCTCCAATACAAATAGTGTGTGAGGGGGAGAAAAACTAAGGCTCTAAAAATATGCAGATATCAGTAAATGAATAATGACACGTGGCTGCGGCGGGGTGAGAACTGACAAAGAGGAAATGCAAGTGCCGCTCATTGATCATAAATATTAATTTATTAATAAAATGGTTTTAGATCAAACATATTACATATTACCATGTCTTCCCACTTCTAGTTTTCTGCCAAGTTGCTTGCGGGTGTTCAACCCACCTCAGCCACGGTTTTGGTCGGGTATGGTAAGGACTCTGTAACCTCTGAGTGGATATACCCACTGTGTACAATGGTTATTTTTATTGGCCTGGTGCCTGCAATCCTAGCACTCTATTTAATGTGTCTTTGCTTTCTTCAGCTACCCAAGTTCATCTACTTGCACGTCAAAATTAATCGAAATAATTTTTTCTTGCAAATGATTAGATATTTTCCAGGAAATCACATCCTGGATCCACCCTGCTGACAGTCGGCTTGAAGGACGACGACTGGTTTGTGCTAAACGCAGCGGACGAACAGACATTGCTTGTCTGGGGCTCATTAGGGGACAGCCTCGCACCTACCTGGCTGCACGTTTGTGATCCACAGGCTGCTGAATTGCATTTGGCAAGAGGGAAGACCTGTTAGCCTTTGTCAACCTTCGCCGGGTTAGTTAATACTAGGAATAAAAAAAAAAATAAAAAAAAAAATCGCAGGGAAGTAAAGGTTCTGGGCTGCGAAACAGCTGCAGAATTGAACCAAGTCCAAACCTGTAGGAAAGATTGATGCTCACATAAACAATTACAGCTGTAGCTTAAGTGTTCCGTGATAAGCAATGGTACATATCAGCCTTTCACTTGCTGTTTCTGTAATAAAGTTGTTATAGCTACATTAATTAATCTAAGGGCACTTTAAGCATCGTTTTATCCATCCACCTCTCTGAGGAAGCAGTACCTCTGGAGTTCTTAATAAAATAATAAATAATAGCAATATAAACTCTCGGCTGTTCCCAGCTCCTCCAAGACAGCTAAAAGAAGTCGCCGTAGCCCCCACAAACACCGCTCCGGCTGCGTCCTCGCCCTGACCTCGGGATGGATTAATAGAGCCTATGATTTATTCCTTCCAAGAATATTCTTTTAAATAACACTGCCACGCACTCAGCTGGTGCCGCTTTGCAGAAGAGCACGCTGGAGAAGGTTTTGATGCATTCGCATCACTTCTGTAAAGATAATTTGCACAAGAAGAGCTCATCGGCAGCGCGCGGACGCACGCGAGCGGCAGGAATTTGGACGGAGCTGGTGAACTGTTAGTATTTACAGGACTAATCAGCACTTTCTTTAATTTTTTTTTTTTTTTTCTTAAATGGAACACTTTTCCAACAGAAAAATGCCATCTGGCCATAATTAAAACATCTTGTAGGGACCCGCTGGTTTTTGTTGCCCCTTTCCGACAAAACCCAGGCTGATTTCGCAGGACCCCCCCCGAGCTGCCCAGCTCTGCCCCGGCATCGCCGGTGCGTCCGTGGCTGCAGCCAGCTTTCCCAGGGCCCGCACGTGGGGCCGTGGTGTGTCCCCCGATGCTTGGCCCCACGGCGCTGCCCAGCGCTGCATCTTGTGAGAGGGCCCTGGCACCAAAAAAAAAACCCACCCCAAAAACTTCCTTTTTTTGTTCCATGTGGAAAAGCATTTGGATGTGAAAACCGGTTCCTGAGATGAACCATATATTTCAGCCTTGCCAGCATGATTGCTTCAGCCACCACGGATTTAGGCAAAAGCAAAACACAAAAACCCCACACCACAAAAAAAAAACCAACCAAACAAAAAAACCCCACTCATTTGTTCAAATTTTCAAGACATCAATACCATAACTTCTTTCCAAAAACAAAATTAAAAAAAAAATGAACGAAATGAACGAAAGCTTAGGTTTTCAACGAAGGCTGTATGCTGGATGCTCAGCCCAGCCACGGCTCAGTTCCCAAAATCTGACCCAGAGTCAGGAGATGCTCGTGCCGCCTGTGGTAGCCAGAGCGCCTTATTCCTGGCTGTGGGTCTCTCTGCGCTAGGTGAGAGGGGACACTACGACACTGCGGTTCGACAGCCTTAGTTACAGGCTGTTACTATGAAAAAAAAAGTCATTAACAAAAATGACAATGGGAAAAGTCCCTGGGTTGTGGATGAGCACCGCTCGCTCCTGCCTCCTCCCTGCCCTCCAGCGCTTCCTTATCCCTGTGCAAGATTTTTTTTCTTTCATTTCCATGGCAAAAGCAAGGATTTGCGGGGCTCACTCTCGACAGAGCAACGACCCTCCGGTCTGCCTCGCGCCTGAGCATCCCCGCTGGCGGAGGGGCACGGAGGGGTGCAATCCTGCTCCCCAGCACCTGCAACGCCCCCGCAGCGCTGCGGGATCCCCCGGCGGCAGCAGGATGGTGGCCAGGGAATGGCTGGGATGGACACCGAAACCGCTCACCGATGGCAGCACCTCCATCCACCCCACCAACCGCGGGCAAAAGCCCAGAATTCAAAAATGGAACCAGTGGCTGCCTGCTTTTGCCCAAATCGGCCAGAATACCAATACCACCATGCTTTACTAAAGATTTATTTACTTTTTTTAAATCCTCCTGAATAATAAGTGCGATGCACTGTCATCTCCAGTGCTGTCCCTGACAGCTCCTGGTGCCCGAGGTCCCTAGCTGCCCATTTCACCTACGCTCATTTCGAGCGCCCTCCTCTTGATGCTGCTGCGGGACGAGCTGACCCCGACGGGACGCGAAGGGCTGCGTGTTCACGGTGCTCCTCGCCGGAGGGGCCGGCAGCTTCCCCAGCTCCCGAGGGCGGTGCTTTCCAGCACTGTGAAGCCTGGATGTTTTATCTCAAAATTTTTGCTACTGAGTGGGAGCGAAGAAAAAAATAAATGGGGGGGGGGGGGAGAAGGGAATCAGAAAATGTGAACGTATTTTTTTTAATCATTAAAAATATCGCACACCGCTCCGCAGCTCCTAGGCTCCTCGGCACTCGGGCCTCCTGGCTGCCTTTTCCTGACTCCCAGTGGTAATTCCTCCCTTTCGGTCCCAAATAAATCTTCTGACAACCATCAGTCACGCTCACCACGCAAGTACTTGCAGGCACGGGGGGAAGTGAGAGCATCCACACAAGTTACACTTAAACCATTGTTTTGCCTTCTTTTGAGAGTCCTAATTGGGAGAGAATTGCTCGGGGTACCTACTGACCCAGAAAGGCACAAAATTTCAATATGAACTGTTAATATATGCTTCTTCACAGTGGGAACCTCATCCCAAAAAGCAGTTTTTTGAAAAAGATTTTGGTGTTTTTTTTGGGTTTTTGTTTTTTTGTTTTTTTTTGGTTTTTTTTTTCTTTCTTCCCCCAGCTCAGAGGAGCGCAGTGGGGCCAGGCCGGGCAGGAACGCTGCCCTTTTTGGGGGTACATGGGGCAGAGCCCCCCACCTCGCAGAGCACGGTCCAGCCTGGGCTGAGTGCTCGGGGGGGGTCCCGGCCGGGGGGGTCCCCGGGGTCCCCGCAGCGCTAGATGGCATTGTTAGACCGGCGCCGCGCCCAGACCCAAATTAGTAGACAATTATCCTTCTTCCAATCCTCCTTTTATGTGATGAAACCGGTTACTTATAGCCCGCAGGATAAATTCTATAGGGTGCCTGACTCAGTCAGGGCTGTTTCTTCACAGGCTCTCTCTTCCCAGCTTTCACCTCAATCTGTCATACAGATTTGACACTGCATCGTTCCAACAGTGCTCAGAAATGACATGTATATAATGTGGAATATTGTGCACATTTACAGCCAGGATTTTTTCCCCTTAAAACATTGCTTGCTATATTCTGGCAGTCGTTGTTCTGGAAATAAAATAAAATTAAAGAGGGGAAAAAAAGAAAACCAAGCACAGGGTTCTTTTCTTTTGGTGTATTGTGACCGTCTTAAAGAAAAACTTTTATTTAGATGCTAATGCTATGCAGGACAAAGTGCATTTGATTTTTAGGGGAGGTTGTTAGTGCTTACAATTGTCCAGCAGTTCCACGCTAATTAAAGAGAAGACGCTGCAGCGCAACAGCACGCACTGCGTGCACTCGGAGCAGGGCGTTTTTATGATTCTGTTCCATTAACGCTCCAGATTATAAATCAAATCAACTAGCATTTCTATTTAAAAAAAAAAAAAAAAAAAAAAAAGAGTCCTTTTAAAAGAGCAAGAAGACCAGTTCAGGAAGTGTGACAACCCTTTTCCTCGAGTGGATTAAACACATAACGGCAGCTTTGTTTTCTGGTGCTGCCTCTATAATCATCCTTTTCCTGCCCTATAATAATAATCACGGACTAAGTTCAATTATTTCATTCAAGAAAACAAAAGAAAAGTCACGATTAAATGTGAATGACTTCACAATTCCGTTCCAATTGTGGGTGAGCATCGCTCTAATTCAACGTCTGGTTAAAAAGCAGGATTTCAGCAATATCAACAGGAATGCCTCCTTCCACGATGCCTACATATGGCAAACACACAACTCTGTGTATACACACGCCTGTGATGTATAGAAACACGCGCAGGTGGCAGCGAGACCGACAGCAGCGGCACATCCCTCCCCGCCACGTTCCGTGGGCTTGCAGGATTTCTGCCGTCACGTCGCTGCGGCCCCCACGGAGCAGCGCAGCCCCCGTGCCCCACCCCGTGCCGTTCCTCAGGCTGCCGATGTATTGGGGTTGCTTCCTTTTTTATATTTTTTTTTTTTTCCTCTCCCTCTCCCCTCCCTCCCTCCCCCCCCCCCACCCCCCTTTTAATATCTTTTGTGCGGCAGTTTGCGATCCGCGCCGTGAGCTCCGCAGTCCCGCGGCGGGGGCTGCGCCAGCCCCTTCCCCGCTTCCCCCGGCAGGCGCTTTGCGTCCATCCCTCCCTCCAGTGGATAAAACAGCGGCCCTGACAAGGGGGCATTACAGAGTTAAGCCTTGGGAATAAACTTTTAAATGAAGAAGGGTGTGTTAGAGACAGAGATATTTCCTCGTTAAGGCGAAAGAGGGGCTGCGCAGGTGACCCTGGGCTCCCTTCGAGTGCCCGGCCACGGGGGAGCGGATCCAGCCCAGCCGCCGGGCGGATCGCCGGAGCCCTGTCGGGGTCTGGAGAGGGGAAAAAAACCCCAAACCAAACCTAAAAGCTAAGATACATTATCACTGTTAGAAAGGAAAAGGAGATTGTCACTTTTCTACTAATTGCAGTACCCAGCGAGAAATAAAGGTCCCGTGTTGCGGTCGGAGACGGCGAACACCCGGTTTGTGCCGGCCCACGACACGGCTCCCAACAACCACGCAGGGTCTCAGCAAGAGCGAAGGAGCTTTCAAAACTGCAATGACATTGCTAAAGTCCTTCTTTTAAGCTTTGTTTTTAATACTCAGCGCAAGAATCACAGAAGGCCACGTGGTTGCGAGTTGTCAGGCTTCCTCCGTGCGCTTTGTAAACAAAACCAGAAGCAAAGCGGGTTCCTGCTACCAAAACCAGGCACTTCACCTGCAGTTATCTAGGAATAACAAAAATGTGCATTGCTAGCCATAACTCACCGCTGTTTATACCTGATTTTATTTTTATTTACATAAAAACTTGCGATCCGGCAACGGACTGTGATTTTTCCCTTTCTGTTTTACGGGGTTATTTGGGATTTTAAACCCCTGGCTGTGCCGGGAGCCCCGGGCAGAACTTTCTCCCGTTCTCTACCACCGCTGCCTTTCTCCCTGCAGGAAAAATTAAACCTAGTGCTTGCCTTTAAAATCATCCCGCTCTTTTCGCTCCCACGCTCCGCTCTCCAATTTCAGTCTTAAAAGCTTGAAGAAAAAAAGAAAAACAGACAACCTCGTTGGGAATGGGGGTCCTCAGGCCGGTGCGACCCCATCCCTCCCCAGACCCTGCGGCCGGGCTGCATCCCTGCCCGACCCGCTCTGACAAACCTTTCCACCGCCTCCCCCAAACTCAGGGCCCTGTTTTTAAAGAAATTACAGCCGCTGCGGCTATTATTCACCTGGGCACATGCCTCACGCTTTCCCCACTCGCCAGGAAAGTCGAGGGGGAGCAAAGGGAGCGGTGCCGGGCGGCCCGAGGGTGCGGGAAGGGTTGGATCCCAACTGGCCGAGGGAGCAGCGAACAGCATCTTTAATTCTGGAACTCGAGAGGGGTAGTGGTGGTGGTGGAGAAGATCCTGCACATCATTTATTTATGGCTTCTCATGGCCATAGCACAAATTAATCAGCTCTGATAGTGCCCGTGAAGCCAGTGGTTGTTGCTGCAGGGGGATGGCGCTTGCTCTCTTACACACTGCAAAGCAAAGTTTTCATCACCACATTCAAAGGGGCACCGTCATTCTGTGCCACTTCATTCATTCCAGTTTAGCCCAGAGTAATGCAAGTTTGGTTCAGACAGTCTGAAGATGTTTATTTTTTACTTCAAGATTTGTCATGGGTGGCAGAGAAATAAAAGCCACATACGGACTCAGCTGCTGTGGAACTGTGTAGGGAATTATTTTAACTGTAACTGTAAAAGCCCCGCTCTGGCATTCTGTTTGCTTTTCATTAGAAACTTCATTCCTGCTTAAAAATAACATCGTGGGTTCATTGTGCCTTAGAGGGATGGAGCGAGGGAACGAGGGACTGTTCACAGAAATCCTCACTTATGAAAACTAACATTTTAAGTTCTGCCGCTTGATAACTTCCCTGAGCAGCCCAAAGTAGTTGTTTTCATGTAGGAAGCTTTAAATGCTTGTAAACCTCCCACTCCCTTCACCAGCCCCCAGCTGTGCTCACTGTCAGCGGGAGAACCTGAGCTGGGTTCTTCCGAAAATAAACCCTGGGGCTGGCGGCAAGCTGGGGCCAAGGCTGCAGCCATCAAGCCTTCCCCAGCCCGTAATTCCTTATTTCAGGGGCAGGGATTGGGGGGAGCTCCTCAGGCAAGACAAAATAAGTTGTCTTGCCTCAATCAGCTGGTGCTGGTTCGTAAGGCGTCCCACCAGCCCGCACCCAGCGGCTCCAGCAGCCCTCTCCCGAGCACCGGTCCCCCCTTGGAGAGGGGATGGCTGCACGGAGGGAGCCCTCGCAGAGTCTCTGCCCGCAACAATAAATAGCAGCTTGAATACTGGAGTATTTGCAGCGGTTGTCAACACGCGGTGTCTCTTCCAGCACTGGGTACAAGTTACGGGCAAATGTTGATTTTCTGATGGGGCTGCTGCACTCGAGCGGCGACGACTCGTGTACGAGTAAACACCTATCACCCATCAAAAGCATCTCTGGAGCGCCCACCAATCACCATAGTAACTGAGAACCAATTACAGTAATTAAGATTCACATGGAGTTGTCCCTTATAATCAGAAGCTATTCTAATTTTTAATTTATTTATTTATAGGTGCCTCTGGTGCTCGCAGCCGCCACCGAGCCCCGGCGATGCGCCAGCATGCTTCCCACCGAGGTGCTGCAACCTTTCGCATTTAAAGGTCGCAGGGAAAGCCTACGGCGAGGAGGGGAAGGGGTACCACCGCCAACCCTGGGGACAAAGGCACCCCAAGCACGAAGTAGCCACCTGAATGCCCCCAACCCTCTCCAGGGCATTATACCCAGGAGGGTGCAGAGGAGCCGGTGATGCTCGGGGCGCTCATGCCCATCCCGGCCGCCTGTCACCGCAGGAGCGATGGCAGGAGCTGGCCCCAGCCTTTCGAGCTGTCACTCGGCGGGATCCCCGGCAGATTGGCAGCCGGCAGACTGGGGTGGCTAAGCAGCCTGCCAAGCCAGCGGAGCCGAAACGAGGCAGTTGTGCAAAAAATTCCCCGCTCTGAAGCCAATATACCTACTTTTTATTTATTTATTTTTAAATGCACACTATCAACGGTGGCAGCAGCATTGTAGGGGCTGCGGCAGGGTAGTACATGAGAGGCTGTGACAGCATTTTCCTTTACATTTGAAGCATGCATATAGCAGGGGAAAATTCAAGGTTAGTGCGCACCTCCCTTCCCAACTGCCTAATTTTGCTGTTATCAGGCAGTGTAACGGCATCAGACACCTGAAAATTACAAAATAAAAAAAAAACCCAAAAGGACTGTCTTATTATTACCATTTGATATTTTTTTTCCTGTAGTGTTTGTTAAAGGTATCAGCACACTTATGTTAGATAATTTGACCCCATTTTCTGTCGCCAGGCACAAATTGGATATGGAGATAAAGCAGTAAAAATAGTTACTGAATTTATTCTGCACAGTGAATGTCTCAATAAAAAAAAAGAAAAAAGACCTTAAGAATCCTGTATATAAATAAAAAAGCATGCCATAAGTCAAAATGTTGTATTATTTAAAAAAAAAAAAAAAAAGTAAGCATAGCAGGTATCTACTCCAAAATCCCCCATTAAAGATCCATTCCCCAGCCCCAAACGCCTCCTTCCACAGCGGTGAGTGGCACAAGAGACACTCCTGTTGCGTAAAGTCAAGTGGGGTTACGCTGGGTTACATTGCATCACTAGGCACAAGACATAACCACATGTAAAATGACATAATGCAAATTTCAACAAGATGTGGGTTTCCTCCTACATACTGAAATGCTTTCCAGAACCCGCGCGCTCTCTGGATGACGACTGAAGATCGGCGGTACCATGGGGGAGCACCGCATGTAGTAAAGCCTCTCCCTCGCTCAAGGTGGATCAATGGAAAGATGTTTTTATTAAAATATTAGCCTCTCCCTTTCCTTTAGTTCTATCATCCAGCCTGTCTTGTCTTTATCCAGTTGCAGACACCTACCCTGGGTAAGACCAGGAGCCACGCAGGTACAGCTCAGCGGATCTGTACACATGCGGAAACGTGCACTGCAGGTGGAATACCCATTTTCAAACCCACAGATGTGTAGGTTTGAAAATGGGTATTAGATAGATGTGTTTGTGATGATCCTAGATGCTCAAAGAGTTGTAATTATTAGAAAGCTAATTCTTCACCCTTTAGGAAAAATAATAAGAAGAAAGACAACCAAAATGCTTTTATCTACTAGATTAACCACGTCCCTGCCAGGGGCTCAGCATAGCCACAGGCATCACCCCTGAATGCGTCCACCTGCCTCAGGCTACATAACTCTCCGTAAAAATACGGTGAAAGCAACCCCAAGCCAACAAGAAAAGGACTAGGTGAAGAGCCAGAGCAATTTTCCTCACTCACAGCCATGCTAATCTACTCACATCCCAGCAGCTGAGCTGCTTTAGCCTCTTCTAAGCTAGCAAAGGCAAACTGCTGCCAGTAGTGATCATGCAAATGTGTAAATATTTATGAACTCGCAAGTTTTGAATATACAACCTTTATGGCTGTCAGTCTTCACGGTTATAGATCTTCTTGGCTTGCAGATTCACTTGTGAGCATGAGAACTTCCAAATTCCAAGCCTGGTAAGTCAGGACAGGTTTTCACGCCAGCCGCAACACACCACGTTCCACTCATTTTCACGAGGGTGGAAGGGACATGATGATAAACACCGCGGGAGCCCGCTGTCCCGACCAAACCCCACGTCTCTAGCCCATGAAATCTGCCTAGGAAAGAGTACTTCAAGCTCGTTTTTCTCATCAATACCAACACCACACTGGCTGCACGGACAGAAGGTCAATGTCCAGCTAATGCACTTCAGTGCTAACTGTGACCAATGAATACTAATTTAAAGGCATTTATAGACTTTCCAAGCCACTGCATAAGATTTGTACCCATTAAATTTCAGTCTTTCACCCAAATAACAGTCCTGCAAAGCAGAACCCATTGTCTCCCATGCACTGTTTCCCACATCTGTTATAACCCAATAAACCTCAGGCCAAAGTTCACTCTGTCCACAGGCAAGAACATGGTTTATCTATTTATTTTAAATAAGCCTCTCGTATTCCAGGTTTGTGAGCTCCAGTTTAGAATTACCAAAGAGAAAAGGAACAGCCATGGCTTGACTTCAGTATCTCAGCTGAGGAGCCAGAACTGACCTGCAGCCTGGTGAAACCTACTGCAGGTTTACATTTCAAGTTCAACCACAACTCAAGGAAAGATTATGAAAATAATAATAAAAAAACCCAAACAAGAACAAGTGAAACTCCTATTTATTTCCTTTAGTAAAAACGTGGAATTTTTCATTACTTGGGCACCTTGACTCTGTTGATTTACCTTAGGCAATAATAAACAAGTACTGCAAGGTATCATCCACCCCCTTGAAACACCAAGCCTAGACCACCAAAACAGGGCTCCAGGCAGACACCAATACACGGCAACGTCCCTCTTCAGGGTGCAGCCTAACAGGTACACTTGTGCACTTTTGAGACAAACTATCCTGAACTTCACTCAAGAGTTAGATGTTCTGATTACCTTCAGACAGTACATAATATCAGAGATATGGAGAAAGCGTGTTACTCACAAGAAATGAAATATCATGCTTTGATTTGGCCTAGCGTGTCAGATATTCCTTTTGAAAACCGTTACATATGTTTATCCTGGGGTTTTGCCAAGGCTGGGAAGTTGTTGAATATCTTTTATGTACCACTTGCCTACATTCAAGATGCCTGAGATTACTCCTATGCAGGCCTTTCATTGCTCATCATCTGGAATCGGGTCTGTGGGAAGAAAAACCACAAACTGCACCAAAATTATGGAGCCATTGAGGAGAAGCAAAACTCTGACTCTCTGAAGGCTTCAGTGCTAACACCTCTTAGTCCGTTTTGACTCATGCTCAAGTAGAAAGTCTCAAGACACAACTGCCACTGAAATGCAGCACATTTCCAAAGCAAGACCCCAGTTCAGAAACAACAGCTTTCAAGTCATCCCAATTCTGTTTTCTGCTTTTAAGCCAGCACAGAAATGTGCTATTAAACAGCAAGGGTAGAACTCACATAAAATCTCCTATCTGGAGATATTAAAAAGCTCACATGGTAAAGGTCAGGTCATTCCTGGCCACCCACAACCACCATGGGAACAAAACCAATACAGTACCTTTCATCCAGGGCTAAGACAAATGCCAGAAGAACAAATCTTGCTTTAACAACCCAGAATATTGGGTCTATAACATTTATAGTGCACCTGGCAGCCCATCAGATGGCAAAGCAGAGATCTGGTTGGTTGCCCTGCATTGGTCTATCCCCAAAGTAACAATGGGCAGGTGCATCTCGTTGCCTATCTGCTCACCCTACTGGGAAACCCTGGGGGGAAAAAAACAGCAGCTGAAGACCTGAAGACCATTGATTGCTTTTATTTTATTTCTCATTAGTTGTGATTCTTTATAGATACAGAAAATGTTGTTTTATAGGTCCAGCCACAAAGTTCATCTAACACAAACTCTCCTAAACCCACCTTAAAATGTTTTTCAAAAAAACTAAAACAGGGATAAGAAGGATGTACGAAACACCATTTTTGATTGTGTTTTTTTTTTTTCAAGCTTTAGGATCCCAGATTAATGACTTCATCTATATTTGATATGTCACACAACTAAGATGACAGCAGTACCTCTGTCAGTCCTTGTTGGGAGAAGGGACTCCACCAGGTAGAGCGTGAAAGATCTCTGAATTTGCACATAAAATGTAGAAGTGATAAAATGTAAACCAGACCTGTAGCCAGTTCTTTGCCTGGTTTAGGTTGAATTGCTGAAGGCCATGGAATGACTGTAGTCTGTGTCAGCAGAGCATCTGGCCTTTCTGCCCTGAGACCACTGCAGAGGGACGTCTGCTAGGGTGAGTCCGCTTTTCGTGGCTGATGCACGGTCCATGGTTGCCTGTGCCCCTTCTCAGTGAGGAGCTAATAGCAGACTCCTCTAGCAAGTTCTCATATTACTAAAACTTCATTACTTCATCAAAACATACACAAGAACATTTTCTGGTAGATGCTGAACTGCTGTAAATAATTATACGAGAGTATTCTTAGCAAATCAGTGAACAAAGCAGATCCCTGCCCATTTGCTGTGATCATGGATGTGCATTTCCCACATGCTACACGTTCTTCTTCCCCTGGTCTTACGGACTATCCTGGGTACCTGTGTGCTGAACAAGTAAGCAAGGCAGACTGTTTGTTCACTTACTCATTGTTTTCGACATAGAATTTACAAAGCACAAAATAATGAGCTTACACAATTGATGAAAAACAAGTCTTGGAGATTCACCTGAATGAAGATGTGACTCAAGACTTTGGCCTGACTCAAGATTTCATTTCCTCCCATACCTTGCGGTGTGTGCACTTGTATGAGAAGGGAACCAGGGGATCAAGGCTGCTGGACTTAGGATATTAATTTTTTTGGCAGAAATCTTGATCTCAAAGTGTACTGTGCAGTGTTACTTTGGATGCAGAGACATACCACCCTGTACTTCGGTAGGTCCATGGTGGTAAACTTCATCAGTGAAAAGAAATATTTTTGATGGATACATGGACAAAGTGCTGGACTAATCAAGCTGGTGAAGTGGCTGTAATTCACTGCTAAGGCCAAAATATGTATCATTTCTGACAGTGCAGAAAACACTTCCAGTTTTTTGTTTCTTCAGGCTGCTGTGCACTGGGTTAGGGGAAGTCATGCCTGGCTGGAGGAAGAGTCCTGTGAAGAAGTGGAAGGGTTTGGGGCTTTGCGGTGCTTGCAAGGTTAGCAGCTCCTTAGTATCATGCTAGTAATATAAGCAAGGAACATTTAAAGCTAATGAGAATAAACTGAGAATAGAAATTGTCTCAATGCATGAAATGCAATAGTTCTGCATTCCCTGCTGCTCATGCTCAGAAGAGGGCAACCCGGTCCTTCCTAGACGCCATGCAAATGTGTCGTGGCACTGCAGAGCAGCAGCCACGGCTCTGCATACACCACGTCCCACACATACCACTGGTATTTTTAAATTCAGAGGCTTGCATTTCTTACACCCTGCAAGGAAAAAAATAACTCGCTCTTGGTAGGAACGGAAACCCAGCGAAGGTCCTAGGTCTCACAAGCACCGCTTGTGCCGCTGAGCTTCCCAAAGACAGTGCTTCCGCATCCCAGGGCTGGGAGTGATGGCCATGAGCAGCCCCAAGACCTGCTCAGCTCCTGGCTGGTGGGGGACTGGGGACTGGGGGGACGTTGCATTCACCTCTAGAGAGCAGACTCTGCAGCTCTTGCTCAGCAGCTCCAGTGCTATGGTTGTGATGGACATTGCTGAGTTTCTGGGAAAAAGAAAGTTGTTCCCAAAAGTTGCCGGTTCATAACACAAAGTCTCTTAGATGGCAGTGTCCTGGGCAGGACACTCCAGGGACACCATAGGAAGGACCCGTAATACCTTGTACTTTTAGCCACCGTGAAGAACATCTTTTTTTTCCTAGCACTTATGGGAAAAATGTTGAAATGAATCTCTGCCTCCACTGAGCCACGTCAAAGAAGGTTAACCAGCTCAGGGGTAGCCTAGGCCCCTGTTAAGGATCAGCCTTACTATTAGCAATTTTTTCCCTAGCCCCGAAAACAATTTGTCTGGAAAAGGCTGTAAAATCTAGCCAGCCTGAAGTTAGCAAAACAAATGCCAGGGCTGCTCATCTAGTTCAATGTGTCTGCATGTCTGAAACCCTCAGCTCTTAGTATCTTGATTTGATTATCTTGATTATCAGCATCTGCTTTAGTGGCTTACACTATCAAACAGAAGACATCAGTTTAAATTATAGCAGCTGTCTTTTACCTCCTGACATAGCTGTCATGCCCAGACTGTGAGGAGGAGGATTGTAAAAGCAAAAGAGAGAAAGCAAAATAAAACTGCGTGTGTGCTGGAGTGTCCGATGCAGGAGGAAAAAGAGCTGAAGCCCTCAGAAACTGTGGCTTCGGAGTACCCTGGGAGAACCCATTTGGGAAGGTGATTTCCTGCAAGAATGATGAGATGTGGGAGCTTCTCTACACCTCCAAAGGAGGATGGAAACCTAACCATGGTGAGATGTCCAGAAAAATGTCCAACCACGCCAGTAGCCATTCATTTCTCATCTGGACACTTTTGCCTTTGGACAACTTCTCCAGGCTTAGGGAATTTTATATGTCAGCGCATGTCCTTTTAGTATTAATGGCTTTGCCACATTACTTGACGCTTCTCTTGCTAATTTCTTCACACTTGCAAGGGTTTGGAAAAGTCAGTTATGGAGAAGCAATTATGACGCAGATTAAGTATCAGACTTCTGTGGGCAGAGATGACAACGTTCCATCCTATATGTGGAGAAGAGCTGAAATTTATAGATAGAACCTGAATTTTTATCATATATTTTGTAACAAAGAGTATATGTCTCACTGGAGTTTGGGTGCCACAGCAAAAGAAATGTCAAATATTAATATCTGCAAAAATTCTTTTTCTGGTCCACAGATTGCTGTCTCCAATGGAGAACATGGTGAATACACAGATCTGGAGCTATTTCTGATGTTCGCTGGGGTTTTGGTTTTTTTCCAGACCCTTCAATTTGATCTCCTGTGGTAAGATATCCACAACTCTTAATTTTCATAGAATCATAATGGATGGAAGGGAACTTGAAGATCATCGAGTCCAAACATCAGCCTAACACGGCCAAAACCATCACTAAACCATGTCCCTCAACACCACATCTGCCCATCTTTTAAATACCCACAAGGGACGGCAACTCCACCACTTCCCTGAGCAGCCTGTTGAATTTTATTTTAATTTATTTTTATTTTTTTAAATTTTACTCAAGGTTTGTTCCTCTTTGCCGTTCTACTTTTGACTTCCTCTGCTTCGTTTTCCATAGCTCCCCACACTCTCTCGTCATATCATGTAATTATTTTTTTTTCCATAGTGCATGAAAACACTTACTTCCTGAAGGGATTGGTTATCATTAAAGTTACTCCAATAATTTCTCCTTGAAGGAATACAATACATTTGCTGCAGTGATTTCCAGCACTCATTTTGTGGCCAAAATTCGGGTTTGTGCCATACACATGGTCCGTCCTTCCCCTCTCACCAGGACGTACAATGCTCCCCAACCTGCTTGGGCCAGTCTCTCAACTCTAAAATTACAGACAGTCAGAGCACGGTCACTTGGGCAACCGTTCACACCAATCAAAACTACATAGTTTGAAACATCAAATACAGAATGCCATGTTCATTAAAAAGGTTTGCACAACCTCTACTGCTTCAGGTATGGCCATGTGAAGCACTCAAACAATTATGACGAATGATCGCTTTTATTGATAGTTTGTGAACAGACAGGAGAGCTAAAACCGACAAATCACTAGTGATGGATAATTCAGTGTATAAATGAAAGAAAAAAAAAAATTAAGGAAATTATTTTTATTAGATTTTAGAACAGACAAAAGTATTTTAAACATTGTTGGAGTTTTTTCTAAAGAACTAAAAAAGAAGTTTCTTATCTCAGGCTCTGTGTATTGCTGTCATATATTACAAACAAACCAACCAACCAATCCTGACAGTATTTCATCATGATGTGAGGAACCAAAGCATGAATCCAATATACCAGAGAAGGAGATTTGAGTTTGTTTCATGAAGTTTAAATAACTAATTGCTATTTAAGTACTTTAATTAAAATGGCATGAACTATAGTTTAAAATGCAGTTTAAAAGTCAATATTATTTCTCTGAAAGTCTAAAAACTGGCTATTTCAACAAACTTAGAAGATAAAATTTGTACCATGCAACAGAAGATATTTGGCAAAGCTGCTGTGTATTCAGAAAACTGAACCTGGATTTATTTTCCCTGAAATTTGTCCAACATTAACAGGACTGTAAATGTAAGGTTAGATTTTCCCATTGCATAACCGAATGAATTTGTAGTGAAGAAAGTGGCTGAAAAAAGACAGAAATCTGCAATGGGCAACTGAAAAATTATTCAGTTCTACCTGTTCCAGCTGTACTCCCTGCTCTCCCCTCCAACAGCAAGCACAGCGCTCAATGCCAAATGTCAATGCACGTTTCCAAGAGCGTATGATCCCTCTCAGTCCACAAGCTGAGGGGAGGGGTGAAATAAAAAGAAATACTGCGAGTACAAAATTGACTTGCATACTGGGAGCAGCACTCAGCAGCAAAGCCTCAGTGCCGCTACTTTCATTGTTGGGATTTAAATGGAGAAAAAGATACAGCTGAGCTGGTGCTTAAAGAAATTTGATCATCCTCAGCTGTTGTTAGTGTGAGATACACCAGAGAGGAAATTTGCAGCATCTCTGACACCTCATCAGAGATGCGAGAAGCTGCTGTAGACAGCAGTATAGATGTTTAACGAAGGCTTCCATTTCAAAACATCATTATAAACCTGCCTGTGTGTTGTGTTACAATAGAAAATGGACTTGCTTATACGTGGCGCTGTCAGGGACCGGCAGGAGCTGGAGGTGGGACAGCCCCAGGGACACAGCCCCCATGCCTCTTCCTGTCCCACCAAGAAATCCTGTGATGTCATGGATGGTCAAAAGGTCTACGAGGAGCTGGGATGCCCTTACACAGGGACAAATCACATTGCAGCATCCCACATAAAGATGATGCATTTTCAATGTAAGGGTCTAGAAAAACATTTCTGACAAGGGCAGCCCAATAGCAGCAAGACAGACAACGTATTTCAGCCCAGGGTTCTTTTCTTTATTTTCAGTATGTTGTCTCTGTCACTGAAAATTCAAATACCATGATGTGACCATTTTTCATACTTACTTTATAAACACCGGTTAATCCTCATGTAAGCGGTGAGGAGGTAGGTAAGGCTGAGTACCAGAGGTGGTGCACATTTAGTTGAGAGATGAAAGAGATCTCCCTGCCTGGTCCTACATTTAGGTTTAAAGTCGGCCAATTACCCACCCTGTCAATGCAACATTTTCTGTCTATCCAAAAGTTCTTCCTGAGCTTTTATCTGGGCGGCAGCCCCTGAGGAAGCCCCCACTGAGCCACAGGGCTGTTCCTGATGCCCTCCCTCGTGAAGGACTTCCCAGAGCACCCAGACAGGCTTTGTCACCTGAGCTGACCATCACAGCACCTTCCTAGAAAGCTTCATACAAGGGCAAACAGTTACAAACCTTCAGCAAACAGAGATTCCTCCTGTAAGGATTTTGATCCAAACCAGTGTTCATTTGCCTCAAAAGACAGTTTTGCTTTAAAGACCGATAACTGCATGAGAAGACGGGAAAGTTTCAGTCCTGTAAAACAGTCTTGGAGAGGTTCCTGCTGCTCATTAAAAGGTAAACTTTTCTTGGACTGTGTGTCATGTCAATCACTGCTTTTTTGCAGACCCAAAGCCTTTTTTTTTCCCCTCTGTTAGATGCTGTTATGATCTTCAAAGCCATATCAAAACAGTGTGTGTTCTGTGCTTTGATTTCCCCCACAGAGAATTCAAAGAGTACAGGGCTATTTGAGAGGGAGAAAGAGAGGCAGCATTTCAGATGCTCTGTGTGTGTTTGTTTTCCCATGTCTGTGAGTTGGGTAACCAGTGATTAATCCAGCCCTGCACGAGGGAAAGGCGAGCTCTGACTCCTCCACCACCAAGGCTGCTGGCTGCAGTGGTCTAGGCAGCAATTCACTCTCTGGTACCCAAAGTCATGTTTACTTCAAAAAAGAAAACGGTGACAAAGCACAAATCCAGTCTACTTGATAGAAACCATGACAGTTTCAGTCTTGCAAATGGAGGTTAACATATGTCCTGGTTTAACCCCAGCCAGCAATGAGGACCACGCAGTGGTTCGCTCACTCCCCCTAGTTGGCATGGGGGAGAGAATCAGAAGAGTAAAAGTGAGAAAAAACTCGTGGGTTGAGCTAAAAGTAGTTTAATAGGTAGAGTTAAAGCCGTGCACAGAAGCAAAGAAACACAAGGAATTCATTCCCTGCTCCCCATGGGCAGGTGGGCATTCAGCCATCTCCAGGACTGCAGGGCTCCAGCACGCGTAACGGTGACTTGGGAAGACAAATGCCATCACTCCGAACATCCCCCCCTTCCGTCTTTTTCCCCTGGGTTTATACCCTGAGCACGATGCCATATGGCGTGGAACATCCCTTTGGTTAGTTGGGGTCGGCTGTCCCAGCTGTGTCCCCTCCCAGCTCCTTGAGCCCCCCAGACTGCTCGCTGGTGGGGCGGTGTGAGGAGCAGAAAAGACCTTGAGAGCTCAGCAACAACCAAACCCACCGGTGTGCTACCAGCACTATTCTCATCCCAAACCCAAACCACAGCACTACACCAGCTGCTAGCAAGAAAGTCAGCCCCATCCCAGCTGAAACCACGACAATACGTTGGTGAACAGAGCCAATCCTTAAATGAACCATGTTTCAATAACACGTCAGACAAAGGTGCACACATGCATGTGATTTCCATCATCAACAAAAATCCAGTTTAGGTTAAAGGTCAAATGGGAAACACCGAGGAGGCAGGTATGCGAAGCCCACTGATTTTTGATCTAAACCAGATCACATTGCCTAAAGGCGCTGAGGCAGTCCATAAATACCGGGTCAGTGGTGATCATTATAAAATAAACAAAACCACAAATAAGTAATAGCAAAAAGTCAGGTTTCTGTACACAAAAACATGCACACACCAAAGCAAGAAATGAAGTAAACAAAAAATCCTCTACACAATCATGTAATAAAAAGGGTTTCTTGGGTCTTCAAACTGTAGATACAGTACGGGCCAAGGGATAATGCAGTAGACCAAGGAAGAAAACAGACACATGTCAGACAATATCTCACCTGCTGCAATACTTACTTGTTTCTCAGCAATCCCCGTGCCCAAATCCTCACATTCACAGTTTTCCTAGTAACTCTTCTCACCACATCTCAGGAGTCCCTCACTTACAACTTTGCCATTGCTCCAGTTTGTTGAAGACCGCAAACACATAGTTAAAGAGCTCATCTTCTAAATTTCCTAGTTTGCACAGATGTTATGCCCATCAGCTACCACGGTCTGGTGGTACTCACCACTCCTGGAGCTGGTTTCACTGGCAGATTCCAATATTACCCAGGAAAATGAGGCTTTACTCCTCTTTCCTTCTTCCAAAGCTACCCACAGTCTCACCTCCCCTGCCTTTCTTCTGCCTTCAGTTTAAAGTCCAGTCCCATATCACCCCAATCAGCCTATAATTTTTCCTTCTGATCTCGCCTTCTATCTTCATCAAATTTTGTTTATGCTGATTATGGTCACTACTGTTTTCTTCCTGACACCCTCAGCGTGCTATTAAAAGTTTATTTACAGGCCTATTGATGAATGCATCATGTTTACAGGCCTATTGATGAATGCATAACAACGTGAACTGAAGCGCAACAGAAAGTTTATATCTTCCTATTTTATTTGATCTTGATAAAGTGAGGAAACAATTATCTTGTACAAAACACCTCCACACAGACTTTGTTTGTTTTGCACTTGTATGTTATAGACTTAAAGACTTATATGGTCCTTATTTGCGGCCTTCCAGTACCTAAAGGGGGTCTACAGGAGAGCTGGGGAAGGACTTTTTACAATGGCATGGAGCGATGGGATGAGGGGGGATGGCTTCAAACTGGAAGAGGGGAGATTGAGATGAGATGTGAGGAAGAAATTCTCTCCTCTGAGGGTGGTGAGCCCCTGGCGCAGGCTGCCCCGAGAAGCTGTGGCTGCCCCATCCCTGGAGGTGTCCAAGGCCGGGTTGGACGGGGCTGGGAGCACCCTGGGCTGGGGGGAGGTGTCCCTGCCCAGGGCAGGGGGGTGGAACTGAATGATCTTCAAAGTCCCTTCCAACCTAAACCGTACTATGTTTCTATGATTCCTAGATCATCTTTATGCTTCCTGCAAAATATGTAGCCTATAGATTTTTTCCCACTGAAAAATTCCTCCCGGCGGCGCACTGAAAGCAGCAGATCAGACGATGGTGATGACCGTCCATGTAGGCACCAGCTGTACGGAGCCACCACTGCTCTTACTGCCGTCAGTCTGAGCACTGACCAGGGAACAGGGACCATCATTGCCTAGCTGCTGCACAGAAAGTGAAATGGGGCAGAGTGGTAGTGTTTTGCAGGGCTAATGTTTCTAATTGATGAAATAATAGTAACAGCTCTCCAAAGAAAACTTCATTCTTAAAATCTACATCTTCTTGTGATTCTGGAGTAACATCAATGAAATCAGACTTCAGCTCTCTGCACTGAGCAACGGTAGAGGTACAGACATATGCTACGGAAACACCCAACTCTTCGATGAGAGAAACGTCCCTGAGCACTCGTAATAACTGTGTCTGCAACGGGAGATCCAGAAACCAGGCTGCACCCCAAAGCGGATTTCATAAATCCCCATAAAGCACTACATTTCTTTGTTTTTCCTCTAAAATAGTTCCTGGCAGATTTTTTTTTTTTTTTAACCTTTTAAAACTTTTTTCTAGCAGACTTGGATTCCGAGTGTGCACATTCCACTGCCTTTTGCCTCAGAGAGAAGTGGGTTTATTTATTTATTAAAGGATTTATTTATGTATTTTCACAGTATAGCCCAATTAAACTTGACAGCTTATTCACAATGGATTCCTGCCCGATGGCAGCTGAGACACATTACATTAAGAAAGACAGCATAATAAAGAATATAACTAGCCGAATTAGCTATCAGTATATTTTGTGCTCCTTTGTTTATGGTTTTCGCCATCTGATATTCGCAAATCTTACATTTGGGGACAGGGAGGCATGTTCTGTGCATGCCACGTAACTTGATGTTTAAGCAGCTGGCATTCCTCCATACATTATACGTTAAAATCACACAGAGATGCGCGCACACCTTATTAATATTGACACGTCTTCATTACGAATAGTAGACGCCTTCTCCCTCCCTCTCCTTGCAGGCTGCCCGTGGTGACGGTGACCAGACACATTTCTGGAAGGGGCCAACTCTTTGGGGGGATGTTCCCCTGTCTACTCTGGTCTTGCCCAGCGTTGGCTCCTCCGGACATGCCTCTGCCCCAGCTCCTGGGGCCAATAAGCTGCTTCTGTGCAATTCTTTTAATTCTTTTTTTTTTTTTCTCCCTTTTTCACCTGGAATTATGCAATATGGAAGTAAGTAAAGTCTTACCGCTGTAATAACCGAGTCAGGGTGTTATCTGTGGTGCCTCGTCTCAAGTAGAGCAGGGCAGGGTTTGGGTGGTTCCTCAATCCCAACGGAGACCCCTCCTGCCTTACAGGGCATCCCTGCCACCCGCGGGTGCGGGTCCCCCGGCTCAGCCCTTGGGGATGGATGCGTGCCCGCGGGAGGGCTGGGGGCTGCTGCTCCGGTGGATGCTGGGGGAATGTATCCACAGGAGTACACCGACTTCAGAAAATGCAAACAAATATCGCACGGATGAGAGAGCGCAGAGAAGAGCATTGTGAACGCTTACAAAGTAATATTAATTGAAACAGCTACTCGTGCTGAAGGAAAATCTGCTGAGTACACTGGATGCTCTCCCCCATAACAATACTCATGTGGAAGAACTTAAGACACTTTCTTTTTTCTTTTCTCTTTGTGGACTAGAATTTGAAACATAGGAGATTCCAATGTCACATAATTCTTCTTATCGCGTAGCTGGAAGCAGAACATTGCTCCATGGCATCGCACTTAATAGAGCCGAGGAAGAGTTTTTCCTGGGTAAATACTCAGTCTTAAATTCGAATGCAAGATGCTGGAACTTCAACCTGTTTTTAAACCTTACTGCAAGAACAGACTTACCCTAAAGCATGCAGACCAACATAAAGCTCAGCTCTCGCCCGAACGCTCTGCCGGGCCATCACTGTCCCACCAGCCTTCCCGCAGCATTGGGCTGGGAGCCCGGCGTGGGGATCCTCACCTCTTCATCACACCAGAAAAATACTGCTGCAATGGGCCGAGCCTCTCTTTATCCACTTGCATTTTGAATTCATCATATTTACATCTATTAATGCTTCTCCTTCAGGGTAATCACAGGGGGGGATTAATTATACTCATCAGTTTAATTATGTCAGCTCTGAATTGCTTCACTTTTTAGCCTAAGCTGTAGTGTCCAGCCCAACAGCCACCCGAAGGACTGAACATGTGCATTTCACAGAGGTTTTTCTGTCTTTCCTTAAAATATGAATTTTGAGCATCTTTGATTCTTAACTTTCCATTTTCTTTGTGCCGGTGGTCTGGCAAGGAGCTTATTTCCCTTTTCAACATGGTCTCCCGCAGGTTACCAGTGCTGTACTGATCATGTTGCTCTTTCAGCATGAGGCTTTTCTTCTGCTCCCGTGTTTCCCCACTCGTCTCTGGGACTTGCTTTTCCAAAAGCCTTAATTATTTCTCTGCAGTTTCTGTCATCTGCTTCCTTTTAGAGGCAACCTCCTTCAAGTACACAGTCCTCATCCTTGCAGGATGCTCCCACAGACATCCCGCTCACTCAGGCCCAGCCAGGTTTTCTAATTAAGCAAATTGGCAGCACACATAACCCAGCCGCCGGCACGCCTTGCCACATGGCAGAAAAATCCCCAACTCTATTTCTCGTACTCCCATTGCCTTTTTCAGGGAGGATTCAAGGGATGTTAACTCATTTTTGAAGCAGCAATGCAGCCATGGGAGCTTTGGGACGTGCTCAAAGCAAGCTCAGGGGAGAGGTGGGGGATGGGGATAGACGTGGGGATGGGAATGGAGGTGGAGATGGAGACAAAGATGGAAGCACTCGCCCTGCTGCCACCCCAGCTCAGCCCTGGCTGCAAAAGGTTGCGGGGAACTCACCAAGCAGAGTTCTTGCAGGTGAGGTCCCTATTTTCCTCTTTGCCATGACTTATTGCAGTTGGGCCTTATCTTCATTATAGACAGTGCAGATAAAATGCATGAGAAAGAACTACCAGCAAGACAGCATTTAAATCGTGTTGAATGGAAGGATTCACTGCATCTTTTCAAATATAAAGAATTAGTAAAAAGAAAAATAGTACAGAGAGCACCATATTTTTTGGAAAAGCAGGATGACACATCCTTCTAGTACCTCAGTGCAACACTCAATAATATTGCTTTACAATCTAATTTCTATTGCTCCACTGGGAAACTACTTAGATACCGTACCTTCAGGATTGTTCTAATGATATTGATATTATCGGCATTGATATTAGTGTCAACTTTACATATCTCAGTGGTGAGAAATTCTTAACAATCATTTCACCAGAAATGTAACAGCATTAATTACAGAATCCCAGAGTGGTGGGGGTTGGCAGGGCCCTCTGGAGCTCCCCCAGCCCACCCCCTGCCACAGCAGGGGCACCTCCAGCAGTGGCACAGGACGGCGTCCAGGCGGGTTTGGGATGGCTCCAGAGTGGGAGACTCCCCCCCTCTCTGGGCAGCTGTGCCACTGCTCTGCCACCCGCACAGGGAAGAAGTCCCTCCTCAGGTTGAGATGGAACTGCCTATGGTCCAGTTTGTGCCCGTTCCCTCTTGTCCTGTCCCTGGGCACCACTGGAAAAAGACTGTTCCCATCCCCCTGGCACCCTCCCTTTGAGTATTGATAAGCATTGATCAGATCCCCCCTCAGTCTTCTCTTCTCCAGACTAAAAAGCCGCAAGTCCCTCAGCCTTTCCTCATCAGAGAGATGCTCCAATCCCCTCATCATCTCTGTAGCCCTTTGCTGGACCCTTTCCAGCAGTTAATTTCACATTAATTTTGTGAAGGCTCCCCAGAAGAAGACATTTCCTCCCCATTCCTGCTCCTGCCCAGGAAAGAGCCCCATGGCTGCTTTCCTCCTGCCCCTCTCCCTGGGTTGGATCCCCAGGAGGACAAACCTTGAAAGCCGGGTGACAGAGACCTGCAAAGAGCTGCTTCTGTACCCGAGCACTCCAAAAGGAATGTCTAACTCCATAACACTGTGTTCTCAGCAGCCTCCTAATCCTTGCAAGCAGTTTATGTCGCTACCCCTGTCAAACCTCTCTACCATCAATCACCAGTGGTATGCTTGCTTGATCAGTTTAAGAAACCAAATAGACTGGTCAGATCTGGACAGTTTCTTTATGGGGGACCAAGCTCTTTCCTGCTGCATAAATACCTTTTCTTCCCATGGGTAATGTGTTTTCTTTCAATTGTCCTGATGAAAAGAAAGGCTTTAAGGGAGAAGGACAACATTACAAAGGCAACCGACAACTTTTTAAGAGGTGAGTGGGTTACAAAATGATGAAGGGTGGTGGGTTTTTTCGCTGTTGGAATGATTTTGTTAAAAACATAAGCATTTTTGCAATAATAGATTTGATTCCCTCTTTGGCCTGAAAGGCCAACTCTTTCAATTTTAAGCCTTCTTTTGTTTCATCATGAGTTTACTTTTCCCCATTAGTTCTTAAAAAGAACCGTGTCGCACCACAGTAAGTGCCTGTGCTGACATCCAGGCTGATGGGAGCACAGACCTTTCTCCTCTCCATTGCGGTTTGGGCATGCCGCAGACTGGCACTGGGACAACGTCCCATCCCTGCCTGACCTGGCGCCAGGACTGCCAGGAAGACCAACCACTTTATACCCAGCAGTGCATTTTAATTACCTGAGGAGCAGCAGCAGTGCACGGGAATGAGCTGTGTTTTTCCTCAAGCTCCTTTTGCACGCTAAAGTCTGATGTTTTGTAGCAAGAAGCCTTGTTGTGACCCAAGCGCCGGCGGGTGGAGGGGGCTGCGGAGGCAGGGGCTGCCGTCACTGCGGTAGGCATGAGCTGCTTTGAGGATTTGATTGAAGATTGTGTTGAAGATCTGGAAGCAGCCAAGCAGGGGACGGGCACGCGGCAACCAGCTGCCGTGTCCTGCAGCAACATCTGGCCCAGCGGTGCAGGAAGAGAAGCCCAACAGATCCCACCACTCCCGAGACCTCAGTGAAATGCAGAGACAGGACTGCAGCCACTGGACTTTTAAAAAGAGAGATGTTTTTGTAGCTATTTAAAAATACATATGCACTTAACTCTTGCTCTCTGGAAAATAATGACTGCCCTCACCTCTCTGTAGTTGGTTGTGCTGGGAAAGCAAAACCCAACTGGATTTGTTTAGGGTCTTGGTTGCGTTACTGTGCATACGATGCGCGGGGAGCTCAGTGCGGGGCTGAAGGGGCCGGGTTGGGGTGGCCACCCGGGGCTGGCTGCAGCAACTAGAGAAACGGCCACCTATAGAAACCACCTTCTACACTATTTCCTTTCAGTGAAGTACCTTCATCTAAATATCTCCAGTTTTTGAAGACTTTCAAATGGAAATGCTGTAAGAAAAATCAATCCATCACCCTACCCAGGTTCCCAGAGCAGGGGCAATGCTACGTACACAACTGACACTTAAAGGACTCTATAGAGACTATACAGAGGTTTTATGGACGTAACACTTCAGGGAATATTAATTACTCCTTCAGCTGTCCTAGGTACAGAAAAGACAACTTTCTCCTAAACCAGATGATGCATGAACAAGCTTGAGAGTCTTTTACACCTTTCCACTACTCTTCTGCATTTTGCCAGCTAATTAGCTCCCAGGGAAGAAGATCCATTTTGGAAGTGATTTCTAACAGCTTTATTGTCTCCACAAACCCGACCCCAGGCACGTTGGCTGTTGGAGTGAGTGACAACCCACCCACGCTCATACGCAAAGGTGGCTCTCCAGCCTGGGCCCCGCTGCATGGCACCGGCCGTGCGTCCCGGCAGCACTAGGTGGTGTTGCAGAGTAGTTTTGCTCTAAATTAGTGAAAAGGCAAAGTTTTTTTGTACGGGTTTAATCTACTAACACTATTGCAGCCAGGTATGTTTGTATCAGCCAGCCTTCCCAAGACTTTAAAAGTTCATTCAAAACACGTTGCCCACAGGTTTGCCAACCGCTGGCCTCAGTGGGAGGAGGTGGTACCCGAGCATCCTCTGCTCCTCATGCACCTGGGCCCAGGAAGAAGGGTTACATATGTATACACATTAGTAATTTCCAGTAAACAAAACTTTATAGCCTCAGGGGGTTTTGAATCCAGTGTACCCAGATCCAGTGCTGAAAGGTTCCAGAGAGGACTCCTGGTACTCCAGGAATGTTCTACATGTCTAAGTTTAGGTTCATGGATGGATAAAAATTACTCACACTGCCTGACCTGGATGATCATCATCAGAACTCACCCCCAAAAGAAAGAAAATTTTAAATCAAGTTTTGCTATTCTCGGGATTTCCAAATCAAGCATCAAAACATTTCAAAATCATTTAACTATTTTGAAAGCTAAAAATATTGGCTGCTTCAAGGAGAATTTTTGTTTGGATGCATCCAGAAGAAATACACAACAAGCAAGGAAAGCTCATGCTACGTAAATTTGACTTTTCAAAAGCCCATGCGGTGTCAGCCACCTACAATGAATGTGGACATAGGAAACAAAAGGGAAATAATGATACTTGCTCTCTTTTGTGAAGTACGTTTTAATAAAAGCATTATGTAAGTGCTTAGCGGTACTAAGAGTGTTTATAGTGAAATAAATTGAAAATCCTGAATTATTTCAGTCCCTTGCAGTGCCACAAATTGAACGCAGTTTCTATTAAAGCACATCTCAGGAAAAAAAAAATTATTCTGTGATAGCTGGGTACCTACAAGATATTTATTAGAAGCATGCTTCTAGGAAATAATTCTCTCTGCCATAAACTCTAGACATTCTTGTGATTCACTGGATGGCTCAGCCTGGTACGCTCGGTCTTGACTAGTTGCAAGTAGTCAAACCTTGTGTCTGTTTCCATTTTTGTAGTAATAGGGTAATTTTAACTATAGTGCTTGTTCACAGTAGAAAATGTTCCTGTGGCATACAGCACTAAAACCTCCTACTGTGAAGATTTGGCACTTAGGCTATCACCATTAAAATCTTATTAATTCTAATTATTATGCCATTCCCTGAAGAATAAACCATGTTGCATCTTCATAAAGTACATAACGGGTACCTATTTCCGTGCTCTCTGTAATTCTAACACATGGTATTTGCTTTCACTCCCACTTTCTAACTCCTCTCCTTCCAGCTAGCTCTCTCAGCTGACACCGGCTTTCTGCTGAGCGACTTTCAGCCCTGGGGCCACCGCTGGATTTATGGATGTTTATGCACATTCCCACAGCAGAGTGTGGAAGAGGGTCTGGTGGGGTTTTTGGTTGGGGTTTGGTTGTTGGGTGGGGTTTTTTTCAGTGTCTTTGAGCATAATAGTATCCACGCCACAGACATTGCAAGACAGATTTTATGTGTATTTTTTTCCCCAGCTAAGGGTAAAACGTGAGTATCTCGGCCTCCCAGCCACACATGCGCCCAGGCTGCCCCAGCACTGCCTCACCCCCTGCCCCTGCGAGTTTGTCCCATCACAGGCACCTATAAGGAACGTATCTGGGAATTTCCTCAACTGCTAAAAACAAGTGACTTTTGATCATCAGATAGCAGAAAATATTGCTGGAAACTGTGCGTGCTCTGCTTTGACCTACAAAATGTTTCCATGTTATACATTTAAGTATAAAAGCATAAAACATATATATAGCTTATATTATTCTATCTGTATTTTATATATCCTTTCTAAATGAGCATATTATGCATATGCCAATTATGCATCTACCAATTCTCTGCATAATTTTAGGTGCATGAATAGCCCTGATGAAATTAGTGGACAGAGTTGAGAATACATTTAATTACTCTCCCGGCTCAGGCTTATTGTGCAAGGTAGAAACCTGACTACTCACCGCTCTAAACACAATTCCCTGAACTTTAAGTTCTATGGAGCCATCGGTTTTTCTTAAATCAGAGTTGCTTTTGTGCAACCAAGGGTTTTTTTTTTTTCCTTCTGACGGAGCATCTTAAGGCTGGGCAGGCGGGACTGGGGGCAGAGGCAGAGGCTGCATCCGCACTGGCCTCAGGAGCATCCCAACGCGGGGACCAGTCGTGCCCCATCCCGGCTCCCAGCTCCCGGGATGCCCTCTGCACTCAGAGCCCACAAAGACCAAACGAGTCCAGGCTTTACAAGGACCCAGAACAGATCTCAGCCGCCTGTTGTAAAATCTACATATGAAACACCCACGATATTTCTAAATCATCCTGTTTTTATGTAGCTGTAACACTTTGTCACACTGTACACTTCTATACGATATTGGTCTATACAGTGAATTAACAACACCTTTTGACAAAGTGCTATCTCCTGCCACCATCGCCGTGTGATAAAGGTACTTCTACATTTTTCATTATTCAAGCACACTCCCAAGCACCCAGAATGAGCAGTGAAATACTTAATGAGACATTTATCTAGTCTATGTATTTTACATTTTGCTGATAGTATAATGAGGCAGAGGTACTGAAATGAAACATCCCTAACATTTCACATAATTTTCCACTTCCACTCCACCATTTTTAGTATTGCTTTTGGGTTTTTCACTGTTCGATGTTTTGAACTTTATCATCACTATCAATAATCACTATGTCAAATGCAACACTCTGCTACGCTTTTTTGGCTGAAAGAATGCCTCACCATTTATCTTCAAGCATATTAGGAAGATGATTGCAGTCTAATAAATATAGCATCAATTTCTCATTCACTTTCAGTACCTCATGTAGATGTTTCCCACTATTGTTGCTGCATTTTCAGTTGCTCAAACCTTTATCAAAGCTATTAAAAATGTATTCTTTGCTGTTCCTAGGAAGTTTTTTATGCCTATTTATGCCTGTCTCTGCTTTCCGTAGAACCCAACACACTCGAGCACCAGAAGTTTTTGTGTCTTTAGTTTTTCAGTGATGTCCTAAATAAAGACAAACAAGATTTATGGGGAGATAGAGTTTATTAGACTAATTCAGACAGCTGAAAAGCAGCCAACTTGTTGGGCACACAAGTCCTCGTTTAAATCCCTGTAGTTAATGTAACTGTTTATGAATTGGTATTTTCTTTGACTGCTTCTTAATATTATTTATATTGATTGTACAGTTTATTTGTGCGACAATCCTAAAGAAGGTCAGAGAATATCCATACAACCATATATTTTACTTATACAACACTCTCATCCACACAAAGAGCACTGAAGATTTCCTTCGTGTGACAAATTATATTAAGTACTCACAACTATATCTGAACCTTTCTGAAACTGCCAGAATCTTTCAAAACTCACATGCCCACTATCTGCTTTTTTTCAGTGCATTTTCCTATGTTACAGGGTACAGTTTTATTTAGTACAGGCATATTTTCTGAATGTAGTCTTGTACAGGATAAGTAGATAGCCCTTCTGTGTGCCCTGTAAAACCCAATGGTATCTTTTGCTTTTTAAAAAGCTATGCTAAAGTATCTGCATTCATGCAGAACTATTATATTTTAACTTTTCCTAGAGTATCTTGGCCATTATTTAAAATTCTTTCCTCTGACAGATTAGTAATTTCTGTGGCTGACACCCAAAATCTCATGACCTGCTGAATCCCATGAGCACAGCAAGGCAAACAGAGGCATCACAATGCTGAAAAACTGGTTTTTCTTTGTGGTGTTCACACCAGAGGGACCACAGGAGCTCAACATTTCCTCTGTCCTAAGTCAAATATGAATAAATGCTTCTTCCCTGTTTTCAAAGAAACACAGACCACAGGCCCCACACCCTTCAAATCCACTGGAAGACAATAAGAAAGAATAAATGTGCACCAGAGTAAGAAGTCTGAAGAGTTTTTATATTGAAAATAAGTCTGGTTTTGTATCGAAAATAAGGGAGATTTGAATATTTAAATTTTTTATTCATGTATTACTCCCGCACAGGAATATTCCTACTGCACTCATTCTTTATTTAAAAATGATTAGAAGAAAATAACTTCTAAGAAAAAGGGAAAAGATGGTATCTCTGATTAAAATAATTAACTTCGTCTAGAATATTGCATTTATTTTCTATTATCCTGTTGTTTGGAAATATCCTTCAGCCTTGTCTCCCTATCTCTTGGTAAAAAACACATTAGTCTCCCTTTCTTTTTCTAATCTACTGGTACAAATATCAGCCTTATAAAAATGATTGCTTCTCCCCCTGGGAATCCTTCATAAGCCTGATGGCACCCTCTGGATTCGCCCATTTCCCAAATGTAATCCCATCCGCCCATAAAGCCCGTATCCTTTAATCCCATCCACCCATTCAGCTGAGCAGAATCGTCGAGGGCTTTGGCGTGGGGCGGCGAATTCCCTGGGCGAGCGCAGGAGCAGGCGGGGGGCGGCCGCAGCCCCCCCCCCCCTCCCAGTGCCGGGCAGGGCAATGATGCCTACGCACACCGTGCCCTTGTTTGCCCCGGGCAAAGGGCAGAACTCATATCCCTATCCTACTCCAGTAACGAGTTATAAGAAATTAAGCAGGGATGGGATGAAATAATTACTATGCACTGCAGTAATTAATGATATTGCTCTGCCAAGCAGTAGCTGTAGCAGCAGGGTAAGGCAGTGTGGAAGAAGGGAAAGGAGGTGCAAGATGCGGGGTGTAAGGGGAAAGGGAACGCGCCAGCCAGCTGTGTCCGCAGGACCGGGCTGTGCTGGTGTCATGTGAGCTCTGAGCCAGGACCGACAAAAAGCCCCCCTCCCTTCTAAAGTACTCCATAAAGTAAAGGGTAATATAGTAACTGACCACTTAAAACCACTATATACTTCTGGAAAACACAGAGCTTCTTCGACATCAGTATAAAAAATAAATTAAAAAACCCCACAAACAAAATAAACCAAACCATCAACCAAACCCCAAACCCAACAAAATTAATAAACCCCACAACAAAAACAGGCAGTACAGAGCAACTGGAAAACCTTCTCAAATTGCATCACGAGCTGTGAATAACAATGACCAAGATAATAATTTTTTCTGTCCTCAGCCTTCATAAGATAACACCGAGGTCTGGATCTGTAGTGAACCCGATTTTCACCTTTCTTTGTGCCAGAGAGCTGGTTTGCAGCACAGTGAACATTACACCACTTCAGAGTAGCTCATCGCCTTCCTACAAAGCCCCACCACGTTCCTCTGGAGCTTTACAGAGGTGCAGGAACCAATACTGACCAAGTCACGCCGAGTGCCCCGGCACAGGCGAAGCATGAAGAAACCTGTCTCGTCTAACCCAGTGCACGCCCTTACAAATCTGCCGTACATGTTACATGCAGAGAAAAGGCTTCCTTCGTTGGCAAGATCCTCACTATTTTGGTGTGAACCCAAGTCAATCGGCACATGGACATGTTCTTGGATGAGTGGGATGGGTTTCCAAAAGCCCACTTGCAGCTGGATGCAAAGCAACCCGATTATCAGTCATGCCTTTAAATAATCGAACTGCGGTGTACTTGTACAATCCAGTCTTAAAGAACCTCCAGGTGTATGTCCTGAAACATAAACTGCATGACACAGTCCTTCAAATAATTTTCTATCCACATAGAAAAGCCCAGCTCTAATTTTGGGGCGCTGTTTTTCTTCAATAACTGCAGTTTTTTCCTATAATAAGATCTACAGCTAAACAAAATTAATAGACCATGACTGGCCAAATTCAACATGCTTCTGCAATGGGGGTGCTTGAAAAGTTAAAATACTCCAGATGAATGAGATTGCCTTTGAAAAGTTCCAGTTCACCATTGGAGAAGGCCAGATTTTGTCGTTCTCGTCTGTCACATATGAAGGGGCCCAGCAATCTTCTAAACAACTTTTTAATCATTTGACACTTTCAACAAATGGATTTTACTATTTTTCTCATCATACATTTTCCACATACTGTGTCTGTACTTTCCATCCTGGTAAATAGATTATTAATCTTGTTAGCATAAAACGGACAGCTTTTGTAGCCTATTTTGAATACACTCCAATATAATGAATTATAACTAAAAATCCTGAAGCTCCCAGATGACAGGCAAAGATTACCACATCTGTGAGGTTCTGGTTATAAAAATGCAAGTTAATTTGCTGGCGTGTCATGTATTTAAGCGCACTGCTCATGTTTAAGTTTATTTGGTTATTTCCTAGTAATTTAGGTCAACCGAGTCAAATAATACAATGACACCGGACTGAAGTCTGGAAGGTTTTTCGCCTCCTGTCTTAGCCCTTCATCTTCAATTGTCAACACACTCCAAACTTCACTATCGCTGTCAGAATTGACATTGGAATCTGCAGCAGTATTTGTCTTAATCCAATATTTGTCTCATTCCCACTTCTTACTCTCAGTATTTGCCTTATTCCCGAGTGTTTTAATTTTTGTGTTTGTCATATGTCTTCCCTGTTCCCAAAGACTCATCTGATCTGGTTTCTTCTCATTGCATCTGTAAATGATGGTGCGGCGCATGCATGTGTAATGCGGGACACCGTGGAAGGCAGAATAACAGCTGGGAAGGGTTGGCCGGTGAATACTGAGCTGCCGAGGCACAGCTCCTGCTTCCACCAGCAGCCTTTGCTGCCCCCTTCTTGCTCTCCTCTTCCACTTGTCATGCTTTCTACATGCAGCTCGTGCACATGGACAACTCATTACCCAAGCCCTAATGAGACAGGCCAATAGGACCCCCATCCCAACAAGTACGGGAGCCCCAGAAAGTGCTCACTGGGCACAGGCGGAGCCCCAAGGGCAGGAAGAGAGAACGGCTGGGTGACTCTTAATAAATTTACGATGAGGACACCATTTCCTAATCATGGTGATCAAGTAACACCAGTTCAACAAGCCCCTGCCTTGTCTTCTCCATCCTACGTCTCCATCATTCCACTGAGGGAATGACATTTATCGCCCAAATCCAGCACATCAGCCAGGAAGGGGAGGAACAGCAAGAAAAAGAAAAAGAAAAAGACAAGGGAAGGAAAAGAGAGAGAGAGAGAGATAAAAAGAGGAAAGGGGGTGAAGGGAGGGAAGAAGAGGGGAAAGAGGCAAAGAGAGAAAGGAAGGATAAAGAGAGAAAAAATCCTTTACTCTTAAGTCATGACAAATGTAAGACTCAAAACAGATTTGTAGAATCATAGAATGGTTCAGGTTGGAAGGCACCTTAAAATTTGTCTAGTTCCACCCCCCTGCCCTGGGCAGGGACCCCTCCCCCCAGCCCAGGGTGCTCCCAGCCCCGTCCAACCCGGCCTTGGACACCTCCAGGGATGGGGCAGCCACAGCTTCTCAGGGCAGCCTGTGCCAGGGGTTCACCACCCTCACAGGCAACATCTAGGGAAAAAGCCAAAGGGGAAGGGGGAAGACAGACATAAAGAAAGAAGGAGATAGATGTCCCCAATCCACCTGTAAAAGGAAATCTCCAGATTAATAGGTTAAAGGCTGTACAGAAACTGGTAACTCAGGAAGCTGCAAGTTCCCGAGCAGAGGAAACCCAAGAACAAGGCGAACACCTTTGTGCTCTGGTGGCCCCAGCGAGAAGGTGGCTTTGGGGATGCCTCAGTTGGTTATACAGCCCTGTGGAGGGAAGCTGGTGACTTGGATGGAGATGTCAGACCACAGTAATGTGTCATTTGTGTAGGTCTGAACCTGTTAAAGCAGGCAGCGGGTGGTTAGAAGAAGACTCAAGTGCAATGGATATCATACAGCAGAATTAGTGCGTCTTCCCAGGGCTGGGCTGGAGTGGCGTTAGATGGACGGTACAGGCAGCAGCAGCACTGGGGTGTGGGCAGTTGTGTCCCACAGCGATGAGCTGTCACACAGACACATGCTGCTCTGGGAACACATCACAGTCAGCAAAACGGGGTAGACGAGCTTTGCTCCCACTCAACCCCTAACTTCACTCTGATGCCCAAAGTCCATTAATCCAGACACAAAGCAGAACATCTCATCTCACTGATTCTTCACGTAAACCCACGTAGTGAAAGGCTGACTTTTTGTCAAGGCTTGAAATATAAAAGGTATGTAATATCTGAGACGTTTATTTTACAGAACACATGCGTGCATCACTGACTTGACTCATGTTCACACATTTCTTGTGGGAATTGGCTCCTGTGGGAGTTGCTTCCCATAGATCTAAATCTGCTTCAGATCACCTGCGGAGGAGTCTGCTGGATTCCTCCACGCAAGGCTCTGATGGCATCACACTAGAAGAAACTGAGATTATGAATTTTGTGCCAAAACGCTATTAATTCTAAGTCTCCTACTCTGTTAAATCTGTGTCAGCTACCGCAGTAGTGATGTATAGTATGGGCTTTCAACCAAAATAAAAGGATCTTTGCTACCTTTTGTGTGATATGCCTTCTTGGTAAACCAGTCTATATGCCCAATTAGTTCCATCTCAGTTATTGGTTGTGTTATCATTATTATTTTATTATTGCAATTATTATTTCAGGGTTCTGCAATGTCTTCAAGAGGAAGGACATTCCCTTGAGTACAACAGTTACAGAATGAAAAGAAGGAGAGGGTGAGGGAATGGAGAAAAAAAGAAAGGGAGATGAGAACAGTAAAAAGAGTGAGCATCAGCCAGTGACTGCATCACAAAAAGACACAACATTTTACAAGACCCCCAACTTCGAGATACATACAAGAGGCACAGCAAACCTGTAGTACCTTTTAACTGCATTGCATAAGATACAGAAACTGCAGAGGGGGTAAATGTGGAGAGGGTCTGGTTCAGTGCTCGAACAAGATCTGACAGAAAGCACCTGGCTGCAGCAAACGCGCACGAGAGGGGAATGACAAGGTGGAGTAAAGCACTTGCAATAATTTATGCCACTTCGGTAAAAGGTACATATCCACAAATAGGAAGTTTAATCCGTAGTTTAGCCATAGCCTGGTGTTACTTGTTCCTGCTCAGTGTTTTTTAGGGTTCTCTATAGGGGTTTTGGGTGTTTGTGGTCTTGTACGACCTGAGACTGTCCCAGACGGTCCACAGGCACACTCCTGAACCCAACGCTCCTGCAGCGCCTCAGGGGACAGTCATCCCCGGGGGGAGACAACTCTCTGCAGGGCCAGCCCAGGACCCAACAGCGAATGTGCTGTGGTTTTGCTTGTTCACATTTTGTCAGGATTGTCGATGTTCTTGCAGATGTTTTTGCCTGAGCCCTGACTCTTAAAAAGTATTTTCCCAAAGTTTAATTCCATCTAGAATAGTCACTTTTGCTGTTGTCGATGTCAATTTGATGGAGAGAGAACCAAGCTCTTACAACGTATAATGCACTGAGCCTCCCGATGCTTCCCACGCCTGCTGCTGCCCACACTCACCTTAAACATTTCTGTCATTATAAGCATGAAACAGTGACTGTGCTAATGTGTTGACTTCTCTCCTTGAACTGGATGGATTTTTACTGCAGCTTTTTGGATTACTGAGCCCAAATGCTGCAGTAATAATAAAGAAGTATTCATGTTATTAGCTACTATTTTCCCCTTTGGATGTCATTTAATACCCTTTTCTCTCTCTCCCCTCCTCTCATCTGTCTCACTACAAATCATAGCTTGCTTTACATACTGAGAAGCAGGCTGAAGAGCTTGGCAGTGAGAATTAATTGACAGAAATGACAAAAAGACTTTTCTTCCTATATCTAAAATACTCCACAATTATTGCCAAACTGGAAGTTCTTTAGGAGTGTTTTCTTTAAAAAAAAAAATAATTTAAAAAAAATCAGAAATGACCTTAATAAACCAATGAAATTCTGCGCATCACTCCCTCTCTTCCTATTGAGAGAAGCAGCCCTGCCAGAATACACAGTACAATACGTCATGAAATCACATGCATAAAGCATTTCGAAAATCCTTCTTGGACAAGGTTTCTATTTAATTGGCTTAAAAAGCCACTCTTCTCCCCACACAGTCTTATGCAGAACCATCTGTGCAGGAATTAGCAGTCTGGATAAATAGTCTGTGAAGGAATTCGCCCTGCCTCGCGCGGCTGGACGTTGGGGAGCTGAGGTTCCAGCAGTTGTGCTGACCGCTGCGCTGAGCTCACCGAGGGCCGAGCAAATAAATTCAGATGAAATAAAAGGGCTCAGAGATGCACTCAAAATTCAAGCTTGCACTGAAAAGGCCTGTTAGATGCTGGGACCCTGGGGGAAGAGCAGAGAGCAAAACCACGGGGGTTTGCCGAGGGGCGGCAGTCAGGCCATCTTAGAGCCATTTTGGTGTGGGTGTGAAAACTTGCGGTCTACAGTTCTTTGTTTGCTTATGGTAGAAGGCATTTAGAAAGAACCATCGACACCTCGTTCATAAAAAACCAAATAAGGAAAAGAGCACGGGACCCCTAAGAAGACATTGCTCTTGGGCACTGCCTTGCAACTGCATCTTGTTCCCAGTATCCCTCAGTACCCACAACCGCTGCCATGCAAGCCCAGCGTGTGGAGACAGAGGCTCCCTGCCTTAGCACGTGTACAGTCTGGTTGCAAAACAATAACTGCAAAAATAAAGACTATAACCAAAATGAATTTAAAAGGATGTTCACAGTTGTATTTTGCAAGCCTAGTGTCGTAAAGTGCCAAAAAATTGCCTGCAGGGAAATGTGCAGGATGCAGATTTCATGGTTGTTACGTGAATAAGGTGAGTAAGAGGGGTCAATATTTCAGCTCCTCCCTCCACCCCTGTCTAATTTTTTACATGGACCGTTGGGAAAATCTCTCCATCCTGGCTGTTGAGGCTACAACACAAATCATTCAATTGCACTTCAACTACCGTGCCCCTTTCCAAGTGAGACGTTCCACATCCAGCGCGCGAGACTCCGCAGCTCCCGTGGGGACCATATGGAGCTCGCTTTCAGAAGAGCGGCAGCAGCATCTTACTCTAGTTTAGGTGTGTCGCATATTTAAGTGTGTGTCCTGAGCGAAAACCCTGTGGGCATGCCCTGGGGATTATTCCCCAGATTCAAGATGGGAACGAAGCTGCCATGCAGCACAGGCTGACAACAGGAGGGCTCCCAGTGCCACCCCTACAGGCTGCACCTCCAGGACTCCTGGAGCAATGTTAAATGGCTCCACCTGTGGCAATATTAATATGGGCTGTGTTCAAGGTATTTAGAGCCCACTTAACAGACCAAAACTTTCTCTGGGCACTGGTATTATTACCATTGCAGTGTGATACCTCTCAGATCATCGCCGTAGCGTGATACTCCGAGAATATCATTTAAAAAGCAAGATTTTCAAGACTGGTAGGTGTGCTCTTAGTATTTTTCTGTGCTAAATATCAGCCCCCAAACCTGTTGTGAGCCACGGCTGTGCCTGACGTTTCTCCAGCCGCGCAGACCCCAGGGTGCCATGGCAGGGCGCAGCCCACTCCTCGGTTCCAAGCCAGCTCCCATGTCCTCATCCCTTCGGTGCCCCCACACGCCATTCCCCTACCAGCGCGCTGCTCCTCCATCTCAGTCCACGGGAGTAAAAGTATCAGATGCCTGCTATCCAATCCAATCTCCCCAGCGGACACTAAAAGGATAATAAAAGGATAATTTACTAGTATTCATTCAGATAATCCATCTTGAGCAGATTTTGAGCTATCTGCATATGCCTAATTAAGATTCACTGTGGAGCGTCTGCTGTCGGTGCCACAGCAGCTTCCCGGCGCGGCGCGGTGCGTGCCGGGGGGGCCCCGCTCGCCGCCCTCCGCGGCCGCTCCCAGGACAGGAGGTGCCCTCCTTCGTGGGACCAAGGTGCCCCAAAAAGAGCAGGGCAGCTGCAATTTCAGAATTTCCAGAATTTTTCTACTTCCACAACAGAAAAAAGTCTTTTCTGTGTTAGCAACAATTTCAAAGAATATACCCCTAAGGGAGTCATCCTTTCAGCAATATAAATTACTTTAAAGGGGGAATCAGCCCAGGCAATTAGACCTTTTAGAACAGGTGACCACCCTCCTACATATTAAATCTCCGAAGGCAAAACTGCCTCTCCCATCCCCAGCCATGCAGGGTGCCTGAAGTGTCAGTAAACATACAACCATAATTACACGAGCTGCCTCATTTCACTAGAATCTTTTCAAGATTCATCATCTGCACATTGATTTTGGATCGTAGGACTGCACGCTATCCTCTTTTGTTAACACATTTTAAGCAAGATTTAACCTCACAAAGATGATTTGTTCCTAAAGATTTTGTCGACGCAGTGATGACAAACTCTGCGCGGTGCGTGGATCTGGCAGTACCCCCCTCGGGGCACCTGCCCTTTTCCTCCAGCCTAATTCTCAGACCTCCTTTTTACCTGCAAGCCACCTCCCAGGTCAATCCTATGGCGATCTGGGGTTTATAGAGTGGTTCAGTACACCTACTCCCCACGTTGTTTTGCTAAGGCACCAGGGTTTTAAGTTAGGAAATGGTATCTCAAAGTTTATCAGCCCTGATTTCAGAATAAACAGCAGGAAAACAAAGGTTGCAGGGGTGAAATGAATAGGAAACAAGAGGATTTTGAAAGATAATGTCAGGAAAGCTAACTAGCAAAGAGTGGAAGAGCAACGGCGGTGGGAGCCCTGGCCATCGCACACTGACCTGCGGCACTCACGGCTCTCCTGCACCCAACGCTCATGGGGGAGTGGCAGAGGGGGGAGCACCCAGCCACACAGCTTGGCCCACAGGAAGCACTGGGCCACCCCAGGTCGGGGCCACCCCCACCCTTGAGCACGGGACCTTGGGCCATGGGGAGAAGATCGCAAAACCACTCATGTCATAGAATCATAGAATGGTTTTGGGTTAGAAGGGACCTTGAAGACCATCTCGTTCCACCCCCCTGCCCTGGGCAGGGGACACCTCCCCCCAGCCCAGGGTGCTTCCCAGCCCCGTCCAACCCGGCCTTGGACACCTCCAGGGATGGGGCAGCCACAGCTTTCTCGGGGCAGCCTGCGCCAGGGACTCACCGCCCGCACAGGCAACAATTTTCTTCACAATATCTCACCTAAATCTCCCTCCTTTCAGTGTAAACCCATTCTCCGCTCATCCCGTGCTCCCCTCCCTGACCCAGAGTCCCCCCCAGCTCTCCTGGAGCCCCTTTAGGCACTGGAAGGGGCTCTGAGGTCTCCGCGGAGCCTTCTCCTCCCCAGGCTGAACCCCCCCTCCCAGCCTGTCCTCCCCGCAGAGGGGCTCAGCCCTCGCAGCATCTCCGGGCCCTCCTCTGGCCCCACTCCACCAGATCCACATCCTTCTGATGCTGAGGGCTCCAGAGCGGGGAGGCAGCGCTGCAGCTCCGGGACCCCACAGCATAAGCAACCACTGCAGGTGACAGCACATGCTTCCTAAATCAGGGGCAGGTCACACAAGGCCAATGTTGCCAATTCTGCCTGTTGTAGGCATCTCTAATACTAGCAGCTCAGGATGACCAAATATTATTTTTTCAGACATACCATATTTTTGCAATATTGTAAAGAGGAAATAAATAAACACACTTTTGTTGGAAGGATCGGGCCCTGTGGATGAGCACACATTGAAATACTTAAGCCTGAGTTCAAAGGAGATAACAATTACCAGCAAGTCATTACTTAAAAACGGGATAATTTTTCAAGCAAGCATGAATGCATCTGCACATTCCCAGCAAGCAAATAGGTTTGAAAATTCTCTGAACTGGAAAAAAACATTGTGAATCCTGACCAAACGCTTTTCTCTAACTGTATTTTAAAAAATATTTGCTTAGTCCTATAATCTACAAAGTGAAACACGATTTTGAGTTTAACCGTATATCAACGCTTGGATGTTTAGCCCGTGGCTAAACAAGATTTTCCTGTTCACAGTTATGATTTCATGTTTTGCCATAATAAAAAGCCTGATAAAAATATAGACCATTCACAGTGCAAGTACTGTCATATCATTAGTTTATAAATAAACACAGATTACATAAAAAAAATAATCTTTAAGCATATTACTAATGTCCCAATGCAATGTCCCACAGTAACCAGGCTGCCACCGGTGTGCTCTGAAGCAATGGTGCAGCTACTCCTACTGTGCCGGAGAGCAAGGTTTCTTCCCGAAGCTCAGGAAGAAGTTCTGGAAACCAAAGAGAAGCTGTGGGCTTGTGCCGTGTCTGGGGGTGTTTGAGAGCAACATAGCACCGGGTGCTGCGGGGTTGCCGGAGCCACGCAGGCTGTCCCAGGGTCTGCACCCTTCCCGCTTCTGGTCCCATCCAAAATGCTGCTGGCAAGATATCGGGGGTGGTAATTCAACACGATGCTATAGTGCTTTCCGCTTGAGGCAGCCAGAGCTTTGAAAATCTCTGCACTAGAGAGGAATATACAAAAATTCAGGCTTCTTTCCTGCACGCTACTGCCACAAGCGTTCTTTGTCCAAACACGAGCACAGCAGCCTTCCCGGCACAGGGGGCTCCTGCCCCACCGGTACCCCCATGCCGAGCACTACCCGCGGCACCACTAATGGGTTATAAACACGAAAGAGGATGTTGCTTTTCAACAGTTCACGTGAATATACGCAGGAGCATCTCTTAGTCTCCTTTTTATATGCAAAGGTGTTTTGTTTGCTTTATCCCATAGCCTAAGGAGGTAACGGCATGGCATCACCGTACCTACCAGGGCACTCAGACAAGATGTCCCGGCTTTTTCCCTTGTGATCATTCCTTCCACCACCCACGAGTTGACTTTGGCCAACTCTTTTCTCCCGGTGAAGCAGACACAACAGGAATACATGGCTAGCTTCAAGATCTCACAACTTCCTAGCAGAAGCCGAACCCTCCAATCTATTTGATCCCTTTCTCTTTGCAAGGTGGGTGCTCTTCGCTTGCCACTTCTTTTGCTGGGAACTGTCATTTGTTTACCATTTTTTTCTAGTGTCATGAAACGAGGCATCATTCAGCACCAAGGTACTAGTAAATGACAATGTAATGGCAAAGCTAACTATGCTCTAACAGTAAAAGAAGAAAAAAAATCACTAATCAAAGTCTTTCAAATTATATGGAATACTGACAGCTTTTTTACGCTGTTTTAATTAAGTACACTGTAATTTAAACCACTGAACCATAACAAACCCAACGTTAGTGTTATATCCCTAGGAGAACTTTAAAAATATGCATAATTCTGCCCGGAAGGTAATTGAGGGATATTTTTGGGGTGGTGGGGGTAATTAAAGGTTATACAGGAGAGTAATAGGAATTTTACTCGGGTACTGATAGTGTTAGCAACTGTGCTAAAACCTCCTCGGGAAAGTGATTCATGTTCCTGGCTGAGTTTTCCTCCTGTTATTTTTAAAGGCGGCGAAGGTTCGGGCTGAGCTCTGTCAGCTTCTGTATCCAACGGAGTCGTTGAGGGGCACGTTTTCCCGGCACGATCGCCTGTCCCTGGCCAAAACAACGTGATGCTTTTAAGAGCGATGAGAGAAATTAATTGATTTCTCCCCATCAGCAGGTAAGAGAGACGTTTCTTTTACGGCGGTGTGAGGGCCCTGTCACCCAGGAGGAGCGGAGGAAAGGACGGCGGGTTTGGAGATGATGATGGACAAGCTCGAGGGGAGGAAGGCAGGGCACCTACTCCCCCAGGAAGGCAGCCCCAGCTCCCCCCGAGCAGGGGAAGGGTCTCTGAGCACCGGTCCAGCACGGCGGGCGGCTCCAGAGCCGGCACTCGCTGCAAACCCGCCTGGCGATCCTGCCTGGGATGCTGGAGGGGCCGCGCAGACACCCTTCCACCGGCTCTAGCTAGGGAGGAGGAATATTACACACGGGGTGCTTAAAGCATCATTCCTAAAAGTGCATCCCAAAGTGCTCGCAATACATCATTTTCGGGGCAATATTTGCTATACATTAAGGCAGAGAAGGTGCTCGCCGCCCCCTGCACCTGACGGGCTGCATAGCTATAACTGCCATAGTATGTACAGGGAGATTCAATGTGAAAAGTGGAAGATAATGTGCTCACACACTAATGGGCACTGAACTAGACACAGGCTCATTTTTCACATCATGTCATCTCTAAGGTTTGAATAAAAAGTAATGGCTAGAATGAGCCTGGATCTATCTCAGACATTATCATTTGCCTCCTCAGTTTTATTTGTGTTGACTTGTACAGTCTAAAAAGATGACAGTCTCCGGGCCCCCGGATCAGTCTGAGTGATAATACACAGCACATTACACTGCTGGTGACAGCTTCTGTTCTCCTCGCTGGCATATGAGCGCGGCGCATCTCCCTCCGTCATCTCAAATGCTATCAACTGACAGAATAAAGAATCTTGCGGAGGGGACATCACAAACCCTGTCTGTTATGATTTTATGAGATAAACTGGAGTTTCTAGGGTATCTTGTTCGGGAAATTAGTGTCAGTCAAACTTTGGGTGATTTTTTCTCTTTTTCTTTTTTTTTTTTTTTCTTTAAAGATAAATAGCAGGCTCTAGAAAAGTGGCTCTCTATTTATATCGCCATGCAATCAAAGCCGATTTGAAATTGCGAAAAAAATAACTGTTTTAAAATAATAATCCTCTTATTGTGGTGAGGATAAAGGAAACACTTCTGATTTCATCTGAGCATGACTAAACAACCATCTATGCTTACCGCACTTTTAATGTGGCAATACAACAGAATTATTTTTTTTTAGGTTTTTATCAGAATTTTTTATTCTAAAACATCTTAAAATTCCTCATCAGCCAACAGCCCTAAATCCTAAAAGTTGCTTAGAAGCCATTTCATTCAACTATAAATTTCATATAACCTGAGACTTCTCAGCTGAACCTTACACGCTCGGCCCCACAGGCATAATGCTTAATTAAGTGTAATATCCTTATTTAAGACAGGCATTCTCAGTAACCCTGGTAAGCGTTCCAGAAATTATTTTCAGAGATTTTTGTTACAGGAATGTATAGGGGAAAAAAATATTACCGAGATAATCTACAATCTCTGGAGGATTACTACCTCACAGAGATATGCAAAAACCCCTAATTCTTTTGTTTAACCTGGAAGATAATTCTAAACCTTCGGCTAATGAATCCCAGTAGGTTAGAGGGGGTTTGGATTAGTCTCCAATTTGCTAATCCTGCTGCCGAAGGTGGGGGAGGACCTTTGTAGCCCACCCCTTCCCTCTGGGCTGTCCCCGTGGGGACGGGGACCAGCAGCCCGGCAGCCCCGCCGGCCCGGCCGCATCCCGGCGATGCCACAACTGCGGATGTGGAGCTGCTTCTACCTGGTTCACATTATACACAACTGAGAAGTTTTTTTTTTTTTCATAAAGCTGCCACTGTTCTCTAAACCTACCGAGGTGCTTTTCTTACACTTTCAAAAAATACACATTTCAGAACCATAAAAATTTACAAGTACTTGAACCATAATCTGCCAATTGTGGCAGCTGTTTCCCATGTAATTTCAGATACTTCGGCTATAATGAATGTGTCTCACTTGGCTGTAGTTCCTGTGAGTGTTTAACTCAGACTGTACGTGGCCCTTTTCAGACCGTTTGCCTGCTTTGAATTTCCTCTGCTACCTAGGTGAAAAGATGCCACAAAATGTGCAAAATGAGTAAGAGATACAACACTCACTTCCGTCTCTGCTTTAGCACGATTTCTCTGTTAAAGCTGCTTCCACTTACTCCCCAGGTAGATTTCTCACATCACATTCATGTTAGGGTATTACACCGTATTTTATAAGGAATAGGAATTAAAACTGTAACAAAAGTAACAACCAGTGAGGAAAAGTGAAGAAGTGGAAGCAGTAGGAAGCATCAGACTTTTTTCTTCTACACATGGTAACAGCATGAATGTTTTTTTACACAGTCACAAGCGGAAGAACCAAACCCATAGTGGATGCCGGACCCCCATGTCAAAAGTTCTGCTCTAACATAAACCTGCTGTTTTGGGGAACTTCTAATAAGTCTCAAAATCTTATTGTTGTTACTTACTTCCTCAGGAAAACAAACAACTGTACATGTATGCCTCTGTGTGAGTAAATGAGGTTGGAAAGCACGAGAGAATACATATGCAAAAGATGAGAACACATTTGCTTCATTAATACCAACAAACCATTTGGACTCCTTAATTGTGCCCAGCCCACGATTCATGTCCCACTGGCATCCCCCTGGCTGGCACCTGCAGCCTTAAAATTGGGGACATTTTTTTTTCCCTCCCCTCTCCAAACCTTATCCTTGAGGCCATTTAACCTCTATTTGGCTGAATAACGACCTCATTGTAAATAACACATAATAACTCACATAGCTGTGTCTCGGAAAAGCCCAAGGAAGCTGCAAATGGGGCTGTTGGTCCATCCCACCGCAGAAGGCCCGAGCCGCAGAAGATTATGATTTAGATGTGAGCTCTGTCTTCTTCAGGATTTTGTTCTCTTCTGGCTTTGCCTGTGGTCCACCCTGGCGACCCAAAGACTTTTGCTTTTATTTCACACTTGGTGGCAGATGCTGATTACCGTTCCCCGTGGCTGGTTGTGAACGTGGGAGGTAGAAGGCAGCAAGAAGCAAAACGTTGGGGTTTGGTGGAGGGAAGAGCCACCAGCAGCTCCTCCACAGCCTGGGAGGAGGAGGTCATTGGTGATAGTGCGTGGGCAGGAGGGATGCTCGGGTGACATCTGCCATGCTTAGTTGGTGAGATCCCTCACCGCGTGGGCAACCTCACCTCTGTAATACAGCCATGGGCACAGGGCCTTCAGTAGCATCACCTATTCCACTATCAAGCTCCTTAATCTCCCTTAGGGATTTATTTCCCCTCGGGAGGTTGGCACCAAGCCACGCACGGCAGATGGACGGCGCGGAGGTAGCCAGGGGATGTGCGCAGCAAGAGCATGCTTCCCGGGAAAGCTGTCGGGAATCCTGCCTTTGCTCAGGGCTGCGTGCCCAGGACAAGGCTCCCTTAAAACTTTGAGCTCCCTTCCCTGAGGGGACCTGGGGCTGTGCACACACGATGGTGGTGATGGCAGCATGATGGGAAGCCGGTGAGAACAATCCCACCACCAGTCCAGGGGCGAGGGCACGAAGAACCAAACGACAAACCAGGCATTTCCCCAGCCTGAGGATGGGGGAAATCTGCCCCATTAAAGGAAAGTTTCAGGTTTTTGCTTTGTACCAAGGGGCAGTGCCACAGGCTGAAGACCTGGTCGGGATCCGCTGCTGCCAGTGACAGAGTACATTGTGTCTGCAGGGCCATCCCAGTGTTTTATATGCAGGATTTCATAGAATCATAGAATGGTTTAGGTTGGAATGGTCTTTGAAGACCATTCAGTGCCACTCCCTGCCCTGGGCAGGGACACCTCCCCCCAGCCCAGGGTGCTCCCAGCCCCGTCCAACCCGGCCTTGGACACCTCCAGGGATGGGGCAGCCACAGCTTCTCGGGGCAGCCTGCGCCAGGGGCTCACCACCTGCACAGGCAAGAAGTTCTTCCTAATATCTCATCTCAATCTCCCCTCTTTCTGTTTAAAACCATTCCCCCTCGTCCTATCGCTACATGCCCTTGTGAAAAGTCCTTCCCCAGCTTTCTTGTAGGCACCATTCAGACACTGGAAGGGGTTCTTAAGGTCTCCACCGAGCCTTCTTTTCTCCAGGCTGAACAACCCCAACTCCCTCAGCCTGTCCCTCAAGTTACAAGGCAAGGACTGTAATTAATGGGATGCAACTATTAAATAATACCAGTAAGCAATAATATTTTAGAACCTGACCCCCATTTCATCCACTAGTGAAATTAGCTTTGTACCCGAAAAAGTAAACTATGCTTTCTTTAAGATTCTCAACAGGTTTTTGCTCAGTTTAGTTTTAAGTTTAGTTCTAGCACTGCTCTTCTTCCACTCCTCTGGACGAGGAGCAGCGCTGGCGGGGGCAGAGCTGGCCGGGGACAGCACAAAGGGAGGGTTGATCAGGGATTCGAGTGCGTCTGAAGGGAGAATTTTAGTAAAGGGTGTCCTCAAAAGCTAGCATTGCTATAGCAACAGTCCGGCAGTTTGTCAGAGCAGCCGTAAGAGGGACGCGTGCTGGCAGGTTGGTCTATTTCGTTATTGCATCCATGCCATGCAAAGTACAGAGACATGCTAAACCGGTGCCGAAATGCGACCCTTTTCCTCCCCTTTCCAAGAGGCAGGTGCCGTCCCACATGCTGTGAGAGACAAGATAACCACGCATCCCGCATCGGCTTTCCACAACAGTTGAAATTTTTTATATGTAGGGATGCATTTTCACTATAAGTGCACCCGCACCGAAAGGCTGGTATTCCCAGGAATGACAGAAAATGTGGGAAACTCCGAAGCCGCTTGCCCTGCCTGTAGGTTACCCTCATTTGGCACCGTAACCTCAACCTACCTGCCAGTACCTTGTTTCCACCCGGCGCACTTTCAACCAAACAAAGAGGTAGAAGCCCGAAACAATCCGTTGTGGGATTACCTAAGTCCCTTTCCCTGGGGGAACCTCTGCTGCTATTTAGCTGATTGCAATTTCTCATCACAGCAATTCTCAACATCATCATTATCAGTACAGCAATCAAACACAAACAGGAGCTGGTTCTAAATGAGAGATGGATGGGTAATGAAATAATTGCTTTGCTTCGCAGCCCAGGGACAGTCCCCAGCCCCCAAATACCTGACCTTCTTACAGCGTGTCAGGTACAGTGGGGTTTCCATGTTCTACATCACTCCTGGGTATATTACAGCCATAATTCTTGCGTTGCCCAAGGCACTGTGGAAATTCCAGCTAATCTCTAACTCTGTGAATTTCCTTTGTATTTTTCAATTTGAAAATGTGTCCTATCCAAAAAGCTGTATCTATTGTTATTATTGTTGTTCCTGTGTGCTGCCCAACACACCACCCGAGCAGCAGATGCCTTTCGCTGCAGACCGCAAGGGCTCATGGCCCTGTCCTGCCCGCGACGGTGCTCAGCCCCGTCCTCCTGCCGAGTAACACACCAGACAGTGTCTCAAATGTGCTCACTATTTCAATTCTGGTAGGCAAAACATTATTTTATCACTAAAAAAAGAAAAAAAAAAAGTAAATCATTATACACCCACTTTAAGTACAAAGATTTATCTCATTAACAGCAATGGTCAGACCTTCATCGGTCAACAAAACAGTCCTGACTAGAACAAGCTACTGTCCCGAAAGGCAGACTACTCACTACCTGTTGAAATTAGGCAAGTTAAGCACCCAGACATCCTGGAAGCGTGATCATTTCAGAAAATAATTGTCAATATTCCTAAAGACTTTTAAGCAACACAATATTTAGAGTTACAGCTACTTTTTAAAGCTAATTCAATAAATTTTCAGTGAGCCCTGCGTGCCAAGAGTCTTCCTTCCCTGTTCCTTCCCAAAAAGTTTGTGTGTTCTGATCTTCTGGTGTGTTCCAGTGTCCATGGACACTTTTGCAAATTAAATGTCTTTGACCAAACCGGGATCCGTTGGAATCTCTGGGGGTTGATGTTACAGGCTTTGATACCACAGCTGAGTGGCATACCCCAACATTTCCATCCACATCCCTAACTCAAACACCACACAAGTCCCTTGAGGTTCCTAGGACAGATTTTTGTGGGGTATTTTTCTGCTTTTTGCAGGTTTTTTTTTCTGTTTTTCTGGGGTTTTGTTGGTTGGTTGGTTGGGTGAGTGGGTGGGTGGGGTTTTTTTTGTTTCATTTTGTTTTTAACATGATCCTGTACGTAGGAGCAGGGAAAGGCTGACAGGGGACTTTCCACTTGGCACAGTTTTATTTTCCTAATAGACCAGATGCAATAATCTCCTATATACCCTTTCCTACCTCCTCTCTGCCAAGCCTCATAAGGGAGCCCTCAAAGATCAGCAGATGAAAATTGCTCAAGTCTTTCAATTTGGTCTATGTGGGTGAGAACATAACTTTTGACTTCAGCTTCTGTTATAAATTAAAAATCTTGTTAAGTTTTTATAAAGTATCTCTTGAAGCTATGAGAATGGGCTCTGCATCCACGTTTAAGTACATTTCGGCTGTATTTCAAGACTAGGTGGAATGTGCTACTTGCAAAGGTCAGGAGACAGTCCTGTTTGAGCCACGCTGAGATCATATGAACCCGAAAGTCATAGTAGAATCTCAAAATATGTGGAAGAAAAGCACCAAAAAAAAAAAAAAATGAATGCATCCCCCCTCTCCCCAGCATCTCACATCCATTTCGGAGAGCAAACCACCCATTTCACACGCAGCCCTCTGGTCACCTAAGCTGGCATGGCTCAACACCTCCAGCAGCATCCTGAGCTGCTCCTCTTCCCTCCAGGAAGGTTCCTGGTCCCTCAGCAGCATCACAGAGGAAACAAAACGGTAATTGCTTCCTTCGGTAGAAACAGAATGGTGAAGAAAAGGAAACTGGTCCTTCTGGGTACCACCCAGTTGTTTCCCCCCTGCTCCATGCTTTGTTTCGGTTGTTTCTCTTAGCATTTGCTGCAGACAGGCCCTGCACCAGCAGAGCTGTCCTGCTGACACGTCCCCACGTCCCATCATGGTGAGCCACCAGCTCAGCCATTCCCAGGGCAGTCACCTACAGGCAAACCAGCGGGAGAGGAACCTTGACCTTGTCTGGAGGGTTACACGTCAGAATCCGGAAAGTACAGATAAGCTGAAGTCTCCTTTTAATTTTCCAGTGAACGATGAAAATAATTACCTCCAAACACCTGGACCAAGGTATGGAACCTCAAAGTCTCATTGTTTGCAAAGAGCGGGGAGCAGCACCCAGCGGGGAGCAGCACGCTGGGGCAGGTGGGACCTGGGTGCAGGGCAGCGACCGCAGGTGCTTGCACCCACCAGGTCACTGCGTCCCCATCCCACAGCCCCGGAGAAGTTTCCTTCAGAGGGGAAGCGCCTTGCATAGGAAGCAACCTGACAGCAAAACCTGAAAGGGCAGAGGAGAGGCTTGGGCTGGAAAGTCGGGAGGCTGGCGGTGAGGGCTGTGGACCAGGAGGATGCTCTTCTGGCAGGGTCTGAGGAGCTGCTCAGGACGCTAGTGCCGGGCAGGCACCCACCCTGGGCTGGGCTGCGGGAAACTCATTTAGGCGCTGATCAACAAAGCACTCGAGTAAATGCTTCATTTCATGCGTGCGAGTGCTCCCGGGGGCATCAGGCTCCTCCTTCACGCTAGGCACTTGCTCAAGTGCCCTGCTGAGCTGGGACCCCGCCGCCGAAACACTCGTGCTCCACCAAGGAGCCTCCGCGTCTGACTACCTGCTGTATGACTGATGCTTGTGAGAGAGAAAAGTCAGAAAACATTGTGTGTTTGACTTCTTGGGTGTGCAAGAAAGCAACGGCTGGTTACTTAAATGCATATATATATGTATATATATGTATATATATTTTTATACATATAAAAATATAAATATATATATACACATGCACACACAGAGATATCTGCCTGTCTACCTATCTCCCCTCAGATTGGGAGATTTTTTTTCTCTCCTGCGTTTGAGGAGGAATTCCCCAAATTCAGTGTAAACTTTCAAACACGTATCCCGGTTTAATAAGAGAGAGAAAACACCCTTGTTTCGCAGAAGTCCTCGTTCCGCTTTCAGGTCAGACCCCGCACCGCCAGCCAACACAGCAAATCAATGAGGTGGCTTTGGGTGAAAAGCCACCCTGGTGGTTTTCTAACAAACAGAGGCAAATACCAGCGCTAATTTCTCGGAGCTGATCAGCAGGACCGCGATGCCACACAGATGCGATTAGGAGCCGAGGGACGAGGAGAGCACCTGGACACCTGATTGCACCTATTCAGCAGCGGCACACATCTGTACGCGGGGAGGCGAGGGATGCTCAGTGTCCCCACGCTGGGACCAGCACCAGCCCGGTGGTGCCATGACACCTGGGACCGGGGAGGCCGTGTTCGGCCACGGGGACCATCCTACATGTCAATATATATACACACCCCGCCAGCACAAAGCAATACAGCATCTTAGACAAAAACCTTTAAAAAGCCCATCAGACGTCATTAACGCATCGACGGCAGCATCCCTCCCTCCATCCCTCTGCGATTTTTAAAGACTGCGATTTGCTGCAAACACAGAGCTCTCGGTACCCGGCTGTAAATAAAGCCCGGGTTAAACGAAGAGCGTCCCGGCCGAAGCGGCTGCCGGCCCTTTCATCCCTTATCAGCTTCACGTGGGCGGCCGCAAGGTAAACATGAAACGCTGCCATTGGTAAATTCCGATTTGGAATCTTGACAGCGTATTTCCAAAGGTATAACATCTTAATCAAATTTTAAAATAAAACATCCCAGTGCCGAGCTCCGCCATAAACCTAAAAATTATATAACACACATGTTTTTATGCTTTACCAATTACATTTGAAATAGGGACTGTTTGTTTCAGCCCCTCTAAAAATGAGGCGAGGATGAGAAAACAACCTATTTCCTTATTAGGTTCAGGAGTCAAAGGACTCAGCCAGGAGCCGCAGGCTTCAAGAGCATAGAAGATTAAGACATATATTGGATTCATGATGGAGGGCACAAAGTTCATTTTCAAAATAAAACAGAATTTTATTCATATTCCTTTTAAAATTCAGATTGCCATTTGCCAGCTGACCTGTGACATGGCAGCAGTGTATTACATTTTCAATGAGCAGTCTGTCTGGAGCTGGCAGGAGAGGAAACTGCTTCCTGGTTGAGTTTTTTCACCACCCTTAAATAGTAAGAATTTGTCAGGATTGTTGTCAGAATGGTAGACGGTGCAAACAGGGACAGAGTAGCATATTTATTTTTAATAAGGAGACATGCAGAATAGCAAAGTCACAGGCATTATGCACTAAGTGGGGCTAAAAAAAAAAAAAGAAATCAGAGCTCAGTTGCAATTTGTATGTGGAAATCAGGGGTGGAAATACTTGGCAGATATATTGAAAATAAAAACAAAAGCAGACCAGGAAAAAAAAAATATAAATCTATATTTAAAAAATAAAATGCAAGAGCGGTTTAAAGCAAGTTTTCAGAGAGCGCAAGTCAAGCCAAGGTTTTCTATAGCAAGGAGCTAGATTTATCTAGCTCACCATCTGTCAAAATTATATTACAAAAGGCACATATGCAAAGATACAAGACTACTGATTTTCATATATATTAAAACCCGCAACTCCTGCAGAAAATGAGACTCTGTGTGCGGCGGTGCCCAGAAGCTCCCACGTCAAACTTTGGGGGGCTTTGCTGTAATTCAGCCGCTCCGGCTGCGCAGGGACAAAGGGGGATGTTCCGCCAGGGTCCCTAAATACAACCACGCCTCACCGTCGTGATCCCCCTCTTCCTCCCCGTGTCCCTGGACACCCAGACGGATGGGAGCACCCAAATAACATTGCACTGGAACCACTGGTGCTCCCTGCAGGCAGCAGGAGGAGAAGGGGGACCCACAGAAGGGGGACCCAAAGGCTCCGCGGTGGGCGCCCTCTCCTCCTCCCCGTCACCCCGGTGACGCCGGTTTACGGTCTGAGCACACAGGGAGGAGGACGAGGCGGCCAAACTCATCTTCCCTCGTGGCAGGGTTTTGAGCCCACGTTTCTTGGGCGGAACAGCGGGAACCCCAGGTCCGTTTCGGTCCCGTCGCCAATTATTTGTGTATTAGGTGGCTTTTGTCATTGCAATCAAACACCAAGTACAAACTGTGCTGCTCTCCTGATAACTTAATCAAGAACTCTCTGCTTCAATCTACCTGTAGATAAAACCCAGTGTATATTTTGACACGGAGAAACAAATCCACTTACCGCAGGTGAATTAGCTAATCATATATCAGTAAAAACACATCTCGTGCTTGGCGTAAAGATGATGATGAATATAAATTCTCCACACGCTGAATTTTAAAATTTTTCTAGCCGAGGCTCTCTCATGTAAGCCATGTTAACCTGCGAGCTGTAAATACTTATATGTTGACAATGTATAAGCAGTGTAAGCAATTTTGTCGGCAATCTATTTTACTTTACGAACAGCTGAGCTCTAAAGCAGATCACTTGGGCGTTAGCTCAGGATTCGCGGCGGGGAAGCAGGAGAGACGGCGCGTCCCCGCTGCCCCCCGGCGTGTTTGGTCACCGGGGGTACGGCGCTGTCACCTCCGCTGTGCCAGCGGCCACCGGGGCGATGCCGGGCACCTCACCCGTCGGCACTGCGCAGTGGGTGCTTTCCCTGGGGAACGGCACACGGCTGTTTACAGTTCTCATCCCTGAGTCAGATCACGTCACTTTTACCATAATATATTTTTACCCGATGCGAGGGGACTTAATTGACCACAATGTCACCTTACAGATATTCATGAAGTACAGCTAGCAGGTACAACCATTGATTTTTAAAAGTCTGAATCTGACAAAAGTATAAAAGGAAAGAAAAAACCTTTTTTTTTTTTTTCTTTTTACAGCATCTATGCATTTCAGATATTTTATTTTTTTTTTTAAACTCTTGATGCTTATCATTTTAAATTTTGGCTCAGTTTGGAATGTAAAACATTTTTAAATGCCAACCTGCAAACCCGTGCGTTTACTTTGTATGTTAATTTATTAAACGGTGTCTGGTAGAAGTAAGAGGTGTTAAGGCTAGTTATGTATTAATATTAACAGTGTTACGCTACTGGTATATGCTATTGCTACTTTTCGCATTAATCACAAGAAAAATTCCTGGCTGCTGGGGCTATTAACAGCATTTAAATCGCTCGTGCCATGGAGGAAGAGGCTCGATGTCTGGAAGCATCCCCCGGCCGTGGGCTGTGTTCGACACCAGCGCGGCGCCCGCTGGCCCGGCAGCCCTCGGGGGCTGCTGCCATGGGACGGGTGGAGGAGGGGAAGATTCTGGAGCCAAACCGGAGACACGGTAGCCCACAGCAGCGCCCACAAACTCAGCCGTGGAGCGGCTGCTTCGCTCAGCTCTTCCTCCCAAACCCGGCGCTCGGCTCCTCGTTCGGCATAAAATACAGAATCCTTAATTGGTGTGCGCTTCTCCAACATGTTTTTAATGAAAACGCGGCACATAACTCTTAGTTTGTTGGCTGGCAGAGCCCAATTTACAAAAGTGGGAGTGCAAGATAAGAAAAGAGTACATCTGCAGAGCAGGCTGTGCAATGAATCACGCCGTGCCAGAGTTGAGCAGAATATAATTGAGTCCAACATCTCTGAGCACTTTCACCATAATTAATGATAATCTGTAACAGAGGAATCTGAGATTCCAGTTCAGAGAACTGTTTAATTAGGCCAAGTAATGAAAGCAGAAGCAGTACAAGAATATGGCCTGCCTCATGATTAATGATTCATGCTACTGAACACAAAAGTGCCGCACCGTTAACTCTAACGGATGCTGCATCTCTCTGGCATTTACAAAATAGTGAAATGCATGCATTTTTGTATTTTAAAGATGTAACTGGCAGTATCCTTTTCTGAGCTATTTACATGATAAATATGGTTGCAAAGGTAACCGTCTTCCTCTCGGGTTCTTTGCTCTGGGGTACTTTAAGATAAATATGGTATCTGCCTGAACATCAGTATTAAGGTAAGATCTCCTCTGCTGCTCAATAATTAATATCTTCACTTTTAAAGTTAGTCAAACACTGATGTTTTTCTTTTGTACTTTGATAACACAGATGAGCCCTGGTGAAATGATGTGCTCTCGGTGCAGCTGCAGAGATACATTTAGCTCTCTGGAAGGAAAAAAATACTTCAGTTCACAAGGTAGAAAATGTAAAAGAAAAAAAGAAAGATGAAGAGATGGTAAGTTTTTTGCAGGCTTCCACTTTTGCTGGGTCAGGGTGCAAAATGTAGAGCAATTTGACACGGAATTGCCCTAGAAGTGTAAGGGACATGACAAAAGAAGTGATAAGACTGCCTGGGGCTTTAACTTACAAGCCAGCAAATTATATGGGTTTTATGTGACTATTTACTCCGCCATTCAATGAAACAAGGAGTACTACTTATCACGGGAGCTGCAGAAGCCCACGGTACATATGCAAGGTCTGAGATAAGAACACTTTTACAAAGAAGTATGTTCACTAATGTCTCCATTCACCACCAGATTAGGTCTCCTTGGGTGCCTGCTTCAGAAGCTGCCACGGTTCAGCACCCACCGAGACTAATACCCATGCAGGGGACATTATCTGCTCTCTGGCATAATGGACCAACATTTCTGCCCTGCCACCATCCTCCCCTTCGTGGGGAGGACCCCCTGCCCTGCGCCCTCTCCTTCCACTCTCCTCCTCCCCATGGCACATACAATGAGTTCCTTCGGCTCAGTCCTCTTCCCGATGGCAGAGCTCGGTGCAAGGCTGAGCTGTGGGGAGATCGAGGGCTCCAGCAGACCTTTAGGAGGGGGATACGAGACTGGCCGGGGTGAGGAGCACTTTGGGCCCACCTAAGACGGGTCCTTCATCCCTCCTGGCAATCCGGAGCTTATTGGTGTTGTGGAGGACTGCAGCCTCCCCATTACAGTATCACCCACGCGTCCCCTCCCTGCCCCTCTGCCTGCTTTGGTACACCAGCAGCAAGAAACCAGCTACCACTACGAGTTTTTATAAGCACACTTCTATGAAGAAGAAAAGCTTAAAAAAAAAAGAAAACCGAAAATGATAGGAGAATGGATGTGCTTAAATTATAATGTCAAATAATGAGCAGGGCAACTTGTGAATCTTTAATGGACATTTTAAAGAGCTCATAAACTTTTGGGTGAGATTACAGAGGCTCTGAACCTGTCAAACACAGCTCAGTTATTTTAAAAAGACAAACTGGCAACTGTAGACCAGGGAGTTTCACATCCGTGGAAGGGAAACTATGGGAAACCCTCCCGAGGGAGGCATGGCGAGGAGGAGGAGGGTGTGATTAAGGACAGCAGCATGGCTCTCGGCATGCTGGATCGTGCTTAACTAATCCCTGGTGTTCTTTGAAGACATTACTGCTGCGGCAGATAAGGGAAATTCAGTAGATGTCGTATACTTCAATTTTCAAAAAGGCATTCGACAAGGTTTCACCACGCAGATTGAGGCCCAAGATAAAGGTACCAAATGGGCTTAGGAATAGAAGACTTCACGTCACACCAGGTCTGACTCGATGGCCTGGGGGGGATGTTTCCCAGTCACGCTGGGCTGGTTTAAAAGGTGGACCCAGTGTTGTCCAGACCTTGCTCCTAGGAGAGACACCGAGTTTGGCAACTGCCCTGGTAGGCAAAACACAGTCCCCAAGCACTCCCTCCAACGGCACGCTGCATGCCTTGGCTGAGCTGTCAGGTGCCTGGGAAAAACATCAGCTTGTGACCTGGAAGCTGAGTATTTTAACGTTTGTTTCTCATAATAATTCATATTCTCAAAAAGGAAGAGGAAAACCTCAAAAATCTAAAGAGATATCAACAGACAAATCCCACCCAACCTGGAAAGGTTTGGGTCACGTTAAGAGAGAGAGCAGCAGCACAACTCTGGCTAACCAGAGGAGCAGGTGAGAAGGTTTGTAGCAGCTCACGGCTTCCCAACACACGGAGGCTCCTGCTTCCTACAGACCGCAGCGAGGGCTCGCTAACGGCCGTCAAGAATCTCAGTGCTGGGTGATTCCCGTATGGGCAGGAGGAAAGTTCCCATCAGAAATCAAAAAAGCGCACAGCGATGGTTTAGCCTTCCCCCCCATAACGCACAGCCTGCTCAACGCATCTCCTCTGTTCCTGCACGGAGCACAGTAACCGACGGCCTAAGGACTTTTTAAGGAGCACGTCTCATCTCTGGTTAAATACTTCGGGTGACAGATAGTTCAGCCCGTCTGTTTGTAAGAGGTACTGATGGCTCATGCTTACCTATTGTTAATTAAAACTGTGATCACAGCGTCATGGCAGAGTCTCAGAAATTAAGCATTATCATCCTGAAATCTTCAAAGCTGCTATGATCTGCCCCATCCTATAATTTATTCTGCATTTCATTAGTAAGTGATTTTAGTACTTAAATTACAGAGGCTTTTTTCCCCCAGCAAAAGATCTAGGTAACTCTGTGCTCATTGTTAACTGTCAGTGGCAATCTCTGCACTATCTGCAAATTTGTAATGAACATTTTTGCAAATGAAACTCGGCTGCTTGAGAGTTTAGAAAGGAAATGTAAAACGATATAGCTGAAGAAATATTTTTAAACTGAAGTTAGCATCCTTAATTTTTTCCCATCGTCAACCCAAGAAAAATTAGCACGATGACGTCAGGCCTTGCTGAGAAAATAAACATAAAAAGAAGTGTTGAAATCAGCCAGTGCTTTCCACTTTCCAATGCCAAATACTGAGTTATTTTAGGTTTCTTAAAAAGTATTAAACAGAGTTCAGGGCTTACGCCACTGGGAGATGAATGCAGCGAGCCTGACCTGGCTTTGTGAGAATTACTGTGCAAACACAGCCAGGGTGTTTTTCTTGGAATTTGTTCCTGTAAAAGTTATTCAGAGAGGGAAAAGCTGCGATTCACAAAAAAACCCTCATTGCTGAAATCGTTTTCCTGAAGCCCTGTTACGTGGAGCAGGGAGGGGATGAGATTGTTGTCTCTCTAAATACCAGCAAGGACTGCTCCAGGAATGAGAATTATAGTGATGAGGCCAGGCAGAGTGAGAGGCTCAGGAGCATTTCTATGCATAAAACTGAAGAGAAAAAAAATAATTAAAAAAAAAGGGTTGTTAAAGATACTGTAAATGACATGAAACGTTGAACCCTGGTCAGGGAGAGCTGGGGCAGCCCCGCGCCGCACAGGCAGCACGGCCAGTGAAGGAGAAAGGCTGGGAGGAACCTGCAGCCCCCACACAGGATGTTTGTTAGATTAGTGCCAACAGGTCTACACACTGATGAAAACCAGAGCGACAAGGACTACTGTGACCAAAAAAAAAAAAGTAACAATTGTAAAATCTGGTTATCTAGTCTTTCTCTTACGTCTATTTACTTGTATCTCTCTTTACAATGGCTTGAACGTGCTTCAGTGGTGTATTTATCCAGTCTGTCTCACCCAAAACCTCATCAGCACGTTGGTGAGTGCAACAGAGGAGGATTTTTGCACTTATCTTTGAGTAAAACAAGTGAGACTCTGTGTTTGTGCTGTGGTTCAAAGATTCCCGTTAGCGGGCGATGCAGATCCACGTCTGGTCCCAGGGAGGGGAGGACACAGCTCATTGTCCTCCTTCCCTGGTTGGGAGAGCATCAATGGCTGCAGATATATCTGCAGAGACCCAAACAAACTAAACTAGTCCCTTCGACTGACTAATACTATCATTTGAACAGCCGGATTTATTGACTTTGCAAAATCAATAGCTATTTTTATTAATCATCTTTAGATAGCATGATGCTCCTACTATATCTCTTTCAGTGACTAATACAATAAATTTCCCCTTTTGATGTTCCCTGACATTTGAGCAAATTAAATGGAGCATTAAATATGATCCTCTTTGGGACAAAAGTGGGCAGAATCATTTGTGACTACTTTATTAACTGCTATGAGAATACTGGCAGCGCCTTCAAAAAATGTTGTTCAGCATGCAATATTTATTATTATTTAAATTTTTCAGAGCAGTGCTATATTACTATGGATCAAATGGTTTTAGTTTTGTACAATGGAAATATTTCCATATTTACTTTTATTTTGAACACGATACCGGCTGAGGAACCAGAGTCCATCTTTGCTATCTGTATTATAAGAAATATTTATAAAGTATGCTTGGCTCTTAAAATGGATGATATCCCTTAAAAAGTTCACATATAAGAAAATTTGCTGTGAAATAGTTAAATTGATCTTTTTGAAATGTAATTGCATAAGAATTATTTTTTTTTTTTATTCTGAAAAAGTGACATCAGTTTGCATGCTTTGTCAAAAGAAGAAATGGTCAATTAAATACTACAGTTTGGAAAACTGCACGGGGGGGATTTGCCAGAGTGGGGCTCTCTGACCCCCAGCCAGATCCCACGCAGGTCCATGGGCAGCCTGGGGCGTTTTCAAAGTATAGTCACGTTTACCCTCAACGTATTTTGTATCAGCTATTCCTGGCATTCGCATTTGAATTTCCAAATCAGAGTAAAATAAAAAACAATAATTAACAAATTACAACACTTGGAAATTCACTTTATCACCGTGTTACAGGGGAGGTATTTCAGGAGGAAGAATGGTAAGAAGTAAATTACAGAGCCCCTGCTGCAGGTCAGAGCGGCAGAAGTAAGATTCAGCTCTTTCTGTCGATCAACTGTTTATCAATTTTTGCACAAAACATCCATTCAGCGCCTAGATGTGCCTAGATTATGTCTTGATATGAGATTAATGTTACACAGCTTTCTTCTACTTCCACCAAAATTGAAAGTAAAATTCCCATCATCTCCCACAGAAGCACAAGTCCTTTCATAACAGCTAACTGCTTCTGCCGGGCAAACATTGAAGTTTGAGATTAAGAAGATAAGAACCAATTGACATAAAATAAGAACTGTCCTGAATTTTATTCCCAAGCTCGGAATGAACCCAGACATGAACTTCGATTGAATCTGGAGTATAAAAAGAAATTACAGCTGACCTCCTCCCAGACAAACTGCCTCTGTTGTAGAAGCAATACAGGTGTGTTAGCACAGCGCTCAGCTTGAGCTAATTAGCCCTGCAAAGAAACTAATTAACCCGAGATGAGCATTGTCTTGATACAACTATGGTATTTTCGATGTCCAAGAGGTACAAAATTAGAGTGGGCAGCTACGTAGGTAGATTTCTGCCCCTAAAAGGCTCAGGTGGGACAGGGCTGGGCGTCTCTCGGGGCGGCACAGGATGGTAGAGGTCACTGGTGGCATTGCCTCTGCTGCTGCCACCGCAGGGCTGAGAATTGCCCAGCTGCAGCAAAAAGGCTACAGCATGTGTATTTATTGGGTCCTGGGGGAAAACATATGCACGCTCAAGTTCTCTGTATATTCCGTACCAGCCTGCACGGTGGCATCCTCCATCTCGCCCACCTTCTCGAGCAGCCTGTGCTCCTCCCAGCCTCCGCACCCAGCCTTCTCCCTGCACTTCAGGTCTCCCCCACCCAAGGACAGCCTCCCCACAGCCGCTGCCTTTGTGGACCACCCAGCTGCGTTTCTGGGCAGAGATGCCCCGGCAACCCCATGTTTCTTCCCGAGCATCCTTCCCTCCACTCTGGATCCTTTTCCAGTACTCTACCTCTTCTGCCCCAAACTGTAATTTTATTTTCCCCTGCCTCCTAACACTCTTTACCTGGTAGCCTCCTCTTCACCCTCTGCTTCATCCACTTCACTCACCACCTGAGTTCTTAAATCTCACTTTTCCAGTGACTTCCCACAAACTTTTTCCCTTGGCCCCCTCCCTGGAAACGATTTCTCTTGGTTGTCACAAAAGCAACAGCAATAGCCTTGATACACTACTAGCCCGTCTCACTTTGAAAGTGATAAAACAAAACAAGATTAATAAAGTGGATGAAGTAGCAAGGCTGCTGCCCTGGGCAGGGGGGAAGACGGAGCCCAGGAGGAGGCTGGGGAGAGCATCCCCTTGCTGGGCTCTCCCCCCCTCCCCAGTCATTCATTGGCAGCGGGAGCTGGAACTGGAGGTTCCTTCACTCAAGTTCACCCACTCTTCCCCGTAGTACAACTCTTTGCTGTCTCAGCTCTTAATTAAAATTGTCTGGATGGAAGTAAAATGATACATCAGTGGTATGTGTTAATGACAGGTTCTTAAAGCTTGTCTTGAAATTAATTTAGCAGTAGAGCGCTACCAGAAGATTTGAATGGGAAGACACGATGCTACAGAGCCTAGTTCCCAGGTGAAGAACCTGCACAGAGCTGGTGCCAAACCCGCGATGCCAAATAACATCGCTGCTGTTTCCAGGGAAGCTGGACCAGGTCCTCACCGGCAGCAGGGCATGGCCGCTCCAGAGGGCTGGGCATTCAAGTGATCTATTTTAAGTGACACAGATGATGACGACCAACAAAGAACACTGCAGGTGTGATTTTCATATCATTTTCCAGCTTTTCATTTCCTAGCCTGTATGTGTAAAAGTAAATAATAGTAGCTTATACATATTAAAAACTTAATCTGTTTTCTTAGCCACATGCCAGCAGTGGATTGAACCAAGAAACTACCGAAAGGTCTGATTTATTCCATAAAAACTTGAACTTCTGAAAAACCAAGATCGACAGTGCATTCTTTACCTTTACCTTACCCCGAAAGAGTCTGGGTGCGGGTACAATCGTCAGCGTTGTACCAACAGTGCACCTTAATGTCAGTCACCATATTTTGGCTTCAAGTGAAATGTCACTGCAGAAAAACCACTTCCACCCCCCTGCTTTCTTTTCTCTTGGCTGATTTAATTCCCAACTGTAAGCTAGCCATTAGTACAGCTTAATTAATAATGTGGGACAAAACGGAAACCATAGTTCTGAATTTAGCGTTGCTGAGATTCAAGAGAAGATATAACACACCTGTGGTGTGCAGCGCTGTTTGTACAGAGCATCTCTCTGTTCCTCTCTCGGCCCTCAAACCCCACAATATCACACCAAATCCGGAACACTGGCTCTGGGTGCTCGCACGATGCTCAGCGACGCCAGTGGGTCACACAAGCTATAGCAGTGATGACAGATTTTAAGTTGTTTTATACCGCAGTAGGTATTTTAGGTTCAGCTACTGAATGGTTTACACCTCCTGAAGGTTTATTCTTTCATTTTACTTACCTGTCCAAAAACAACAAAAAAAAAAAAAGAAAAAGAAAAAAAGGAAAGCAGCAGCCCCAGGAAGCTCCAGCCAGGGCGTTTCACGCATGTAAGCTTGCAGACAGGGAGGAAATAGTGGCAGCATCAGATCAAAACACATTGCCCTGACCAGGTAGAAAAAAAAAGGCTATTTTACACCGAGTCAGTAGCCTGCATGCAAACACCCCAAATTTCCAATCCCCCCCCTTTCAAGGCGACTTCAAAACGCGAGTGCAGGCAGCGGGGAGGGCAAGGCCAGAGAGGGTCGAGGCATTGCACAGGGCGACACACGTGCCTCAGATGCAGATCCACAAGGACTCGCACCACACCGTAAAACAGTTTTTCTATGTAGTCCCCCACTGATGAAAGATTATTTCAGGAAACAGCAATAATTGACAATTTGCCAAGTTTTATTACTTATTGAGAAAAATACTGAGAAAAAAAAAAATGTCCTAAGTAAGCGTGAATTAGGTATACATGTCCCATCAGTTTTTAAATGAGCAACGGTACTTTTCAGAGTCTTTTCTTTGCTGTTTTGTTCCTTCATAATGCCACTTAAAATAAAATATTCAGATACCAATACTAAGATGGTAAAAGAACACCTTAAAACCTCCATTTTTGCCTGCTGCAGTTTCTTACCAAGGACAGTGTTTTCCCAGCGAGCGCCCCACCCGTTACTCCAGGGAGTCATCCTCTCCTGTTCCCCCAGCTTTGAGGGATGTTAAAGCGACTGAAGAGGGACCTTGTTTTCCAGCAGACTACAAAAGGGATGGTGCTTCCTCAGCACCTGAGATACTCGTGATGCTTGGAACCAGCCCTTGCCTTGGGTAAGGGAAACAACAGCCACATCCAGCACTTCAAAGAGGCTAAAAGTGCTTTGGCATAGCCAAGTATTTTTAATTTCTTTGTAATTTTTAGTATTTTAGCATTGGGGTGGGGGAAAAAAAAAAAAGTCACGAGCAAGAACCCGTTTCTGCCTCCTAGGACAGGATGGGGCGAAGGACTTGAGGATCTTCACAATATCACAAGAGTCACTGAAATTAGCTTTCTGCAATAAGCCAAGTCATGTCACCAGGCTCCTTTTAGACGATCTAAAGATTAAAGGCTCTATTCCTGGAGGGTTCCTGTGGCATTTACTCAGGGATTTTTATCAAGCTTTATGTGATGGGCTACCTAACACACCTCTTCCAACCTTAAGAGCTAACAGGAATTTGGTATCTCTCAACATGGATTTCTTGCTGTACTGCAGAATATTTGGCAAACATCTTGAGACTGTAACCAGTCAAAGGCAGGAGATAAAATGAAAGAAAGGGAGAAAATTGGCCAAAGATCCAGAGCAAACATTTAGATTTGAAAGCAAAGTATATATGTATACAAAGCAAGTATGTATGTTAAATCCGCAGGTTTAACCATGGCAGCATAGTCTCCCGTGCCAGACTAACAGTCCCCGTGGTTGTTTTACCACGGCCCATGCCCATGAGACGCCCCAGGCAGTCCGACCCCAGCACTGAGACACCATCACCAGAGCCACTGCAGCAAACGCAGCCTGCAGCCCTCTGCTTCACCCAAAAGATGGGGTATGGTGCTGCCAGATTCAACACAGGACTGTCTTCAGAGGTCTTCAATGCTATGAACCTTCATACAAGTTTAACGGGAAAGGGATATTTAACAAAGAGATTAATTTACTAGAAAGTGCAACACTTTCTATAAGGTCATTCAGCTCTATACTGAGTGCCACAGCAGTGATGGAAACTCCTCCTAAAGTCTGGATGATTAAAAAAAAAAACCCCAAGTTAAAAACCCCAAACCACCCCTCTCCAAAAAAAACAAGCAAACCCAAAACCAAACACCAGAAGGAAAAAAACTCAGCCTGAGGGTTGGTGGCTTATCATTTACTTTTAAGCTATTTTGGTGATTCTCTGTTGAACACACTGAAATTCTCTTATTCTCTACAAAACGCTATGGATCTGCAGCACTAGCCCTGGCTGAGGTTCATCCTAGCCAACAACTAGGGGCTCTTCAACAAGCACAGAGCAAATATTGTGATTTCCCAGGACCGGTCCACCCCCCTGCCCGCAAGGGGCTCTCATGAGCTGCTCTCCAGCGATGAGCCCCTTCCCTGGTGTCTTTGGGGGAGATTACTTCTGCTGTAAGAAGCACCTCAGTGTGCAACCACGACGCTTGGCACTGGTGGCCAAGCAAGAAAAAGCCAAACTCTGTTGAATAAAGAGCAATGGACAGCATCAGCATTACCAGCAGGAGAAGATATTTTCTGGCAGCATTGCTTCTGTACAAGAAGCTGTCTGGCTCCTCCGCATTACCGGAGGTGCAGTTTGAAGGTAAAGACAATGTTTTTATCAGGCTTCTCACCACAGCTACAAAGCACAGGTAAGACTGCAAACTGATCTGATTTACAGTCCCCTTCCAAACAGAGCAACAACCCGTCAACGTGCAAAATCATCAAGACAGGTTTAAGATATTCGCAGTTAGGAGTGGAGGCCACACAACTACTTACAACACCGATAGACAAAGCACACACCACGCACACACGGTGGTTAAGCAGGCTGCAGTCATGTCTGTCTGCTGGTTTCTCCTGGGAATTTCTTATAAAAGGTTTCTCTGCTGCTCTGAAAAAGATTTAAACTCTTCCCCACACCACCTGCCAGGGGGAAAGAAATGCGAGAGCTTTCCTAGCAGCAGTGTCCCCATCGCAGCCAGCGACACCGCGCTATGCCACACGCAGCGCCCGCACCACCGCGACACACATGAGGCGCGAGGGGCCTCTGCAGAGCAGAAGTCATGACATGTTTGGGTTGTTTTTTTTTTTTTTTTTAAACGGCTCATTTGTCAGTACATCGGCAATCAGGGGGAAAAGTGTTTTTAATCTTTGTTCCACATAGCGCCAGCTGGAGCTCCTACAAGTGAGCAGGCAATTTGTACAGCCCAGGACGAAACCGCATCCAGTGCCGCGGCAGAGAAAGGGTGAGTGAAGAGCTCTCCTGGCGATATTTGCCACCAGGTGTGCTGGCCTTCTGGAAGCAATGGAAACACACAGGGCTACAGAAAACCCTGTGGGTCCCCCCTGGAGCCCTGTTAGCCCCGCGGTGCCGGAGCTGGCCGGGGCAGAGCCCCTTCGCTCGCCCGCCAGCCGCAGCCACCGGGCTGGCCACCCTTTAATTCTTCACCATGCATTTCCTAAACTCCCGTTATAAAATGGTACAATTACTGCGGGTCATGAACATCAAATGCCACTGGCGCTTCCAGCTGTGCCTCTGCAATAGCCTCCCGACAGAAGTACTGCAACACGGTAATAATAATATCCCAGCTGTAGCCACAATCACTGAAATCACTGACAGTGTCAATAATGTATAAAACCCCATGGAAACTCAACTGCACTTGCCAAAAGGCATTCATCAATTACACCGCATTTTATCTACCATTCAGAATGGACTGGTTTTATTGTTGGACTTTTAAATAAATGGGTAGGGTAAATAGGCCCCGGCTGAATTGCTCTACCTCCAGTAAAAGGTATTATATAAAGTTTTACCTTAATACTTCAAACACGCTCAGGAACCACAGCGGATGGGCAGAGGGTATATCGGCAAGGAGCTGCACTCGTGTGACTGAACCCAGCCAGCCCGAAGGTTCCAGAGACGGAGCAGCTTCTGCTGATGGAGAACTCCTGGGAAGGAGAACATGAGCATCCCAACTGATTACCCAAAAGGGTGGGGAGGGAGGAGGTGGGGGAAAACCCAGGGCTAATCAGAGGGGTTCAAGGGCAGGTGGTCCCAGTTAGGGTGGAGAGCCAGAGAAACCTCCCCATGCCTCCCCCAGCTGCAATGGAGAAACGCCGGGGGACATTCACAGCTGCAAAGGGGAGAAGGCAGGAGAGGGGAAAGGCAGCAGGAAGGAACACGATGGGTGCAAAGGGTTATGAGAGTTTCTGGCAGAGAAAAAGTGTCAGGGAGAGGGGAGGAAAGCATGAAAAAGCATGGGAGAGAGCAGGGGAAGAGCTCGGCCAGATCAAAGAGAACCGCCAGCCCTCGTGTGAGGTTTTATTTAAGTCTGTACTAAAAAGAAAAAAATCAATTAAATTAACAAAATGGTTTACATTAGAATTCATCAAAAATACCCTTCAAAGAAAAAAAAAAGAAAAAAGCTTTAACGGGTGTGATATTTTTATAAATATCGCCACCGTATCTGACACGTCCTCACGACTCCGGCGAGCGCGGTGAGAAACCATTTTCTTTGCTCTGCTCTGCTCCAGCGCCGCGTGGCGAGCGCTTAGCAGGAGCTCGCCCCCAGCCCGTAGGAAACGCTGCCTCCAATTCATCTGGAGACCCTCAGGAAATGAAAGGGAATATTATACCGGCTCGCAGCCTGCAAAGGCTGCTCCTCAGACCCAACTTTTCAGATGTCTGCGGCTCTCTTTCATGGCACAACCACAGGCTAAACGCAGCTCGCCTCCCTCCTGCCTCCTTCCCTCCACGCACACGGGTTTAAGGAAGATGGCCCAAATTATTTTCTTCCCCCCACCTTTTTTTTTTTTTTTTTTTTTTTACCTCCACAGGGGAAATTTAAGCCCTATCTGGCACTCTCCAAAACAACAATCTATTATTGCAATGCAGGTTTTTGCTGCGAAAGACCTCAGCGCTTTTTGTCTCAGAAATTAGTGCTTTTTTGCCTCGGAAATTTTCAGCTTCAACACAGCCTTAAACTGAGGGACAGTTTGCCAAAATATGCATCCTTACAACACTCCGGATTATGATTGGAAAGGCGGAGGGAGAGAGGAAAAAAAACCCGTTATTATCAGCGATAGCTGTTTCGCTGCTTTTTTTATTAATGCAAGTGCTAAACGAGACTATATATTACTGACAATTTACATTAGCCGCCTTGAACCGCGTGGACAGGTGTACAGGGGACCAGTGAATTAAAAGCAGAAGAGACTGTGGTTTAACATGCAATACCACTTACGTCCATGTATGCCTAAAATAAAGGACTTGAAGCTAAAAATATCTACGAAAGAGTGTTTCCTTGCATTTCAGGTTGGTATTTCATAGCAGAAATGGGGAAAAAAATAGATTATTTTTTTTTCCAATGACCAGAAAGAAACTTGCCTATGTAAAATTCTATCTGAACAGGGAATGACATGATCTGACTAAAATTACCTATATTGCTCACAATTGCCTTTCTTTCAGTATATATCCTCACTGCGGTGCTAATGGGCCGGTGTGAAGCCGAGAGGAGCGGTGGCTGGGTGAGGAGCATGGGGCCAGGCACGTGCCAGCCGCCCCCGATTGCGACTGTTTTAGCCATGAGCCCAACGCCGTGAACAGGAGCATCCCGGGTGAAAAAGCTGAGAAATAGTGGCGAATCCTTTTCCATGGCCACACACCGTAATATCTGCAACCACGGGTTGATGAAACCCGCGCGGAAGGAAACCTTTGTCGGGAATTAACACGGATGCTGGAAAGTGGCAACTTCCTTCGAACACCTTAAATAAATCTTCTTTTATTCTTTCCCTCTCTCCTGACCTGGATCTGGCTGCCAGTGCACATGAAAGAAATTACGAAAGCTTCTCAGTCACTGCTACTCTGGTTCCTTTTGCACTACAGCATTTGTCATTGCCAAAACAGCAGAGTTTAATTAAGTGTTGTGAGCAGCCTAGTGAGAAACACACTTTAAATTAAACCTCTGTACATGCAGCTATTGGTTCTTTACCTCCTGAACAATCAGCGGGGTGTTCGGCATAAATTCCTCCTCTCAAGGGAAAGGCAGCTGTACGCACCTCTAGCAATTCATAAATGATCCTGCTTTCCCAGAACCATATCTTATTAAAGCGCATTTAATTATTTCTTAGTTTTAAACACCAGTAGATGAAGGCGATAATTAATGTGCCTACCACTAAACATTTTATTTACTCTTGATATATTAATGGTATTATCAAGAAAATATGCTACAGTTTCAGGTTTAACAAAATTACATGGCAAATTATCTTTTGATGCATCCAGCAATCGTTAATATAATGGAATAAATTATTTTAACACCTCAGTAGTAACGAATGGGTACAAGTGCGTAAGCGTTTTAATTTTTCAAAATGTTTTTACAATTACAGATTACAGAGGATACTTAAATCAACGATGCGGGAGTTAAGAGTAAGATGGGAAAAAAAAAACCAACCTTAAAAGGTATTGACTTGTGTTTTTTTCTACAGGAGAGAAATATTTCAGTTTAACTGGTCTTTCCAGGAGAAAGTACCCTACTGCATAATGACCACGCTAAAAATAATAATTGTTAGTAGCAGGTAAGAAATATTTCAGTGACATTTAGGCATTTTTCCTGCCAACTGCAAACATGCATTTATCTCATGAAAATTCAGATGGTGATTGATACATATATGTACAAATATACGTACACTTGCATAGACATAAATGTCTTCTTCACGAATATGGCATATATAAACATGGTGTATAGGTAAAACCTTTGACCCCACAGGTGCCACATGGGAGATGGAGGGGGGAGGTGATCCCTCCGGGGACACCCTGCCCTGAACGGAGCAGCGGTCCTAGCTGCGCCGAGCCCCACCGGGCACCGCTGGCCAGGAATTCTCACTCCCTTTGTGCTCGAGCCTGGCCTGTAAAGAAAGAAAAACTGATGCCTCTTTTTCACTCTACGCAATATTTTCAAAGATATTGTTGTCAACCCGTTGTGATGCTTTCTTCTGGAATAGATGTACATTCCACGATCAAAATGATTTTTTCTCAGCAAAAATATTTTTGGAAATTTTCCCAGTAAGTAACTCAGTGGCATTTTTGTTAAAATATTTAACAGAAATCTTGAAATTGAAAAATTAAAATAAATCTGTCAGCGTTGCTGAGCACCCCTTAGCATAGGCGCAAATTAACCTTGTGCCTGGGGAAAAGGTCCAAACCTGAATATCCGTCCTTCGTGCCGGGCTCATGCTGGGCAAACGAGTGACCTCAGCCGGTGGGAGCGGAGAGGGGGTTGGTGTGGCACTGCCACCCTCTGTGCCATGCCCGCCAGCAGCCAGCCCTGCCGCGGATGGGGACCCCAGCTGCCTGCGATGCCGGGCAGCGCCAAAAATCCCCCTTCCACATCGTTCTGTACACGTCTTGTAGAAGGCACGTCCCGGCAGACGTCCAGAGCCTGAGGATGGACAGCGGGAGCTCCAGCTTCTCCTCTGTTTGTGGGTGGTTTTCACCTGTAAACAAAAATATAAGTATTTGTGTTCACATGTATTTTCTGGATGTTCTGAACAAAGTATGTTTTCTACAGACAAACACCCAGGCTGTCTGGAGGCAATGGGAACGGGCAGCTACTAACAGACTCCCTACTCGTTCTAAAGCCTGCGTGGTACCGAGGGATGGGAAATGTTCTCTTTGTTCGGGTACGTGATGAGGAATAATCGCTTCCTTCTGCTGAAGCAAACTCAGGCTCGTCACGCCAAGCTGGTCGTGACGTCCTTCTGCACCCAGCTGGCCACATCTAGAGGAGAGCCCCTTCCCCAAAACCTCTACTTTGACACTAAAGGCTAGTTCTGTTTTCTTCTCTCTTTTTTATTTTTGCTTTGTTTTGTTTTGTTTTGCAAACAGGATGTGCCAGGCACCTCCTTCCATTCCTCCACATCAAGTTTCCCAATGCACAGAAGATCAATTTTTTTCAACTACTGCTGTGATCTTGCAAACCAGCAACAATTTCATAAAGACATCTGCTGGGAGAAGCAGTGTGGACTAACCAAGACGGAGCAGGTCCTTGGCTTGGCACCCCGCGGCTGTGCCGAGGAGCAGCATGGATGCACCATCAGAGGAACCACCGGGGTCACCAGTGGTTTCGCTCCCCCCGAGAAGGAGGGAATTTGCTGTGCCGGCTTTGCACAGTGCCCGACATCATGTAAGAAAATCAACGAGCAAAGGTCCCAGGCATTATGGTACAGAAGACGTAAGTACACCTCTATATGTGCTTAGACTGTGGCTTCAGCCCTGGTTTGACATGTACGAAGGGTGTTCTCCTTGCTGTGCCTTCTGACTTCCCAGCGAAATGCTGAAAAAATTGCCAATCTGCCCATTCTAACAGGAAACGTACCGGTAATGGTGCATTCTCCCATCCTCCTCCTCGCTAAAGCCTTAGCGCAGGGACAGTTGCAGGGTTTGGATGTTCCCCCTGAGCACATGCGTTCCTCGGTTAGGTGATGCTGGAGGGGACACATGCAGCACCCTGCCCCCGGAGCCGTCCCTCCCAGTGGCCCCCGGCGCCTTCCGCACCCTCTGGCATGGGAACAATGGACGTGGCGGGGCTCCTTCCCGGGGCAAAGCCACCATCACCACCAGTTTTAGGTAATACGACACCACGGCAATCATTTTCCCTCGATTCAGACCATGTTTTCCCTGGTGCTATGGGAAAATTGGAGATAGAATAATTATAAACCAATATAATTAGCCTTTAAGGGAGGATGGCCTTCTTTGGGGTTTAGTTTGCCTGACAGATAATGGCCACTGAAAAGAAAACAGAGGGACTAAAATGACTTTTAGCAAGGAGCAACGGGGAGGGCACGGTGCAATGGAAGGACTCGGAGGAAGCGAGCAGAGGACTCCACCCTCGGACCCGCTAAATAAATGAGTATACACGGTCTGCAGTGCCAGCCGAGCCACCGCTCAAGCAAAATGCTATTTTTTAAAAGCACTGAAGCATTTTCTAACTCGTCCCCAGGGTCTTACACTTAAAAAAAATAACGTAAATTTGCAGAGGCTTCCTTCAAACGTTAAGAGCAAATCACGACTGTCTGCAAAATGCATGGCCAGGGAGGAGAGCCCCGGCCCCGGCTCGGCAGCCGGGACGGACCCCCATCTTCTGCCTCTTGCAGCAGCAAAGGCAATGTCATTTAGAAGGTTTTAATATTATTTGCATGTTTTTGAGGTGAAAGTAGTTAAAGTAATTGGAGAAAATAAAAGTGATAATTTGATTTTTTGAGCACATTTATGAAGAGGGAGTGATTTATATGGCTGTGCAACTGTTGACCACTTTGTTTAGGCACTTATATCTATATTTCCTCTTATTGTGGCTCTCTCAAGTGTTTGATAGACTAAGATGGAGGCATTAATTGAATTCAAGTGTAGAGACCTGAAGTATTTTTATTATTATTTTTAGTTCTTTCACCTTTTATTTCCATTAGCAAAGAAACGTAATCGCTGTGGGGATTTACGGCTAAAGGACGCAAACAGAGCTGGCTACAGTTATTAAAATAAAACTACTTTACCTGAAAAAAACAACATCCCCCCAAAACATTTAAGCTGAAAAAACCATAATAGAACAAAACCTCAATATTTTCCCAGATTTCAGAGCCACAATAGCCTTCTATGTTTTTACACGGTGTGCATCGTGCACTGCTGTACCAGACAATATCCGTTTTCCTTGGAGCCATGCTCCTGTTCAGCCACCGGCACTCCACAGCAAGGCTCTCTTTGCCCTGCTCACAGGACAAGTTCCCTATCCCCAGGCACCCTCCTTTTTTCTCCTCAGGAGAGAAGAGAGTAGGCAGCTCTCGTAAATACATATGTCTATATATATACATATATTCTATACATTTCTGCAAAGTATTCCTCATTTGATTATTTTTCCTTAGCCTCACAGAATCATAGGATCACAGAATGGTTTGGGTTGGAAGGGACCTTCAGGACCATCCAGTTCCACCCCCCTGCCCTGGGCAGGGACACCTCCCCCCAGCCCAGGGTGCTCCCAGCCCCGTCCAACCCGGCCTTGGACACCTCCAGGGATGGGGCAGCCACAGCTTCTCGGGGCAGCCTGCGCCAGGGGATCACCGCCCGCACAATAAACAATTTCTTCCTAATCTCTATTTCAAATCTCCCCTCTTCCAGTTTGAAGCCATTCCCCCTCATCCTATCACTCCATGCCCTTGGAAAAAGTCCCCCCCCAGCTCTCCTGTAGGTGTCCTTCAGATACTGGAAGGGGCTCTGAGGTCTCCGCGGAGCCTTCTCCTCCCCAGGCTGAACCCCCCCTCTCCCAGCCTGTCCTCCCCGCAGAGGGGCTCAGCCCTCACAGCATCTCCGGGCCCTCCTCTGGCCCCGTTCCACCAGCACAAACCCTTAGAGCACCGGCACATGGGCGGCAGCCAGCTCTGTACCGAATCCGGGGCGTGGGGCAGGGACAGACTCTCTGGCTGCCAGCGACTCCCCACCCTCGCTTGAGGGACTGCTTCCAAAGTCAGCTGCCTCCCGCTATATTAAGAAAATCAAGCAAATAGTGTAAAGAATTTATCTAGAACTGTGTTTTCTGGACTATTTTAATGGGTTTGTGCCAAGTTTCTTACCGGGAGTCGAAATTTTGCTACCATAAGTAAAATCCAGCGATAGAAACCATGAAAAATTGCTGCATTTCATGCCACACATATTGCCTCAATAGAGTCTGAAATTTCAATATGATCCATTATAAACGATTTCGTATTAAAACTCATAAACTTGTCAAGTGTATATATAAACAAAATCCTCTAGCATAATTTTAATAATTAGGATATCATAAGATTACTAAGAAAAAATATGAAGGGCATACATTTTTTTGGTCTAATACTGAATGGCATCCTATTGCTATTGATTTCAGTTAAAGTATTCAGAGGAACAGACAGGTGCCTCCAGAGGGCAATTCCAAGAATCTAAACTCTAAAGCCCCAGTTTGGCTGTTTAAAGAATGGGTAGCTATCACATGTAAGGGAAAAGCTCCTGCATCGGTGTGAATACATATTCCTGGGATGTAAAACGATACATTCTGCTGCTATCTTTCTATTATTTAGCACTAATAATTTCTCTCAGTCTTTCTTTCTCTGTAAGACTAGAATTTAATGTAGAGGTCATTTGGAAATTCTTTGAGAATTTTTCAGACCTCCTGGGACGAGCTTTGAACCCTTTCCAGTGCCAAACAAGTGGACAATATCAGACTACTTCAGGCATAATGCTTTTACAGAGAAAAGGTGGGTTGGCAGCTTCATTACTAGGTATTTTCAGACATAGCTCCTGAAAGGTGATTTCTTTAAAGAGACTTTTTCAGAAAGAGAAAATAAAAAGTGTTTGGAGTGGGAGGGGTGGGTTAGAGGTGGAGGGAAGAGAATAGCAAGAAAAGTGGCCAAATTATGACTGGCCACATCCCAACAATAAAGATCTAGAAGGCACTTGGGTTTATAGCAGAGCCCTAAGGAACTTCCACGCAACAAGAGTCTTCTGAAAAATTGCCCCAAAACACTTGACAACCTGTGCTGCAGTTAATGGGAAATGTGAGGAAGAACTGGCACACGATTTTGTGCATCCTTTAGCAATGGCAACATTGAAATCAGTTAACCCAGGACAGGTAACAGTAAAATGAGATGGTACGTGCTCAGCAAACAGAGGCTATCGCCATGCAGGACGAGTTTCACTCATCAGAAGGAGTCAAATTTTACTGGACTGAAAAGAAAACACCCCCAAACTGGTGGTGGCTCCAGCGGGCTGGCTGGGGAGAGGAACGCTGCACACAACAGCCGTGAGTAGAGAGCTTTTAGGGCTAAATATCATGGAGGAATTCGGGGTGAAAGAAATAAATCCCTTGTCTCTAACTCCTGTCCTTTGTTGCCGCCCCTTGCCTGCCCTGTGGTGATGCTGTGGACTTCAGACCCAAAGCTCCAAACCCATCTTCAGAGCCATACAGTTCTCTGGACATCGTGAGAGTTTACTGAGGGATATTTCCAACCCTTCTCGCCTTCCGCAGTACACACCGGCGGTTTGAAATATGACAAGATTTCAAACTATTTTGCTCCAAGCTCAGCCTGGTGTCAGCAGGACGTGGGTTCAGCCCCAGAGTGAGCAGATACCTGTTCTGCTTAACGTGGCTGATGCTTCATTAGCTGCTCTCAGCCACCGCAGTGCTGTGGTAAGCTCTAGAGACAATCAATGGGGGATTAAAAACCATAAGTAAAGGACTGCCATGTAAACTGAGAGAAAATAATAAAGCAGGGAAGAGCCGTATCTGGTATTTCCCTCCGTGCGCAGCGAAAGGGTGTGCTGGATGTTTTCCCATCTCACGTGACAAAGTTGTGGATTGAACGATATCAGAAATCGCAAAGGCACACACGGTCTCCCTCACCTCCCTCCTTCAGTCCAAACCCTTCCCGTGCCACGCAAAGCCTCTCCGCAGGGCAAGAAGCTCCCAGCTCCCAGCCCAGATGGGTGCCCTGAGACTGTAAAGCTAAAAACTGAGATGCCCAGAGAGCCGTTCCAGAAGGAAAGGCAGAAACACACTGTACGTTAAACCGACTTGCTCAGAAACGGGCCCGAGATGAAACGCACATACCATTTGCTTCCTCTTAATACCAACACCCGGTCAAAACGCATCACTTGTGAAAACATCTCCCAGGGACGAGGGAGGTGGAGGCTACGCCTGTCCCGCAGCCCACCCCAGCCCCGGGCGCCATCGCTGCCCACCCTCCTCCTCAAGCCCAGCACCCAGCCACCCTGGACGGAAGGCTTGGGGTGCCTTCAGCATGCAGCTTCTCCTCTTCTGCTCAGCTCTTTGGGGACACGCAATGCATATTTTTGTCAAATTCTTATTTATTCCCTTTGATATTATTTTTTTTTTTTCAGATTGCTGCTTGGCTCAGACTTTTAAATAAAAATGCAAATACTTCAAAACCAGCAATAAAAGTGTCCTGTTGTGGCACAGAAGTATTATTGGTGTCATAAATAAAGCACCGGTATTTGACTGCTGTGCAAAAAAAACCAAAAACAAACAAAGAAACAAAAAACCACATACCCAAAACTGAAGCAGAGCAGTTTACTGGGGTCTGTGTGGTGCAGAAGCAGCTCTTACTAAAATAACCCTAGAACAGCCCCAACTCTGCTGTGACACAAGCACCGCCGCTGCGATGCTGCTCTTTAAAATTTACCTAAATGGAGTGGCTGCAACCTTTTCCATCAAAACCAAGCTTTTCCAGCTCGGGCTTTTTGAAGGGGTGCCATCTTTCTGGCGAACTCCACGCTACAGTCACTCGGGCAAATAAAAGTGATTCTCAAGCAGTTACGTACACGATATTAAAATATCTGGAGATGAATTTTCAATTGTCAGACTGGTCCAGTGAGATTTCGGTCCTGTTATAAAGAGAAGCCTCCAAAACTACTGTCTCACAGGCAGAGCGACCACCAGTATCTGATGGATAGATGTCACCACCGCGGGTCCCTGCTCAGGGCAGGGTGGAACCGGCTGCTTGAACTGTGTGCAAGTCGCAGGAGGAGCCCAGCTGCCCTTTCAGCATGGGCAATCATTTTACTGCAAAACTGTCTTATCTCCAAACAGGAATATATGCACAAAATTCAAGCAACCTAAAAAAATATCTATTTCCTAGCACAAAATAAAAAATAAAAAATATCAATTTATGAAAGGATTCACAGAATCACAGAATGGTCAGGGTTGGAAGAGACCTCAGGAGATCATCTGGTCTGACCCCCCTGCCAGAGCAGGGTCACCTACAGCAGTTGCACAGGACGGCATCCAGGCGGGTTTGGGATGGCTCCAGAGTGGGAGACTCCAGATTGGCAGAACCTTAACCCTCCTTCCCCTACAGCACTGCATGGGCAATGGGTATCTGCACCTTGGTGGCCACGCCAGCCCCTTCAGCCCTCTCATACATACAGTCTGCATCCAGCCCTTCCAACTCGTAGATGCTCTATCACAAACTGCAGGAGCAGCACAAGGGGTTAAAGTTGCCAGAGACCAGTGCAAAGCTACCCCACGTAAGGTGTGGTGACTATAGGTGCTGTTGCAGCAATCCAGAGCAACATCAGTCTTGGCCTTGACCTCCTCTGACTCCGCAGGCTCGGCCATGCCTCAAGGACAAGGACGTGTTTCTCACGCACGTTCATCTTTCCAATGTCGAAGCCCCTTTTGAGTGGCAAGCAGCCATGTAGCTTTTACATGGCATATCTTTTTTTTTTTTTTTTTTTTTTTAATTTGCTAGCAGTATTAATTACTGCTCCTCCAGTCCAGTCCATATTGCCAGCTTGATTATTCTGGCTTACTTCAATTCACTGAAATGAAGTATGCCACGGCACTTAAAAAGTCGCGAACACTCATCCTTTTTAGTGGTGTTAGGCTCCTGCATCGCAAATGTAAACTGACACAAGGACTTTGCTCACTGTGAAATGAGAAGACAAGGCCACCGTGATGGGAAGAGATGGCCAAAGCCTTTATCGCAGCTGACAAATCTCAACGCGATCTAAAATGGAGTTTCACCCGCAGCTTACATATAGATCCGCATTTAGCTTGACAGCCAAGTCTTTGGGAGACTCGGGGTTAAATAAAAAAGCACAGCCGTTTACATGAACCTTAAACAAACTTACAGCAGCATTTTTCTTTTAGCCGACTGACATTTTTCTTTATGTTTCGTCAGTCATATCTGAGCGATCAGACAGCCACTACACGTGGTACACCCACCAGGATTATTATCTAGACCAAAGGCCCAGAGCTCATTGTAGCAGGCATGTAATTCTTTACAATGTATGCCACGTTAACTGTGTTGGGTTATCTATTCAACAGCTGACTGAGCTGGGCTCTCAAGCTCTTCTCAACAACCATGTAAGAAGCGATGACAATTGTACTACTTCATAACGGCTGCATGCAACTCTGACACACACTTCACAGCAACCAGTCATCTATATAAACCAATTTCAAGAGCAAAATTGCATGGTGCCTCCACTCTGTTATAAACACAATGATATCCACTCAAAGCTGATAAATGCACTGCATTTCTCCAGAGCTTTAAAGAACAACTTCCCCGCGCCTGCGAGTTCTCCGTGGCGGATTCGGCTTCTTTATGCCCCGGCTGGTCGCCGGGAGATGCACAAAGAGCCGGGAAGGGCGGACCTACGGCAAAAGGCCGTTCCCCCTCTTCAAAGACACAGTATCTGATGAGCCACAAGAGAAAACAAGGTTATACGTAATTAAGGTTTTAAATACTTATCGACTCCTTAGCAATTTTCAAATTAATTACTGTATCTTTTCATAGGATTATATGCAATGTAATCCTTATTATGGAATAAAATATCTACAGCAACCACAAAGTCCTTGAAAAAATACTTCAGCACCAAACACTCTAACAAAAGGGTAGATTAAAGACTGTCAAACAAATTAAAACCATTTTTACCGGCTATTATAGCTCCGTAAAATGGTGCTGTGGAAGCAGCCCACCTTGTCGACGCAATGCCGGCTGCAGGCGCATTGGCGATGTGTGAGGCTCTCAGTTTGAAAATACTGCCACTTCCCATCAATTTGAGGCGGCAGATGTTCTTTCTCAACTGTAGGCAACGAGATAGCCTCTTAGCTATCGCCTCATGCACTGTGTGTGTAATATACACCACAATATCATATTGCAAAGAAAAGATGAAATATAACTATAGGGATCTTTATTTAATGAACCCTGTAACTGAATACCAAAAAAAATTGACATCCTGATAAAACATAAAAATCGTTATTTTTTTTTAAATTCAGATAAAGGATAGGATCAATCCCTGTTTGTTTGCATTGTTCAGTCAGACTACATGAGAGTTAAAAAAATGATTTAGAACCATCCATAGGCAATGCTGTCCTGCTGCATACTGTATAATAATTTAAATGTGTTAACATTTATACATTGCTGTCACACTGACATTTTTTTCAGCCTTGACCACTAGAAACACACACCAACGATGTCCAATCAAAATACTTGGTGCTGACTCACCAGGACGTTTGAGGTGATTCATGGCCAAGGTTGTCCCTTGGTGCCGGAATGCTCTGGCACAGCATCCCGTGCGACACACTGCTGCCCGCGCTGGCTGGGGAGTGGTGGCAGGGTGGGGAAACGGGCCCAGAGGACCTCCCAGGCTTAAGCAATGGGCAGGCAAAGTCCTGCATGGGGGTGCTGGGGCGATGGGCAGAGAGGAGCAAGGCTGGAGAGGCCATGTGAGGAAGACATGGATGGGCTGGAGTAAGCCCAGGGGAGTCCATAGGGTGGAGGTCGTGGAGAGCATTCCAAGGGATACCCAAAATTCAGCAGGACCAAGCCCTGGGCTCTTCAAGTTGGTTCAGCTTTGAGCAGGGGGGTTGGCCAGAGCCCCCCCAGCTCCTTGTCAACCCCAGCACCCCACCCTGATGCCCAGTCCCTCACATCCTGCTCTCCCCAAGGTGTCCAAAGAGCAAAGCTGGATATATGGAACACAAGATACGCTTTGGCCTTATTTTGAGTCCTTGAGGGGTGACAACAGTGACACACTGGACCATGGGCACGGGTTGAAGGTCCAGCTGGCTGTTCAGAAGCACACTCTGGTCTTCTTGTTTCCTCCACTCTTCACCCGCCAGTAGCCTTCACAAGCGTTTGTTAGCTTTGCTTTGCTTTCTACACAAAGCATTTACACAGCTTTAAAAACAAAGTTTTGTACAAAAGGCACATTGTCCTCCACCAATAGTTCACAACCATAACTCATCCTTCCACATCAAAATTTTATATTGAAAGAAACAATTAATGACGATTCGTGTGGAAAGGCTTCCCAATCCTGAGCCCTCTGCGCAGCTATGACTAAGCACAGCAGACAGAAACAGGCACTGGCTCAGAATTAACTTTGCTTCATAGATTGGTCTGCAATCCTCATTTTACTCTAATTTAACCTTTCCTAGTTAATTTATATCGGTTCAGCTTGCCAGCCTGTACCTGCCAAAGTGATCATCTTCCATCAAGTGTCTGGGCGTGGAAAGGGTTGCTCTCTGTCGTCTCCGTAACCAGTATACCTAATTAAAGTCCTTAAAAACCTTTAATATGACAAGATGAGACAGGAATAGGGAAGAAAAATAAGAAAGAATCTTTCAATTACTTTAATCACGCCGGCTTTCAAATTCGTATCAAAACACAGCGTAGGCTGAAACTTTCTGCAGTTTTTCCCTTTCCCGCGCAGCTCGGCGCCCCGTCCCATCACAGCCCTCTCCCCGCAGCGCGCTTGGTTAATGAGCACGGCTCTCGTGATGGGAAGGGAAAGGGAAAGTAAATATATAAAGTGCTTGTAATAAATGATTAAATTGTCCTCCAGGCACATTTTGCATATGAATATAAAAGTTGTGATTAATAGGTTATCTAACACATTAACAAAGGCTTTAGCAAACACCGTCCAGCGTCACAGTATTTGCCAGCCCTTTCTGTTTTAAATAGAGCTGTAGCAAACTGTTTGCTGGAGTCCCAAATTCTGGCCAACAAGGCCATCAAAGCCGGGGAGATTGCTGCTTTTTCACCCAGTAGGCTTTTTCTTCATTGTGAGCCTAAATGCCCCCACTAGGCTCACGATTAAGAGCGATTTAACAAAAAAAAAAAAAAAAAAAAAGGAAAAAAATATGCAGAAAACAATGTCCCGTGCCAATGAGAAATTGAAATTGCGCCGTGCAGGGGAAACAATGCTGCTGAAACAAAGGGGACATCTGGAGCGCGGCACCGCGCTCGGCTCGCAGCGGGCACCGCCTTCCCTCCGCCGCTTGCAACGCCGCTCCTTTCTGCTGCAGAAGGAAGGGAAGCGTGCTCAAAAGGAGAGCCCTTTTCCTTTTAATTGCCAAATTCATGAATGAATTTCGTACTCACAAAACGGAGCAAAACCCCATCCTCCCGGCTGCCACCAGGCAAGGCAAGCACCCAGCGCGGGGCACGGTCCCCTCCCCATCGCTGCCAGGATAGCGGTCCCACTGCCGGCCACCCGCGGTACGGGACTCGAGGGGATCATTTCTGCTACCAACAGCCCGGGTGAAGCCCCCAGCTCGGTGTGTTCGCGGTCTCATTCACACTTTGAGCAGCAGACAATGCAAAGGAAAGGTTAGCGAAGCCTTTCCCCTACCATCCACTGAAGCGCTACCAAGAAAATGAAGAGAAAATTTGCTTCTGGACACAAAAAAAATCCTACTGCAACCACAAATAATGCATATACATCTCATTTTTTTCTTGATCGCAGATTTTTAATCCTCTCTTAAGCACTTTTAAAGTGCCCAATTTTTGTCTCATTTGAATTTAAATCAGCTTGTATGGAGAACTTGGAGAACTTTTTTTTTAAGCAAGCTTGTTTGGCAGGCACATTTCCCAAGATCACCCAGCTTTAATTTTAAATTTCAAAAGCCTTGCGTTTAATCCCTTGAGCTGGCCTGGTACCTTGCACCATCTGTTCTGGGGTTTTGTTATAACAGAGAGCACCTGCAGAGTTTTGCAACATTTCAAGCTGTCTGTGGACAAAAATCAAAATAATTATAATTTTCATAAACTAAAGACTGCGATTCAGACGCTGCAGCCCCACCTCACACTGATTTTTCACAACAAGTCTCTGCGACGGGAGCATTTCTCATGCACAAGGGTGTTTTGTTCTTTCTGCCACTGGACAGTCCATGGGCAGCCAGAAGGACCACGGCCACCAGGCATCATCTCACCCCACCATCCTGCTCCCTGTCACCAGCCGGCTCTGTCCCTGGGATGTTCTGCCAGCCCTTGTGCCAGAAGAAGCTCCACTTGATGCTACCACAGGTGGGACAGTCACAGAAAAAAAGAAAATGGCCTTTTCCAGCAGCTGAACTGCTCAGAGAGACAGTGGCAAGGGGGTATGGCCATACCTGCCCATACCGTGTGGGCAACATTTCACATTCAAAAGACGTCCCCACCGCGTTCTTGGGTGGGTGTAAAAGATATTCTTCCACGTTGGGCAAACAAAAAATGTATTAGAAAGATGGTGTTTGTTTAGACTTCATTACCCAGAGCTCTTTATTACTGATAAATCCTTCCTTAGGGCATGCCAGCTAATTTTGTATAGAGTATGTATATCTCACCATAAGCATGGTGAACTTCCACCCCAAATTGTACGCAACCAAACGAATGGTGGATCTGCAGCGTTACCACAGTCCTCAGACAGATGCTGAACAGCATCTTATAAAAGTGAGAGGTAAGCCCCAATTAATGCTGGACATGCCCTCCAAGACCTCTGGCGCACATCCGCGTTCGAGGTGAGGTGTGAGCTTTTCATCCCTGCTTCTGAAGGGGAAAATCTCAGCCTAAACTGAGAGTCATCTGCTGTTCGGGCCCTGCTAAGCAGTGGATGAAAAGAAGAGTGGAAAATGGTTTTAATAACGTTGCAAACGTTGTCATCACAAGGCTGACTCAGAAAAGTGGGTGCTTGTGCGAGGTGCTGAGTGATGGTGAATCAAAGGGGCTCCAGCAGAGATGGCTTTAAAAAAAACCAAGCATCTGCCACATATTTTAACGATTGCTTAGCGTTTCTGCTGATTTCCCAGCCTTACATTCCCCATGCAGCCCTGGGCACTGCCCTGGCCGCTGGCTTAGGCAGACATCTCCACCTTCCTATTGCGCACAAAAGATAAATTAAATTAAATTAAATTAAAATAAAATAAAAAATAAAATAAAAAATTCTCAATGCATCTGAAAACTCAGCGTAATTTTCCAGAGAGCTGGTGAAGCACGAGTGATTCACCCGGCACAGTGCACTGTTCCCCAGCAAGGGATCTGCTCGGTCTCCATGGAGGAGTTCCGTACCCCGCTGCAGGAACCGCCTATTAGCCAATTCCCATTTCACAGATAATGTATTAAAAATCACAAGTACTGATAGCTGTGCCTGCACCAGAAGTAGTTTGATAAGGCAGACTGTGTGGGGATGTGAATGAAACCAAAAGAAATCAAAGAGATAGTTGGAGAGGTTGATTATTTTACCGGGAACTAGAGTGCTCCCGTTTGGGTCCACGGTTACTTGGGCTTCAAACTGGAGAACACCAGGAACAGAAGATGCTCCATTTCACCCCGTACCAGCCAGGAGCTGAGGTTGCCCCATAGCTGTAGGATCCTTATAACCACACTGCTGCCCGCGTAACGCCAAGCAGGAGGTGAGAGGGGACCACTGCAGAGTAACCCATGCAAAACCCAACCCCAGGCTGCTCGTATAAAAAAAAAACCCCGAGAGACCCGAATACCAGAAGAAGCTGGAGTTGAGGGAGGCGCGGGAAAGGTGAGTGAGGACTCCCTGGGTCAGGCTGTGGTGGGACCGAACACTGTGCTGGCATCCAACGGCACCAGCGGTCAGAAACCAGAGGTTAAGCAGACTAACGATCACCTCGGCAACGCATTCTACAGGGGAGAAGGGCACAGAAAGGCTTCTGCAAAATTACAACAAGCACCATGCTGTGTTGGGACGATGCTTCACCAAGAGCCAGGAGAGACGACGTCCTGACCCGCGCCCTCTCCTCCTCCACTTTCCTTTCCCACCAGCTGACAAGACGACTTGTGCTGTTCATGGGAATTCTCAGAATTATATTGAATTTTCCAGTAACTAAGCTAGTTTCCTAAAAGTGACCCTGTAAATAGCTCTCAGTGAATTCACCTACACAAAAATATATTAGTAATGTTTAGCTTCTAAATCCTGGTGAAAAGGCAAATTACACAAAGTCGAAACCTTTTGTCGGAGAACCCAGCAATATTTTAAAGCTGCTAGCAATTTTGCTGTTGCCTGCTACAGAGGCAACACTTCATGTTTCATTTTTATGCTCCTAGAAAATAAACTACTATTTTCCTTATTACACTTTTATTCCTTAATTCCTACTTTCATCTCTGAATAGAAGGAAGAAATTCCAAAACTCTGAAGATTAAAATCTGTGAATGAATGTTATTTTTCAAGTTAACTCCCTAAGCTTATGGTACAAAAAACTGGAGTTTTAATATTTTTTAAATCAATCACCAAATATTGGAAAATAAAAGAAATATTTAAAAGAACAAAGAATCTAATTTTTATATTTTCATGAAAGAGACTAAATTTTGTATTATCCCTCTTGCGATTTTGTCATTTTTTTATAGTCACATTGGGGAACATTAGGAAATATAACCAAATAGGATTATGATATCAAATGTTGGGGATGATTTATGCATTTTATCTATTTTGCAATGAGCTAGTAATGATGAGGGGCTAATGGAAACTGTAGACCCCAAATTTATAACTGTTTCTTCAAAAGGAAATTCTTTTGCTACGTGGATCTTATTTGTGTGGGAAAACCCAATTACTCTGGGGTTCTTGTACCTTACTATTTTCTTTTATGATGCTTTTTGCTATAAGTGCTTATTATGATTCGATAACCCAGTTACAAATAAACTGTGACCCTCCACTCTTATCTCCAAATTCACAGCTTTCCAATTTGTCACAGTTAGTTGAGAACTTGACTACTTATTAATTACTGCCATGGGGTCCTAGAGGGACCTGCAGAGCTACAGCATCAACTCCACTCCCGTGAGGTATCATCTGTGAGAATCTACAAAATCTAAATCTTTGTAGAGGCAGCTGGCTTCTTACTGGGGGAAAACAACAAAAAAGCAAGCAAACAAGCAAAAACAGAAAAAACCCCACCCACCCCCAAAAAAAACCCAACAAATCCCAAACAAAAAAAAACCCAAAAAGTAAGAAAAAATGAAATGTTTTGTAGATGTATCTTGAATAGATTTGAACAGAAAATCAAAGATCAAAATGTCTCATATGCATCACCAGAAACTTAATTTCCAACTTCTTCATAACCCCAGCAGTTTCGGGTTTATCCCTTCCACGCTCTGCCTGCCTTAGCGCTGGGAAGCGGGAGCTCGGCCCCCGCCACAGCATCCTTTGGGAGCGCAGCCCAAAGGGAGGGGGATGCCGCCCCGTGCCCGCATGCACCTCCTCCCCACCACTTCCGAAGCTGGAAAATCTTCTGCATGCCCAGAGAGCAACATCCCTGTGCTCAGCCTTAATGAGCTGCCCAGAGTTTCCCAGGTGCAGAGCCTAAATTTGGAGTAAAACAGAGAAGAAAGCCACTGGGTGGACACCCATTCCAGATGTTCCCAGATGGCTGCCCCCGACTGTGCCAAAAAGAGGATGAAAAAGGGTATCTCAATCACATATTTAGTGATAAGATGGTGAAAAGGGGTATCTCAATCACATATTTAGTGATAAATTTATGCTGACTTTCTAAAAGTGTAGATTCTTCTTTAATATATACAACTTTGCTAAGCTGTAACTGCGGAGTCTTAAAAAATCCCACTGCTGTTTGAAAGCATCCTGCCTCACTCACAGCACACGTAGAAAGTACGAAATATACTGATTCTGGAAACAGTCATCAAGAATAAGAGGGCTTTTTTCTATACCGGTGCTCCTAAGGCTCACATCTCAGCCAGCCTGGAGAGGTACCAACCCAACGGGCAAGTGTAAAGTGAGGAAACTTATACAGAGAAGCAGCTCCACAGACCTTAGCTGTTCCTGTACTCACTGTCTCTGTAGTTTTCCCGTTCCTAACAGGCACAGGAGCGCTCCCAGGAGCTGCCCAGCAAGGTCCGGTGAGGAGCGTTGGCAGCAGCACTCGGATTTTGGGTACAACTTTGGCCCCGCTGAAGTAATGGAGTCCATCCTCTTCCAAAGGCACTTTCATCCTTTGCATTTGCAGGGAAGGCGACGTTCCTGCATTGACAAGAAAAGCTTCTCGCGACCTTTTTCTCCTGCTCAGGAATGTGCTGCAAATGCCCCAACCCTGTTCTAAGCCTTCCCGAGGCGTCCTGTAGAACAGGCACGGGGCTCTGGGACAGGCTCTACCTCATAACGGGGAGGGGGGACACAAAGAAATTTGGACTGAGTTAGACATTTACTTACAGCTGTTTAACAAAAAGAACCCACCCAAACTAATTCAAGCAATGTAAAAATTGCTTAAAGACTTCTAATTACAAAGCCTTGGCAAAGAAACCGGTATGATTATTCCTAACATCCATTAATTATTAGCAGCATTTCTAGTTAAGTGAGAGACGATAAATACTCAACTACTGTCTAATATGACGTTCTAAGCCCCAATTTCAAAGTTAAACAAATAAAGTCTGATTTGAAAAGTACACTATTAAATATTTTATCCGTGAACCACTGCTAAAATAATTCAACTATCCAATTTGAGCACCCTTTATTTGGACTATATCCAGTGCACTCAAGGAATAATACTCAGCGTCAATTAATGACCAGTTCTCATCCTGAACGTACAATATGCATTTGTGATGCCTAAAACATATTCGCACTGCACTCTGAATGATAGATGAACTCGAATCCAAACTAGATGAAGGCAGCTGCTTTATTTTTGTGATTTCTTTATATTTTAATTAATGTCATCAACAAGAATATACTGACTTGGTAAGCTGTTTTTTAATGAATTGTCATACCCAAAGCTTCTGTTTTTTTCAAAATCTTTGCTACTGTGTGCAGGAAGGTTTTGCCTTGAAAGAAAAAAAAAAAAAAAGAGAAGAGAAAAGAAAAGAAAACAGAAAGAAAAATGAATGTTTCAATCAGTTCTAATGCTACCAAAATCCATAGTACTTAATTTATCGAATCTCCTGTTAGTGAATGAACAAAGGTAAAAATAACAGGCTAGTTATAAACTAGTACTATGATGATGACATTGTGAATTATTTAAAAAGGGCATATTCAGTGTGACCATAGAGCCATCAATCATAATAGACATTGATGAGAAAAAGAGGTTTCAGTCACTTCCTATCTGCCAGGAGAACAATTCTATCTCGCAGGTAGCTGTGAAGTGCCGCTGACCCGATGTCACTCGCATTGTTGCTCTACCCTTTGAACGGGGAGAGCAGATTCTCTCAATATTAGAATCGAATGAGTAAATAAATTCTCAGTTCACCGCCGCACTCCTTCAGAGTGCACACTTCAATTTGTCTAACAATGGGGAGGACAGAAAAGCAGAAATCTCTTAAAGCAGGGATGAATTTTTTATGGATGCTCAAATCCAGCTGCAAAGAATGGGGTTTTAAATGGTAGCAGCGCTGCTTTTAGCAGGAGCCCCTAGAGACAAAGTCTTCGGGCAGTGTTTTGTGTTGCATTCAGCCCTTCCCGAGCGCGCGCCCTTCGCTCTCCCTGCCTCCCGAAGCCGCTGCCACCAAATGGCTCCGCGGTGGTACCCACCTCACGCTCTCCGATAGGGAATGAAAACACCCCCCTCACCTCCCCATCACTTCCAAACACTTAAGTTTCATAAAGAGCCGGCGAGGAACCTGTCTTAATCAACCTGAATACTCCAATAGCTTTAAAAGGAAGCAAATATTGCAGCTGGAAAGATGACTGTTGAGGAAGAAGGGAGAGAAAAAAGCACTCTAACTTTTAATTTGTGCTGGATTAATCTAGGAGAGACTCTTTCACCTGATGCCCCACATAATTATATCCTAAACTTTCACTCAGATCACATGTTTCATCATTGTTGGTTACTCTAATTAGCCCACGGATTCCTGCAGCTGCAAAGACAACACAGAAGAAGGAATAAATTGCACATAGCTCCAGCTTTACACAACAAACGTTTTCCCTGGCATCACGGGGATGCTTCCCCCAGCCCGCGCGCCCCTAGCCATGCTTTGCCAAATTCCATCAGCCTCCATCACGGGGCACCGGCACCGATGGCGTGGCGGCGATGCAGGGCTGTGGGGATGCAGGGCTGTGGGGATGAGGGATTGAGGGGATGTGGGGATGCAAGGCTGCAGGGATGCGGGATTTCAGGGATGCAGAGATGGGGGATTAGGGGGATGCAGGGATGCCGCCCTGCCTGCCCCGGCCCCGCTCAGCCCCAAGCCCACGCTGCCTTCAGCGTGGTCCCCAGCCCTTCGCCCATTCCTCATCTTTATCCCACCGCGCCAGCAGCACATCCCGGGAGTCCATACATCTCTGCGTAACCTCGTACTGCTCCAAAACTGTACATTGCCACTTAATTGTTACTAACAGGTAAATCAAAGGTAAAAGAGAACTAATTAATTTTCCAGCTCGGTTTTATTTTACTGTTACTGTTTTGAGAAAATATAACTAAACCCCATTAGTGTTAAGGTAAGACCATGAAACAACATAATATAATGCAAGAAAGACATTTAATAGCGTAGAGGAATGTTAAATTACTAATTAACTCCAAGTTACTGTATAAAAAAGCATAGTAATTTACAGGATTATTGCAATATGCAGCTTAGATTGCCACAAGGGTCAGCTAGGGAGCATTTCCTTCTATTTCTTTCAGTGTGGCGGTTATTGTAAAATTCTTCTCACATTAAAATGTACTGTCCTTACCCACAGTTCATTGCTGCTAATTAGCAGCAGTCGAGATTTCCCTAGCAGTCATTTTTTCTATGTTAAGCTGCCAAATGTTACCAACTGCTCAAGATGCTCCACGCGCCGAGTGTCCGGCTGCCCACCCCACTCCCCAGCCCTGCCGCGCTCCGCGCCTCCGGGTCGGGTTCAGCGCCCGCCGAAGAAAACACTAATCAAATTATTTGTCCTGCTCTTTGTTATATCAAGGCAGGTTAGCAGAAACCTTCTGGCGCCTTTGGCTGAGCTACAGAACTTAGAAACGTCTATTTTTTTTTCCCCTCCTCTTTTTTCCTAAACGTACAATATACTGCTCAAACGCTTGAAACTGGAAGATCTCCAATAGGGTTTTTTTTTGTTCAAAAGCAAGTATTTCCGCATTCTATTTAAACTTTTATTTAAACAAGAAAGCAAGAAAAGGCATCTTTTAGTTTTTACCTAAATATATAAGAAGAATGCCATAACTTTGATTAATAATTGATTAAATAAACCATCCACACATCAAAGGCAGGAAGAAGAGCTGTTCCACAGAAAGGCTAGACTATCAAATAGCACTTTGTTGTCTTAAACACTGCTCAGATCTGCAGCATTACATAGCTCGTTGCACATTAATGTTTGAGGTTATAAATGGCAGTGTTTTTCAAAGCATTTATTATTATTATTATTATTATTATTATTATTATTTCTATTATTCTAAAGAGCAAAAGAATTTTGTTCTCTTTTTTTTTTCCTAATTAAACACTAGCAGTTTGAAAACATAGAAATTTGGACGATAATCGTACAGCCTCATCTTTTCCTCTCTCTTTTGTTGGCTTTATGACTAATTTATGTTTAACCTTCTTGAGAATCCATGGTCGCAATACACTTTCTTAAAAAAAATTCAAAGCAACTTTCGCTGGTGTCCAATAGCAGGGCAAAAGGTCTTGGGAGCTGTGAAATGGTTCGGAATTGAAAGAGGTGACACGATCTTCTTCACCTCCTCTTCACAGGAGTAAGAGCAATCAGGAAACAACTACTAATTGCTTCATCAAAATTAAGCTTCTCCATCTTCATACCAATTATTTCACCATTGCTGTTTAGAGTTTCATGTGCCTACCATCCACAGGAAAAAAAAAAAAAATCAGGCCTCTGAATTGCAATGCATTTCCCAGAATTGCTTAATGAAAGCGGGATTTGGATTTCAGATTTCCTCCCTTCTATCTGACGATATTCCTTTTTTAGATTTCCGAAGTTGGTTGAAACAGAAAGCATCTGAATACACTTGCACTTCATTTACACATAAGAAAAGATTGTAAAATTTACTTACGACAAGAGTGAAAAATTCATTGTGCTGACAAGAATAAATCCATTCAGTCAATGATCAAAACAGTAGCCCAAGGGTAACAAAGAACAAGTGTCAACCACATTTGCTCTGAAGTTCCACAAAAATCGCCCCTGGGAATTCCAATCATGATGCTCTATATCTATATTTATATAAGATTTTTTTTTTTTTTTAAAAAAAGGAGGGAATACAAAGGCCAAAGGGATTAAATTTTGAGGATTTTAGCTGGATCAAGAACTTTTTCACTGGTTTAATTTTTGCTTCAAAATATGACAGCCACAGTATTTCAAAACAAAGTGTATTACTCAGTGCTCAAAGATACCTTTTTTCTCCGTGATGTGCAGGGATCTGCATCTAGTGCCTATTAATATATGTGTGTGTATATATATAAAAGTATATATATGTGTGTGTGTTGTGTATCTGCGCTGTAATTTAGGTGATATTCCTCGAATACTATTTCTTTTTGGTAGCAAAATGCTCTTAATGCTCCTTAAGAGATTACAAATTTATTACTGTGCATCACGAAGAGAGCTAAGGATGAAGGACTACAGCGAGCATTTCCGATGAGTGGCATTTCTTTCCCTGAGCCTGGCCAGCGACTCGCGACTTCCCAAAGCACTTAAATATGTTTAACACCGAGCATATGCTTAAACACATTTCTCTCTGACAAAAATAGAGGCGAGCGCCCAAGTGATTGCTGAAGCCAGGGGAAGACGGGCAGGGAATGGAAGTCAAGTGCAGGTTTCTGCTCTCTGAGTTTGGGTTTTGGGTATTTTCCTACACTTTCTTGTCTCTCTGTGTTTCTTTCAGTGCTCTGACTCTGCCCACTAACTACTACTGCACCAGTTTCACCTCATTCTCTTGCTAGTATCTTGGCAAAAAATAGGGTAAGATAAGTGATGGGAGTACGACACAAAAATATTCAGATATATTTTTAATATAAGCATTACATTTGTGTGTCAGTGGGGAAGTTTAAATGCATATGGGCAGAGGTGGCGACTTTCCTCCGTGAGACTCCAAAAATTCCTGGGTGCAGCTGATAATCTTTGATTATTTTTCCAAAAATGAGATTTTTTCATCCTATCTAGCTAGCAGATACAGCCAATGACAAACCTATTTCCATACTGGCAAGGTTTCATATTACTTTGAATTATTAAATCCAGCCCATGGTTACAGATACTGTATGTGCTCATAGAGAGAAAGTACACATACACTCATGCACAAACTTTACATGAAGATTGAAAAGCAAGGCAGAAGAATAAATAGACCATTGGGGCAAAATAAAATATTTAGTACCTACTTTTCATTTATAGGTAGTACAATAGGTCGCAGTTCTCCACTTTTTCCACACTTAAAAATAAAACCATTTCAAAAGACACCGATACAGTGGCTCCTAGAATTTTGCAAGGCTTTTTTCATTTGTTCATTTTTATGAACTCGGACTGCCCCAAAGCATCCTATAGGTGCTGTCACCATGGCAATGTGAGGCAGAAAATACAGAAAACAATCTATTAAATGAGCTTTTTTTAAACTTTTTTTTTTTAAGCCCCACCTACATTTGATAATCTGGAATCCTGAATTTCCACCGATTTTTGACCACCCACTTGGGTGGTCCTCTCAAAGCGGGGTGTACTCCCTGTCAGCACCCGCCAGTGCCCCGCAGGCTCAGGGGTGGCACGGTGGCCCATGCTGGACCTCTCCCTGCCACTGTGCACGGCGGGACTCATCCCCGCGGCCGTGCTCCTGCAGAGCATCCTCACCCGCGGCTCCCCTGGCTGCCGGCCTGCCGTGCCGGCGCCAGCGTGGAGCGGGGCGAGACGCACGCTGAGTCGGGTACCGGCCATAATTGAAGTGGCAGAGACGTCAGCGTCCATCTATAGCATCCTCTCCTCACCGCAGCAGCCCCAACACAGATAACTCCGAAAATAATCACACTGATGCTGCATACTGTTACCAGTCAATTAGATCTAGCGATTCCAGCCCAAGCAGTCGGTAAACAATCTCAGGAAAACACCTAGGACCAGAATACTTATCTGCTTCTACACATTCAGAGTGATTTTCCAGCTCCCATATGGAAAAACGATAAAGTTTAAAGACGACGACAACGACGATAATAGCGAGTTTCCAGAGCGGTTCTGTATGAGCAGCATTGTTATTCATAACATTCATCGTTAACGTTAGCATCTTGAATAGCGGGGAAGCAAATCAAGTGCTGTCCCCGAAGGTAGTGACCCTGCCCGCGCCCCTGTGGAAGGCAGGAATCCTGCCCATAACCTGGCAGGAGGTGCTGGAAAGATTATCTGGTTAACGCAGGCCTGATTTAACAGCAACTGCTAGAATTAAACATGCAGCGGCGCAGAAATTACCCAAAGAAAGGAAAAGCGAGCAAAGGGAGTAAAAAGAAGTACTGCTGACAAAACTGCTAGCAATATAAGGATGCAATATAGCAATGCAAGAATATTTTTTTAAATTCTTTTCTACTAAAATGCTGGATTCAAACAATACCAAAAGCATCCACTTCTGTATTTCGTTCACTGAGTTTGACTCACTTTGTTTAAAATGTACTTGCTCTGAAATGAATTTACTTGCAAGCCATCAATGGGAGCAAAATGTTTCCTTCCTGTGATGACAATTGAGATATAGAAAATTCTTCAAATTGCAAAATCTCCTGGTGAAGGCGAAGCCTGTGTGTTATGGGAAGGGATTATTCAACCCAATGCACAATTTGTTACGTTGATTTAAAAAATGTTTGAATAATGGATACCACCTCAGTAACTTCTAACTTACGGTGCACTCTTACTAAAAGGAAAAGAAAAACTTTTGGAAGTTTTAAAGATTTTATTTCCTGACTGTGGATTCTTCATGCCCACGATTTTGTTTCTAAGGTTCATCATCCCCTGAATGTGAAGATCTACACTTTTAGGAGACATGCTTCCAGAGCCAGACAGCCCTCAGGAAAACAGGCCAACCTAGGTAAAGGAGCTAATCAAATGTTATGTAGGAATTACACAGTTACATATATCGCATTAAATGAGAATGCTCTTAATTGCATTCTAAACAAACAACCTGTTATGTCTTAGGGAACTTGAAAAATTAAACTGCTTGTTTGATTTGAACATACTGAGATAATATTAGCACTTAAAAATGAATTTCTTGTATTCCATGATTTAACTGCGACTCAAAACATGCATGAATCATAAGCAGATAAAGTTTGAGAGGATACTGATCTCAAACTCCAACTAGCAGCTGGTCCGTTCTGGTAGCTGAAGGATTTTAATTCCACTGTTGAATCAGAGAACGAAACGTCTGCACTAGTCTTACTGCTAATTAATGCACTAGTTGATCTGCTCTAGCTAGACCAGGACAACATATTTTTTGGGTTGCCTGGGTTGTTCGTATTTCAGAAATTATCATCACTGACTTTTTTATAATTATTTGAGCCCAGCTCCTTTGCTTATTGAAATCCTAACTGCTGCTGCCAACTTTGTAGAGAACAAAGTTAACTTCATTACAGCGTTACAGTCACAAATGACACCTGATTTTTCCCTCTGAGCATGCTCAAGGGCTGTGGTCACGACTGTCCACTCTGCTCTTCCATGAGAGCTCATGGCAACTCTCACTAATGCTTTCAACAACTTATGCTTTGAAGTTCAATGAGCTTTTGCTTTGATGCTCTGAGATGCCACCATAGCACGTACTACAATCACCCACTGCTTCTTGCAGAACCTGCTACTTGGTTAGAAACTTCAGTATCCTGAGTCAGGTCAAATTTCTTTTTGATTCTAAATTTCTTCTATGCATAGTTAATGTCTTCCTCCCTCCTTCCTTCCTCCCTCCCCTGTAAAAGTTTTAAATAAAGGAGTTTTCTTACACCATGCCTCGAGATACCGTCTTTTGGTCATTGCTATCTTCATAAATCATTATTTATTAATGACTTGCTAGCTCATTCTCTGCACTGATGGTATACTTCAATATTTAACACTCCTTTCCTTTCAGCTTAGCTTCACTGTTCTTATCAACTTGCATGGGAGATGCTCATATAAAATGTCTTTTAGATTTTTACCAACTATTGTAGCTACTCCATTCTTGAACATGGCCTTGGGGTACGTCTCAGATGTAGTGCAGTCATTTTTGCTAGATCTCTATTTTTTGCCTCGTGTAAAATGGAAATTCCAGTGTTTTTAGCAAATACTTGCTCTTTAAAAACTGAGGAGAGGGAGGTCTTTATCGATGTGCGTGAAGATGATTATTACCTTCTTGAGTAATGATATCAATATGTCTGAATATCTCTATCTAATGGTACTCCAAAACCATGTTGACATTTTTGCTGACATATTAGATTTTTAGTAGTGCTATATATAAATTATCCAACTACAGCCAAATATTAGGCCTTTCAAACCCATTCTGGATCACAGAGTGATATACACGCATATCCTTCATTATTGATAACGAGGCCTCCTCCATGACACTAACAATATGGATGTTTAAAATAATTAAAATTTTAAACTATCATACCTCACTTCTTTAGGATTACACTTTTTCTCTGATGAAGAATACATGGCACATATGCATTACTTTGTGACGTGGTTTCTATCTGAGCTTTCACCTGAAATCCTGAGAAGTGCAGAATATGCAATACTTCTCCTGACCCTGCTCACATGCTTTCTTACCAGCGACACCAGCCTCAGGTTCAGCTCTTGACGCTTTATTTCTCATCCAACCCTCTCCTTGGCTTGCAACCGCACATATCTCGTCCTAACTTTCCTCGCAATCTCACAAGCAACCCCCAGAGCTGCTGCCCTGCAAAAGCTCGCAGAAGCATCGGTGATGAATGGCAATAGCTGCACCATGGGGCAGAAACCTCCTCCCAGGAGGCTTCAGGGCTTTAGGAAGCCCCAAATACTGTTGCTTTTACACCCAGCTGGCCAGTGCCAGGAAACTGTAATGAATCCTCCCACACCATGCAGACCTCCATGGTGTTTCTGAGGCCCTTGCTGAAGACCATGTCCCTTGGGCACCTTCGTGGAGAGACAGGAAGGTCCACCAGCCACTGCTTGCTCTTTTCCCAACCCTTGCTCTGGCAGCACTTGTACTCCATTGGCCAAACCCAAGCATCTACAGCAACGTCTCATCTCTCCCTGAACTGTGGATGGCCCAAGAGCCAGCAGCTCCTGCTCAAAGCTTGTATCTTAAACACTCAAATGGACAATTTATGCCTATTTTGCAGATCCAGCTCCAGAGTAGCTAATTTTGGTCTTGTCAACCTTCTGTCTTGCGCAGGGACTGGCCAGGCAGTGAAACCTCATTGTCCCCAGGCGATGGCCTGTTCCAGGAGGGCAGTCCCATCTCTCTCACCTCTTTCCTGGTGGGGCAGGACCCCTGTGAGATGTTTGCTCTGGGAGCAGAGCACCGCCACCACCACATCCCAAGCCTGGGCGGTGAGACGGCTGCAGCCCTGCTGGAGCTGCCATCAGGGCAGCGTGCCTACCTCGGTGTTAGACCCCAAATTATTTTGTGTTATTCTACCTGTGACATCCAGTTCACGCCCTGGAATCTTTTTTAACTTCTTTATGCTGAATAACACTTTTTGTATGTGTGTAATGGATTTTAACAATTAAATTTTAACTCTTGATTCTGCCTGAGAAACTTGAAAAACGTAGTTTTGAATTTATTTTTCGGCACAGGAGAGTAAGGAAGGAGTTGGATTTTTTCAGCCCATTTTATCTGTGGTTGGGAGTTTCTCTGCTCCAGAAAACCCCTCCTAAATTTCCAGGAAACCCACACCTGTGGCGAAAGCCCAGGTAAAGTTGCAGCCCAGCAGCGGTCCCCCCAAACAGGTGACGCCGGGCAAGCAGCTGGGGCACCACAATGCCTCTGGGAGGGCACTGACCCCCTCAGCTCTAAGCATCGGTGGAGATTCTCCTTCCTTTTTTCCCCTATGGATATTTATTGCATTTTCTGCATTGTGGCCCAAACAGACAAATCTTGCAACTTCTTTCTGCATAGTTTTATAAATAGGAGGAAAAATAAAAAGGGAGGGGAAGGGGAAAAAATCCCCACAAAAACCCCAGAGCCCACTCCCCCCGTCGTGTCTCCGCGTGCCTCAGCTGCACATCATACATGCGGAACATTGAACCATCCTCTTAAATATTATGACATGGAGAAAATCACATTGTGCTTTAACCTATCAACAAAGGAGCAAAGCAATTACAGAGCTAAACACAGTCGAGGAAGACCCAATAAAGAGAAATCCAAGAAAATTTGGTGAAAATTCTTAAGGGGCCTTACAATGTTTAATCATGCTTCAGGCCTAAATTAATATTCTGCTTCTAATTCAAAAGACTGAACCACAAAGGTACATCTTTTGGGTATTTTTAATAACCATAGTACAACACACTGTGAATTAGCAGCTGGTCTGACTGGTATTTTACTTTTTCTTTGCTTACTCAAGTAAAGCAGTTAATATTAGTATAATCATCAAACTAACATTAGTCAGACAGAAGGACAGATTTTTTTCTGTATTGTAATGCAGAATATAAAAAAAAATTAAACCAAGATTTAGAAATTCCTTTGTGTATTAGTTTAAATAATTTTTCTTATGCAGTTTCAATAAAACAAAAAATCTTTGTTATATTCATCCATTTTATAAAACAAACAATAGATTAAAGGGTACATAAACACATGGAAGACGGTAACCTGACGCCCAGTGGGTGAGAACAAAGAGCCCATCACATGCTACTACCTACTACTATCCAAGTGATGTGAAAAATATTTATGGAAAAAAATCCATTCTGTTAAAAATTGGTAGAAAAATACAGTTCACTAAGCAGAAAGTGACGGTTTGTAGATTTACCTCTGTTTTTTAAAATAGAGGTAAAGTCCTGGTCGCTGCTTCCTGCTTCAGCACCAGGTATTTGCAAATGTGGCACGGGATTAGATGCTTGGTTTCATGTCTGGTTTGTGGAATAACATGTCCAACTAATATTTGTTTACCCAAGTTTTAGATGCACTTTGAATAACTGTATACAGTTGTCAAGCAGAGAGATAATTTTCCTTTAAATGAATAAGAAGCAGAGATTGGAAATCTCAAAAATGTTAAATAAAAGTACATGGCAACTCTCTAATTTGTTAACATTGCTCTGCTATTGCAGAATACCTCAGGACATCAAATGCAGCTCGCAGACACTCAGCGCTGGCCTCACCCAGGGTTTACACCATGTATGGGTTTTTAGCTTGGACACTGACAAAGAGCCACGAACTTCAGCACACAGGTCCCCAGTTTAATACAATTCCTACTTAAAATTGCGGCCAAAGGAGCCTGAAGCCATGGTGACCATATGCAACATTTTTCATAATTAAAGTCCTATTTCTGCTCATCTTGTATGGTGTTGCATTTGGTGTATGAAGAAGAAAATACAAAATCTGTGTAGAGGGCAAAGACGGTGGGCAGGAAAAGATGGGAAGGAACTTTTATTCTGAGACTATGTGAATCCCCTCCTGGCAGCCTTCTCATTTTAAGGGACACCTCCCACCAGCCCAGGGTGCTCCAAGCCCCGTCCAACCTGGCCTTGAACACCTCCAGGGATGGGGCAGCCACAGCTTCTCGGGGCAGCCTGCGCCAGGGGCTCACCGCCCGCACAGGAGAGAATTTCTTCCTAATATCTACTCTAAGTCTCCCCTCTTCCAGTGTAAAACTGTTCCCCCTCGTCCCATGGCTCCCCTCCCTGACCCAGAGTCCCTCCCCAGCTCTCCTGGAGCCCCTTTGGGCACTGGAAGGGGCTCTGAGGTCTCCGCGGAGCCTTCTATTCTCCAGGCTGAACCCCCCCTCTCCCAGCCTGTCCTCCCCGCAGAGGGGCTCAGCCCTCGCAGCATCTCCAGGCCCTCCTCCGGCCCCGCTCCAACAGCTCCGTGTCCTTCTGCTGTGGGGCCCCCCCCGAGCTGGAGGCGGCGCTGCAGGGGGGGCTCCCCAGAGCGCAGCAGAGGGGCACAGTCCCCCCTCGCCCGCTGGCCACGCTGCTGGGGATGCAGCCCGGGGTGCAGCGCACATTGCCGGCTCATGTTGAGCATCTCACGCACCAACACCCCCAAGTCCTTCTCTTCAGAGCTGCTCTCCATCCCTTCATCCCCCAGTCTGGATTTGTGCTTGGGATCGCCCTGTTCCCACCAGGAATGGCAGCGCAAGCCCAGCCCAACCCCAGCACGCTCCTCACCCAGGGCAATCTGCAAGCACAGCCCCTGCTCCGGGCAGCTGCGGGACGGAGAACTTGGGACTCACCCTACTCTGCAATTAGATCTCTACAAGGTGAGGTAGGTAACATTTTTAATATCTTCATGGATTAGTTCCCCGGGAAAGCACAGCTTATGACAGTGTTTACACATGGTCTTAGGCAGAGTCCACGCTCAGTGCTGCACCGAGTCCCTCGGCGTGCGGCCATCTGCTTCCACGGAGGGAAAAACAAAGAGAGACCTAACACCGGGGACTTCTCCTCCTCGCAGTCCCTGCCCAGCTTAAACCCCAGTGAGGAAACGCCTCCAATCACTTATCAGCCTTCATCAGAGCTACTTTAAGGAAATCCTCTCTGTTTCTTACAGGAAAAAAGTGCATTTCCAAGCAGCTGCGTTTCCCGCCCACTGCTCAGCAACACAGACACTGCCCATCATCTGCAGCACAGGGAGAGAAGAGAAATGGTAACGAACCATCATCCCAACTTGCAGCAAATAACCCTTCTCGGTGGTGTTGCGCCAATGGCTGTGGGAGGGGCTGAAGTGCCAGGAAAGGTCGGTTTGACAGAGGAGAGAAAGACTTCGTTATGCAAAGGGTGACAAAAAGAGACCGCAATAGCAATGAGAAAATTCAGAAAAGATCTAGTGTTACACCTAACGTGGCAATGATCCCTTTTGTGCACCCATGTGCACAGAAGCAGCCAGACATGTCAGCCTTCACAGGCTCGCTCACCAGTATTCCCAGTAAAATTCAGCTAGATTTAAAGGACCATACCACTCTGTCACATCTGTTTTACATCTACTTCAAAACACGGTACATATTGCAAAAGGATGAGCCAGAAAATCAGACTTAGTTAAAATATTAAATCAACGTATATGTGGGGGAAAAGAGAGGAATAGATGATAAGAAATACTTTCCAAACAGTGAACATCTGGGAAAATCCAAAGGAGAGCTTAATTAAGAAGGAAAAGCTATTTTGTGTCAAAGCACCAGCTTTGAAACAAGTCGTAAAGAACATATACATACCCTGCTGAAGGGCCCAGGGTGCTCATGGCATGGAAGCAGATCCCCTGCACGGTGTCATCGCTGTGCAGAGGCAGGTGGGATGCCGTGGTGGCGGACGCGAGGAGGAGGCACTGTGCCTTGGTCACCGGCTGCCGCTGCAGGGCAAAAGCCCCGGCGAGATCGACCAGCGCTTTGATCCACCATGGCAAATCCTATCCTTCTATGTAATATTTGAAGACAACGTAATTTAAGGTGTCCCTTCCATTATTCAAATGCATAAATTGCTACAGGGTGAGAAGACAGCGAGTACGGCGTGGAGCAGGAACAGAAGGGCACCAGCGAAATAAAACCAAGAAGGGGTTATCAGTTGGTCTGGGTCAGAGACAGCAGCCCCTGGATGGAGAACGTGTAGGAAATGATGTTGTGTTTGCTGAGCTGTTCAGGAACCGGGCGCGTGGGTATCCCCGGCTGCGTGGCGGCATGGAGGGGTGTCGGGAGGCAGTGGTCCCTGCGCCGGGGTGGGCATCCTCTCCAGGACTTAACTCACTTCCATTCACGCTCGCGCTGGCTCTAACAAAATCAAACCGTTCTGTGAAAGAGTAGAAAAAAAACGAGGAGGGAAAGAGAACACAGATATGAGGTTAGTTGAGAGAACTAAATCCAGTTCTCCCAAATCCCAAGGTAACAGTATGCAAAGTCAGAGTCTAATATCACTAAACGAGACTGTCTTCTTCGGCCCAAATCATCCCAAGCGCAGCCTCTCACAGACTCACACAGTTTTGCAGCACTTCACTCTTCCTCCTTCCACGTCGTTCTGGACAGGAGAAGATGTCGGTCACTCTGTCTCCATCTTGCCCTATCTACTGTCGTCTGTATTTTATGGATAAAGGAGCCGTTTCACTGAAATTCATGCCCTTTTCAACTAGCTTCTCAAATATTTTCCAATGGGCACACTGTAATGCAAGAAAAAGGCTCCACATGAGGCTCCACATGAACCTCCCCGGGTCTCCCCCGCCTGCTCGCGCAGGGTCTCCCGCAATGGGCTCGCAGCCCCCGGTATCACCGCGCTTCAGACAAACAAATCGTAATGATGGCAAAGAAGCTGAGACTTATTTAGTACTTAAATATATGCAAAGAAAATTCAAGGAAAACATTTTGCTCGTATCAGCCAAGGGAGGATGGCCAGCCCACGAGTCCAAACACGCTCATCTCTCTCCACTCCAAATACTGGAAGGGATTTGGAACAAAGATAGTCATTAAATAGCAGTTTTTTAAAAGCCCACTGCACTTAAACGGCAGGTCGGCCCCCTCATGCTGAAGACTTTTTTCACGGCAGAGGAAACCCAGAGCCATTTAACTCTCTCTTGAATTCATCTTCAAAAACTTCAAAGTAGTGCTTATCAACTAGTCATACATTTGAAGCGTTTTTACCAGGGCTTTAATACCTTTAATTCTTTATCTACAAATTGCTCCTTCGTTAGATACAGAAATGAGAAGAAATCACCTCATCAGGCACCACCACACTGTAGACCGGTCCCACAGGGCATCTCCCAGTGGGCAGCACAGGGGGGATGGGGGTCTCCGGTAGGACATGATGGACTTCAGGCAAAACACTGCTCTGTACGGAAGCCCATTTAAAAAAATAATTTCATCTTCAGAAAGAATAAATTTAGCTCACACAGGAAATAATACAGGGGAAAGTGCATTAGTAAGTCAGGTGTGTAAACCCAGTTGAACAGACGGGCACGAGAGAAGAGCACACGTGGCAGTAATCCAAGGAAATTTAGCTCATAGGATGTGTTTTTTAATGCATCTTTGGAGGTGCTTCTGAAGATTTGAAAATTTATTTTTCTCATGGACTTAATTTGTTGTCTATTGGAATGGTTTCAACACGTCGCTGAGTTAATCTGTACTTCCTGTATTTATTCAAGTTTACTTAATTTATGACACCGTCAATCTGCAAAAATTAGCTGGATATGTAACAAAAATTCTCATGTATAATGTTTGAAGAACAAGGTCTGCAAAACCACTCTCTCTAGTATTCTGTGATTTCCTCATCTAGTCCCAACACTGTTACTGAATTTGAACAAATAAGGAAAAAAAAAAAAAGCGCTACTCATATTTTATGTAATATCTAAAAGATTTGAGGTTTAAAATTCCCAGAGGTGCAACAGGTTGTATCTGCGAGCAGTTCCCGCCGCTCGGGGGCTGTCCCTGGGGTGTCTCAGTGGTGGCGGGGGCTGCGGTGCCCGGGGCCAGGCTGGGTGCTGTCCCCAAACCCCTCCCAAGGACCCCGCCGGGACCCCACATCCCCTTTCATCCTCCCAGCACTGCCCACACCTCCAACCTCACGTTGGCACTAACAGTTTGAACTATTGGAATGGATTTCTAACACACAGACATACAACGATACGGTACTTCATTTCCCGTCTTCAAGTCTTCTCCACCGTAATTTAATTTGGTTTGCTGTTATATAGGAAACAGAAACGCGTGGCAGATAAAATCCCCTCTGTTTTATAGTACACCTTCAGACTTACGAGCCTGGTGCATGTCTGTGTCCTGCTTCGCCTGCCTACCTGAGACGACGCTATGATGGTACAGATGACTCTTTAGCTGTATGCATGCACAATTTGCCATTAAAATCCATACAAAGCATATGCATTTCACATTGAGATCGGATACATGTGCAAATACTCATGAAAAGATAAAAAGGAAAAAATGGTTCACAAGATTTACCATAAAAGAAGGTAAGTTGCAATGGATTATGGTGTTTGGTGGTTGTTTTTTTTCTATAAATGCAGTCACAATCTAACAAAAGAAAACCTTCAAGTAATGTTTTCAAGCGCATTTTGGGTCTACTTTTTACAGTAGGCAATTTAAAAATAAAAAATAAAGAGACGCTTTGTAATATTGATAACGTGACTGTTTTCAAGGTGAACTCATTACTATCTTTCATTATGTACGTGAAGAGTTACTGCCCGAATGCAGTGAAAGCGTTGTAAATCATCGACACTGGTTTTAATAATGGGTGAATCAGTTTATAAAAATATCCTCGAATGTCTTCCTGCCGCCCTGTTTCCACAAGTCTTGAAACGGGAAAGAGAATAACCTTTTTTTTTTCTTTTTTTTTTTTTTCTTTCCCTGTTTTCAGGTGATTTTTGAATCTTTTCTCTTTGTTACCAGTGCGTACTGCTGCATTTTCCCCGCGGGCCGTGCTGAAGCACCACCAGCAAAGCTGACCCCGCCAACTTCTGACCTAATCAAAAGACAGAACTATAAAAAAAAAAAAAAAAAAAATCTGGTGCAAGACAGTTTTCACAGTAATTTCAGCCCAATTTTTTCCATATTATATTAATGAGTTGTAAAGCACATTTTAAGTAGAAGAACTATAAATATCTCACCAATTATTTTTTTTTTACTGCAGGGATTGATCTCAACTACCAGCGGCTCCTGCAGTTGTTGTGAACGGGCTTCGTCCCCTGAGGAAAAAGCAGAACCCGTGCCCCAGGAGCCCTCTTTGAGGGACCATTCCCGCCTCGGCGGGCTCCCCCGGCCAGTGCCGCCCAGCGCTGCCGTGGCCTTGGCTTGTGCCGAGCTGGGCTCTGTTAAGGCTTTGCCCTTTGGCCTCAAATCTGGGGCATCTCTGCTCTGTCCCCAGCAAAGGGATGGAGGATGGAAAGGCGAAGCCTGCACCGAGCTCTCCCGCCGGCCGCATGCCAAGCAGCACGGCAACAAGTCCCCTCAGTACAGGGGAACTGAAAGATGTTCCAAGCTGCTCTCCTCCCCGCATGGCCCCACTGCCCTCAAACCTGGCATAACCTCAGCGAAAGCAGAAAAAGAAAGGGTTGGGTGCTGAAAACCTAAAGACCGACGCTGCTGCCCGCCCACAGGCACGCCGGTGCCCTCCACGGCTATTCTACACCATCAGGGATAAACCGAGAGAGCAGAAAAACCCCCACAATTTGCAATCTCTGGTCACCAGGTGAGAGGACAGGACACCAAAGGCGTTCAAGCCCACGTACCTTTTCAGCAGGGAGAGCGCGGCGCATCGTGGCAGCGGCGGCACGGCAGCCCAGCCCGCTGCGAGGGAAGGTCTTAGTTAAATCAAAGTACTCGCCGGGATTTTTTTCATTTGAGGCGGTGTTTGTAAAATGTTCAAACCTTGGATATAATGCGTAATGCTATTAAGTAGAATATCTAAAGTACTTAAACTAATTATGCCTATTTTGTGAGATTAATTATAATTAATAATTTAACATATTTTATCATTTAAGTCAGTATCCGTTCTGATCTTTAACTTTAGAGAGCACACTGTATACGTACCACATAATTAGGGCTTATGTATCACATAATTAGGGCTAAATACTAGGAAATCAGGCTAATTAGACCAAATCAAACTGAATTATTTAAGCTTTTTTTTTTTTATTTTAGATGTAGAATATTTAGTAATTAAATACTGATTTCATTTTCTTGTACTTGCACATCTCACTTGTCTCTCGGCTGTCTGTTATAATGAAGCATTATAAAAGTGTTTGTCACGGGAGCGCAGGACGGGGGACTGTTCCGCAAGCGGGCAGAGAAGGCACCGAGCGGAGCAGCATCGCGTCGTTAAGGATTTAAGCGCAGTTGAGCCACGGAAGCACCCCCGTGCACACCCCAGGCTCTCCCCCAGCTCGGCACTTCTCAACAAGCAGCGCGTTCCCGCAGCATCGGTATCCGCCTTGGGGAATTTGTTCGAGCGAGCCCGGGAAGGCATCCCTCGGGGGGCCGGGGATGAAGCCATCCACAGCAGCCTGCACCACATCACAGCCCCCCCTCCAGTTATTTAAACTCCTTTTAGTACCCGGATAACAACACCTAAGAGATGCAGACCGTTTTTTTGGCGAGAGTTCAAAGCTTCCCTGGTAGAAAGTGTTTAGGACATACGCTGTTGGCCATGTTACATAGGCACAAAGCATCATATAATAAAAAGTCTTTCAAATAAAGCATGTTACTGCCAAAAAAAAGGAAAAAAAAAAATAGAGAATGTAACTGAACAATAACAGGGCTGGAGGCAAAATCCTCAGCATGAGAAAGCACCTGCCCTGAACCAGGCTCGGTGAATTTGTAGTTCATTTCAGATATAAAATCTTCTACTTTTCTATGGAGATTAATTCATTTCATTGTAATTCCTCAAAAAAAAAGACAATAAAGCTTAGTTATGGTTTACCATCCTTCTCTGCCAGATGATCTAAACCACGTATTTCTTCTAGTGCTGAGCCACGGGCTGGTGTTGCGTGCAGCCCAGGAAACCCAGGTGTGGGCATAATAATGTCCAATTACGTTCTGGCATCACACTCAAAAGATCGGCTTCTAAATGATCTTTATGGCAGAGCTTCAATGGTAGGTAAGATTGGCTAAGGGCTCGGGGGGAAGAAAAAGAAGTGTTAGTTTCTGCTAGTGCGTTTATCAATTTTAACCAACTACAGGATTGATTTGAGATGAAAATACATCGATAGACCAGAAAACCAGAAAAACCTTAACGTGGCTCTGGGCAAATGAGGAAATTAGTGCCAAGTAAGCAGGGTTTTGGGCTGGCAGAGGTAATCGTGCACCCTCCGACAGCATCCTGCCCGCGGTGGGGCTGGCTTTGGGGTGAGCATCCAGAGCTGCCTCCACGGCACCCCGAATCCCGACAGCCTGTAGGGGCAGCCGCCGCGGCCCCAGGGCCAGATCCCAGCACCCCCGGCAGCTTGGGCACCTACCCGCCCTCAAAATATAAATATTTAAAGATTAATGCGCCTCTGGTGCGAGCAACTGAAAATATTTCTTCTATCAAGGTAAATGTTAAGGGAATCCATACAAGATCAAAGGGCCATGAAATTGAAAACAATCATATGCCAAGTAGCCGGCGTCCTTCTGCACGCGTGGCATTCACTGCTGCTGCCTGATCCCGCGCTCAGCCGAGTCAATAAAAGGAATCCCAAGGACTTCAAGGGGCTTAGAGGAAGCCCGCAGTTTCGTCATGTTTTGTTTTGAAAAATCAGTGTTCCTCTTGTTTAAAGTGCTTAAGATGAGATTTGCACACTTTGACTTTTTCCAACTGCCTCTTGGATCAAAACCAAGTTGGTTTCTGGGTGTCTTCTGAAAGTCTTGCACCGCGACGAGTATATGAAGGTGAGGAATGTGGACGCACGGCAGTGCCGAAGGAGAACATGGCTCTCGCCCCAAGTCGGCCGGTCCCCAAAGAGACCGGGCAGAGGGCACGCTGTTACCGGGGCCACGTCAGGTCACATTCTTTGGCCAAAGTAGCAAATAAATACTTAACTTTGAGGAAAGACCAGGGACATGTGGTCCGGCCCCTCGTTGCACAGGCACAGCATCCTCGGCAGCATCTCTGGAGCAGACGCCACCCGCTTTGTCCATCCACTCTGGTCCAGCTCCGCCTGCAGCTAATAATCACGATTCCCAGATTCCCAGTTTTTACGGGCGCCACGGCAGAGCCCGGCCCAGGCGCATGGGGGCTGCTGGGACACGCTGAGCTTCATTTTGCCCCTGTCCATTAAGGTGCTGGTTAAAGAGATTTTTTTATCCAACTTTGCTTTGTCCAACTTAAATTCCACATTCACACAGTCTCCGTGTTTCATTTGTCTCAGCAGAAAGGCGCCCGCCCCGCTCGGCTCCTCCGGGTTGCAATCACAGCGCAACCTCATCGTTCGGTGGTAAAATACGGGAAATAAATGGAGCTCTGAGTACAAATAAACAATTAATAAACATTGATTTTATGGATTTATGTTTCTCTCATAGCCCTGTAAACAATATCTGCAGTGTACAATTCATGAAATTAAGCTATTTTGATTTTTTGAATAGAGCTTTCTAAATCATTATTTTATTTGTAATTTATTATACATTTCAAATTGGCCTGGAGACATCCTCTCTCAGGATCAGCTACACAAAACTTTTTTTTTAAGTCAATTTTCATTTACTCATATGAAAGGAAGAGGGTTTTTTTTTTTCATGTTTTTCTCATAACTTTTTTAATTCTCACTTTGATCTGATGCAGAGATCCAGGCAAAGGTGCACAATTTCACCTTAAAACAATTATTTAGTAAACCTCAAACATATGAAAACAAGCACCTATCACTGAAACATAGTTAGCTGCATTTTTGGCTATTAAATTAATTGGATAAATCAGTGTCATATGGAAACACGCTCAATCCACATACTACTATGCAAAAATTTTAACACACCTGATTTAAAAAAACCCACAATTAATAAACACTGAAGAACTGTGAAATGCCAATGCAACTTTTAGTTTTTAATTAAATAGACCCCTATCCACAGTTCAGAAAATATAATAAATGTTTTCAGATTTAAAGCATTTCACAGCAATTCCTACAATGATAGCAGCCCCGTAACTTCACCTGCAGCATAGCCACAAAGAATAATTTAACACCCATTAATAAAGAAATTTTCAGAGGAACTCGAGCTCAAATTATATCAATCTTCTACTGTTCCAAAATAAACGCATCAGGTGGCATTTAAATGCAGGTGGCTAACCATTTTATCAGTGCACATATTTAAGCTATTAGAAATATAATTAGAAAAATTAAATTAAACACACTTAATGCAGATTCTAATTCTAGCAACACTGTCCTTATCATTATGCCATTTTTATAGCAAATTATAAAGGATGTCTAAATTGTACAGGTTTGTTTCTGACTGATAGCTGAACTCAGATAATTAAGTTGTTAACCATGTACTTCAGTGGTCAACGTGGTTATATATCTTTGTCTTATCACCACCCCTCCTCCTTGTTTCCACAGATCTCAGGGGAAGCAGATGAATGGCACTTGACACTACCCACCTACACAGCCGACTGATTAGACATAGTCCTGTGCCACAGGTACACTCAATTATATGCTTTTCTGAGATTCAAGCATTTCCTGAAGCTGGGAGTGCTGAAAACTGTTTATCCAATGTGTTTCGCAGCCGAGAAAAACAACGCAATGAAACATCCTTAAAACTTTCAGTGCTGTTTTATCACCCTGGGCCCTTCCGGCGGACCGGCTGGAAGGGGATTCATTTCATTAAGGAGGAAAATCATAAATCCCCTCTAACCCAAACAATTAAACCGCCTAAGAGCACGCTGGTGTCCAAAAGCCGCGGTCTCGAATGCACACGAGTGGCTCACCCTCCCATGTAGGTTTGTCTCCAGCACGGAGGTGCAGTGCCATCGGCCCCTCTGGCACGGCCCTGTGTCCCAGGGTCTCCCGGATCTCACCCTCCTCGCCAGGCACCGGCAGCCAAGGGATGGTTTAATTCTCCCACTCTCCTCACTGATCCACATAACTTCAGGGAAATAAAAATACAATTAATTTACCAGCGGGTTTGATCAATAAATAGCAAAATATAGACACAGGTGTGTGTGTATATGTATAAAAAGAAAAATCTGGATTGTAATTCTCCTTGGAAAACAATCAATATATTTAGATAATATAAATGCAGCTCAGTATACGCTGAGGGTTGGATTTATAACATCAGAGATTATTTATAATATTTTTTAAATTAAAAATATTGGGATAACTTGAACACTTTGGCTAGATTTATGCATGTGCAATTTTATGCGTATAAGCTTTCCCTTAAGTTAATAGAAATCAGGTGGGTCTTATGGTCTCTATGTCCCCTGGTATCCCGTTTTAATCAAAATAACAAAGAAAATGAATTAAATGACTTCCTGAATTTTAAATGTCTTATTCCAAACTAACTTTTGATAGTTCCCTTCATCCCATTAGAAACTCCTGGGTTCACCAGGTTGTTTTTTCATACTTTTTCAACATAAAAAAACCCCTATGTAAACACACAGAAATTTTACAAGGAGACTTAACCAAACACCTTGCTTTACCTATGGCCATTATAGTGATTATTATGAACGCGAGAGCTGGGTTAATGACACAAAATACACTTTTTAATAAGATAGTAGCGGTCATTTCTTTTTCCATTTAACCTGCCTCTGCACTGAGAACTGTCTACACTGAGCATCAGCACAGCTGCATCGCAACAGCCATGGACCTAATGGAGTTCCACTTCATTGCTCCTAAATGATTACAAACTAAATATCCTCAGTTTAGAAGAAGAATATGTGTTTTTTCCCATTTGCACATGAAAGAGTAACACATGGGGTTATTTTTGCAATATGTCATCAATAAAGATTTTGACATTGTAACTCTGTTAAAAAAATTTATTTTGTTGGGGTTTATTCTTTCCGTTTTCCTCCTCCCACTGCAGATAATTTGGTCGAGAAAAAAATTCCACCCTGTTCTCCATATTTATTAACAAATTCAGTAGGATCTGGTGGCGCTCTTTTAAACTTCTGAGCGCAGGAAATATTTCAAAAGATATCTCCTAAAAGGAAAAGGAAGCGACTATGCTTGGTGGGGGGCATCACTCTTTCCCTAGAGATCTTTCCAGGAAGGCATAAACACACACATACATATAGGCCAGGCAAGCAGGATTAAAGAAAAACCTTTCCACAATGCATTTCACTGCTTTTCATTCTAAGTGATCAGACTGATTTGAACTATTCTTCTAACAAATACGTAATTATTAGCGTATAAATTTAACTCCTAGCTATGCTATAATGACAATTTCTTTCTTTATTTCCTTTACTTAATATGGAAAGCTATTTGTCTGCCATTGTTGTTTTCTGATTTTTATTGTTGAGTGTTATTTATTCCTCAAAATATCATTAGCTTTCACATACCTGTAGATTTTCATTTTTGATGTCTTTAAAATAATGTTGTAAGATTGAGGATAATTATCCACATCAACTTTTTTGATACCTTACTCTTGACTATTTAGACCTACCTTCCTGCTTTTCTCCCCCCATTTCTGTGGGAGAGCAGTGTTGGATGTACCGTGGGCTGCCGTGAGACCGTGGGCTGCTGTGAGACCGTGTGCTCTCCTGGCTGCACACAAGTCTCAGAGTGAGAAGAACTGGATTTTAGTCTAGGGTGACCATTGCTTTGGTGGACATTTTGTGTCTTGCCTAATTGCTAACTTTTGGGGACACAATTTCTGTTTGTGGACCGCAGGGACATCCTGGCCATGCTCAGACATTGTAGCTGCTGGTGTAGTGCAAACATAAAAACCAAGAGGAAGCTCAACCGGGAATTGGAAAGAGAACTTCTGACAGTTGTTTGATGTCCGTATTTCCCTGCTGAGGAGAGCTCTCTATGTAGGTGTTACGTGTTTATAGCTTCAAATCCAAGATAATAAAGTTTAAATTAATGAGTCTTGTAAGAAACGACAAGTGGAAGTGCCATGCTGGAGCTAGCACACCCTGCTTTTGGGTGGCTGGCCACTGTCCAGGAGCTCCTGCGCCCATTTCAGAGCACAATGGGATGGATGCAAAGCCAACCACCCATGAGCCTGGGCAGAGCTGGGTGCCCCTATCTGTGCCCACCATTGAGGACACACACCTAAGAGGGTTCAGGCTGGTCCGCAAGGATGTCAGGATACGCTTGGGCTGGGGGTTTGAAAGCTGCTCCTATCCGGCCAAGTCCAAAGCACTGACACAACCCACACAAGCTTTGCCCGCAAGTTGAAATCATGACAGCCTCTGAGAAGACGCTTATACCTACTACCGTAAAAACCACCTCAGCTCGGGGTGAAGGAGGCTGCTCCACCACCTCCCTTCTGCATGTGGCTTATACAAGAACAAGCCTTGTCTGCCTAGAAACATTGCCTCCATGGGTGAATCAGACAAAACCTTCACTCTTTCTTCACCTTCTCAATGCCTGCCAAGCCCGGGCTCACCAGGAAAGAGAACACAGAAGGAAAGAGAAGAAGTAGATCCCCAGTGCAGGTGAGATGCTGCTGGGACACAGAGGCACCCAGTACCAGGAGAAGACCAATCGTTCCTACCTTGTCTGTAGGCAAAGGTCTGCAGCTTGCGAGAATCACCATTTTCCACAGGAGAAGCAGAGGTTCCTGGCTGGTACCTTCAGGGACACAGAAAGAAAAAGAATATGAGCTTTCCCTATTTTTTCGTTTGTTTCGTTTTCTTCTTCTTTTTCTTCTACTTCTTCTTCTAGTCATTATACCTATGAGGGCAAGAAAGCAGCATGAACAGCATCTACATCTAAATACACGTTGAGCCACCATAAATGATGCAGGTGGCTTTTCTTTCTAACTATTAGAACCGGTAGTAGTACTATTTTATCACTTTATAAGCCTCTAGGAAAGTCTGGGAAAAAAATAATTTAAAGTTAAAACTGGAAAAAACCATTAGATCAAATACTTAGGACCAGGAAAATTTATTCTTTTTCTCTAGAAGCTGAAGTTTCAGGAGAAAAGAACCCAAACAAAATTACTATTGTTGACCCTGTGAATTTATTTAGGAAGATGAAAGGGAAAGCATATATGTGAGCAAAGAAGGAACAAAAGATAAAAGATTGAGAAGGAAGGATTGACATCAGAAGAGAGGAAAGAAGAGAGAACCGGAGGACGAGAATGGAAATGGAGAGGAAATTTAAAAGAGACCTGGGCATAAAATTAACCTTGCAGAAAACTGGGGGCTGTGGAAATAAGGACACAGAAGAAACAGTTGTTCTAGAGTTCCCATGTTAATTTTGCTTTATTCTGGTTTTACTTTTAAGGCCATTTTTTACCTTCATGTCGTGATGTTAGTCCAGATGACCTGCTGCGATGGACGGAGAACCACCACGGGTGAACTCCCCCACTTCAACTGCACCAGCCACAGCCATTGCTGAACTGTCTCAAATGTTATAAGCATATGGGCATGGCGGACCCTTAAACATCTTTAATGTATGGCCAGTGCAAACATGTGATCCTCTTTGAACAGAGCAGTCATTCTGATCTCCAGGTTACAGCCTCCTGTTTCATTGAATACAATTTAAAATGAAACACCTGCGTTACATACATCACGAGCCACACACTCCAGGCTTCAAAACCGAAACGTTCCCTCATGTGAAGCATGTTGTATTACCTGGAAGACGCCAGGGCCAACTTTAGAGACTGCCTTTTGCAAGTTAAGATATTTGCCATTATAAAAAAGTTGAAATAGAATCCACAACCACCACAATTTTAAAACCTCTCTAAAACAGCAGTGTGAGAGGCTTCTATTTCCACCACCTGAAATGTGAGGATTGCTGTTTACCATATGTAGTCTAATTTTACTCAACGTTTTATAAACTCTTCTGTATTCAAAAATTAATTATTTTAATTTTTATACCAAGGAAAAAAAAAATTAATGCACTTGGGAAAGGTAAGGTAATTACATGATAGCATTATTTTCTCAGCAATCACAGTTTATATTGCATTTAGTGCTACTATAAAATACTGATGGTTATCAGCAAGCATTGTCCTGAGGAGAAATCTGTTTAGTGATGTAAGAGGCCAGACAACAGGCATATGTCAATATTTGCTCTTTATTCCCCAAATAGTGTGCATTTTACACCTGACTGTACAAAAAAAGTTGCTTTATCTAGCTAAAGTTTCGAAGAAATGAGACAATGAGCAATGCAGGGGATTTTCTGTGAATTTGCCCTTTTCTTTTAGAAAAACAATTGTTACATTGTGAAATCTAGAAGAACAGCCTCTCTCTTTTCTGTGGTCGGTGTAAAATGATTTGAGTTTTAATGGTTTCTAAGATGCTGTGCTTAAAGCAAGTCAGCACGCTAAAAATGTTGTCCTGATGTATTCTAAACATTATCTGAAAAGAAATAAAAATAAAAAAAGAACATGAAGACCCCTCAAGCTGATAATTTTGTGAAGATCAGATAATCCTAAGCAAAAGAAAGCAACAGAAGCAAAAACTGGGAAAACCCTCGATTTGCAGTGACAGTTAATTTCATAACGCATTTGCAATTGCTAATAAACAGAATTATCGCTGCACAAGAGAAATCTTGTGGTCTCTACTCTATCACTACAGAGGGCAGCAACAGACAACAGAGCTCTTTAGCATTACAGAGGAAATGTTAAACATTCCCAGTAAACAAGGGAGCTGGGAGAGGCTGGTCCTGCGGGCAGGCCAGGGATCTTCGCTGGAGACTATTAGCCATTTCAGCCTCCTTTGGATGCTAACAGGCAAGCAGGTTTGGGAAGTCTTAGGGAAGCCTGGACTGCTTACCAAGTTAAGCCTGTCTTCTGTCCCATTACCAAACCCAGGTATTAAAAATGAGCGTAAACCGTGAGTCATAATATATGAGCTGGACCATATGGTAGCGAGTTAAGTTCATTTTGTGTTTTCTTTCCCACTTTACACTCAAAAAAGTTGCTTTGTTTTCTGTTACATCTCTTCATAGATGAAGAAGCAGAAAGCCAAGCAGCTGGGAAGCGTGTCCTCTACAGCCTGGAGAGCGCGCATCGTCAACTGCAACACGAAGGCATTTACTGTAAAGACATAAAAGTTCGAATCAGAAGAAAGTTGCTCAGTTGAATATATTTAAAAGACTTTCTGTATGATTTTGTTTTGGTAGTAAAACTGCGTTGGGGGCGGGGGCGAGGCGCCTGGCACGGTTATTAGCAGTGGTCACATCCTCCTCCAGCTCCGGCGGCAGATGCAAAGGAGGGCAGCAAAGGTCTTATGATCAAACGGAAGGGAAATGACTGACAACACGGAGCTAGTTCAAAGGAACTAATGGAATAATTAGTTCCAAAAAGACTAAAAAGACTGAAGAATTCATGATGTCATAAAAAGCAGAGCTACTTAAATTGGATTAGAAAATAAAAATGACATGAACATTGTAAATATTCACAGATCACATCATTGACGTGTAATGTGCCGTTAAATGATGTCAAATTAAAGGGGAAATTACATGTGTAAGAACTAGGCAGAATAAAGGGAAGACATTTTAAAGATGCGCAGTCCTTCAAGTGAAAATCCCTATCATATATCAGGGCTGATCACTGCATGGATGAGGAAGCTATGAGAGAAGAATAAAATAAAATATGGGAAAGAAAACATAGGGTAAAAACATCTCAATTTAAACGCTGCAGTGAAAGGCTGTTAACTTCAGAGCCAGCGCGGCCTCTGCTCGGCGTGTCTTTGTAAGGCTGCTCCCAGCCAAGGTGATGCCCAGAACCAGGGGCTTTCATTGCTTAAACCCTATTAAAATTAGTCCTAATTTATTACAAAAACCCCATCAGTCAAGTGTACCTTCACATGGGAAGTTACCCCGAGTAGGGAAAAGGACTTTGCTGCAACGGTACTTTGAATTTTCTAAACTGTATTGCAATTAACACAGTGCTATGTGAGTGAAAGTGAGCAGATGTGAAGATGGCACTTCTGAATACACAGTCATCCAAAGTAGAAGAAGCTGTTATGGATACCCTTAATCATACACACCTCATATACATCACCCATTGAGGCTTACCAGCCCTCAACCACAGTGAGATATCATCTCATCCATTGCAGATAGCAATGTTGTGGCAATTAATTTACCTATATCATGCTCTTTCAAGCGAGCTTGAAAAGAAGGTCCTCCCAGCTTCTCTCCCTTCCCTCCATGTGCCATCTGAATCTTCTTCTCCAAAGATGGCATTTAAAACTCCCGAAAATACCTGCATAATAAAGGGTAAAAGATACTCTGCACATATATATATGTACATATCTTTTTCTTCCCTCATGGTCCTTTTCCATCTCAAAACTCTGTGAGGTGTTAAAAACACATCGCACGTAACCAAGAAACTCGAGATTATCAGCATTATCTCACCCGCTCTGCCTGCTGATAAGATGGTCTGATGCGCTTGCTGCTGCGATAACAGGCACCGACTTCTCTTCTCAGCAGCACTGCCAAGCTGGTTACGGCGTTCCTTAATCCTCTGGGCCTTCTCCACAGGAGATTATTGTCCCCCTGCAATTTAGACCGAGTAAACTTTGAGCCAGTAGACATTCGCCCCTGCTGTTGAAGCTGACCATATTGTTTCAGATGTGTCCAGCTCTGGAGTCCTCAGCACAAGAAGGACATGGACCTGGTGGAGCAGGGCCAGAGGAGGGCCCGGAGATGATGCGAGGGCTGAGCCCCTCTGCGGGGAGGACAGGCTGGGAGAGGGGGGGTTCAGCCTGGAGAAGAGAAGGCTCCGGGGAGACCTCAGAGCCCCTTCCAGTGCCTAAAGGGGCTTCAGGAGAGCCGGGGAGGGACTTTTCCCAAGGGCATGGGGTGATAGGACGAGAGGGAATGGCTTCAGACTGCAAGAGGGGAGATGTAGATGAGATCTGAGGAAGAAATTGTTGCCTGTGAGGGTGGTGAGCCCCTGGCGCAGGCTGCCCCGAGAAGCTGTGGCTGCCCCATCCCTGGAGGTGTCCAAGGCCGGGTTGGACGGGGCTGGGAGCACCCTGGGCTGGGGGGAGGTGTCCCTGCCCAGGGCAGGGGGGTTGGAACGAGATGGTCTTTAAGGTCCTTTCCAAACCAAACCATTCTATGCCTCTATGATTACGGATCTTTTCATCCACTGATGCTCAGCATGGAGCCCAGTCCTGCGGGTCCTGTGGATCCTGGTGCTGGTGCAAGTTGGAAGCGCTGGGTACTGTCCAGAAACACTCAGCCCATCTCAGGGTCTCTCACAATGTAATTACCCACATTTGCACCCATTTGAAACACAAAGGTTAACACTTGTGCCGCTATAAAAATGTCATGCAGTCTTTAATGATCAAGATGTCAGTTTTGTCTTATAGCCGAAAGATGTATTTACGTTGTGGTGACTCAAACACACACATGTATTCATGTGGAAATGTAATAAATACGTGTTAGTAAAAGAGCAACTTTTTCTTACATCTTCATGGTGAGTTGAAATAGCACCACTTCTATTCTTCGAAGACTCTGTGCTTACTGGGGTGTTCGGCAGCTCCCATCCAACCCCCGCACGTCCCGGCGGAGGTGAGGAAGACCCCGGTGTTCTCACTGACAAAGGCACAGGGGCTACGAGGATGCTGAAAGTTTGCAGATTCAAGAGCTGAATTTACAGAAAGTAACTAAAATACTTAAATCACTGTTTAAAACTCACTTCTGAGTGCATCTTTGTGCGTGGCTAATGTCAACTCTCTCACAGATGTGGGGATCTGCAGGGGAAGGGAAGGACCGACACCTGCGCAGTTGGAGGAAAGGCAGAATGAGCTCTGCAATACCTGCTTATTGTCTTTGTTTTGTCTGGAGGGTCAAGATTAAAATGTATGTTCAAACAAGCAAGGGAAAGACAAAAGGATCACTTTTATATTTCACTATTACAGCTATATGTAAAAAAAAAAATAAAAAAAAATTTCTGAACATCACTGTATGCACTTGAATGCCCTTAATCATACAGCTGCTGTTTTGACCAGGAGATGACATTATCCAGGCTTTACATTTGGTGTGTTACGTGCTGTTCTGGAATGGCAGGCAGGGAAGCCCATTTCAGGCAGGAAAGCAAAGCCTGGGACACCCCGGGACTCCGGACCCCGCCTGCCTGGAGCGCTGGCAGTGCCACATACTGGGGCCTCGCAGGGAGAGGGAACGTTTCCCTGTTGTAGTTTGTATAACTCCAGCCCACAGCTGAGAGCAATTTCCAAAGTGGAGTTGCCTCAGACCTAGGAGCAAACAAAAGTATTCTGAGGTTTTTATTTGTGCAATGGCATTTCCACTCTGACTGGAGAGATCTATTGATTGCACTCACATTGTCTCTATAACAATTTAAAAAATTAGATGTGATAGTTATCCCTTTGCTCAAGAAAATGTATTATTCAGATTTCACTTCTCTTTTTTTCACTGACTTTTAACATGTCACAAGTACGCCCATGAAATGGGTTTCCCAAAACAAAGGTATTTATCAGGGAGAACTTTGTACCCATGACCTGAAATCGCTCAGACATGAGAAACTTTGATGTAAAAGGAGGTCTGTAGGGCTGAGTATTCAATATATTACGAGTCCCCAGCAAAAATAGAGCACAGCTAAATAACTTGGGAAATATTATACTTATAATGGCATTGCAGAGTCAATCAATTTAAATGTAATAAAGACGACGACAGACAATGAATAGAAAGTTCAAGGACTTTTCACCTAGGGCTTTGCTATGGCTGGAAGTCAACCTGCTGAAGTCTAAAGAAGTCTACATACTCTGGAAGTCAGCTCCAGGGATCAGAATCACATACAGAAACAAAGAACACCTTCGATTTCAGGGAACAGCGCTCCAAAATGTAGGCATAAGCCTACAGAAAAGGAACTGAATTGGAACATTTTTTGAAGGCAAGGGCAAATTTTCATCACGTATTTTGCCAGGCAATACCATAATTCATCTTTTCATGTCTTGGTTTCATCGGTTAACTTTATCACAGAACAACATCGCAGGCTGAACAGAATAACTGCCTTGACTTTGCGCTATGCTTTCACTAGTGTTGGAAGGTTAATACACTACATTAGCTGTGTGTGTAATTCCGAGATTGATTCTTTTTATACACATTTCCCTATCTATTGTTTATTCTTCATCATAATATAGGAAAATTACTAGTATATAAGGCAAAGTTTAACAGTGGAGTCGATTTACGACCTGTAATCATGGAATCCATGAACGATGTTAAAAGTAGGTGGCAATTTGCACACCCACAGCATTTATACTGAAGACTTCACTGGGACATCACAGAGCATAGGCTTTCTATGGAAATGATGTTGTTTGCTGCCTTCACTAAGAATGTAGAGCGAACCGCAGATTGCAATTGGGATTCAGTGCAAGATGAAGCTTGGAAGCGTGAGGTGGAAAAAATGCATCTCATTTCTTTTTGCCAGGTGGCAAGAAGCTGGCTTGGGATTTAGCAAAGTCTCAGACTTTGTCCCCATTTCAGCCTTTGGAAGAGAAAACTGAACTTTGGTCTAGCTCCAAGAGTTCATAGGAATAGCAAGGCAGTCTTTCAGGATGCACAGAGGATGAGCATAAGAGCGTGGCCAAAGAGCTCAACGTGAAGATGCAGTGTGACACTCCTGAAGGGCAATATTTGGGTAAGGGAAAGCAGGGTGCAACCAACCTGCTCTCGGTGAAAGGAAAGGTGTGAAAAGGCTAGAAAAAGAAAGATTATCATATTTGAAATAAAAGGGAAAAAACCAAAAGTTTCTGAAGAAACAGAGAGTAGTGTACACAAGTAAAAATTAGAGGCTGATGAGGAGAGAGAAACACTGGATCTTCTCTCATATTGTCCATCACAGGCACCTTGAAAGATGAGAAGGGTCAGAACATACTGGAGCAGTTAGGGTCAGAGAAAGGGGATAAAGAAAAGGCTAACCACAGTTAATGGCTTGCCTTCACCACCTGCACAGTGGAAGTGTGGAAATGAAACACATGAACGTGAATTTGGAAAGCTTCATTGTGGGACAGAGGTCTTTTCTATCACAATTGAATCCATATTAACTCTAGAAATGAGCTGGATCCTCTAAAATTGCGCTCCTAGGAAGAAAGAGCCCACTGGTCTCATCGGGAAGAGCAGCGACCTCTTCCAGGCACCCAGACTTCAAGATGCATGCCTTAGTGAGACCACGATTATGGAGATAGTCATGCCAAATAAAATGCTCCTCACAGAGGCACAAAATAAATCTTGCAGCCTTTCAATCCCAAGCTATCGGGGGCAATTTCTAGTTTTGACAATTATACAATTACCACATAAACTGCCAGCATCCTTGCAAATGCACAATGACATCATTAATATTCTCAACAAGAAAAGCACACTAATGTCATAGACTGGAGCATTAATATCACTGTGGAAAATGATTCAGCATACAGTTTAATTAAAGTATGCAAAGTATTTTTGTTTATGTAAAGCATGGCAGAGACCATCGGCATCATTCACTGGGACAGTACACTGCTTCAACTACAGACCACGCACTTGCAAGCCCAGTGCCACTCCTGCTACACAGGTGACCTTGCATCCAAGAGCTAAGGTCTTCCTGTTTCCTTAACAACTGTCTTATTCCCAGACAATATCCCCCACAAGGGAGGGGGATCCCATACCAGTGCAAACCATCACTGCGCTAATGAGTTTTTAAGCTAAAAATAACACTTAGCTCTAAGGTTCTCTTATTTTCAGGCATTTTCTGGGTTCTGCACCTAATATGTTGATGGGACGCGTCAGCACCAAAACACTGATTTGCAGGGACTGGGTGGGGAGGGACAAGAGCAGGAAGGAGCTTTTGTTCATTCGACTTTATTGAAGGTAAAAAGACTTTCCCTCTTCCCTTTTTGTCACTCCATCCTCATTTAATATTTTCACCAAGGCTTAGTTTCACAGCAAAACTGAAGTACAACCTGGTGGGCAGGCAGTCTCTGCAAGCCTCCCGTCACCGTGACTGTTGGGCAGACAAGCTCTGATCTCCTGTCAGGCTCCACAGCATAGCACCAAGAGCATGTGGCACGTCCCCAGGTGTCACCAAAGCCCTGTGTGGCCAGCTTGAGGTGGCCAAGTGTGGACCAACTTCCCCTCGGGGTTGGGAGCGCCCTCCTCATTCACCACCCCACGGGCCAGGGGCTCGCAAACACTCTCAGGTGTTGTACAGAGGCAATCGAGACCGAACTACAGTCACAGTGCTGCCTGTCAGCATATTCTACTCTATAATAGAAAAGATTCAGATTATATAAACTTGAGACAGGCACCTTGCTTGCTTCTGTACTGCAAACTCAGTAGCACTGTTTAATACATGCTCGGATAAAATATTGCTAAGTGGAGTAATAAATTTAAGCCAGATACCGTACGAGAATTAAACCATTAACTGGTAAATCAGCTGCTAAGTAGCCCATATTCCTTTTAATACGAGATTCTTAATGCTAGATTTAAACAGTAATACATATTTGACAAAAGCTTATTCAAAATATTCAAGTGACTAGAAATACCGGGAGCTGGCTCCAATCTGCTGCTTTCTGAAGTTTATCTGAGACCGAGTGGAACTGAGCTCCAAACAAAGACTGCAACAGGAGCCAGTTGTTGACACTCTGCATCACGTGGCGCATATTAAATGATTCATCAAATGCTGTGTCACAAGCTGTATAAAGTCTTTTAAAAATGGATCCTTCCTCCTTTCATTTAGTTTTAGCAGCAAAGAATACCTGGATAAATCTAGACTTCCCTGAACAACGTTCCTTTTCTGAAACGACACCCCTTGCAATGCAAATGTTCAGCCCAAACAGTTATTAGAATAGAGCACCGGTCACCAAATTTCAGTAAATAACATGCTGGTATATTTGGATGGTTCAGGCATCCTGATGGAGCTCTGCTGTAAGGACTCCCTGAATTTTATGAATAAAATTTACCCAGAACATTTTGGAAAACTAAATAATAGATGAGTAAATAATTTTACTGGCTGATATGGAAAGGCAATGTGTTATTGTAACCCGCCTTGTATGCTCGTTGTAAAGTACTGTAAATTATGATTTTAAATTATGATGTTAGATTAGGTTTTCTGCAGCTTAATATATTGTAATATAATATAATTGCTAAATGCAAATGAGATACTGTACAGCTTTTCCATAGACTTGATCATGAAAGCCAAGCATTTTACATATTACAGTGAAGTGCACGTTATTAAGAAACAAATTATAATGAAGCTTAATTTAGTTGGGAGACAAGATACTGTAGCCTTATCAGGGTTGACAATGTAGTAAGGTATCTTATAGAGCTATTATACCAACTTATGTGCAGCTCAAGTATCTCCAGCACAAACGTACATAGGCGACAGCACCATACCTTTTAAGACTCACATGTGATCTCATTACCTTAAAGTCAAGTAATACTATAAAGTCATCAATTTGGCTCCAAATACACTCTGTGATCATGACTGACAAATGCTCTTTTCAAAATAACAAATACAAAGCTGATTAGCATTCAAATACTGCGCGCTTGGAGCGAAGTTTGGGCAGAAGGCACATTTCAACTGCTTCGAACGCGGCGCAGGATCAAGAGCAGAGCTGGAGTCAACACAAGAGTTAAAAACAACAAACCCGGTCGCCTCGCGGTGCCGCTTGCTAAGCGCTCACGGTGGCTACTGCAGATAAAACTGCCTTTTGTGCCCGCGGACCTGTAACCCACCCCAGCAGGCAAAGAGCTCCTGCTTTTCCATCCTCATTTTCATCAGCAAGTCACAAAAAAACAATAGTTACTGGTAGACATGCTGGGAGAACGCCGTCCCTAAATAACACACCGGCTTGTAAATTGTCCACCAGGCTGCAAATTTCAAAAGAAAAACTAAAATGCATTTTTTTTCAGCATTTTCGAAGCAGCGTTTGCTCCTTGCAGGGCACGCAGAGGCATCCCGCCTTCCCCCCAAAAGCGCAGGCACCAGTGGGTCTGTTGCAGAGCAGGAGAAACCTGCTCCAAAGCAATTCATTATTAATGCCAGAATATTCTTGCTAAACAGTTCTGATTATTTCACAAGAAAGAGGTCAAGGTATTGGAGAAAGGGATTTAATCAAATAAACTCTCAATCTCTCTCCAAATAGCATTTTCATCCGGCTGCATGTAAATTCATCAGACGACCAGCCTCCAAATGCACAGGCAAGGTTAATCTGCTATGACTGTTAAAACTTCGGTGATATGCCTATTGAATAAAGATTTAAAATAGGATGAACCACGCGAGTTCCCCCAAACTGTTTTCTATTCCTCCTTTCCCTTAAAGTTTTGCCCCAAATCCCAGCACTCCACTGGCAGAAGGGGAGCTGAAAATCCCCCACCAGGGCTGCACTTTTGGGACACCCACAAAGAACTCTTTGTTCTGTGTTTGCTGCTCAACTGTCCGGATTCTGACAATTACCAACAGCTGATTTCAAGCTACCCCCACAGAAAATAACCTGCCCCGAGCAGCAGGCGAAGGGGAATCCTGGACTATCAGAAACATTTCATACACCGCCGAAGCACCCATGCTGGAAAACAAAGCAGAGTTGCCACTAACAGAGAAGAAATAGAATTTCTCTTTTATGCTGAGCTTGATACAGCACAGCTCAGCTTAAAGAAGGAACCAAAGAATTTATCACAGCCATATCCCGAGGTGAATTTAGTGGCAAACACTAATAATCCCTCTTGGACACCTAGCACTTATTAGACAAACCCTGCCTCCTAGCAGTGTAAATCAGCGTTTCTTTTTAAAGAGGATCTTTCTGAGCTTCATGCTTAAACATAGCTTTATGATACAGCTGTAAACAACATATTCAGTCATAAATTAAGAAATGCAATTTTGGGGTTTGTTTTGTTTTTTAAAAGAAAAGAAAAATCCCAAATGCCTATTGACGTAGAGTAACGAGAAGAAAAGGAAACTGAAATATAGCAGGCAGGCAGGACTATTTTTCCTAATATCTTTTGCTTTCTTTACCCTAAGTCTGGCCACAAGATCTGCATTTAGTGGAACGAACTGTAAATATCATTGTGAAGTCAGATCAGATTTATGAGACTGGGAAACTGTGCTCGATGAGAGCCATGGCTGGATGCAGACAAACCCTTCTACCCCGTACCAGCACACACCGCCCAGGCACCGTCTTCAGATGCTTCACAATCTCCAAGTAAGCTAATGGTACACATTCTGGGTTTTTTTGTTTGTTTGTTTTTTGGGGTTTTTTTGGTTTGTTTTTCTTTGTTTGTTTTTTTTGTTTGTTTGGGTTTTTTTTTAAATGGACAATCTAATTTACTTATGCTCCACATGCAGCACGTGCCTAAATATCCTACACCTATGCAGTTTCCTTGCCTCCGTCTTCAAGAAGTCTGAAAGGACGTTTCCTCTGTTCAAAATCAGAGAGGATCCTTAATGGTATACAATCTACATCCCTCGTTGAGGAGTCAGGCAGCAGTTAAAAACTCTGCCTCGTCCAGATAAAGAGTGTTTTGATGCTGGTATTCTCTGCCCCCTTTGCTCCCAGCACCTTTCTCGAATCTCAGACACCATTTTACATGAGGACGCTTTCTAAAAAGCAAAATGTAACTGTCTAATTAAGAGCGGAATGATTGGCTAGTTCATGGACTCTGTGACAGTTATGACAAATACACATATTGGCATAGCCCTAACCTCGCTTCACAGTTTGCAACACAAAGATGGTATTTTCAGAAATGTGCAGAACACTCTGATACAAAGCTTCACCTTGTCTACTGCTATTCCATTTAATTTTTTATTAACTGCCTGAACATATGCCATTCTAGAAGAGGGTAATAGTTACAAAATGTCAGCAGAAACATTTAAACTGCTAAAATGTAAATGATTTTATAAATTTGTAATGAAAGGTAATTGTCATGTGGGAAAAGTAACAGAAAAACAGATATGTGTAAATGTAAAACTGGTAAAAAATACATCTTATTGGTCGAAGGTAGCAAAATTTAAGTGTATTTTAATGACCACTGTAAGTAGTATTTAAATAAAATCAGATTCATAAGCAGAAAATGTGAATTCTATAATATTTTATTTTCTAACATTAGCAAAGTTCATAATAATGAAAAGACCTCATGGAACTTTAATGCGCCAAAATTCATTAAACAGTAGGACATTAAGATTCCTCACCTCATTTTAAAAAACAAATAAATCAAGTCAGATAACATAAATACAAAGCATTTGCCTGCCTCGGCGCAGCCCGGCTTTAAAAGAACAATATTAGAACGCGGTTAGTTAGTTTCTTTACTTTCCGCTAAAATGAGAAACAATTTGGTGATTAATCCCTTCAGCGATGCGGTGCTGGGTCAGTGCTCTCGGAGATGTCAGGGAGGAGAAGACTGGGGCGAGGAAGGGAGTTTTTCTTCAGCCACCACACAGAGCAACCACCTTCCAGTCAGGTTTGCGGGCAACCATCTTTAAATGCTTGAGCTGTTCCGCGTGGCCATGACAAGATTTGCAATTCCCCCCGTTTATTTACACGCCATCACCCCAACTCGACATCAGATGGAAGTGGCATGGTCGCGGCTGACCCCAGGGTAGTCCCTGTCTCTGCCGATCCAATTTCATCCCGCGCGGCAACCGAGCCGCCGTCAGCCCGCCCAGGATGCTCGCACGCCGCCCCGCGCCGCAATAAAATTAGCAGAAGCTTGTCAGGGTGTATTTTCTAGTTTTACGCTGACAGACACTGGACAAACACGTCTGCTTTTCAGAAATATGCAGAGGTTTCTACTCTTCTGAAACGTATATGGGCAAGCGAGGCGGACTTGCAAGTCCACACGCGGCCGAGGGCTGGCGGCGGGACAGCGTCGTCCCCCTGCGGGCTTCCCCTCGGGGCTCGCTTTCTCCTCCCCAGACTGTGTAAAAACACCAAACTACGGGTCCTTTCTATTTTTTATTCCGTTTTCCTACAGCCACCCCTGCTTAAGATTGGACAGGCAGAAGGAGCTCTTCGGCCAGAAATCAGTAGAACGTAAAACCATCGTATTTCGAAAGCAAAAGTTGGCCGTTCCTCCCCCCTGTCCGCCGTAGGTATACAAATTGCCGTCCGGAGGAGATGTCACCCAGAGCTCACCTACGAGCTCACCTGCGAAACTGCTGCCCTCCCCACTAGAATCAGCTTTAATTTTTTAAAGGCGCTTTTGCAAATAAACTAAAGAAAATGGTCGTTTGTTTCAAAATCTAAAGCCAAGGGAGGCTAACGCAGTAAATAGGAGAAATTTACCATCTGTAATGGGAACATTTTTAAATAAAACCACCTAATATGTTTTGTAATCTCCACCAATGTAATTTTATTAGATATTCAGTGCAGTTCTTACATCAAACAGCCTCAGAAGCCCCGGGATCATTTTATATTCACTGGAAGACAGAAAGAAATCCAAAACCTAGTTAAATAAATTGTTCATTTATTCCTTTCCTTTTATGCACCAAGATCTACATGTGGTCATTAATTATAAAGAGACTATTATAGCACCATATTTTCATTCAATACGATGTCCTGGTATATATCAAAGAAGTCCCATAATTAAAACAGAAGGGCCACAATGACAATTAAAATTACAATCTATATGGGGAAAGAAAGTACAGTTCTGCAATTTTTCACCCTGTCACTGTCAGCACCGGGGGATATTCCAGTCACGTCTCTTGTAAAGCAGCCTAAATTCTTCTTCACCAATGCAACCTCAAAAGCATTATCAGCACCTAAGCAAAAGCCTATGCAAGTATAATTTAATACCAAGCCACAGTTTGCAAGTAATAGCGTATAAAGTGATATTTAAGTGGTGTTTTAAGCACACTTCTGATGGCTACAGCCGCTTTTTACTGGTAAATGCGTTTTCCTTTGAGTAGTGATTATGAGTCCTGGGTGAAGAGGTCCTGTGTGCAGGTCTGCCTGTAAGCCTTACTTCCAGCTGCCAATCTTTACTTCACAGTGAAGAAAAAGCCACATCGCACCTTGTTCTTACTCTTGTACGCTGTCATCCCCTGAGCCTGATAACTGCAAAATCATTTCCACATAACACTTTTCTGCTTCTGCCTCTTAAACCCGGAGACCTCCGCGCTGCGCACGCACCGGCACCCCCGGCAGCCAGCCCCCCAGAAGCCGCTGCCTCTGAACCGCCGGCCTCTTCCCGCCGACTATTTTTAACACTTATCCCGGTAAATATCTGCATTAATGGAGCACGGGGCTCTCGTGCGGCCATATGTATTTGCTACAATTTATTGTCTATAAAAGTCACGAGCGGTGAATTATTACTGTTAAAACTGTGTTTTTCTTTATAATAACTTTAAACCGAGCACTCATATATGAAGCATGCAATGGAGACGGAGAAGGTTTTGTATAATAAAACGGTGACATGGTCATTTTTCCCAGTTTTGCATTACACAGACACACTCATGCATGGTGCTTTTTAAATTCTTATTATATGTGAGGTCAGGGGGTCGAATGTCAGAAAGTACTGTTAATTTCACGGGGTTAGGGGAAAGTAAATTCAGAGGGAATACAGATCACTTAGCACAGAAAAGCAGCTCCTCTGAAGTTTGGTTTTACATTTGTTAACCATATCCTTCAGCTGACGAACCATTGAGACCAGGGTGACATTCTGGTCCCCGGTATAATGGCTTGACACGCTGCGGGAGAGCGGGACGCCGGCGGAGGGGCCGTCGCCGAGCCCCGGGCCCGCGGAGCACCCGGGCTCCACGCAACTGGAACCGAGTAAAGCGCGTTGCCATTTGGGCTGCGATGTTTAAATTACAGAGAAAGCAGTCAAGATGTCTTAAAGTTCAATCTGACAAGAAATGTAAAATATATTTCTGCCTTCATTCGCCAGGAAGGTAGCATCTTGCAGCGCGCGGTATCGCTACCCAACATCCTTTTAAAGCTCTTCCTAATATATCAAAGTCTAAAGGTGTTACAAGCCCTCGGAGCATTGGGGTAGGGTTCGTTGTGCTGGACAATGTGCCGATGGGTTGCCTTTTTTTTTTTTTTCTTCTTTTTTTTTTGGTGGTTGTTGATGTTTTGGGCTTTGTTTAGTGGTTTGTTTTTTTCCCCAGCTCTGCCAGTGGCAAAATAAAATTGCAGAAAACAGAAGAAATTTTAGATGATGCCTCTTGGTTTCGCATGCAACAGAGGAGAAGCGATAAAACAGGGTGACAGAGCTGCTCTTTTGCCAAGACAAATCCCAAAGCTGCTTTTTTTATAAAAAGCCATTTGCTTGATAAAAGCCACCTTACCCACATGCAATTTAAAGTAATAAACACTTTAAAAACATGAAGGTATCTTGCGTTGAAGATGTTAAAGACCTTTTTGCCATTGTCTCTATTGAAAGTTCAACTTAAAATAGCAGCATCACGAGGCCCACGCTATACATCCATTTCCGAAAGGGACAAAAGGGGGGAAAAAACCCAAACAAAACAGCTAAATTTAGTCAAATGACTGCAAAGAGCCATTTTGAGAGAGAGGCGGGATTACTGCCTGCGCGCAGCCCGTGGGCTCGGGCAGGAGCTGGGCTGGGTTTGGGTTTACGTGTCGGTGTCTTTTGCAAGATTCCTCTGAGTCAAAACTCCAACCAGGCTCAGCTGCCCCCTCGTAATTGCATTTTAATGACTGAGGCTGGGTGTTTGTGTTTTGGCAGCATATTTAATAGTGTTAGCATTTAAATGGTCACAACTGGACTCAGAAGGGCAGAGCTCGCTGCCGCTCCGGGTGAAGTTCACCCTTCTGGTGCGGCTGCTCATCAGCAGAGCTGCCGCCAGCCCCGACGGAGCCCAGACCTCCCGGCAGCCGGCTTCTCCCCAAACTCTGCTCCGAGAACATGAGGGCTAAGGAACAGAACCGGGTCCGCAGAAATGTTTTGAATCCGTGGGCTCGGTGTGTTCTCCTGATGCCCAGGTCTGGGAAGGGAGCGCGCTGCGTGCCCAGCTTTTGTCTTCCTTGGTACCAAAAGGTGCCATCGACGCACGACTGAGTCCAGCCTTATCCCTCTCTTCCAAATAAACACTCCCTGAAACCGCTCAAGCAAACAGGGAAGTGGCAAATGCAACATATATATATATATATATAATTATTAAAGATGCATTATTAACTTTGTAGTGGTATATTTCACCAGCTGCCTTTTATAATTAAAAACTTTTTTTCTCCAATCCCCATTCCTGCAAGGAGCCTGTTGCCTGAAGATTTAATCCTTCATTACCAGTTAAAACAAAATCACCAATTAGGCACATGAACACGTCTGTATTAATCTCATTAAGGTGATGGCACCAAATAAATTGGAACTATTTTTGTGCTTTTACTGTGTTCCTATGGCTTTATCAGGCCCTGTGGTCATATACAAAGACCTTGCAGCTTAGTCATTTAGAGTCATTCGGTTGTGGACTAAATGTGGCATTACCATCTATGGCTGAAAATTGCTTTCAGCTTTTAAACTGCACTGACTAGTCTGTAGTTAATCTTAGATCATTCACTCGCAAAATTAAATGAGCCAGAACGATGGTCTCTTTTTTTTTTTTTTTTGTAAAATAATACATCACAAAACACTTATTTGCCCTGCCCAAAAGAGAGATCAAATTCATTTAAAATCCCATAAACCAGAGTTGTGAATTTTTAATTTTATTTAGTAGCACAGAAATAGAGGGTAAGCTATCTTTCCACAGCACATCATTGCTATAAATTTACATATAGAACATAGTTTGATGCCTAACCAACCTTTAATCTACCTTTGATGTATACTCCTACTCCAGTATGGATCATGTGATACACCTTATTAATGCAAATGTAGGAAGGACTGTTTTGGATCTCTGATGTAATTAGCCATAAACCACGTTTAAAAGGAAAAAAAGGGGAAGAAAAAAAAAAAAGTACTTCCTTTGTCACTACAGTTGCGTACAGACTCGTGCATGGAGGTGGAGATGCTCCAAGAGGGCTACAGCCACCAGTCCACAGCAGAGCCCTTGTCCCCAGCCTCTCGCTTTTATTATACGCGGATTATCTGTTTGGCTCTACGAACATTGCACTGGAAAAAAAGCAAAGGAGAAGCAAAGCCTGGATAGTTCTTAACTTTCCAAACAGCACAACTAACGAAACAACGAATGAACTAACAGAACAACGAATGGCTGATCCCACTGCCATCACAACAGAGGGAAATTTTGCATTTCAACTTCATATTTGGGCCACCTTCTTCAAGCCCCTGCCTTCGGAGCTGCCTGTGCCCCGATGGAACCCCGGTGCTGCTCTCTCCACTTTGTTCTTTTATTATTATTATTATTATCCCTGGGTTGCAAATCGTGTCCGGCCATGTCGGCAAGCCCGGCTGTGGCTTTGCCCGGCACGTGGGCGCAAGCGGTGGGGGATGTGGCAGAGAGCTCCGGCGGCGCCCGTGCTGCTTCACCCAGCTCGGGGGGTCTGTGCTGGAAATGGGGTTCAGGCTCCCCCGCCAGCGGGGCAGCCCGGGCTTGACAGGGGCAGCCCAGGGCTCCGGCGGAGAAATGCAATGAATAAATAACCAACCAACCAACCGACCAGCCAAATCGGGAACAGCCGTGACCGAGAGCCAGGGATGATGTTGACATCATTGGGGAAGAAGGGGGGGGGCGGGAATCCAAAACCCAGGAGTCTATTGGATTTTAATTCCCTAACAAGAGCTGTGTATCCTATTCTGCTGCGCACAAACGGCCCCCGATCAGAGGGAACGATGAGAGCGCAGGGTGCTGCCCAGCCTACCCGCCGCACCGCTCCTGCGCCAGCCCCACCTGACTGACAGGGTCCCTTATTTCACTGAATCGCCGTTTTCAGTTAACCACAGAGGTCTGGTTTATGCCATCTCCCCGCGCAAGTCAGAGGACTGACATGAGGGAGTAGAGGGGGGGGGAAGAAGAAACCAAACTAAACCAGGACAAAAAAAACACAACAAAAGCACACATATTTGTTCCAGTTTGCATTTGCTTTGCCACATTCTCTGGAAACTTTCTCGGCACGGAAAGGACGGTGGAGAAGAGCAGAGCGCTCCCAACCCTCATCCCATCCCCAATCCCATCCCCGCAGCTGCCGCCGCAGCAACGGGCTCTGTAGGGGCTGATGGAGGCAGCTCTGCCTTCCCGGCTGGAGAGCAAAGCATCCTCCCCCTCTACCTATCAGCATGCCTCTCAGATTTCTTCATCACCTGGTTATTTTAAAACAAATATTAAGATTCTCTTTCTCAGGAATTTGTAATAATGATTTATTTTTATCCCCTCCTCCCCAAAATCAAAGTTTACTCCGATCGCAGCACTCTCTCTCAGTAAGGGTATCCAGAAATGAAAGATTTTTATTTGCGAAGAATAATACTCTAATCAATGCAAAACTGCTATTCTATTCTTATAAAAATATATTTACCTAGTAGTTTTTACTCTTCAGAAGAAAATCTGCATATTTTGTTTATTCTCAAAAATATTCTTTCTTCTTTTTTTTTTTTTTTTAATAGCCTGAACCAAATAATTTCTCATTTTTACAGGCTTCACTTCACTTTTCTCACAGTGAATAAATTGCAACTTATTTCCATGAAATTCACAGATGACACAGATCTTTATTTTGCATAAAGGCATAGAGAAGTGTCTAATATCTTCAATATTCATCCGCTAAGTGGACATTTGCATTGGGTTAGAAGGGAGAAGGAGCCCCGGCCCTCCCGCGGTGACAGCTGTACGGAGGGATGACATCTGACAGCTGTGACAGTGCTGACGGGAGGCTGGGATGGCTCCCGCATCCCTGATCCAATTACGGCACACATCCCTCTGACAGGGCCGGCAGCCCGCGCCCGCGCCGGGGAGGACAGTATTGATCTCTTGTCAGAGCCCGCCTGCCATTGTGCCGCGCTGAACTCTGCCGAGCCCGAGCACCCTCGGAAACGAGCGGGGCGGCCAGGTTCGGGGGTTCAGGTGCAGAGAGAGGGGCAAAGGGTGCCGGCTAAGCGCTGCCGGCGCCGGCGCGTCACCGCGCGCTGACAGCCCAATCATGCCCGCCGAGCCCGGCCGATCGAGCCGGCGACCGCCGGCGCTAATGGAGAGACAGCTCTTTGCGGTTAGCCGGGTGATCCCGCGCGATGAAAAGGCCACCGCAATTAGCGCAGGCGGGTCGGCTGGGCCAGTGACAGCCGCCGGACGGGGTAATGGCAGCTGCCAATAACACTAACTCCCCGAAAACAGACAATTAGCCCTCGGATGCTCCCACGTGCCGCCTCAATGCGGCACCATCGCACCCAACGCAAGCTATCTGGCCATGAGGCCACCTCCCTCCTCATCCTCCTCCGCCTCATCCTCCTCCTATCCTGCAGCCCAGCACCAGTTTACAAAGCCAGAGCACTCGATTTAAGGTTAAAAAATGATGAGAAACACATGGCGCAGAAACTAGCCACCAACACCCATAGCACGTCAGGCAAAAGGGCATTGTACATCTTCCATTGGCCATTATTTTATACCACATTTTAATTAAAAACTAACAAATACTTGTTTTCATCATTTTATTGAAGAGTTTCTATATGATCTCCAATAGTTATAAAGAGAAATTTTTTTCTAGGAACCTTATTACGCCACAGCTTTCTCCGTACAATAGTCCAATATTGACTGATCCAACATCCACATATATTCCAGACTAAAGAGGGACCAAGATTTTAACCTGCATCCAAAGAACAGTTTGAGAACAGCAAAACAGAGGAACCAGGAGCATGCGGATGCTTAAAAGCATTTTTACCAACAAAAAAAAAAAAGAAGTAAAAAATAGAGGCAATAGCAGAAGAGCTCCCTGGAAGAAACTAAAGAGCTTGATGAATGGCGGTCCTGGACTGCCAGGGAAGTGGGGTGCTGAACTGCATCATTGCGACAGGATAGGTGTGTAATTCTTCAAAAGTATCAGAAGGAATTACAAAATTAAGCCCTTCTCTTTCAAGCATGTAAGGGAGCCATCATACCTGTGTTTCTTCCCATTCTGTTTTGGTATTTTATCTTTATCTGCATGGGAAGAGACCATGCCCAGTCTCATATGGTAATTCAAATATCATTATTACTTGGTCCAACTTTTTTTTTTTTTATAAAGCTTTTCAGCAACAACCACACATTGCCAGCTAGATGTCATTATAAACAAAGTTATTGATTACCTCACTGGAGCTGGATTTGAACCTGCAGACGAACTGTGACTTGCTGCCATGCTATAATTTTATTGATCAGAGCAATCCAGCTGCCAGTGATTTCTGAAGTGTAAAAAAATAAATAATTTTTTTTTTAAAAAGAGCCTGAATACATCTTCCCTTTGGCCCACACATGAAAGAAAACACAGTTTTTAAGCCTGAAGTACAATTTTTTTTTTTTTCCTTCATTCTCCAAAATCCTTTAATGGCAAAGCCCCATATCTCCTCATGTCACAGCAGAACCTTCAGCTGTCCCAGCTGTGGGACGAGCCTGCAACCCTTTCCCACCACTCTGTGTCCAAATTACCCAGAGGGCTGTGGTCACCAACATTTCATTAAAAAAAAAAAAAAAAAAAAAAAAAACCAAAAAAAACCCACCTAAATTCTATTTTATTAAGTTTAGAGTTCTCCAGAAACAAAGTTGTGACAATTACAGTTTGGTCACTGCTTCAAATCAAAACACTGCCCGGCTATTCGAATCAAAATGTCGCTTCGTAAGGGCGCTCGGGTCCATGCCCCCAGCCAGATTGTTCCACCAGTTCCGTTAGGAAATGGAGGGAGGTTCACTCAAACGTCTCGTCCTACAGCAGCTCGCTTCTCCTTCTCCTTGCTGTTATGAATCACATCCCCCAGAGGGTTTCAGGGGCTGTTGGAGATGTATGTTATTCCGTCACTAAAACTGTCCACTCTCGCAATTTAACCCACTGCTGCCACGGAGTGAAAAAGCCCGAGGAGCTGAGCACCAAGGCTGAGCCCAGCCTTCCCCCGTGTCCCACCACCAGCATCGCCTCCTCCTGTCTCACCGTCGCTTGACCAGAAACTCAGTATCATAAGCCACAAAGCTTCACAGAAATTCATTGAACAAAGAGGTTTTTCTGAAAATAAAATTTCCCTCCCCAACACCATTTACTCCTGAAAGTAACGCCTACCCACGGGATGAACACCAGTCTGAGAAACACGCGGCGCAAAGGCAAACGGAAAGGAAATGAGAAATTCTGCAAGGTGTTAATCAGAAAGCATGGCAAAATGTGCACGCAAGAATTTAAAAAGCAAATTGCTTCAAATCTGTTTGAAAATGCTATTCACACCTCCCAAGCAAAGTAGTCAGTGCTTTTTGTTGTTGTTTGTTTTTTTGGTCTTTTTTTTTTTTTTTCTGCTGACACAGTTTTACGCTGAAACAAAAATATTTCAAGGTAGAAACTGTTGCTTTAGCAGCCTCCCAGAAAGAGCGGGATCTGACTCCTGCCCATCACCAGGAAAAGGCTGCCCAGAGCTAGAGCTGGTGGAGTGTCATATATGAAAACAAATCTCTAGAATTTTCTTTGGGGTTTTGTTTTGGGGTGTTTTATTTGGTTTGGTTTTTTTTTTTTTTTGCTATAATAAAAATAGGAATTAAGCTTTAAAACTGAGTTACTAAAGTGTCATCTATGGCAGAAGTGTCACACATTCAGTTCTACAGATGAGACCAAAGAGACCCCGATCAGTACAGAAACTAGAAAGACTATGGACACAAAACCTTGACTCTATAAATCAGTAAAACCATTGCACTGAACTCAACATCCTACCTTAGATGCCACCTTTGATTTTAATTTTCTGAGTACTTCTCAGGCTAAGAGGGCCTCAGCACTCAGGGCTGTTACATCTGTGGGCTGTGCTTCACCAGCAGCAGCCTCGTCGTAGCCTGGGCGACGCTCTTCACTCTGTACCTGCCTGGCAGGTCACACATGGGAGGCCCATAACATGGCCACCACATCAGCAGGTTTGGACATGCATGTTTAGATGTGTGCATCCATACCCTTATTGCCAGCGTATTACCTCTGCCTGCCTTATATCAAGTAATAGCTTGATAATTCCATGTAAAGTCATTAAGTAGAATGGTTACAGGTGGCTTTACTAAGGAAGAGGAAAAAAAGCATCTCAAGGAACATGAGAATGTGGTAGGGGTTTTAGCGTACCTCATTAATTTGTCCTGGATTGCAGACATTCTTTGATTGTGATACTCTTTAATGGCAATTCTTAATTGTTGACATTAAAAAATATGCTGAGCTGAGCAAAGAGAAGAATTCTGGCTACAGTGCAGACGTTACTTCCTATCCTCAAAAATTAAGCATAACGGGCACAGTGGCTTAATAACCTCTCTCAAGAACCATAGTTCAATCCCAAGTGCCATCAGAAAGGTTAGGTATTTAAATCTTGGCAAATAGGCAGTTTATGAATTTCAGTGCATATGGGCAACTTAGTCAAGTCTCGAGACTACGGAAAAATCTAGAAAAGAAGAGGACGACTCCTCTCCTAAGTAAAAGCAAAGACGTTGGTGCAGATACCAGAGGACCCCTTCCCTGGGCTGGGCTCTCATACACAGCTGTGATACCGGCAGCGTGGAAAAGCTGAGATACAGCTACGAGCAGGAAGGCACACACGTTATTCTGCTTACAAGAAAACAAATAAAACTACTAAGATAAAGATGTCTTAAGAAAAAATGTAGAAACCTGGAGAGTGAAAGGAAAGCAAGGAACTGGAAGAAAAGATTGGAGAGCTGATATTCTTTCCTCCTGGTGTATCCTCCCCTTCCTCTCTTGGCTTTATTATATACATTTTATATATATAAAATATATATAATGTGTGTATATATACACATTAACAATATTTTATTACATTTATTAGCTATAATTAATGTATTAATTCTAACTGCAGGCTCATTAGTTGAGAGAGAGAACTCTCACGGTTGTCTCTTGCTTTCCCAAACGCCCACTTTGCACGAGGAGCCGTGTCCCGGCAGTGACCAGAAGGACATGGTGCCGCTGGCACGGGCAGGGCATTAACACACGAACCGGCTGTGCCAACAGCATCTGTGGGTAAACCCAATCACTGGGCTGGATATACCGTATTGACACAGGGAATTACGCAGCACTTCACCTGAAGTTATAGAATACGCGCTATACATCATGTTTTTCTTGTTCGTATCCAACAGCTTCAGAGTTTCCTCCTGTCTATATTGTAACAAAAAACAAGCTCCATTTACAGTCCTTCATGTGGACGAATAGCATATTGTTTCAGCTATACATTATTCCACCTTTCTATCTCTCACGGATGAGAGCTTTAACTCCTGGTACCTGCCATTGCCACTGTGTTCAGGAACCACTTGCTAAGTTAAAGTTTCATTCAGGATATTAATCCTGCCTTGAAAAATTGGAAGTTATAAACTGCTTCAGATCATGCTATATAAATACCTCAGGTCTGAATTAATCTGCAAAGTTTGTTAGAAATGAAGGTCAGGACTTGAATTCGCAGCAATTAGAATCATTGATATTTTCATGGTAACAGCCTCCTTTTCCTGATTATCAACTTCCAGGGTGCTAACACCTAAAAAGTTTGCCCCTCTGACCCTGCTTGAGTTTGGATGTAGATTCTGTAATATTGAGAATATTTCTGCATTACTTTTTGTAAGTCAAAGGAAATTTGTTTTAGAAAACATCATGAAGAGAAAATATGTATGCAGAATTACATAATTTTACATATTTTAATTAAATATTATAGGCAAGTAAAACACTGATCTGGATTCTGTCTTCTCCAACCTTTGCCTCAACACTTAATGCAATTTATTAATGGTGTTCTGACCTACAAGGTAACTAACTAGGAGATCAACTTCCAGCACAAACTGCTGGGAATAAGCTTGCCAGTATTCAGCTATTTATTGAAAGGACAGAAGGCTGATCTGGCAGTGGGAGACCCGAAAAGAAAAGAAATGCCATTCCCCAAGATCCCTTCAAAAAGAAAGTCATGATGGCGGTCGGAGTCAGATCCAAGAGACCCTTGATTAAAGATATCCATTGACACTTCTGCTGGCACAAAAAAACCCACAAACAAATATATCCATCAATACAAACAAATATGCAATCCTTCTAGAAATCCACAGGCATTTCAATATGTGAACTAATGGAAATCCAGTGAAACAGAGGAAACGGGAATTGTCAGAACAGCATTTCAGTGACTCTTCAATAATCTTTCCCAATCAAGAGATGGGAGGCTACGCAGCCATTAGAACCGAAAACACGTCTCAGAGGTTTATAATTCACGCAGAAACATGGGAGTTGGGTTCGCTGTTTACCTCGGGCCCCCTTGAAATGCCGGAGTTGTCTACGGTATGTTCATGGACTCTGGTTATAAAGATGCTTTAGTCTTTAATTCTGTGATCGTATCTCACTTTTAGCCCGCAAAGACACCACATTACTGTTGCAGGTGCACATGCAAGGAAGCAAATTCTTTCCTGTGTCCCCTCCTAATAACTTTGCAGTCATTGCCAAATTTCTGTCAAACTCTGCAGAATAGTAGACAACAGAAAGTATTCCAGTTCTTCCATATTTTATGAACCCAGTTGTCTAGATAGGGGTGGGTATTTTTCCCCCCAAAAAAGGCTGATAAATTGACCGAATAGCCATCATAAAATCAACATGGGAAATGGATTGGGGAACCAGAGATCTGCTCCTTGTAAACAGCCCATATTTTTACAATTTTTGATTCAAAACTCAGCTCTCATAAATGTAAGTTGTGGTAAAGAGAGCTCAGCACTTCTCCAAATCAGATCGAACTCACATGTCCGTAAAAGTGGTCACCAGCAGCAGGCTTAGTTAATGTGGCTTAGTGTATTGGGTAATACCTATAAGGACATCATTACCATCATTATTCATCATTAAGAACGTAGCACTTGTGTGACAGTGTGTCTAGTTCTGGTGCACAGTGCTCAAGAAAGATGAATTCAAAATGGAAGAACAATAAAGGAAAGAAAATAAAAGTCTATTTTTGGAAAGAGAAGCAAAAGAGCTTGGCCAGCTCAATGAACAAAATGAAGGCTCGAAAGGATAGGATTTTTCTTTTTTCTGTTGATGAAATTAATTAGGTGGTAGTAAATAGCTGGGAAGCAAGAACATTTATTCAATTTTAAAAATATTGCTGTCAGAAGAATAGTTGGTGTAACCTGCCTGTTAAAATATTTTCATTTAAAGATGAATGATGGTTTCCTACAGTCAGAATAAGGTTCTGAAACAGCATTATGTAAGGCCTAATTGAAGGGGGGGAAACTAGTACATTTTAATACAATTATCTGATGTAACTGCTTGAAAAACAGCAGAAGACTGAACATTATAGTCTTTCCAATCCTATGTCCCTGTGAGTAACCTCACACTGCAAATATGTCCCAGACACAGGGAGAGCATCAAATTCATTGAAACCAGCTTCAGCTGCCCAGATCTCTCTCCTCAGAAACCTCTTCCATGTTTGCAGCAAATAAGGCAAGAAGCAACAGTCTTCTCCATTATGCAATCTCAACTCGTCCTCTAAGCAGCTCAACCTTCCGAATTAAATAAAGCAAGGGTCCTATGACTTTCCAACCGCAATAATAATCTTTGCCATAGTTTTCCGAGTAAAACACTCTAGCATATGCATAGTCAAACACACTTCATCGACTGTAACACTGTACAATCCTTTCCCCTTGAGAGGAAACTGCAGGCATGGGATTTCTGTACACAGCAGTTTTCTCATGGTCTAAAAATTACCAGAATATAAGACACACGGGAGGAAAAAAAACAACACAGAAAGAAAGAGAGAAGAGAGGCAAGAGAGAGGGAGGGAGAAAAAAGTGGGAATTTTCCATACTTGGGATGCAGAGTAAAAAGATAGAATGGTATAACCTTATTTTTTTCTTGCTAATACACCTCAACTCTGACCTTCCTGAAAACCAAGACCTCCTGGGTAATATGGTAATTTAATGTGAGCGCTTATCTGCTGATTTCTATGGAGTGGGTTGGCTTTGTGAAATACGACGTGGTTTACTTTTAAATAGAGCTCAGCTGAGACCTAGAAGGGAACTGGAAACAGGCCTCCGATGGAGAGAGATAAATGCCTAATTTACTGTCCCACTTAATCCAGCACTTTTTCCTTAAGTCATTATCTCCCATTCCTCATTATTTTGGCAGCACAGTCATGAAAGACATGTGCAGTGAGACCATGATTTGAGTACTTCTGTTTACAACAGCCACAATTTATCATTAGAAAAAACAGTATCGCTGAGCAGCTCTGTGAAATATTAAAGATAAATAGGATAAGGTCTCGTAATGTATGTTCCAGCTCAGATATACCTTTACCTGGAGAATAGCATACGCAACTGTAGCTGGAAAATCTGCTTCGTGGGGCATCATTTGTACAGTCATGTGGATTATGGAGAAGACAAGCGGTGCAAGTTGAGCGTCACCCAGCAGCTACCGCACGCTTCAGCATCCTTTTCTACTGGTTGTATTTTTTACATATTTGCAAGAGGGAGTATGGCACACATAGGATACCAGGAATACTCCGAGCGAGCAAAGCGACAATGCTGTTCACTCAGGTCTTCTCTGGATGGTGGTATTAAAGACCTGTGGCTGTATTAAAAAACGCTGTGGCCATTTAGACTTTGACACACGTCTTGGTCTTTTCATTGCACCTTGGCACTCAGCAATAAATGAGAATACCAGCCAGAGAAGGATATTGCGTGTCCTAATGTTTCAAGTATGCATATAAATTAAAATACTCCTGAATTAAAAAAAAAAAAAAAATAGGATCTGCAAGTTTGGGTCGCCTCAGGGCAACAGTAACTGACTTGTCATGTGCCCATTAAATTTGGTATTCATTAAGGACAATGTCTCTTTAGTACAACAAACCCCTGCAGCCCCAACACACACCGCCTGGTCCCACAGATGCAACGATCCTCTTCCCATCAACGTGCAGGTTAATTTACGTCATAGACATTTCTTCACTTTATACATATCAAGGGAGGGAAAAAAAAAAATATTCACTCACCAAATGGCTTTGCAAAATGACAGGCTGCAAGGCACAAACTGTTTAAAGACTGGAAAATGTCTTGAGGGTGCCCTAGGATGGTGAAACCTGCAGGGAAAAGCTCTCCAATACCACCTTCCCACCCACCCCGGGAGGTGCACAAACAAAAGCCACACTTTATCACTTTCTGAAATGGCACAATCTGAAAATGCAAATTAGCTAGTTAATTTCTTGCAAATTTCACATTAATTATTACTCTTTATCAGTTTAAATATTAGTGTCATATGTATGGTTATGGGGCTACTTGTCTGCGCCTTTAGAACAGATGTTTCAAGAAATGTGGAGTGTAAATATTTATGGGTTGAAAGAAGAGACTTTGTAATTTAAAGAGCTGCATAACAGTTCTCACACTGTGTTATTCCATACTTTGGAGAACCACTTTCTTTGGAGACAGTCAAATGCTTTATATGTACATGTAAACTGTCACTTGCAAATTCTGCTTTTCCAGCTCAAAATATCAAATATTCAACACATGCAGACCTAGAACTGGAAATATGGTTTTCCAGAAAGAGTTTTGCTCTTTGTTTTGTTCAGGTCTCGCACCCTATTCCCTTTCTTTCTACTATCTCCATGATGGAGATAGTCGTCACCTTTCAAAATCAGGGCCATATGGCCAAAATACTTGAGCTGGGAAAATTAAAGTGGAGATACCCAAAGGGAGCTATCACCTGGCAGCCTTGGCTGACATTTTTCAGATCACATAATCCCAACGTAGCATAAGTTATTCCTCCTGTAATCACATAGAAGAAATGGTGGAAGAAATGGAAGTGTGGTCAGCCCCTGGCGCAGGCTGCCCCGAGAAGCTGTGGCTGCCCCATCCCTGGAGGTGTCCAAGGCCGGGTTGGACGGGGCTGGGAGCACCCTGGGCTGGGGGGAGGTGGCCCTGCTCAGGGCAGGGGGGTGGAACGAGATGGTCTTTAAGGTCCCTTCCAACTCTAACCATTCTGTGATCTATGAAATTGCAGCCGGTTGTAGGACATATTTGTGCTCATCAGCTCAGACCCAGACACAGCAAGGAGACCCATCCCGAGACGCACAGCAAGGTCTCCTGTGTTGCTCAAGTACTGGTGACGCAGCTCTTCCCACCACACCCTCCGAGCATCCCTCTGTTCTAAATATAATTATAGTTAACCTGTTTATCAAAAATTCATTACATGTAAATTTGATAGATAGTTCTCAATCTAGTAACGAAAGAGCTAAGTAAATTAACACCAGGCTAAGATTTAGTGTAAATTACCTAATCATTCAGAGCAGATACGAAATGTGAAACGTGCGTTTCCTTTTTAAGACTGGATGTAGATTAGACTGTAGATAGGCAGGACCAGACAAACTGCTCCCCTGTGCAGGGAGGGATGCACGAAGGTAGGCAGCGATGAACGGTGCCACTGAGTGGCCGTCACCCCCAAGGTGATGGAGATTAGGTTGTGGTACACTCTGAACTTGGGATCCAGAGTAACTCTGATCAGATAGATGCCTGTTGCCTGAAAGCTTCGCCCTGGTGCTTGGAAGGAGCACACTGTCCAGGTCCAGGTTCCTCACCCATGTCCATGCCACGCCAATGCCTTCTGAAAGCTGTTTGGGATGTAGACTGGCTCTGTTCCCTATTTCTGAAGCATCAGGGACAGAGCACAACACTTTAAATACCATCTACCAGTGCTAGCAGCAGTGACACGTTGCCAATACATTAGAAGAAACATGAACACAAACCAGAGGAGATGTAAGGGTCTTCCCAAGCATGCCTCCACTGGCAGGCTCGGGCAAACCGTTCCCACCCAAGTAATTCAAAACACTCTTGCGCTCTACTCCTTTCATGCAAAATGCTGTGAACTGTTTCAAGTTTATTGCTGTTTTGATCAAGTACAGTAAGTCAACAGTTTTCAGTGCTGGTTTTGCTCATTTATTTGCCTAAGGGGGGCAAGACTGGCCACCCTATCAACCAACTAGAGAAACACACACTCAAGGAATTCTGAAGTTTCCAACTTCAAATCCTTTTTCCTCTAACTCTAGAGAAAGTGTTGCGTGATAGAGCTAAATAAATAAAATCTAAGGGTTTTTTTGCATTGCGTAATATCTAGAAATGTAACTCAGATGTATAAAAGTTAAAGACAGTTATTAGCACATGAGAACAGAGAGCTATTTGTTCTAAAAGCCACCCTGAAAGCCAGACATGTAAGAAATGAGGGAGAAAGAGTAAGAACGCTTGACTAAATGCTGTAAGGGGCAGGTCTCTGCTGAGTGGGGATGCTCTATCAGTGACAGTACAGCTGGAATTCTCTCCTCTGTGGCCTCTTGGCTTCTACTGAAGAAGATTATTTTAATGCAAGATGATTTGTTTAGTGGTTTTAGAACTTCTTCTGAAGAGAAAAACAAAAAAGTCAGAAATTGGTTGCCCTTATGAAAGCCTTTATGGTTTCCCTTATGTTTTCATATGACAAATGTATCCTAAAACCCACTGTTAAAAGAGCCCCTGACCATTTATTTTTGCCTGGTGGCTGATTTCTGGGGGTTTCCCTACCACCTTAAACAGACCTCAGCAAAAATGTACAGGAAAACCCTGGGCCATGAAGCCATTTGTCCACAGCAGGGGCGATCAGGCAGAAGAAGGTCTGACCCAGGACTGGTGTCCCACCACATGCCGGTGGTACCAGGCCAGCACCAACGTGCTCCCCGAGCTGCTGCTGCTTTGTGATGTGTCTGCCCATACCTGTAACATCGCCCTAGTCCATTCTTCTAACATGTGCCGACATTTTCCAAATGAGAGGAGGGGAAAAAAAAAAAAAAGAGGAGGGGGAAAAAAAAAAAGAGAAACACATTTGTCTAGAAATAAGCAAGTATTTTTGAAGAAAAATAATTATTTTAAATTATTAAAAATAAAGAGGAGAAAAGAAAACAATCATTATTTTATTTTTGTTGAATCAGAAGTATTTTGGTCAACCCAAAGCAAAAAATAAATTGTTTCAAAGTTTCACTTGATATCATTTTGGTGAAAATTATCCTAAAGCATTTTTAAAGAAGATGAAAAAAGTTTTTAAACGAGTTATATAACTGAAAAAAATGTGACTAAGCATTTGACTTTAGATGCCACAAATATTTCACTTCTAAGAAAGGTGAAAGCTGCAGAGAGCGGAAAACACACCCAATCATTTCATTTCAGTTCCTGTTCTGTCTTCCTTCCCTCTGGTTTTCAGGTTGTCACCAATTTGAGAAAAACAACATTCAGTCATTGACCCTGCTCCTTGGGGTATTTTTTCCCCCTCAATGTCAAATTTTGCATGAAGCTAATAAAATTATTAAATCTTCAAAAATTAAAGATTTCTCAGAACAGTACCTAGTGGAATGAAGAAATTGCATCCAACCCTCCCTCCCCTTTCTGTCCCACTTCCCATTGGAAAGCTCAAATCCTTTAATTAAAAATGGATGAGTTAATCCCCAACACATTACTGCAGGAAAATATGGCTGCCCCAGGTTTTTTTAGAGAGGGAAAACTGTGCAACCCAAGAATCCATTGCTGGGAGTTGCTTTCAGTGTGCCAGTGCAAAGAGAAATGATGTCTGGTGACACATGAAGCAGAGCAAAAGTCCCAAACCATTTTAGGTGTATTAGTCCTGGGTCTTAAAAATACAATATTTGCAACTTAGTAGCCTGCAATTTCCATCCTTACTGAAAGGGTACTGGGAGTAGTAGACAATAGTGGTGGTCTGTAACATTCTCATTAACCACAGCACATTTCAAGACTTCCTAGCCATCTACAAAGCCTATTAAGTCCACACCTTTGTCAACTCTCACTTTAACCTACTTCAGTTTCTAACCAACATTTTATGTAGAAATATGTTTGAAGTCCTCCATGATTTCACAGGGCAAGCAAAGTTTCCTGTATTTAGGCAAGCCTAAATACCAAAACCAGAACACTGCACAAACTTTTTCCATTTCTTTCCCCTTCATGAGTTTGGATTTTGGCCACACCTTGGGTACACTCGTATTTACAACAGCAGGAGCACGTTAACGCCAGAGGTGTTTGCTTGAATGTCTGTGTACAACAAGTCCAGCTCATCCGAATCGAGCTTCACTTGGACAGTGTCTGAAAGCCAGAGCCTAACAAGTTTCAGACCACGACAAATATCTTTATCGGATTTAATTGTTACCACTTATTTAGTCTTCTTACAGTTTTGCGTTCCTGTTTAAGAACTATGCAAGTGCTCAGCTGCTACGTCAATCGACATGTTGTAAAATGATTAAATGAATAAATATTCGGCTATATGTATAAATGACCTATCCTAGGGGACAAGAGCCATTATTCACCGAGCATAATGCATCTCAAGGAAAGCAATGAAATTAATCAGAGGTCTGGAAAACCTGACATCTGAGGAAAGATTAAAAGAATCGGGGCTGTTTATCCTAAAAAACAACATTTAGTAGAGGACATGATAACAATTTTCAACTATGTCGACAGACATAGCAAAGATGGAAGGAAAATCAGTGTTTCCACATTTATGGTGAATTGGGCAAAAAAATTAAGGGATTTAAATTGCACCAAGGAAGACCTGGGTCCCATGGCAGGGAAAAAAAATAAATTTAGCAACACGGGAAAGTAAAGCACTGGAATAGGTTTCCTAGGGAATTTCTGACACTGGAGAGTAGGAAGCATGTATACCTTGTCAGCAGTGAGAGGGGTAAGGTGAACTGTGCCGGGAACATGGCCCTGATGACATCCCCTGGTGCTTTTCCAGCCATGTTTTCCTATGAGCCACACAAAAGCTCACTCTATTGGAGAGGAGTAGAATGTCTTGCTAATTGAATGTCAAAGCAATTAAAGTGGGTATAGACTTCTCTCAACATTATCTTGACTTGATAAAATAAAGTTGTTTTGACAATGCACACTGACAATTCCTGATTTTCAGCCACAGCTATTTTTCTTGAGGCAAGACATGGGAAATCTTGAGACTTTGGAGTGAATTTTCAAAATATATGCAGAAACATTATTTTCAGAATATGCGTATTAGACAAAACTAATCGGCGATTTTCAAGGTATTTTCACGATCATAGCTACTTGTAACCTAAAGCTTATTTCCCTCCTATCCTCCCCACAAATGCGACTGGACTGCGACGTGCAAAGCATTTGTAACGCAGTTTAACAGGTTTGCCTTCCAGACATGCTCAAGTTCATGGTCCAGCCGGCATGATGATATCTACAGTACTTAACACTAAAATTTTAATATCTCTTCATTTGATAGTATTCTCACATTCACTTTTATTTGACCACACATGCTATATGCATAACCGCCCCCCCCCCCCCAAAAAAAAAAAATCAATAAATATATTTTTTTTTCCAGTACTTCTTGCATTTTTTCCTTTCTCATCATCTTCTATCCAGACCCAATTCAATATTACCCTTAATCCATGGTAGTATGGCTCACGCTTTGAAAGTGAGCTCGCTGGAGTTGACATGACCAGGGAAAGATTCCAGCAATACAAAGCAAAAATGAAGAGGAACTTGTGTTCAAATTGCTTGTCCTCATCTAGGAAAATGGGGAAACCCACGTGGAGCCCACTTCAGCTAGGTTTAATTCCCACTGAAGTCAGTTGCTGAACAGATACATAAGCCTTGAAAAAAGCACAAGTGGCTATCCTGGCTTAGATCAAGGAGCCACATATATGGGGGAAGAGTTTAAGCATAGAGCAAACACCCAGGGATATTTCACCAGAACGCTTTCCCAGAAATTTGACTATTTGCCCCTCAGGGATTTCCCAAGCCAGAGGTTGAGCCTTTGCACTTAACAGCCTTCATCTCATCAACGGTCTTGCTGAGCTGCCACTGGAGCCCCCATAAACTTCAGCATTGAGGAGGTACACAGGTTCACTACCTCTTGTGTGTTTGCTATGAGCCCTGCCTCTGCAAGTGCTGTGTCCCCTGGTTCTTACGTGGGAAAAGACAGCCAACTACTGATGGCCAGAGCTCACCTCCACCAGACGACCTCCGTCACAGCCCCTCAGCTGTCACTCTGCCAGCCTGGAGGACCAGACCCACTGGGTTGCTTCCCACATGGAAGATGCTAACCCGTTTTCATCATCTTTCAGTGTCCCTACTCTAGCACTGCTGGTCCTTAGGAGGCGAGAGGACCACACCAGCACACACAAGTCAGGACATAAGCATGCATGGGGTCTGCCTGTGTGGTTGTGTGCTCCATCCCTTTCCCAACAGTCCCTAACTCTGCTTGCTTTCAGCTGGTGTCTTCAGGCACTGCCTACTATTATGACCCTGAGATAATAACCTTAAACGCTTCTCTGAATGAGCGCACTAAACTTCAGTTGTCCTCTCTCTACTTTTTTAGATCTAAATTTCCCTGGACCACCCAAAAAAACACGCACAGAAGTGCCTGCATCCTTGCTGCAGATTCTCAAGTTGAGTTGATTCTCAAGTTGCACTGGCATGAAAGAGCATGTGCAAAAGAAGAAAGGTTGGGCTTGCACGTGTTCTTCACATCTCTATTGAAATACAAGAGAGAGGGTAAAAATCCTATGGGAAAGCTTTCGTTTCTCCCAAACCGCTTCCAGCAGAGGAACGTGAGAGCTCAGGCGGTGCTCTGCAGTGCGTACCAGGCAGTGGGGAACAAGCTCTGCCCATTTGGCGAGCTGGACGGGACCAGCAAAGCTTTGGTAGGAGAGTGGCCTCTGCACCTGTAAACCAGTGCATCTTAGACAGGAGTGTATCCAATACAGGGCCTGTTGCAAAATTCATCTACCTGGCTTCATCTGCTGCAAGAATGGCTGAAAATTGTCTCTGTTCCAAAGTACCTCACTGTTATCTCCTGTTTCCTCTTCTGGGTTAAGATTTTTAAAGTATCTTGTAAGCTTCTGAGATGAAAAACTTGCTGTCCTGAAGACAGAGAAATCTGAGAAAGAGGGTGGACTGAGAATCTAAGAATAAGGCTTTTTCAATAGCTAATAATTTGTCTGACACAAGACACAAAAGTGTTTGGTAAGTTACTCTACCAAGAATAATTGGCTGCTTCTGTTAAGTGGGGGCATTTCTGAATTCTGCTATCAATCTTTGACCTTTGCAAATTATATTTCCAGAGCTCTGGTTGCACACCTTTCCACAGCATGGCCTATGCGAGATAAAAAAATAAATGCCTTTATTTATTGTCATGTTTTTTCCTGTCATTTGCATAAGTAGTCTATTAAATGCAGCTCACTCTTTTCTAATGCCTGCACTTACCGAGCTCAATGGCATCGGTCTCAACATTGCCAAGAAAACTCACCCAAACCTTTACTGCATTCCTGCCCTGCTCTCCCTCACGCTTCTCTCACAACTTAAAAGGTGTTTACATTGGTAAAATATTGTACAACAGTGTGATGATGACATTGTATATTGCCAAAGAAGACACTGTTCATTTGTTTCGTTAGAAGCTGCAGATAAACATTACAAGGGCATGGAAGTGAGCGGAGGAAATGGAAGAACGGGGAAAGGAGAATGGGGAAGTACCCAGGGAAACATCCTCAGTTCTGCAGTTGCTAGGGCACGTCAGGGACCGGGAATGTCACCAATGTCACTCTCACACCCCTGAGCAACTGACAAAGAAGAAGAAACAACTGCGTTTGCACCAAACTACTTACCAAAAAAGTGTCAAATACTGGTTCTAAGCATGGTACCAAGCGGGGTCACTTGTAGGCTTTCTACTTCTGTGCCTTGGACCAGGCACTGCTTCACACAACACAGTTTAAATGAACACACAGAAACACACAGCCCAAGTGTTAGCTCCGTTATAAAAAAAAAAATACAAGAAAAAAGAAAAAAAAAGAGGGAGGGAGGTCTATCAATTACTTTCTGATATGAACAAAGATAATACCAACAATTATAGAAACACAACCACTTTTTCTTTTTAAAGAAACCACTGATGCATAAACTGAACTATCGCAGTATATTGCTGCTCCACAGAAATAATACTCACTCCTTCAAAATGTAGGCGCAGGCATGAGAAATACAGGCAGAATAAAGGGAAAAGGAGAAAACAGGAGGCTGCTGTGTCCAGCCCGGAGCAGGCTCCTGGTGACGGCAGCTGGGCTCCTCGCACCCCCCCGCCTCCCCAGCTCCTGCTCCTCTGCCTCCTCACACCGCTTCCTAACACTTCTTTTTCTTTCTTTCTTTCTTCTTTTTATCTGCTCTCCAATGGGGCTATTTCTTCACCGTGTTTTTCTGCCGGTTGGTGGGTGAACCGCTGGAGCCCGAGGCTGTCGGCACTCCGCTCAGCCTCTGGGATGTGCTGCTTTGCCATACCCGAAATGGCCCCACGTGCCTCCCCCCCAACATTCATATCAACATACACCTTATAGAAGATGGATATTTAGCATGGCTATTTGATAAAATGTAAAGGTATCAATTCAAAGGCAATTTGCATTTTTAAAAACCCCAATATCAAAAGTAGCACCCAAGAAGCAATTTTTTTCCTGCTTCTGATTTCCCATGAATTGTCACTTTTAATTTGGCAGCCCACCAAACCTGCATTTACAAGGACATTACCATGAACAGCCTAAACCAAGTTTATCCCTGGCTCCATCAAACCACAGAGTCAACTGTGTCCCACCAGACCCCTGGCTGTTTTCCCCATCTGCCTGATGCTCTGCTTTAAGAAGGGTGTCCTTCCAAATCTCAGGGGGCTTTACACCCTTTCCTTCCACAGGCTGCACACTGCGCTGCAGAAAATCCACGTTCATCCATCTTTTCTGCTTTCGCTCCACAGAGCAAGCCACCTCGAGCCACACAGACGCCTTTCGCGCTCGGATCTCGCTCGTCCGCACTTTGACAAATCCAGAGCGGCTCCACGGATATTAAAGGTATTGGTCCAGACTTACACCAGAGCAAACGAGCACATGGCTTGACCTTTTCTCTCCTTCCTTCCAGACCTCCTAATGGTTTTTTTAATAGAAAAGATAAAATATTTGTAAAACAAAGGAAATCCCTCAAATACCATGTAAATTCCCCTTCTAATTTTCCCAGATTTTTTTTTTTTTTTTAACTACAAAGAGAGATTGGCAACACTTTCCCTTCAAACTCTACTTTTCTGTTGCCCCTCCAGCTGTGCACCGGGGGGCTCCCCCCGGCATGTCCCGCTCAGGAGCCTGGGACGGGGATCCTGCCCTGGACCTGCCCTCGCGGGTCAGTTACTCCCTTCACTCCGCACATCAACGCTTCCTGCAGCCTCAGTCCTACACCTTTGCTTTTGCCTTTGAAGGTTAATATTAATGAAATCTTAAGGACCCTCATTCAGCTGAGGACAGGCAGTGCAGGGATTCCTCTTGGTTATACCTTCTCCAGCAATTCCGTAAAATACAGAGTCTTTCTTTACTTAATATATTCCCCCTATCCCAAAGTTTGCTTTTAGCTCACTCTTTCCCCAAAGCTCCCAAAGTTTCCCGTTTGGCATTTGTTTATTTATTTTTTTTTTTTTTTTTAGAAGTGCACTAAATGGATTAATACACTTTATATTCATTATGTCTTTTAAACAAGCACAGCTCTTCTGAAATGGGTGAAAGCTAATGATAAATACTTTTATTCTTTGCCTCAAACAAAGTACTTTTGCTGAAATCAAAAAGTCCCACTTTCTTTTGTGTCATTTTTTTAAACCTAGTAATCACAGCAAAGCAGCATTACTAACTTTTGAGTCATCAGTAGCACAAATAAAGCTTTCACAAATTGCAATAATTTCTCATCAAGGCTTTCCCACAGAGAAAAAAATCCCAAATTAACACAATGTCATGTATCAAAAGCCAAAGGCTGGTACAGAACATTTTTGGGAATAAAAGAAATTGCAGAAAACAAAAGCAGAACATCTAAGAGAAGCAGGAGGGAGTGAAATAGAGCTGCGCCTCTGCAACAGCTCCATGCCCTTCTGGGAAATTTGCTCAAGCAGAATAACCTTCACCATTCACAAACTGCAGTCTTCTCACTGCTAAAACAGCTGGGAAAAACCGCTCCTGAGCGGGGTGCTCCAAACTTGCTCTTGTTCTGACATTGAGGGAGAACTCTCCACTTTCTGCAATGGAGAAGAAGAAAATGGAGTCCTGTCTCTTTTCTTTTACATTAGAAATAAGGCAGATAAAGTTTTAATTCACAGAATGGCTGAGGTTGGAGCGGACCTCTGGAGGTCACCTTGTCCATACCCCTGCTCAAGCAGAGCCACCCAGAGCCCATTGCCCATGATCATGTCCAGCCAGCTTTTGAATACCTTGGGGTGGGACCTTCCACAACTTCCCTGGGCAATGTGTGGCAGTGCTCTGTCACCCTCCCGGTGACAAAGTGTCTGCTGATGTTCAGAGGGAACCTCCTGTGTTTCAGTCTGTGCCTACTGTCTCTTGTCTGGTCACTGGGCACCACTGGAAAGAGCCATCCATCCTCTTGGCACCCTCCCTTCAGGTACTTATACACATTGATGAGATCCCCCTGAGCCTCCTCTTGCCCAGGCTAAACACTCCCAGCTCTCTCTGCCTTTCCTTGTAGGACAGATGCTCCAGTCCCTTGAGCATCTTCACAGCCATTTGTTGGGCTTTCTCCAGTATGTCCACATCTGTCTTTGACTGAGGACCCCAGAACCGGACCCAGCACTCCAGTGTGGCCTCACCAGTGTCAAGCAGAGCGGAAGGATCACCTCCCTCAACCTGCTGGGAACACTCCTCCTAATTCAGCCCAGGACACCATTCGCTTTCTCTGCAGCACGGGCACATTGCTGGCTCATGGTCGCCTTAGTGTCCATCAGGACCCAATGCTACTCTCTCCCTGCAGCGGCAGTTCTTCCCATCAGCACCGCATTTTCCCTGCAGCTTCATCTCCAGCTTCCCGAGTGCCTCTCTGCTGCTTATAAATGATCCCTAGGGCACCGTAGCCATTAGCTCAATCACTGCACAAGAGAGTCTCTTTTTCCACATCCAGCAAGTAAAAATTCACAAACCGAAATTAAATTGACTGTGATGCAACCCATCACTCTCCTGTAACCCTGACAAAAAAGGATGGCTCTCCTGCATGGGCAGGCTGCATGGACCTCAGTTTAATTAAAAGCCTACAGGAATCATTGATCCGCACTCACTCCCTTCGGTATTTTTGCTGATGCTGTGACTTCACGACGGATCCAGATTTTATTTAGAAACACATTTTAACATTTGGCACAGAATTACACATCCCCTTTAGCACAAAGCTTTTTCACTGGGCAGCCGTGGGTCCCAGCCTGCTGGCACACCATCCCTTTCACGTTGCTCACAACCCTCTGGCACCACCAGCTTAGCGGCAGTCGTGATGGTGTGAGGGCAAGTTCATCAGACCACAAACTAAGTACAGCACCTTGGCACACCATTTACTTTCAGTCTGTTCTCTATCTGCTAGATAGAACTCTTAATTCTCAACAGAATTATTACTGCAACTTTCCAAATCCTAGGACCCATTGCGCTGGGCAGTGTTGGAGCACCCCAGGTGTCCGTATATTTTGAAATAAATAACGTGTGAGCAAGCCCTGCCCCTGCTATGCGATACTGAATCTTTCACAGAGCACACACTGTGTATTTCTTTTTCCTACTACTTCCCTATTTTCTTTTTTTCCTCTTAAAACACAGTGTGTCTATTAAGGATTATAGGGCAGAGAATGGATTTTATTAAATATTAAATTTTCTACAGTGTGTGTAATTTGGAGTTTGTCAGATCTGAGTCTCAGTAAGTTACAAGCTCAAAATTTGTAGACTAGAAGAGATTATATATTTTATTGGATCTCCACTGGGCTGCGTCCATCACATACTTTCTTTTACCTCTGTCAGTAAGTAACAATTAAGGTGAATTTATGGCAACAACCCTTATAACAGACAGAGTTTACAAACCCACACCAGCAGCCCAGCACTACGTGGGCAGCTGTCCCCGAGGCGGTGGAGTGTCCTGCCCGAATTTCCCCACTGCCGTCAGGGCGAATCCTCGAGACGCAGACAGCCCTGGGGCAAGGCCAGCCCTCTGCCAACCTGGGCTGGCAACTAATTCCACCAAAGAAACTTGTTCTTGAAGGACACTCTCGACCATGCCCAAAACTCCCCGGTTCCATCTCCGCAGTCCCCTTTGACATGGGGACTTAACCCTTGCCCTTAAGCAGTGATGTGCAAGCATGAAGCAGGGGAAAAAAACCTTTTCATGCCCTTAGAAAGGAAACCTCTTACTTAACGCCTTGCTAGCTTATCTGCAAAATGTCAATTCTTCTAGGAATTATTGTTGCAAAAGAGAAAATCAAGAACATTTACATCCATTTTATGCCCCAGCCAGCCTGGAACCCAAAGCAGCTGAGTTACTTCTTTATTTACTGCTGTTATGAGGTGTGAATACGAAAAGGTCTTTCTCTTCGTCATGAACCTGAGCAACCAGAGGGAGTAATCCAAAATCCACGAGAGGGAGAGAATTCCTCAATGTGACTCTAAGTGTGCGTCCTTTGAGGATCTCGGGTACCTCATCTCACAAGCAGGACAGGTAATTAGCAGTTTCAGTACTCAGACGTTTCGTGATGTCTCTGAGAGGTGCCGTACACAACGGCATCAAAAACACTCACATTTGTCACTGGAATAGATCCTGCTGCAGCAGAGCACAAATACGTGGGTACAGTCAATGACAAGCACCGATTCAACCGACAACACTGCTCCTCAATGTTAAATACAGGACAGATTTGGTTATTATAACTTATTTCTGTGTGTATTCTGGCACCCTCGAGGCAGGCAAGTTAAGGCTAAATACCAAGAAAACATCAGTAAGAGTGGAATTACGCATTTAAGGCTTATTTTTCAAGCAAACCTAAGTCAAACAGCCTCATCACCTATTATTTATTTTTAATCTTAGTAGTCCTTTTCATCCAAAACACATACTGCCAGAGAACCAGACGTAACAGCGCTGTGGCAGCAGGAGATGCTGAGCAGGTAATCAGCTACAAAAGGAAAGTGCAATAAGCAAAGCAGCTGATTTTCAATACTCTGTTGGGGGAAAAAAAAATGGAGAAAATTTTCAGAAGTGGATAAGAAAAAAAAAAAAACCACTTAGATTTACTTCACCTTTCATAATGCAAAATGGTGATAGCAAGAGTCAACAACGATGGTTAACTTTTTATTTTTCATTCTAGAGTTACTTTTTCCATGGGCAACAGAGAACGAAACAAGCTACCATTATGTCTACAATGAAAAAAAAAGGTAAATTAAGTCTTAAATTGTAAAGTGAAAAAAGAAGTTAGTGCCAGGAGCCAAGAGGTTTTCCCGTGTAGGCACGGTGGGTGGGTGACGGGGCGAGAGGGCACATCCCATCTCCGAACTCCAGCCCCCTCCTCCAGGCAGGCAGAGCCCAACCGAGAGGTGTTCTGGGCAAATCCCGGGTCACTCCCGGCCCCGCACCCTCCTTCTGTCCGCCTGCCCCTCTCCTTCACCCAAACAGAGTCCCCGAAGCAGAAGTGAACGGCCAAAGCCCTACGGCTGCACAGCGGTGGAGCCCCACCGGAGCGGTGGGCTTTTGCAACCCACTCAGTAAGTAAACAAACAGAATCACATGGAAAAAAATTCTTAAAGATTCTTAATTGTGTACAGTTACATTTATCCCGATTCTTTCAATACTTTTGAATGAGAAGGGTGATTACAGAAAACCACTGAATTTTAACAACATGAGATGCAGCTTGACTAGCAAATCTCTGTAGAGAAATAGAGAGTAAATACCTTTTTTAAATGCGCTTTTGTGAATGCCCACTGTACACTCAAACATCTCTTTCTGTAGGGCTCAGTCTGAGCATACATGTATTTTTACAACTAGTAAAAACCCACAAACAAATAATAAAGTGTGCGCACATGTATTCAGAAATCCTCAATAATATTTCAGGTCAGACGCTTCAACAAATTTACCAGCACAACTTCTGCTCAAAGACAAACGGAGGTGGGTTTCCTCATCAAACAGATGAAATGAGCTCAGAAAAAAGCATTACTGTTTTTTGTTTAATTTCCCACATCTACTTTTTTCCCCCCTATAAACTCCGGCTGTTACCGGTACCACAGGCAGTGACATATAGACAGGGAAGGGACATGACATACATAAAGCAAACAGAAGCTGAACAAAACACAAGACGACGGCATTTACAACCAGCTGACAAAGCCAGTCACTTCACTTTAAATAATGTGGCAGGCAGCAAAAATATAGTAATTACAAGAATTTCATTTTCATTAACTAATAAACCAAGGAAAACAATTTAAGTATCTGAATGTCATTTTTCAAATGAAAATAAACTGTAAACATTTGAATAACATCACAGCAGGGATAATATACCTAAGGAAACCTATTGAAATATGCTAGTGAATTCATCCTCTTTTATCACATTAAAACTGCAATTGACTGTAAACCTCCTACCACTCTCCGCTGAGACTTTAATTGTAAAGATTCCTGTTACATATCATATTAGAATTTAGTTAAAATTGTAGAACACATTATTCCCAATCAGACAGCCAACCATCACTCACAAAGATTTTTAAAAAGGTGATTAATAATTCATCTCAGATAAGGAAAAGATCTATATTTATACCATCTTCTCAGCCACCATAAACTACCTGACAATTGTTCAGTAATGATGCCCAGTAAATTCTTTAAAATGGTAATTTGTCATTCTGTCACTTCATTTGTGACCTAAAATTCCTCACTTGAGGCATCATCAAATAAATTAATCACTTTCCAGGATCCATTTCTCTGTTCTGCACGTTATTATGCCCAGGCTCTCTTGTGTTTCTCTTCATTTACATATATTTAATGGCTCAGCAGTGGTTCACTATGGCACATAACGCACACATCTCATTACAGGTGAAATATTCTAACTGCCACTATCACTGGGAAAGAAAATAACTCTCCCAATTTAATTTTCCTGATGTAACAAAACCATGATTCTTCACTATGAAATGTTGATGCCATCCATCAGTCACAATCAATAAAATCATCATAGGAGTACGCCTTCTTTAGCATCATTCCTTCATACCGGTATTATTTGAGGGAGGTAATTAAACTCATAATATGTAATGAATGTAAATGAAGAAAAAACCCTCGTGTTCTCCCTCTAACTATGCTTATTTTACTGCTTTGATTTAAAGTATTTTTACATCTTACAGTCTATGAAATACACAAAGCCCTGAAGGAAAGGCATCAGAAGTACAGTAAGCATCAATCAATACATATAATGACTAATTAAAAAGGAACATATTTTAACATTAAAAAAACACCAAATGCTGTTATTTATAGATTTTTCACTTAAAATGATGCATTCCCTCTGGACTAATATATTTGCTGTCTTTCTGAAATATAGATTGCAATACACTAGTTTTAGATACTGTTGCTTGCACGCATCGCAAGAAGCCAAAGTGATCTTAAGGGTATCTGGTCCAGCACAACCATGTAAAAGCCCCATTTTTATACATGTATATATGCAATTTCTTCTCACACTAGAGAGAAAACCTTAATAATTTCAGTCTATCATATATGTGTGCCTGGGCTCATATAAGTCAAGAAAGAAGTCCCTTAGAAATGATAACTTTTAAAGAGGTCCGCCAAAAAAAAAGTGGGTTTAGAGCACTATGCTTTCCTATAAAGAGCAAAAAGACATCACCTCCCTCATAAACATTCACACGACTCTGCTTACATTTAAAAAGCACAATGAATAACGCTTCTTTTGTGACGAGGAAGCCTGAAAGGCACTGACACTGCCCAGACCTGCCAGCCACCAGCATCCTGCTCCCCTGGCCCCTCTCTGTAGGCAGCTCCGGGGCTTTTGCCCCCCGATGGCTGGTGGCCACCTGCACCCCTGCGACACGTGTGGGGCATCTTCCATGGGGAGGATTTTCCGAGAATGAGAAGTGATCCCTAGCTTCTGCTCAAAATAATTCACTTTAGGCATTATTCTGACACCACGTGCGTGCAGGGCATCGTGTTCCTCACACAAAGCCCGAGGGAAAAGAGGGGGAACCCAGAGAACACAGCTGGGGGGACCAGGCTGGGCCACTGACAAACTGCCCACGGCGCATCATTCCACTATCCGACTAATTGCGATATGGCTATTTTCAACAGACGCTTACTTTCAGACACCATGCCCCTTTCTCCGCCCCACAGGATGAGGGATGCCGTGAACCTGGCTCACACAGGACGCGTGCCCAAGTGCCGGTGGCCGGCGTGGATGGAAAGAGCCCTTTGCCATGGGGCTCCCGGTGCGCCGTCCCCCTCTGGGGAGTCAGCTCTGCACGGCGGTGACTGCTTGGAATGTGATTGAAGGCGAGTTTATAGTAAGGTTGAGATAGAAATTGGGAAAAGAATTTTAAAATATATATATATTTAATAACCGTTAATTCACAGCTCTGCATGAAAATTCCATGCCACAGAAAGGAACAGAAGGCACAAGCTTTTTTTTTTTTAAGTTATTATTTTTATTTTCATGGCAGTTTTTCATCAAGAAGCTACATCCACGCATGCAAAAGGACCATCCCTGCGCAGGGGCACTGCAGCCAGCCCAGCACAGGGCAGCTGAATTGTGCAGCAAGGCGTCCTTAAAAGGGACAGCAAGTCACAAATTATCTACAGTCCTTAAAGAAAAAAAAAATAAAATCAGGACTTCAAAAACACAAGTTAACAAATATTTCTATTTGCGTTTCCTTAAATTTTCCTCTGCAGACTTTTGCAGCAGCCCAGTTGGAGGTACTGGTGCTGTTCCCCAGTTCAGCTGGGCCCCAGTCTGAGACAATTAGTGCAATTAGTGCCCTGAGCACCCTTCCCTGGGCATGGCTGCCTCTCTGCAGGCCTGCAGGGGGACGGAGAGGAGTGGGAGAATTGTCTCCGGTGAATGATGCTGTTTAGCACAGCTGGGCAGTGCCTCTGTGTGCTTCAGCGTTTTTCTTCCCAGCAGCGTCCAGCGACCACACGAGCCTCGCACCACCTTGAGCCCTGGCCACAGCCGGGCACCGCCGCTGCCAACAGGGGAGGGACGACCCACAGAAAACACAAGGCATTAAAACCACATTTAGCACGCATTTAACCAGCGATCAAAGGTAAATTAAAAATTAAAAAAAAAGAGCCAGTTGTCTATTTCTTGGCACTTCTTTGCTACCAGAGCTACTGAAGAGAGGGGGCTGTTCTCATTCACCCCTCGATGCTGGGACTCACCGGCTTCTGCTGCGCCAGGGAGAAAAATGCACTAGGAGGGTTTACCAAGAAAGGGAAATTTCTTCTGGGTAATTGCATTCTGCCGCCATACAACAACCTCACAGCTATCAGCTCACGCAGACTCTTGCATTACTCACGCATGTACATATACACAAACCCACACACGTTTCCTGTCCCCATCTCCCGAGCTGTTTTGCTGCATGCTGTTGAGCTGTCATGTTTCCCTCCAGAGGTGGTTGTAGTTCTGCTCAAGGTGAAGCAAACTCTTGTTGTAGGTTCTTTCTACAGAGGTTACACAACCGCATTTACAGAGCGCGTTCAAACTCGATCAGAGCACGGTATAACACAGGATCCGAGCTTACGGCACAAATTGCACCCAATGAAAACTGACTGCGCCGTGGCCACGCTCGCCTGACCTAGGGATGTCCCACAGATGAGCTCAGAGAGAAGGAGCTAGCCCTGCCCACACAGAGCTCAGAGTCTCTAATACTGACTGAAAAAAACAAAAATAGACAAAACTCTCCCCTGTGGTATCTTTGTAGTCCTCCTGCCCATAGAGAAGTGAAAGCTTAGGGAAATTGGAGCAGGAGCTACCAGCAGCACACACTAAACAGCTGAAAACCTTCATGCCACCCGCCACAGGAAGCCCAAAGCCAGATGGTTCTGCTCCTGGAGAACCCACCCTCCTGTTGGACACCTCCACAGCCTCAACCTGCCAGAAATCAGACCTGGCTCAGGCACCACAAAGTACCCGTTCTCCATGGCTGTGGAGCTTTGCGGCAGAATTTATCTTGCCTGTCACACCCTGGCTAACTAATCTACAGCCATACCTACACAGTACTTGAACATACTGTTTAGGCCTACCATCATATCACAGCTGGGGCAGGTAGCACAGGTTCAAGGGGGATTTCAGTCCAAACTCATAGTAGCCATGAAAATACAAACTTTCAAGTTAGATTCCAACTTGGATATCTGTTTACTTTATTTTGAAAAGAAATTTCAACAGTGTATGAGTGGCAATTATTGAACTTTGAAGTTGAGTGCTCAAATGCAAGGGTTCAAAACTTGATGCTACAGGTGAAAGTTTGGCTTAAATCCTATCCTCACCTCCATTTTCTGTCTGCAGACTAGGTTGATTTACCTCAGAAAAATATTCCAAGGACTTATTAAAGTAAGGGTCTGTTTATCAAGTTTGCCACATAGAAGCTCGGTACTATTGTGGAATCATTATTTATTCAACTACTCAAACCCAGCATTCCACATCCCATTGCATATTCACTGGCTGCTTATTGGCATAATGTTTAATTTTGGATTTTTTGTAATTTAATAGTTATGACCAGTTGAGTAGCATTAGCACATCCCTAGGAATGTTTTCCCTCTTACCTGTATCTGGCATTTCTCAACTCGCCCGTGCACTTAGGCCAAACTACCTACAGAAGGCTTGAGGTTCACATTTTGTCTATTTAATTTCATGCAGCATTGAAATATTTCTGATCTTCATGATGTCTAGAAATCTTAGTCTCATTGAAGCAAACAGTAGAACCCCCATTGGTTTCCACAGGTCCAAGACTTCACTGTTACATTAATTTCCAATGACAGAAAAGAGGAACTATAACATCAACATATTTCTGTTTTTCTCCTTTTTTCCAATAACTGTTATCACTGTCACTTGAATGCGAGGCCCACGAGATATGAGAGAATGAGAAAGGTTCTCTTCAACAGCCATTATAATACTTGCGCATAATACGTCTTGAGAGAGGACTATGATTCATTTTTACTACTCATTAGGTGGCTTTGCTGGTATGCTGTGAATATTGTAGTTTATGCATGAGAAGTCTGCTACCTGCAATATTTGTAATTCTTAAATTCCTTAATAACTACTTAGACACCCAACAGATGCAAGAGTGCACATCAGGGCGAATATGTTATGAAACAGGACCGTTATTACTTTCAATCTGGCAACTCTGGTCCCATATTTATGATGTAAATTAGTTTGTTGCCAATTAGGTGAGGCACGTTTTAATATGGTTACTTATTTCTCTACAGCCCCCTGGAATTACACCAGTTTTCTGTTTAAAGTTTTACCTCTGATTATCTTGTATTTATTTTTTATAGATGTTTGCCTGATGAGAACTTCAAGAGTGCTGAACACAAAACGGCCCAATACAAGAAAGAGTAATCCTGCCTGTTAGTGCTACTGAGGATGCAAAGCTAACAGTCTAACAGGGTCTCAGTCACCCTAGTGCGCTTATCATAACGTTTGCATAGCAAGTGCACATACAAGGTTAAAGGCAATTTTAAAAAAAATTAATTTGGTCTTAAGGCAAATTTGCCTTGGTTCTAAGCCTCTGTATCCTGGGTTTTAATGACAACTGGCTGTTCACAAAACATTCCAAGGTAATAAAGAATTTATAATTTTCTACAGCTTGAATTGCAGGTTGTCGGTCCTGAAGATGAAATTTGCTCTCTGGTGCGACAGTTTCGCTGCTGTAGTTACACTAACTTCACCATCAAAATAACTTCAGCTCAATCTTGAATGGTTGTCCTGGAGCACTTTGCAACTCTGGAGTCTACATTGTGACCTTTCATAGGCAAAGATAAAAAGGCAGCTCTTACATCAAACACAAAAGGATTGCAAAGGTGCCATGGAAGGCATGACCATGGTCCACATCTCAGGCAGCTTTCATGTTCTTACCAGGTGGGAAAACCACTCTTGTTCTGGGCTGCTGCCGCTGCTCCACCACCCACAGGTTATTTCAGACTCCTGGATGGCGAGCCTGGTAACAAAGAACAGGCAACATTCTTCAAAAGCACCTTCAACACTTCTTTTGATCTAACAGCAATACCAATGCCAACAAGATAACGTGCAAGCCTCAACCTTGACCGAGCACTGGTAAAACGGGCTGATCGTGTCCTGCAGGTCCAAGGAAGCGAGGGCACATCAACAGCACAGCAGCCACCTGCAGCCTGCCCAGCAGCTTTGTGCGGGTTGAGATGCAGAAGCTCGGCCAGGCAGAGCTGCGCAGCCCCGCAGGCAGCACAGCAGCCAGAGGTGGCCCAGGGCGAAAGCTGAACGTAGACTCCACCACCAGCAGTACGAAGTTTCAGTCTCAGATAAGGAGGTCACCAGGTACAATATTAAAAAGGGAGGTACTAGTGCTGCTGAAATTGCCTCGTATTTCCTTTTCATGTCTCTTTTTTTAGGCGTAGCCTGCATTGCCAAACATTCACTCATCAGTCTGGCAGACTTTTCAGGTTTCTTCCCCATTTTAGAATGAAGTCTTAGGAAGGCAAAGCAGAAAAACTTAGCCACCAACAAAGACAAGGTGAAAACAAAGTCTAAAGTAACTTTACCATATTAAAAAACCTCAATAGTCCCCATACTTTAAATTAAAGGGTCCAGCTCCAACATTCAGAGCTGGACTTTGGTATGAGAGAAGGGGATGAACCCAAGGGCGGAGATTGCTACTGCTGCTGGAAACATCCCTCCCAGGCCCTGCTCACCAGGTACCTGAGCTCAGAGACCTGCAGAGAACTCTCTGAGCATTTCTGGTTTTGCAGACAGAGAACACGGGTGGTGCTACTGCCGCCTCGCTGGGGGCTGAGCCTGCCCAGCCGCTCCCCGAGGTCTCGCCCCAACAGCCACCCAGGGGCTGCCACGCACCGCCACGACGGCAGGAGTTAACGCTGCTCACAGCCACACCACCCTTCAGCCCAGACACATCCGATACTTTTGGCGCATCTGCGTCAAAGACAAGCACAGGCTTTGTTGTTTTCACGGGCAGATTCTTCACAGCCGGGAACACCACTAACTCCCAACAGTCCACTGCTGCTCACTGAAGGTTTTCAATAAACCATCAGCAAAATGCACATTTTCTGCCCATCAGGGCAGAGCGAACTGCTCTGCAGGCCATGACACCGCCTTCTCTGGCACGGATCTAACAGTCAACACTGTTGACAAAAAATGCTAGGATCGGTACTGCTTTCAGTCTACTTAGACAAGAACCCCTCTAACCACAAAAAGAGCTTAAAGGTGGACTGAGACCCTACAGGCAATCAGCCCCGGACTTCTCAAACTTTCTGGGGCCCACCGCAGCAACCTGGATGCTGCCGCAACGTAATCTTCCCTGCAGAAAATGATGTATGTGGTTAGCTCGCGCGCATAACTGTCTGTCTCGGGACTGCAATCCATACATCTGCAAGTACATTAGGAGCTGACACCCTCTAAAACGCTGGCAGCATCAACATCTAATCGATATGCATGTTCACCAGCAAAGCTGACTAGTACATCTGTTCTGTGAAAAAACATACATTCTGCCTCTAGTACAATCACTGTAATTAAAAATTAACATGCATTAATTGTTGGAGCTGATGTAAACAGCTGATGTTCCACTTAGCCCTGTCTTCTGTACATATCATTAGGCAAAGCCAAATATTGTTAAGTAAACAGGCAACACTTACAAAAAGAAATAGAAAACTAATTCCAACTAAATAAATTGACAACACAGTGCAAGTCATATTAAAACAGTTGAGATAATTATTAGGCTACTGGACTAACAGAGAGAAAATCATAGAAGACATACTTAATTGTTTGAATCTCATTTCAGTAAATGTATTTAGGCACAGTGTGAAATATAATTTAACTTGAATGTGCATGCAGTATTTTCCCAGAAGCAGGATGTGCAATATGCTGTTGAAATAAAAATGTAAGTTGGAGTTTGATATGCAGGTAAAATAAATAACTTCCCAAATGCAGCAATTTTAACCAACTGCTTCAGTATCCGGTAGTCTCAAGAGAAATTCAGGTTGGTTATGCAATGCTAAAGGTTTTTTTCTTCCTCGGATACATCTGCAAAATTCCCGGCAATACCAGTGGGAGCTGCATGCAGACACCAAGAGAAGAACATACTCCCGAGGAGTTACATCCTACTTTTTATCGTTGTTATTTAAATGTCATAGCAAAATAATTTCCCCAATTTGTATACAAAAAAAAAAGCCAATAAAACCCCAGCAAATCTGCTCGCTACCACACATCCAGGGTTGCTGCTTCAGATCACAGTGGTATCGCTGCAGATTGCCTGGGGGATGTCAGCTGCCGGTACCCCCAGGCTGCTCGCCCCGCTGCCGAGCGCGGCAGCGCTGGGTGCCTCCACTGTCAATCTCAGCGCTTCTCCCCCAGACTGACGGGAAGCTGAAGTTTAAAGGACACTCTCAGGTAAGGGAAGGGAAGGCTGCAAACAGCAGCAGCAGCCAGGTGATAGCATCCACAATTCATCACGCCTGTATTTTATGAGCCAGGTTAGGGGTGAAACACCCATGCGAAGGAGCCTCATGCCCGAGACGCCCCCGAGACCATGCAGCGGCTCTCCTCGGCAGCGGACAGAGGGAAAAAGTGCAGGTGAAGCCAGGAACTACCACGCGTCCTTGCAGCGACATGCTGAATTCAGGGGCTTGAGAGCAAGTACTAATTACTTAGTGGCTCTTGTCATTTAAATGAGTCAGAAGTTAGTGAAATTTAGGCTTGGTATGAAAGACGAATTTTGTTTTTGCTTGTTTGTTTACAAAAATCAATTTCAAGTGGGAATACCATGAAGGCTTTTTTTTAAAAAATAGACAAGATAAATTTTGTTTGTTGATTATTACTGAGGAATCCTGCTAATCCACTCCAATACCATTTCCACATGATTCCTGTTGTAGTTTTTTCCTCTGCCACATCCATGAAGCCAGTGCGGGGCTGGGACCCAGAGACTTCTGTCTCATCACCCACTGCCATATCCCCGAGGCTTGAGCTGTGCTGTTTTGGATACTTCCAAAACCCACAATCAGCTCCCAGAAGAAAGAAAAAAAAAAAAGAAAAAAAAGATATTTGAAATGTAAAAACCCAACAAGACAATTGCGCCTTTATATCACTGCTGCAAGCTGGGCTTGGAAAACGGGTTGAGAGAAGTGCAGAAACCTACTTCTCTCTTTCAGCTGCCCAAAGAGCCCATTTGGCCACATACGACCAGCCGGGGGGGCTGGATGCAGTCGCGCCATCCCCCCTTCATGCCATCTCCCCTTTGAACAGAGAAGACACAGGAAAGAGAGGTTTGCTCATTACGGTGATAGGAACGCCATAATTACCGACTGAAAACTAAACTCAGAAGCATGAGCCACACGCCGTGGTTTTATCTGTCTGTGCTAGGAACTTTAAACAAATCACTGGAGAATCCTGTAAAAGTTTAGTAATTGACTACATGGAAAGCACACTGGGAAAACATGCGTTATAGGCAGTTTCTCTGCCATTGGTTGTAATATTAATATTCTTCAAAGCCTTTCAGGCAAAAAAATAATGCACTGTCCCACCCATTAATGGTGCCTAACCACAACCAATGTAGATTAAACAAAGTTGGAATCTACTCTGTATAAATACTCTCATTAAAACGCCCCAAAATGGGGAAGAGGATTTTGATGTCTCAATGCTGTATTTTAGTTTTGTTATGGTTTTGTTGGTGTGTCAGCATTTTACTTATGCTGATAAAACATTTCAGTTCTTGAGGACCTTCCCATTACAGACATTCATTTTTAACCAAATACGTCAGTTTAGCCACTTTTTAAAGTCCCACCACACCTCGCAGACGAAGTTCCCGCCCGACTCCCTGCCCTGAAACCCCTTAAAGGTTCACAGCACTGCTCAGCTGTTTCATAACAATATCAGGCTCATGATGAACCAAATGAGTTCTGATTTGTGCTATTTAATGTCCTAATGGCTTGACTAGTTAGGTAGATAATTACACAGTATGATTTATCCAACCCATTTATAAATATTTATAATAATGGATAGATTAACCTTTGGGATTTCTATCTTGCAATCCCTTCGGTGGAAGAGGGATCGTTCCACTGCAGCAGCGAGCGCCGTTGCCTGCGAGCGAGCACTTGTGCGGGCAGTGGGATGGGGCTGCAGCTCAGTCCGTGGGGCACAGTGGCCAGCACCCAAGGCTGAGGGGTCCTGGCCAGCACCCACCAACACCATCACACCTCTTCCTCCCCCACAGCCAGCCCTGTAGGAAAGAAGTGCATCTCCAGCTGTATTTCCCAATTTTATTTCATAGCATCATAGAATGGTTTGGGTTGGAAGGGACCTTCCAAAGATCACCTAGTTCCAAGCCCTCTGCCATGGCCAGGGACACCTTCCACTATTTAATCAGGAAAAGAAAACCCACAAGAAATCAGGAATCTCAAGCTTCTGCTGCTGAACAATACCAAAACAGCCTATGCCATGGAAGAAAATAACTGTGTCCTCAGACCTCCAAAACACTCATTGTTGAGCAGAGCTTCAGATGGAAGTTTGGGTCAGTTGAAAAATTCACTGGGATGGGTTTGTTGCCCAGCCAGGAGCACGGACCAAGGGGTCGCTCAGGAGCGGACGTGGCACCCGTGCATGACAGTGAGTCACGGCAGCCCCCGCCGTCCCGGCTGGGCACAAGCGGCACATTGTCAGCAGCGGCGGGCGCCACGGTCGCTCTGGCGGCGTTAGCTGGGAACGCCAACGCTTTGCTCGGCCGCGACAAAGGGTCAGTGTTTGCTGAAGGGGCTCGACCTGCAAAACGCCGCACTCATGGGGGAAGAGCAAAGAGCAGCTCCTGGAGTCAGCCTGCTGCAGCAGCCCGTCAGAGAAATAGGTGCATTTTGAAAAATTCTGCTCCAAATTTTTTTCTTTTAAATTTAAAAAACTATCCTAATATGGAAAGAGTCAGATCTAGCACTTTATCTGGCAGAGCTGTTCCTCAGGACTGGCAAAAATTATGCTAAATACACATTAGATACAAACAAAGAATACAATTTGGTCTTCCATGGTAATTACCTTTTCAGATTTTTTTACTCTGCTGGAGTAGATCCAAGCCTATGCCTATCACATTTCTGAATTTTGATACAGCATAAGCTTTCCAAATTACAGGTTTTGTATCCCAGCAGCGTAAGAAGAAAAGGCACTCTAGTCCTTGGCCAACATTAGTGAAAGTCAACAGAAATGAGACACAAGTCTTTGTATACACTGTGGAAGATTCTTTTTGACATCATTAAAATATTGTAAAACTGATTATTATTGTATCTTGTAATTTCTAATATTTTGCAACATCTCTCTCTGCTTAGGAAGAGTGTCACTATGTTTAGATTTTAGATTATTAGGATTATGTTTAAATAAAACTACTCTGGCAACAAAATGAAAATGCATGAGAATAACTACAAAGAGATACTCAGACTTTTTCTCTCTAGAATTTCACTAAAAAGCAGAACCACTTTTACGCTCCGAGATTGAGCTGTGGCACTGCGCTTTCCTACTACATGCTTAAACAGAGATTCATTGTCTAAACCATTAAAGAGATGAAGTACAGGATTCAAACCAAAATATTTTAGGATTTTTTTTTTCTTTATCAGATTATTAGAAAAATTTGACAGAATAAGTTTTGGGCTTAAGACCTCATATTTTTCCATGCAAACTATTGCACCTATTAAAAAAACCCCACAACACTATTTCCAAAATATCTCTATCCTAGACCAGCTCTATGTGCACGCAACAGTATGAAGACGCATCCATTTCCACAGGAGGTAAACCCCTATTTCAACTTCTATAATTTCTCTGTTTGAAGTCAGCCCTTAGCCCGCCATTCTGCAGCCCCTCCGCGTTCCCACACCTCCCCTGGTTGCTGACATTTGTGTTGAGACTGAGCCTGGGACGGGAGAGAGGAGGAAAAACCAGAACCGTACGGGGTGGCCAGGAATAAGAGTGGGGGGAGAGAAGGGCAGAGGAGATAAATTACGGTCTGAGATAATACAGCCTACTTGTAAGAATTAACCAGGGGAATAGATTATGACACTTTTAGGTGTTTTACAAGGGTCATAAGAGATGGATACTACAGAAACTATGAGGATAGGTAAGCTGTGAAAAGAATAGTGTCAGAGAAAACATCTAGTGAAAGACATTCTTGCTCGCAAGGGTGGAATAACAGCAAACACTCCACACTTGGGCAACGCTTTCATTTACAAAGCCAGCAATACCTTGAAGATTTTTTTGTATGTATAACAAGCAGTGACTTATTAATGCATTGGCAATGCGTTGTTTTGCTATTTTCAAAAGCTGTGTTGGAGAGGGCGGTTCGGGCCAGAGCGCAGCGCTGCCCTAGAGGTTGACCACCTTCCGCTCCTGGCAGGGCGGCCCCAGGAAGAGATTCAGGGCTACAGGTCAGGACTTCCACAATTTGTTCCCACCTCTGCCACCTAAATCACATACCTAAAGCTTCCAAATGCTTCAGTTTAATTATCCCTAAACTTGGTGCAGAACCCATAACGCTCCATCCCACACGATGGTACAGTAGAAACTCTTGTCTAAAGACCAGACCCTCAGAGTTCATAAGAGATGAGATCCCCTCTATTATGCTTAACCCGTCTGGCTGTTGAGAGAGTGAAAAAATTAATAGCAAGAAAAAGCCACTCAAAAAAAAATATCCCAGACCTCACCTCCTGAGCTGGCTACATACCTATATGTGTATTTACACATGTATTTATTTCACAGTTGCCCCTCCACTGCTGAGCGGTGCGGAGGCAGCGATGGCCGGCTCCTGCCCACCAGCGCCAGCCCGGGCTCCCCTGTGGGGACACAGAGTCCCCCCCAGCGCTGCCACGAGGCGCCGCGTCTGCAAGGTTTGCAGGGTGGTGACAAGCATGAGACTGCTCGTAGACATGGATGTGTCACAATATTATCGAGTGTGGCATCAGATCTGTATGGCTGTTTTAGAAGGACTTGTTTGCACAGCTGTTTGTTGCGAGGTGCGTCCTCCTCGTTTCGCCTGGGCTCAGCTCCATCCAGCATTTTGGGCTGAACTCAGAGCATTCTGCCAAAACCCGGGTGCCCACGTGACACGAGATGCGATATAATTCGTTTAGGATCCCGATGTAACTTTTGTTGTGGAACCGGTCCAAACGCCAAGAGCGGTGCTAAGAAGAAACCGTAGACAAAACCTGCCTCCAACAAATTAACAACCCCCTCCCCAGTATGCATACAAGTTCACACCAGTCACGCTGTACAGACTAGCAACCAAGTGAAGGGACCTACTTACAAATGGACACACATGGTGCAACACAATCTGGCACGAGCATTTGATGCAAAGTGAGCTTTCAGAGGAGAGTGGAGCTGTATTTTTATTTCTTTTTCTCCCCCCCGTCCTCCTGCTGCTCCTGTCTCTGCCCATTGCCAGTTTTGACACGCATCGCAATTCCGCAGTCTGCTCGGGATGTTGGACTCTGGTCAGGGAGCATACGAGGATCCAAAATCAGTCCTCAGGATTTGTGCGGTGGGAACCGGGAGGATTGGCACCGCTGCCGAGATGCTGCTCGTGCACCAAAGACGGGGGCTCAGCCCCCGGGGGAGAGGAGAGACACAAATGAGCCGCTGGAGACCTCCTCCAGCTGTACTGCACATTTGCGGGGACAGAACCACACTTTACTGTGAATCGCAGATTCCTTTGTGCCCGGGTTGCTTTAGGCAATAACGCATCCAGCCGGCTGGGGGGCCCCGGGGGCGGCAGAGCCTCACTTGGCGAGGAGGGAACGAACGCGGAGCACATTAACATAAAGCTGCCGATAGCCTGGCTCAGGACAGCCGTTTACTGGCGGGAAGAGACACCATCAGCTATGCAGCCGCTCAGATCCGAAACCGCACCCTCGCACCTTCTCCATCAGAGTTCACAGGCATCCTGAACGGCGAGCCCGAAGGCTTACAAAGGAGAAAGATGCATTGCTCACATACCGAGCATATATTCCACCTGTAGCCAGTGTACTGAAGAAAAACCCACAGAATAGGGAAAAACCTGTCACTGAAGGCATCCACCTCTTCAAAACGTCATCTCAGGCTTCCCCGGGAAGCAGCCCTGACGGACGGGCTGCTGCCCCTTCCCACCCATCTCATCCTCCCCAGTGCCGCCTGAGACGTTGGCCTTGATGCAGTAACCCAGCCCCAGGCGAGGACACAGCACTGCCCACGGTCCCCACCTCTGCCACAGAGGGCATCCCTGATGTCCCCAGGGTGGTGGACATGCCAGGGAGATGTGGACACATCCCGGTGTGAAGGGAGGTGATGGCCCACTGCGGCGCTTTCTGCGCTGGGGGTTCCCACTTGCTCTCCAGGGGAAGAAGAGAAGAGAGACTTACAGCCTTTTAAAGTAAATAAATCCTTGAAAATGTAATAGCCTCCAATGTGACTATATTCTCCGATAAAACATTAAATGAAACACGCCATTCCCAGTACAAATAATTGCCTTTGTTTTCATCATTTTGTCTAGTGCATCGCAGGAGGCTGTAGAACAGTGTGAGTTTTTCTGATCTATAATCAGACAGTTCATAAAAATCCTAATGGAAATGAAGATTTTGCTATTTGGAGTGGTCAAATTTCCATTTTCAAACACATCACATTTTAAAACCCAGGTTGGCATTTTGGTTTGCTGAGAGTTTTAGGATAATAGCAAATTACACAGAAAATCTACCAATTCTTTGTCAAGTGAACTATGCAAAAAGGAACCATTAGTTCATAGTTCATCTGTGAGATGGGAAGACATCCTGAATAATAATTTTTAGAGACTGCGAAGGGCATTTATTCACAAATAACGCTCACATCTGCAGAATTAAGACTGCCCCTGCTGCCTATAAAACCACTGCGCTCGGATTTCACTAAAGGTATGTTTGAATAAATGCCTTTTCCTCACTAAAAGGATAAGGGAACGTAATCATCCTATATAACATCGGCTCACACCATACAACACCCATGCAATATAAGATGGGCTCACACCATACAACATCAGGGATGGAGAACACTGAGGTGGCCCAGCATCCCACCGCGGTCCCAGGGGCGAGCATCCCTCAGACCGCAGCATGAGCCATCCCAGCCTGCCCGAGGAACCAGAGCTGCTTCCATCCCCTCATCCTACTAACATCGTAAGCGAACTGCTCGCAGTTGTTTTCAAATCACAGCTTTCCTTTCCCATTTACCTACCATTCTGTGCTTTGCTAGGACTGTACTTTTCCTTCTGCTGATATTAAAAAAAAAAAACAAAACCAACACTCAAAGACAACAGAAAGGGTTCTTTTATTCTGTGCAAAAGTTAAACTCTCTAGCATCGAGGAGACTCCCAAATCGGAGCTTTGGGCCCTGTTATTTAGAAACTGAAAACTCTACCTAGAGCAGACTATGAAGAAAAGGTATAAAAGACCAGTTAACTAAATTAATCTACTTTTCTTTCCCCCCCTAATAACAGTGCCCTGAGGCATAACCCGTACAGAAAATTGTCTGTGACTCACGCTTTGAAGCGAGCATGGAAAAGGGATTCCACTGGGGATTTGCTGCATTTGTTACAGCGCTGGGACATAGTCATCTGTAAATATATTTATTTTGGCTTTTGGGACCTTGAATGATCTTAAATGGGATGTTTGTAACAAGCCGTAGCTCAGTGTGTTCCTGGAACACAGAGACTGGAATGCTAGTAATACTTTCCTGAAAGTTTCCTGTAAAATGCAAGAACACATTCATTATCTTTGGTTTATAGTTTATGGCCCAATGACATATTAGGGAGCGCATGAGGAAAGCGTGTGGGTTTTCCGTGTTTTTTTGCCTTTAATTCTGAGGAAAACTCACAGTTCACAGTAATGATTTCACTGGAGATCGAGCAGAGCAGATTTCCGTAGAGCGACTGCAACTCACGCCGGCCCCAGTCCGCAGCACCCGGCGTGGGGCATCCTCGGAGCTCAGGGATGCCGCCACGGCAAACTCTGCCCACCGCGGGACAACGCCGAGGTATGCGTCAGCAGAAGCTGGGCAAAACACCGATTTACTTGGCGCACTGCAACTCTCAGAATTTAAAGTCGCAGAAATGTAAAGGCAGTGTATTTATATACATGTCAAAGCAGAAATTAGTAGGGTTTTTTGCTGGCCCCTCTCCCCTTAGGCTGTGCAGTTCACGATACTCCTTAATGGTAAAAACAGACACCACGGTTCCCAGCGTTGTTGGGTTTATGGTGCAGGTGAGGTTCCAGATACCAATTCTGAAGACGAGACCTTTCTGGATTTTTAACTGAAAATATAGGATCTAATCCCAGAGACACTTCCCCCTGCAGCCTGGCCCACATGGAAAAAGGTGAATGCGGAGTGGGTCAGTGACTCTCTCTGGAAGCAGGTATTTTGTTCCACCCTAATAAACAAGCATCCTTTCCAAGTTTTACAGCCAAATCTCAGAAGACAAAAAGCATTTCCCTGGACAGTCTGATCTTTCCCTTAGTTTCAGTGTCATCCAACAGACTCGGACAGCCCCAGCCACCACCAGGCTTGGGGACTTTACCCTAAGAGACGACCCGAGAGGTCCCAAAGGAGCATTCAATAAACATAATTAGAAAAAGTATTCAGAATATTGCTACATTAGAAGGAGGCATCAGTTCAGTTTGGGCCCAATGTATGTTTTGGAAAACAGAATATGTAAGGTTTTCCAAGGCCCATTTCGCCAATAGAAGAGTTTCAGAGAATCTTAGGCTCTACCGAAACAGTTCCAGAGATCCTCACCCTTATTCTCAGTTTAATGTTTTAGCAGTAATTCTGAGAAGATCAAGAAATGGGCGCATCACAGCATTTCCCCCGGACAGCACAGTCCCTAAGCCCAACTGAACCCCATCAGCTCCATCCCCGCCTCGGCAGTCTTTGGCTGTTTTACAACAAACAGAAAGTGAAGCCAAACAGAAACCAAAGCAACACCAATTCACGTTCCATCCAAGCCGACCAAAACACCGGCTATCAGCAGCCTTAGTGATTAACAAAAATACATCATAGCACAAAATTCATATTTTAAACATGTTTCTTGATCACTGCTTTTAAAGCAACTACAAATATTTTACAAGCATTCCACGGCAAAATAACAGCTTTTTTCCACTTCCACTCACCAAGAGCTTACCTAAACACTCTTGTTCCCAGGACTTCACTGCAACACATTACTTTCCATCTCTGAGAGTTGCTTTGCTCCAGCCCCACCAGCTCACGAAGGAAATTGCCCAGAACCCTCACCCCACAGGAACCCTTCTTCTTCTCCTCCTCCTCCCACCCAGGTGGCAACACCAAGACAAGGAGGAGGGTGATTGCCATTACCACCAGCTGTGTCAATACATGGTCAACTTTGGTGGGGTTCAGCTAAAGCCCCAGCAGCTGCCTCCAAGAGTAATGGGATGGGGTTGCCTGCAAACAAGCCTGGTAGGAAAGAGTGTCTGGAAAAATAAGAAGATGTAAAAGCTCTTAAAAGCCTCCCAAACTGTGACCCACTTCAGGAATCACAAAGAAATCAATACAGCTTTACACACAAAAGCTTAATGCTCAGTTGTTGATCAGTGGATTTAAACAAATTTCCAGTCTTGCACCTCCTTAAAGTTTTTGAACCAACATGATTTTGCACACTCTAAATAATTTAAATAAGCGTTTGAAATTCTGATCTCCATTTTTTCTATTCAATGGCCTGCTCCTAAAAAGCAGAAGTTTCAGAACAATTTTGTTATTCCGGTCAAAAAGAAGGGATGCCCCTTGTTTAAACATACCTCGTACCCTCTCCGATGCAGGAACATTGCGTGTTGTGTTATTCAGGTCAGCCCTACATGTAACTCGGGTGCCTGAGAGAGGACTCGGCACCACCCACTCCAGCTCCTACTTCTTTAGCAGCCACATTTCTTCCATAATTCTTCTTGTTTCCCAGACAAAATAGTATGCAATTGCTTACAGGATGGTATGTCCGAAGGTTTTACCTACAACGGGACCCAGTGAGGATCGTGGCACGGAAATGTCCCTGAGCCTCCACCCATCTGGACAGCAGCCCAACCTGAACCCCACAGGTGGAACCACTGCTCCCCAGCTGAGCTTCATGCTTTTACCTCATTCCATGCAGGTGAGCAAACTATGTCATTTTGCCAGTCGAGGCAGAAATATCCCCAGGAAGTTGAGCTGATATTTTACACCCCCTTTTCCAGCCGGAGCCCCGGACAGTTAACCCACCCTGCCTGTGAGTTTTCCTCGCGACCCAGGCGCTGGATTTCCCATCCCACCCAGCCCTGGGCTCGGGTTACTTAATGCCTCGTTGTAAAAATCAAGTGTCTCACTGCATTTTTGCCAGCAGAGCCTTCTCATTTATCCCCTGTATTAAAGATTCAGCTGCCGTGCATTAAATGAACCCTTTTCGCTGGCAGGTGCTTGCCGGTTTTTAGGCTTTAAATGGTACCATTACTATCATTTATAAGGATAACATCACAATTAAGAATGTATGAATAATTTAGAAATGAGCAAGTAGCATTTAGTTTCACACTTCACCTGCTGAAGAGGCTTTAAAATGCAGGGTCTTTATTTTATTGCAAAACACTGGCTTGTCTTGGTAAAAGGGATGAAAAGTTACTAATTTCAGGCTTTAGTTCAAACCCTTTAATCTAACAAATAAGTGCCTTCAGTGAGTACCTTGTTATCTCCTAAAGCCTCCGCAGGGCTGTTCGCAGTCTTTGTCTCATCCCAAGATTCGTACCTTATCCTAGGTGGGCCAGATGAGACAAAGGGGATGCCACCCGAGAAAATCATGACTTAATGGAGCTTTTCTTCTTAAATCCTTACTCATACTGTTGGCAAATATTATGGAACGCGCTCATTTCATCGCAATAAATAATGGTATATAATTAAAATTCCATTCTGTTGTTGAGAACAGTGTGATAAACTGTTTGTGAATTGGTAATTCTATTTATTAAAAACAGGGGCATTAATTTTGACACGTTGAATTATAACGCAGACAAACAGATCTTGTGTTTTAATTAAATGCTTCTATTTGATGAGGGGTTTTTTTTATATTAAGTTTTAATACCAGATTCTGCAATTCATGCGTGAGGTGGCGGGGTACGCCTCCAGCAGGGTGCCCGGGGAGTTGGGAGCAGAACCGCTCTCGGTACCTCTGGGGCTGTGAGCAGAGCCCCCCGTGCCTCCCCGGCCGAGTCCCCCCTCCAGGGCCGACAGCCTGGGACTGACCTCCTTTTCCCACTGCCTTTACCTGCTTCTCCTTCTTTTCCCAGGCTTTAATGATGTTTCCAGGCTGCTACTACATTTCTTATTTTCTAGTGCCGAAGCAGAGCTGAATATTTAAAAAAAAAAAAAAAAATAACAACCATACTGCTTTGAGGTTTCTTTCACATTAAGCTACATTTAATATTCATTTCACATTTTTTTTCTATTAATTAAAAGTAAACCGTGTATTGTATGGTACATTATCCCTCTAACAGCCCCATGTGGAGATCATGAAGTGGAAGACTAATGGTGTAGACTTTAGCATTTAGTTTTAACCAGAATAATTTACATATCTGTGAGAAGAGTCCGAGGCATGTGTAAATAAGCAGAACTCTGAGATATCAAGACCCTTGCTTAGTTTACTATGGACTGGAGAGCTATGGGCTGTGTATTTATTCCATCAGTCAGCTAATTTAATGAGACTTTATACAGCATCTATTTCTGCAGAAGACACAAAACTTATTATTAAGGAGAGGCATGTGGCAGTAAGAAAAATGTGTTTGTTTGCTTTTTTATTCTATTACCCCCAAGTAGCAAAGGTGATTCTATTCACTGTTCATTAAAGTTTACCTTTATAATTTATCAAAGGAGACCGATATCAACAGCTTTATGCTGAGATTTCAAAATTTGAGACTGATTAAAATTTAATGTAAAAGGCCACAGATTTGGGGTGGGTTTTCAAGAAAAAATAGCTTCCCGACTTGAGAGTATAGACTTTGTTAACGTGCATCTCTATGAGAAGGCACTATAAAACACATTAGAGGCATGGCCCGAGCACTGAAATGGCATTTTCTCTCAAAAAATCTGCGGGGGTCTTTTAGCGTATGTGCCAAGAAGAGGACAGTCCCGTAGGGGGGCCGGGAGAGCGGCAGCGGGTGAGCTCTGCCCTGAGCCCGCAGCCGTCCCAGCGCACCCACAGCACACCCTGGGCACACGCCGCAGGCGGGGAAATCACCAGCTGCTCCGAGGATACCGCACGTTCCCATCAGGAAACACTGGAAAAGCGGGAATGGTGAGGAATAAATAGTAAAGCTTTGTGTGAATTTTGATAGGCCTAATAATATTTTTGGGGAAAAAACAAACAAACAAACAAAAAGCAGGAAAACACCAAAATCACAGATTTGGCTAAATGTGAAGAAGAACTTCTACTCTGGAAAAAAAAAAAAATCAATTATTTTATACATGTATGTCAAAGTCAGACAATGCAGAGTTTTTTATCTTCAAACAGTGTTTTCCTTTCTAATTTGCTTACTCCTCTCATCTTCAAGATCTTACAGAAATGGAAAAAGAAGTGTCTTCATTCAAATGATACGACTGAAATGACTTTGTTTCTCTTTTAAGTTTGGTCAGTGAGTTGAGAAATCAGTCACTGACATCACTCTCCTAATTCTTCCACCAGCTGGAGTCATATCAGCATCCCTACCACATTTGCCGTGTAAACTGCTCTCCAGATTTCACGGGGAAGATCTATAACAAATCTTACTCCAGATTATTTAGAATAGGGTTTGGGGGGTTTTATTACTGCTGGTTAAGACCAACAAAATATGCGCACCTATGGACAGGGATTAGAACAAAACAAATACATTTTCTAAATTGATTTGCTTTCACTTTTTTTCTTCTTAATGGTAAAGTATTTTTGGAAAATTAATAAAAACAAATTTAAAACCAGAAGAAATTGAGAGGAAGAAGAGCTGCCTTTTAGTAACTGAAAACTATTATCACTTGAAATGTGGTTGATTTTTCAGAATAAAAATTTCAGAAAATTTGAAGTTGTACAACCCTCCAAGAACATAAAAACAACCTGTGCTTTCCAAGAAAACCAGACAAAGAGTGAAAAGACCATCTGCAGTCCGGTCATAAATTCTCCTTTCCGAATCCCGCCGGTCACTGCACAGCATACGCTCTCCTCCCCTGGCAAGGCTCTCCTGCGGACAGCAACCTCCTAACGCAAACTCCGTGTGCTGTCTGTACTGACGCTGGAATTGTCTTACGATTCTCCGCAGTGACCTTTTTTGTCCTGTCTCCCCGATGATGCCCATGGCTCCTTGTCTTTCCTGGCGATGGTGAGCAGAGGGAGATGTGGCTGCAGCCCTCTACCCTCCTGGGGATCCTGGGGGACGAGCCTTGGATGCCGGAGGTGCAGAGGGAATCATAGCATCATCAAATGCTTTGGGTTGGAAAGCACCTTGAAGACCATCTCGTTCCACCCCCCTGCCCTGGGCAGGGACACCTCCCCCCAGCCCAGGGTGCTCCCAGCCCCGTCCAACCCGGCCTTGGACACCTCCAGGGATGGGGCAGCCACAGCTTCTCGGGGCAGCCTGCGCCAGGGGCTCACCGCCCGCACAGGCAACAATTTCTTCCTCAGATCTCATCTAAATCTCCCCTCTTTCCAGTTTGAAGCCATTCCCCCTCGTCCTATCACTACATGCCTTTGTGAAAAGTCTCTCACCAGTTTTCTTGTAGGCCCCTCCAGATACTGGAAGGGGCTCTGAGGTCTCCGCGGAGCCTTCTCCTCCCCAGGCTGAACCCCCCCTCTCCCAGCCTGTCCTCCCCGCAGAGGGGCTCAGCCCTCGCAGCATCTCCGGGCCCTCCTCTGGCCCCGCTCCAACAGCTCCGTGTCCTTCTGCTGTGGGGCCCCCCCCGAGCTGGAGGCAGCGCTGCAGGGGGGGCTCCCCAGAGCGCAGCAGAGGGGCAAAGACAAACCTGCCGCACCGGGCTGCCTTCTCACTCATCCCTGCACTCAGACCCCGGCCACAGGAGGTGCAGGACAGGAGACCCTTCCACCTCCAGAGCCGTGGCATCTGCTCCTGAGAACAAGCAGAGCTCATCACACGAAGCCACGGGGGCACTTTGACTCCATGAGTGAGTGCTGCAAGAGAATTTGGCGTTAATCCTAACAAATTGGAAGAAACATTTCATGAGAAACCTGCCCCTTTCTTAAATCCTTGCAAGTCATTCGGCAGGCTGACTGTGCGTGGCAATGCCTTCCACAAACCATTCCATGGATTTGTCAAAAAGCGCCATATTTATGTCTCGTCATTCACATTTTTTTCTTGCGCAAAGAGGAAAGGGAGCAGAGGTTCCAAGTCTGTCTCTGCTACGTGATTAGTCCCATGAATCTCATTAGAATAATAAAAATATGGCCTACTTATGGCTTCAATTAAATGTTTCCTAAGTGAGAAATAATTAAAGATTGCAGAATCTGGTCTATGACTAAACTAAAAAAGCAAATCCTGGTCTCTCTGTTGACACAAGAAGTCTATTGATCTGAAAAGGAGTGCGCAAGTGCAGCTGATGGATGGGGTCCAGCCTGGTCTCCCCTGCTAGAATAGGGTACACCGGCATCCCACCAACTCCTCCATCTCTTGTATTCCTAAATTTAACCATAAAACATGTTTTTGTCATCGGTGCTATAAGGACAGGCTTTAAAATGACTAAAGCAGATTCTAAAAGCATGCATACACGCAGAGGAAAGCATGTGTATCAAAATGTTTGCTACGGCTTTATTATAGTTACACTTGACGGATTTGCAGCATTGTACACAACAGCACATTCCTGGCAGACGAGGAGTTTATGATCCAAATAAGATGGACAACTGAAAAAAATACACCTAGACTAGATGAAATAATTTGTTTATAGAAAAAAAGGTGTTCAGATGAAAAGGAAGTAAACAAGTAATTGAAAAATACTAAGTACAGAGTAGTTTGACTCAGAAGAATAGCATAAGTATCCTTTTGAGTAAGAACTGTGGCTGGTCTCCAGTATTTTTTACCGGGATTTTGGTTTTTGGAGATGACGGGATGCTGGAATAGCAGACCTTGCCTTTCTGTGTATTTGCAAAACCTTTCTGAGCTGAAGCTTTTCCCATTTCAGATTTTTAAGCAATTAGTTTGCAGATGTCACTAAATAAATGGCATTCATTCCTTAAGCAGGAACCATACCTGTTAACCATCTCAGCATATTCTAGCTTTAAAGCTGAGCTTGATGTGCACAGCATGCTCAAAAACTGTACTCACAGTTCAAATGAGCTGGATTACAGACCATGACCACTGAGACCCTCACATGACAAAGCCTTTGTGTAATTAATATGCAGGGTAAAATGCTCCCTGGACGGCTGCTAAAGCGATTTAAATCATGCACATAAAAAATGTAATCACAAATTTAGCATGGTGGACATTGTAGTCACACTGTGCTTGATTGCATAGAAGGTTCCAAGTGTGTTTTAAATGTCCTTTAAGATTGAGATTAGGACTTGTACTTACAAGATGCATATTAATCTAAAACTCAACATTTTTCAGTGTGGGATCACAGTAGGAGAACATTATGGGCAATAGAGGTTCATTCTAATCCCAGTAGGTAATTATACTTTGAAATAATATTCTTTAATTAAATCTTGTTTGCAGTTGATTGATTTAAACACTAAATCTAAAAACCTAAATTTGAGGTTTTATCAATTTTTGATGCTTATTGCACAGAACTTGGGCTTTAATTGATGTTTCTGAAGTTTTTAAAGCTCTTGTCCACCGTATCCTAGCTGAATTTATTGTAATTACGAACATCATTCTTTTGCACTGTGGACAACTTTCACTAGAAGCGTGATAATTTTAAGTACTTTTAAACCATAAAATGCATGCTACATATTTGCTATGTAAGAAGGCCAGAGTTTTACCCGGGTTCTGTCACAAAGCACCCTGGTTACACCACATAAGCTGTTTTCAAGGCTTTGGAGAAGAGACTCTGCTTTCTGGACGTTTGTTGTACCATAAAGCTACGCCAGGGACATGCAGCCAGCAGCACGGGGAGGGCCCCCGCGACACGTGGGTTAAGTTTTAGGGGCAACATCTGTGCTCCTTAGACACGAGGTCTGCCCACCTCTGCCACAAAAGCATCCGTTCTCTGCTCTACGCCCTTCCTCGCTGGGGACACGGTGCTTTTGGAGAGGACGGGGCTCCTGCCAGCGGGGCGAAGGGTTTGAACCTGGAGGCGGTGCAAAGACAACTTCTCTATTCAGACTTTTTCCTAGGTGATCAGGCATACGGAAAAGGTACAGATACCCTGTTCAGGTGGGCATTTATTTGAGTGTTTATGACACACTGGGCTTTTCTGTGCATGCTAATGTCCATCACAACAGTTATAACATACTGAACTGCATGGTGTGCTGCTGCGCGTGATACATCTTACTAACACAGTGATTTTAAAGAAGTATAAAAGTACCAGGACAACCTTTCACTATGCTGCTACAGCCATAGTAAACGTACCCTAAAGGGTAATTAAAACAATGCGCAAATCCTTACTACTTAACAAAAAACGGTAACTCCCGTGCGCTTCCCCTGCCCAGCGCTTCTGACATTCCACCACCGGTTTTGGGGCATCTCTGCAAGCCCCATGCAGAAGTGTAATCCCAGAACTATCTCATTTAAGATTTAGCCATTAAGGCTTGGATGGCCGTTAAGAAGTAATATGATTAAATAATTTAATCAGAGAACAGCTTACGCACTAGGAGGCATGCGGCAGTGGTTGGACTTCACGCCGCCGCTGCGGCAGCTATCCCCCACCTTGCTTGGGAAAGGCAGCGGGCAAAGCCTGCCCCTTCGCCACCTCTCAGCCCCTGCCGAGGACCCAGATTTCACTTGGGATGTTTCATCGTCCAGGAGCATCCGCGATGAGCTGGACCTTCTCCCCAGCCTGTGGCCGGCATGGCAGGGCTCTGGACATGGTGTAGAAAGGAGCACAGCACGGAGGGCAAGTGTCAGCCCTGATCTTCCTACCACAGGCGTCATTGCTTAAACTGGCCTCCTCCTCAGCAGGAGAACAGGTACACCCACATGGATGAACCACACGGTCCGAGTGAAGAAAGAGAAGATGCAGTGCTGGAGGATGTGGTGGACCACGTTTGTGCACGTATCGTGGCAAATGACACACATGAAACTTTAAATATGCCTCTACAGGGCTGACCTTTTCCAGCATGTGAAATTCCTCGTCCAAAACTTCAGGAATAAGTCGGTTGTGCTGAGAAACAAACTTTAAAAATACACTGTTTTACCATAGTCTTCCTTCCAGTCCCACCCGGGCAAGGAGAAATGGGCTTGAATTCAAATTTCACTCTGCTACATAATGATATCATGTACATGTCTTACAGTAAATTAAATTCATGATACTATATATTTAATAACAGAAAATTCACATCTTACTGCAGCTGCATTTGTCATATCTGAGGAAAAACAAACTACTGTATGGAATGTTTTATTAAGATGACTTCACTGTTGTGAGAAATGATTAAGTCACTATAAGAGCAAAGTAAGACCACAGGACCTCATTCATTGTAACACTAATATTAATCACACAAATAATATAAGTGTCTTGCAGTAATCCACATTCCCTTAAAATATATATTATACATCCTGAGGGCAAACAGTAACGCAACTGACTTGGAATAAATCCCTCAAGCCATAGTAGCCAGAAGAAAACCATTTATATTCTGACAGATTAATGTATATTTTGTTATGCGTAACAAATGAAAATATTTACAACACTATCAGAGAGAGCTAAAGAAAAATTAAGTCTCACTAATCAATATATTTCAAGCATGAATTTAAATTCTTTCCAAACCTTACAATGTCCTCAAAAAATTAGCATAAAATAAACAAGCATGTTTTTATCAGTTTAACTGTGGTTGCTCATCATCGTTATACTTAATCTTAAAATTTTCATGTAAATTAAATACTTCTGATGACATAAGGTGGAAAAAAAAATAAAGAAACTTCAGGTGCTTGATGAGCTTCCTAACAATGAAATGATTCAAAAATGAGTTAATTCTCTCTAAATAATACTCTTTGCTGACACTACAATAATATGGGAAAACAAAAACACACAAAGAAAAGAAAAATAATAATTATGCTAGCGTCAGCCTCAAAGGGACTCCACACAAGTGGAGAAACTTGCCTGTAAGGCGGCAACAGAAGGTCTCTTGCGGCCTTGGTCTGCAGTACAGCAGAGGGGCCGCACATGGGAACCAGGCACCGTGGCCCCCAGCCTCAGCGCCACCCGCCCGTGCCGGGAGGGCACTGCTCCCTGAGCCACTCACCATTCATACGCGCAGATCGAATAGCACAAAACGGGAAGAATAACCTGGTGTCATTTTGAACAAAACAGCAAGTTCTACCTGGAGGTCCGTTGGCAATTAATTAGTAAAAGAGTCAAGTAGTTACTCAAATGTATTGAGTATAATAAGTTCATTCTTCACCTTTTGCACCCACAAAAAATTCAGATTCCTACACACAAGCAACATGTGCTGTGCCTAAGATGGGTTATGCATGCGCCGTTCGTGGCCCATACAGCTCCTCCTCACACCAGCTTGCCCGCTCACGCCGGCGGGTGTCACGGACACGTTGCTTTGGGCCGTATTCCGACAGTCAGAAAAAATACACCCATCTCTAGCTGTTGGGTGCTGGGGCTGTAGGGAGCTGCCACCCCGGCACAGACATCGCTCAGGCGAGACCCATCACCGCCTCCATCCCACAGCAACGCTGCCCAACTGCAAGTCCAGCCCAGAAACGCGTGGGTCACACCTTTCCTCAACAGAAAAATCAAGGACATGCCAACGGGCAGACAAAGTGAAACTTCATTCCCTCAGTAAGCCGGGAGGATGTCCGACATCTGAAAGGAAAGCCCTGAGCACCAGGGTTTTGTAAGAGTTTCTGAACACTTGTCTAAAGAGTTCTAAAACTCTTTTTTTGAAGAGTTGATAATGACCTTGCAGTCTTCTCTCAGGACCAGGTATCTGCTGGGCTGGAATCACAGTGCACTGTTCCTCTGGCTTTTCACACTTTGTTCAGTTAATATCTCTCACGTAGCCTGGCCATAAACTCTGCTCTTTACATAAGGACTACCACTCCTTGTATCAAAGAGGAGAAAAACATTACCACTTCTTACATGACTAAAAACTGACTGTCCTTCTACTTAACCTATTCATCCCCATCTCCTCCTCCTATTATTTCCAAGCAATTTTGCAAGTTGACTATTATGCAAATGCTACAATAAAAATCTTATTTTCTGCTTCCTTTTCAGAGCCCTCTTCTATTTACCTCCATTCACTCTCTCTGATGGACTTCTCAGACAAAAAGGAGAGAATAAATGTGTTCATTATTGACCCGAGGCTGAGGAAGCTCAGCATGAGGTCAACCACTGCAACAGAGATTTACAAAATCCCTTCCCACCTGATTTCCCCGTTGCAGTGCCAGGATGGCTTCTAATGCTCCAGTATTTAGGGCATGCTCGCCTTCCTTAACAAGTCCTACCATTCCCATTGGGACTCCCAAATTGCTGTTTCTTGCTGTCATCTGCCACGCGAGCTCTCCTAAACCTTGCACAAATAAAACTGGTGCAAAACTCAGGCTTTCTGCTTGCGTACGGGAGCTGCTGCCCAAGACCCATCCAACATTTGAAGAATATTGCCCCCGTAATGCTGCAAGAGAGTTTAAATTGCTTTTCACGAAACTTTGGAGACTCTCTTCATTGATATCCAATATGCAAACCTTTACAGAAGTATCTGCTATTCAAGAATGTCTTCACATGTTGCAGACATTGCTTGGTCTATGGAAAATGCAAAAATATCAGACTGAACAGTCACACCCCGAGTTCTACCTGTACTCCAGCCAAATGATAATTACAACTAATTACTATAGCTTAGGATGCATTAATTAATGTGAATGAATGCACTAGCTGGTTTTAAAATGAAGTTTATTTAAACTTCTACCAAGCATACAGAATATTTTTACTATAGCTCATCATTTTGAAGCGTGCAGCGTGGACTCAGGTCCTGCTTCTCGACAGGCGGAGCAGGACCAGACCCTTCTCCACTCCCCCCTGTGCAGACAAAGGGACTCGGTTTCATTTTACTGCCTGCTCTTCCCCCTTGCATTGCCTTTTGCATTACAATAAAGACCCAAGGAACAAGTGCTGGAAGGGACCCCTGGAAGGATTTGCGTTGTTCTGCCTGTAAACAGCATGGGTAGCAGCAAGCACAGGTAAATTTGTGTGAGGAACTGAGATCTATAAACATGAGAGACACAAAGGATCAGCAAAAATTTGAGGACAAAGGCTGTAAAGATTTCTTTGTCCTATAAGCACCGCATGACTATGTTCCTTTAAAAAAGGTTTTTAAATTGTCCAAACTTGCAACCGCTTTGAGCCCTCTGTTCCACAAAGATTAAACACAGCAGCAGGTGACAACCTGGGCAGAACTATTTAAAAAATGGACAGGGTTTATAATTTCAAAAGTGCCTCAGCACTTCCCCTGAAATTGGCCACAGGCTGGGGCGGTTGCCTGATGCCGGCAAACACCCCAGGGGCAAGCTGCACAACCGGCCCGTGCGAGACCCCAAAATCACAGTTTATGTAAGGTAAACCAGTGCAGCTTCAAACTGCAGTTCTGCTCACTTTGTATGTCTAGAGTAAGGAAAAACCAAACCCATCCCACTCACCAGTACAAAATGTCAAGGCGAGTGATCAGGGGCAGCAGCTTCGTCAACGACTCCCTTCTCTTCCTCAGAAGTTCCCATTGCCTATAGAGCCGAAGCCCGGTAGCCCCACCGAGTGCCTGTGTCAGCTGCTCCCCGGACATCTGAAGCAGAGAAGCTGAGCCCGTGGCTTTGGGAAGAGGCAACAGTCAGGTACAGAGGGCAAAGCGTCTTCACCAGTGCGATTCTCATACGTAAAGCAAGCTACGGCACCTACTTCGAACACGTTTTAATAGGCAGACAGGTAGTTGAGGTAGGACTTGCAGTGCCACCCAGAATGGTGGAGCTCAACTGAGACCCCCCCCAAAAGTCCTCTGGCAAAGCCAGTGCCTTACCAGGGCTGTGAACATCAGTTATGCCCACAGAGAAACTTAAAAAAAAAAAAAAAAAGAAATAAAGACCCATCACTGCCTGTGCTGTCCCAGCCCAGATCATGAGAACCAGTACAAAATGGTGTGGGGTGCATACTGCAGTATCTCCAGGCCTTCGCGCTGTCCTTCTAACCTCTACGCTCACTCAGCTGGGGCTTGGAAGCTATGTTTTCAAAAAATTAATTGAAATCACCCCAGAAAGCAGAGACAGGGCGGATCTTGCACACAAACATGTCTACATTATGCCACTGCCTACATGAACACAAGAAGTGTGAACATGTTCTTCATGACGTACTATGGTGATGGAGAAGACACCTTTTACTTTGTAGCTCCATGATCTGGACCGGGAAAGTGACAGAAATGGGAAAGTGAACCAGAAATTGCTCTTTAGGGACAGAGTTTGCTTTTCCTGACTGCGGGCAGAAGTTGAAGCCAGGACTCACATCTATAGCAGCTCAGGACCTAAAACACTTTGCAAGGAGAGTCCCGACCCACTCTGCTCAAACAGGCTCTGCCTTCCTTGGTGACTCCCAGTTTACACGAGTGGACTGGTGACTGTTTACAAACCCAGTGCCACTTCACAGCCACAGCTTGGCATGAGCACCTGCGCATGGAGCACCTGCACATTCAGCAAGGCAACGTACCATGCTCTTTTCTGTCTCACCAAGGTTTCCTGGCAGTGTGACCTTGAGTAGTGCTTCTCCCTCAAAATTTTTGTTTTCCTAGAGTTTGGGGGTTTTTGTGCGGTTTTTTATTTTATTTGCAACTTGGAGCTAATGGTTCCCATGTAAATATTTTAAGACAATTGATAATAAAGTTGTTCTTCCTTTACATTTGCACTTCTCTAGCTTCCTTTCTGTCCCTCGGGAGCAGCTTGTAGACTTCCCTCAGACCCACGAATACGGATCTCAAAGACCTCCGAAGCAGAGGAGGGAGCACAGGAGTGGGAATCCCGATTGCACTTCTCCGGGCTTGTTGCCTTCTCCAGGCCTCTCTTCCTCATGCCTCCGTCTGTGGAATGGGACCGACAGCGTCTGTCCATGCCCAGGCACCCTTGTGTGGCCAGCGCGTTGCATGTTTAAAGGCTCTCCGGCATGTCCAAAGCCCTGCTCTCCTCTGGAGGCACTCAGCCCAGCACCCAAGAGGTTAAGTGGAAGCAGAGATTTACGGTCGCCTCAGATGACATCAAACCAGGGTCTCAAAAGAAACTTCTCGGACATGCACGGGAGGCTAACCACTGAGTTTTCAATTAGGCTATGTTTTAGGGATACAAAATTGCATATTCCTTTTCTACGTGTTCCCTGCACTTACAGAGCAACCCATTATTAAGCTATTAATCACCCCTCTCAATTAATTGTTCTAAAATGACCCAGGCTTTAGTAGTTGTGTTGCAATTGAAAAGCTCACTTATTTTTGGAAAGGTAAAGTTACAGGCAGTAGTAATTTGAGACAGGCAAGCTATTAGCCACTGTTTAGAATCTCAATTACTCTGAAGAAGGATAATTACAAATAAAACAAACTTGTGATCCTACATCAGTAAGAACAGTTCTTTCCTGCTTTATGGAATATACAAGCAGTTTTTCATCCACTGGATTTAATTTCCACATGAAAAATTGACCTTAACAGTATGAAGTATGGCTACAAGTAAAAACTGTGTTTTCATTGAAGAGAATAAATGCATTTCCTGAACGCTGGCTGTTAAAGCTAATTGATTTATTGGCTCTCTATATAGTGTACTATTGTCTTTGCACTCATGGGACAAGGAAGCTCTTGAGAACAGAACTAAATTCTGCCACAGCAGCGTGACAGCTGAAGAGGGCTTTTTTTTTTTTTTTTTAATATAATGTGCAAGTTTCTCGGAGCTGAAAGAAATCTTTCTAGGATTGGCGGAAACTAACTGGACTGTTAGCTTACTGGATTTTTTTTTTTTTTTTTTTAATACCATAATATTATTGGGAAGTTTGCAGCACTGGCAGTAGGTCACTTGCTTTTAATTGTTGGTTTTGCTGTAAAACATTTGTGTTCAAGCAAATGTAAAATACTGGTCAAAAAAGGAGAAATAGGAAATTCCTTTTTCTTTTTTTTTTTCTCACTTTAAGGATAGTAGTAAAAAAATCAGTAGGAAATAAAGGCTATGCAAAAATATATCTCCCTGATAATGAAAACAATTTTAAAATTCATGAAATAGCCAAATATTTGTTATGATCTCTTGCTTTTAGGTGTTATGTAAATTAGCGCCTATAAGATGAAAGAAAGTGCTTGGTAGCAGGTGGAAGCAAACTCATATAATCATACCAATAAAAAAGCCCTGAGGAAAAACAAAATAAAATGAAAAATCAATACAGGATGTTGTTCTCCAGATATACTATTAAAATGTAGTATTCCAGAGCTGCACTATTGTCCTCAGTAACGGATGATCCTTTTACTCTAAGATAAGCTGAGGGACAAATTCTCCCCTCTCATATGTATAAAAATCCCATTGAGCCTGAAGGAAGCCGCATTCACACACAGAGAAGAGCACAGCCTGAATATGGTGATGTGCTTTGCAAAGAAAGGTGCCTAAACAGACGGGAATCAAAGCTGAAATTTCTCCAGGAAAGCTTCCCGGTATCACTGGATTTTACAGTGTTAACAAAAAACACCCAAATGTTTTCTGAGATCCCCTAACTCCTGCAAAAGTGAAAGCCCAGGACATAAATCTGGCAAGAAATCTGATTATAGTAAATGTTTCTGCAAGAATTCTCTTATTCCTGTAACTAGCAGTTTGGCTACAAATTATATTTTTCTCTTCTTCCTTATTTTTTTCTTAGTTTGGTTCTTACTGCTAACTGAAAGCGGGAATTATATTCAGTATAAATTCCATGGATTAACAAGAAAAATCTTTAAGGAGATCAATAAACGCCTTTCCCAGGTGAGCGCAGCCTGATTTTTCCCCAAGCCACGGGAGAAGCAGCCGCCTCTGCGTGTGGCTGGGCAGGTTTGGCCATCAGGGTGGGAGACCGAGAGGGCTCGAGGAACCACAGCCCGCGAGAGGCACCCTGCAAAAATTCAAAAGCCATGAAGGGAACAGACTGTCTTTCAGACAGACGGGTCCTTTTTGTTTGTTCAAAAGAACAAAAATACTCTGTGAAAAAAAAAAAAAGAGAACGTGCTCGGTTATTGGAGGGGAGACTGAAGGTCATAACCAACCCTTTTTTTAAGACGAAAAATAAATGTGAATGCATTTATCACCTCTTCCTCTGACCAAATAGTAATAAAAACAAAAATATCTCAATTACTAGACTGTCCTGAGTGCTTTCTGCTGCTTTCTTGATGCTGACCACCAAAAGGCACGTACACTTGAAAAAACAGCTTCCTCCAACTGGAGAGGCAGAATAGCTGCTGCCACCCAAAGCAGGTGAAAAAGAAGAGGTTCTGAGAAGAAAACCAGTCTGAACAAGCAATATTGAAAGGCAAGAAAGAAGAAACTTTGGCAAAAGGGGTAGAGAATGACAACTATAACCAAAACAGCAAATATAGGCTGCTCATTCAGGAATCAGATATCTGGGCATTGAAAAAGTAGAACAGAATAGAACAGATTATTTCCGTTGGAAGGGACCTACAATGATCACCTAGTCCAACTGCCAAGTAACACACCGAGAAACGTAATATTCTTTCAGAGCATGAACAACTTTAAATAGCTTTGTTCTGACACAGCAAGCGTTGTGACAGCAATTTAGCAAAAAGCTAAATTTTCAACTCTCTCTGAGTTTTAATATATAATACCGTGGAACTGGCATAAGCAAAATCTGCTTGGCTCATTTTCTTCAACATCTCGAGGACCATTCACATCTGTATTTTCTCGGGCTGTTTCGTTATGTTTGTGCAGAGTATACTGCCCATTCTCGAGGCTTTCTTCCGTCCATACCCCGAGTGTCACAGCTGACACCTCCCTATATGGCCACCAGTAAATGACCTAGAATAAGTTATGCAACTATATTTCCAGTTCATCTGCTCTTTCAGCACCACTGGTCCTCCTGACTAGCCAAAACCCTCCGCCTGATGCTCATTTTATGGGATGCCCCCCACCACGGCGGGCAGGAGTCCCCATTCTGAACAAGGCAGAAACAACTGCAGACAGATGTGGGTACAGACACAGAGTCTCCAAATTCTGCATGCCGCTCCTCGCTTGCAATTTGGAGCCCGTAAAGTGGTATTTCTGCAATTCTAAATACAAGCGTGGCCAATCTGGGGTCTTGAATGGGCTGCGTAGGTGTTTCTGTAAGATGAAACACACGAGTGGCCCATGTGGGGTGGTGGTGGCCACGCTCAGCCCCTTTCCCCGGGCAGGCTCGAGGCCAGCGCTGACGCCCCGGCTCTGACCCGCCCCGCGTGCCTCAGCCACAATGACACATTGCCACGGGAGTTCGGCAGGGAGAGAGGCAAGCAAATTAGGAAATGAATAATTAAACTAAAAGAAATAGGTGAGGAGATTCTGAGTTAAAATAAATAAATAAATAAATAAAAGCGCAAAAAAATAAAAGCCTGAATTACAAGAAACTGGGGGGCAAGTTGTCTCGCAGGTGCCCGGGCAGGGAGGAGAGGTGGGAGCAGCGGCGGGGGCAGTTCTGTCCAAACAGTACCAATATTTGCATTAGCTTTTGCTATAGCAACACAGCACAGAGGTACAGAGGATTTCCTCTACTAACCATGAGTTCTTTTAACTACTAATTCTTCAAACCATCAACATTTCATCAAAACCAGGTTTTAAAACCCTGACTCTTATCACAGCTAGTACTTATAATCCTTTTTTCCAGACTAGATGTTTCCAAATCATGTTACATCTTTCATCTTCCTTGTGATTAATTTCAAGGTCTTTACTGAATCAAATGAGATATTTTTAAGTCTCTCTGTTTTAGTTTTTCAAGCTTTTAGTCAATTCTGCTAGTTCAGAGCAGCAATCAAAATTACACGAGCATTTTGTGTTCAGTCACTTCAGTAACTCTCGGGTTTAGAAGGATACCATAATGGTAACTATCTTATTATTTTAATGCATGCAATAATTTAAATTATAACAGCTGCAAGAGTCAGGCTATTTTGTTTTATGGATTATCAACAGCCTTATGACCTTGAAAATAGCCAAGTTGACTCACTGATTTTTACAATTTAACAAAATAGCACATATAGCATAATTTTATCAACTTTGTCTAATCTGGTGAAAGCGCAGTGCTCTAAAAATAGAAAAATGTCCGTTCCAGAGCCACTTCATGGCGTAAGGGAAGCTTATTCCAAGAAGCGAAATTATTTGACAACAGCCATTGAACTGTTAATATGATCCATTTAAAAACTTTTAAGCACTTGTTTCGCCGCAACATTAAATGAAGTTCTTTAATATACAAATGACAGAGTGGCATTGACCCTCATTTAATTCTCCCCTAAAAAATGGGAAACCAAAGGAAAGGTGGAGAGGAAGAGCAGTTAACCTCTGGTGACCAAAGGTGCACTTGCTCTGTTATTTTGTATTCTATACTCTTCAAAGAGCAATATAAACAGAATTATTTATGCCCAGCAAAATGTTGCTTAATTACTTATGCACCACTGTTTGCTTGTATTTTAAGCTCTCTCTACCACCCACAGGCAGACGTTAAACAGCTGCTAAAAGCTAGCTTTAGTCTTGCCTGTTTGAAATTAGCATACTTGAGCTTTGAAAAAACTTTGTTGCCAATTTACATATGCATAGAGACTGATATTTAGACTCACCATATGATATGTCCCTCAAGAGCTTTTCTTATTGCCTCCATCCTCAGGTCTCAACCTAGAGACTGTAAATCTAGCAGGTGATTAATTCTATACCCTTGAGAAACTAGCAATTAGCACTTGCAACCAGTAAAAAATTGTCATTTCAAAACCCTGTTTACTATGCCCGTGTATTTTCTATGAACTCACAGTTAACTCTAAATAGATATATATGGCAATAGATTTGCAGTCACTTCTGTCTCTTTATGTAAAAATATAATATAGCTTCCAGCTAATCAACCTATTAAACATACTGAAAAAGATTAAATAATTGGCATTCCTTTTTTATATATATATAAAATGGGAAGATGTAGGAAGCATGAAAACACTATACATGATGTTTTATGTTACCAGACCTTAATCAGCTCATTTCAACACGATGACTTTGTAGGGTTTACCTGTTTTGTGTCAATTCTTATCTCTGATAGCTGAAATTACCGTACTTCCAGATGTTCTTATGCATTATTGAGGTCTTCTGCAGTAGATGCTGGAAAAGGTAAGATAAGGTTTTATTTCTTTGTAGTAGTCACAACACTGAGATCAAAGGCAGTAAAGTGCAGTGCTTAGTATTGAAAACTATGATGAACTTAACATTTATTTTCAAGTAGAAAATCTGTCATAAAACTGCTCATCAATCTTCAGTTAACTGTTTCAAGTGTAATCCACTGGACCAGTGCGGAACATTTTAAAGATTCAGGGGTGCTTTCTCCTAAAAAAAAAAAAAAGTGTGTTTTAATTCTCATTAAGCGCGTGCTAATCAGCAGCGTGCGTAGCGAGAGCAGAGCACGTTGTAAAGCTGTGCCCCACCGAAAATCTGCCTGGGAGGAGGAGGGAGGACTGGGGGGGCAGCGGGGGTGAGGACTGACAAACTGCAACGGAGCATCTTGAGCCGCATGGCAGTACGATTTAAAGAAAAAACCCAAACCAACGTGCTGCTCTGACCAGGAATTGGCTATACCGTGCCTGGCAGTGAAATGAAAACACGAGTCCCTTTTGTAGAATATTTCCACTGGACCCTTTCCACAGAGCTGCACAATTCTGTACCGCGTTACACCCATTCCACCAGAGGAACACGCTGCTGCCCCACCTCGGCTTTAGAGGGGCTTTTGAAAATTTTTGCAGCACATCAAGGCAAACTCAGGCTAAAATGCCTGAAGCCATATTTTTCTAACCATCTTTGTAAAAAACAAGGAATTAGGGGTAAATGTAAAAACAGTCACTAACACAAGGATTTTTTATTTTTTTTTCCCCGAGTTGCACAGTCATTAAGGGGTCTGCTGCAAAAGCCTGCTAGACTTTCTTTCCACTAATTACATCATCAGATCATCATACTGCTAAAATCAGTTGCAGAGTACTCGTACACAACTAAATCCCTGCTTCTAATTACTATTTTAGTCTCTTTTTCCTTGTGACATGTTGGTGATAGATCATTATTTTTTCAGCAATTTGTTCGCATTTATATGCAATATAATTGGATCTGATTAATTATTATGATTAATGACTGCAGAATTTCCTTGCAAAGCTATTAATACTGGTAGTATCAAATGAAAGACATGGACAAATTAAAGCCAATGGAGTCCTGTTGCTTGTACTTACAATGCCGGGGCTAAAGTAACCCTTTGCTGTTCTCAGCTCTGCAATAAATACGAAGGTTGAACTGGTATTTCCCTACAGATCGGTGTGTTTTCAAGTGGTAGTAAAACATAACTAATGGGTAAGAGATACGGATTCAATTCGCAGGTGGACTACTGTACTTAAAATTATATATCCTTGGGTATATTTTAAATGAGCTCAACAGCATTATTACAGCTACATTGATTTAGAGTCAAGGAACTCTGACAAAAAGAAAAGACTGAGAAATATTTCTAAATAATATAACGTAGATATATCCATTTTTCAGGTTGGGGTGCAAAAAAAAAACATGACAATAAAAGCAGCTAATTTCCATTAAATGTCATATTACAAAATTTCCAAAGGACGTATTTATGTCGTGTGTGTTGTATTTTAAATTACACTCCGGCTTAGAAATAGGATATTACATGTAAAAAAGCAAACAATGACTGAGTAGCTTAGGGGATCGACTTTCCTGCTACCTCTGGGACCTGACTTTAAATCTGTCTTTGAGCAAACTGAAGAAAAATCATTTCAGTCTAATGGCAGTAGCATATAAAAAAAAATCAGATAGCAGGAGTTCCACGCAGGTGGCAAAAAGCTTTAGAAAAAAAGGGGGTGCACAATCAGATGAGTGATGGCGATTTTGCCTGGATTACTGTAAAGCTCAAAACGCAGAGACTTTGAATGCGATTTTAATCTGTAATAAGTGACAGCAGTCCTAATCAAACCTGAGTCAAAATAAGGGCACTGATATTTTGGGCACACAGCTACTGAGAAATTTTGAAAGTGTCTCTGTTAGTCCAACATCAGAAATAGAGGAAAAAAAAATGCCTGCCTGCAGCAGGAATTGAATACCTATTGGGAGATTTTTTTTTTTAAAGCATATTAGATCTTCAGATTTTGAGGAAATAGAAAGATTGCCCACTTTTCAGCTCTAGGCATTTCCCTATAACTAAAATAGGAGAAAAAGATAGCATATATTGCAAAATGAGAAACCATGGGCCACCAAGTATTTTGAAAGAATAATCTATTTGTTATAAAGCAGATTAAAAGGATGTCTCCTTAAAAAAAAAAGGAAACCCAGGCAATATACATGTAATATTTGTGACCAGGTGCAGAGAAATACCCCTTTGTCAAAGAGCAGATCAGTCAAATCCACAACTGCAACCTGTCAATAAATTCCAAATGATTTCTGTGTCATCTAAAAGTTACGTTGTACTGCTACCTGTAAGAAACCATATGGTTTCTCATGCAAGTGCATCCTCATTTCATAAGTTTGCAGCTTATGCTGTGTGGGCTACTTCTGTTCGATTTTTAGGGATACCTGTTATAAACACGCTGTTGAAATTGGGCTGTTCATGGAATGGATCTATAGCAATTCATTCAGTGACTGCCCTTCGCTCTGAATAAGGAACAGGAATCCAAGGGAACGTTATTCGTGTGTTAAGCTGTGCCCTGAGTAATATTTGTCACAAAAGACGGGGCAGGACATTCACATGGAGTACTTAGAAGGAAAAAGTTAAAAAAAAATAGTAATTGAGCATTTCATAGCATCGTCAAATGGAACACCTTTGCAATTCCATTAGGAAAATCATGACCTCTGATGAAATACTTAACATCCAGTAATGTTAAACAATTTGTGAACAGCAACAACGCAAGGACCACCAAGAATGCTGAGCCTTCCTAGTGACTACGCAAACTAGAAGGTGAAGATGAACCAGCTTAGCTCAGCTCTCCAGGACTCCTCTTCCCCAAGATGCCTTCACCTCTGGCTCTGATCCCCAGCCAACCCATCCTCCCTGACCCAGCTCAGCATCACCGTAACGACAGGGACCGGCACTGCAGGAGATCGCTTAAATGACGACCCATGGCATGGCAGCGAAACCTGCCCACGCTGCTCGGCTGGGAGTCTCAGTGCCTTGCTACCCGCAGCAGACGGGAAGGTTCAAAGGTAAAAGGGGATGTTGCAGTGCATTTGAAACAACTCCAGAGGAGTTGGGCATTGCGCTCCTTACAGAATTACTGACTTTGCTCCCCCGCCATGAATTTAACATCCAGTTCGTCACCTCAGACTCACAGCTAGGTGACAGTTTTAAAGATGCAAAAGATCTTACCGAATCCCACAGTCACTCTCTTTCCCAGCATAAATCCATAGACTTACACTGGGGAAAACACAAATGCTGTGAGGTCAACCCTGGCCTAATAACCATCAGGTTGCTGACGTGGCATGGCTAGGTGGTATCACGCCAGAAAACACTCTTATCAACAAATTCCAGAAGTGAAAGTTTTTTTTATAGCAAACAACAAGGTGAAAGAAAGCCATATATTTAATCAATTTTATTTTAAGTTTGGGGTTGTGTACTGTGTGTTGTACCCTATATCAGTGGGCTATTGCTTCTTCTCCAGCACAACTTTGTATCTGGGCAGCTGTATGAAGAACTTCAGGAATGTTCCCCCACTTTCTAACATCAATGACTCTTGTTTGTTGGGGGGAAACAATTTCCCAGATGGTTGACTTAAGAAGATATTCCAAATATGTCCAGGCATGAGTCTTCACATAGGAATATTTGTGAAACAGAATCACAATTTTCCATACATGTATTCTCAAACTCTGCAGAAAGCAAAGGTAGCTGCAGTCATTTTCCAGCATTTTGTTAAGATGTAACACCACGGTCCTCTGCTCAGTGTCTCTCCAGGCTCAGAAACAGTGCTAAGAACCATCATTGTTCTTCCATCCAACTCATTACCATCATTGTTACTCAACATTTGCATGAAAAACTGTCAAAGGGGACTGAAAGCCACCACATACTGCACTAAACTCACAGCAAAGATGGTTACTGACCTCAAAGAGCTCACAATATAAAAGGCAAACAGCAGATGCAGGAGGTATAACATACATTCCTCCTTTCTCTCTGCTCCCCACCTTCCTCTGTTAGCAGCCAGAGCGTTACAGAGCTGTTGCTCACCTAAGTATCCCCGACCACTTGTAATGCCACAGGAGAAACCGATGCATTTTCCAAGATATAACCAAACCAAATCCTTTCCACCCTTGACCGGCTAAACGTCCTCACCACTGAAAAGGCGATTTGAATAATCTTGAATGCAGTGACTGATTGTTGTTATATTCACAGAGTCGCAAGTTGGCTTCATTAAAAGAAAACAAGCAACGATGAAAAAGGTGTACGAGTAGAACCTGCTGGCCTGGACCAGCTATTTGTGTAATCCAAGCCTGGTTCCTTGGAAAACCTTTACACGGGGAGGGGAAGGAAGGGGCAGAGAAGGAGAACGCACACCACAGTCAGCCATGGGATGCCAAAAAGCAAGGAGACACAAGGCGACATATTCCAAGTGTCCCATTCCTTATGGAATGGGTTTTCTTGCTGGTCTCCAAGGCCTGGGAGGTTTGCTGTTGCTCAGGCTCAGCTGTGGGCAGGAGGGTTGCACCTCAGCCTGCCACGTGGGGAGGCAGCCGGGAGGTCTCTGCAGAGCAGCAGGTCCACAGAAACCTGGAGCAGGGTGAAATAGCACGGGGAACTGCGTGTGGAACGGGAACGTTGGCTGTTCCTGCGCTGGAGGCTCAGCAGCAAAGACTGCCCAGCCACACCAAGCCAGGTCTGTCGGCGCTGAGCGACCACTAAATTTGACACACTCCAGGGCTGAGGAGCTGAAGAACTCCTCACACCTGAGAAACATATAATACTTATGAAATACCAACCCAGATTAGCACTTACGGATCTTCCAGCCTACCACTGAACTAAGAATGGGCTCTGCCATCAGGATGCCAATGACATCTGGACCTTATTATAATCCACTACTGCTAATGAAAAACACTTACTCACATTTGCTTATATTGCAAGCAAAACCACTTGCTTACATTTAAAATCTATTTTTAAATGTTTTTTACCTGACCTTATCCTCAGGAAGCTAATGGACAATAATGCATTATTGCCCAATTAACAGTACATCAGAACCTTGCTTGCGTTAGTTGTCTTTGTATCTTCAATCCCCCTTCTGCATCTTGCTAGGTGGTGTTAGCCCATCATGTATGCAGAAGAGATTATCTGAATAAGCACACATCTCTAATCTGAAGATGAAAAACTACGTCCTGAGAGCCTTTAAAATGGTTTCATAGAAAATGAGGGTGAGATTATTTTGTTCTTCTGTTTTCATTTTTCTTGGGGGGCTTTAATCATTTTTTTTTAATAAAGACAGTTGAGATAAGTGAAATATCAGTTCAGAAGCCACTGAGGAAACAACATTTAGACCACAGTAATCGAACAGGCAAGTGTGAGCGTCATAATCTTTTAGCATCTTTTGCATTGTATTAGCAAAACACAGCATCATCAATCTCCCAGTGTTGTTTTTCACCTGACTACCACCTTTTGCCTTGCACACCCTGAGGAGTGTAATTACAGTCACATAACATATGTACATTGAGTTTGAAAAGAAGGGGAAAAAAATGATTTTCATACAGATGGCTTTGGTAAATAGGCAAAGCCACGTGGCTTTTCTTCCTGCAACTTTCTGAAAGATTTACCCATTTTTCTGCTTAACTTTAAATTTAGGAGAGCGTTAGAGTTTGATGGCATGAAGAGTCTACACATAACTGATATGCATCCTGAATAGCAACTCACATATTTCTGCATAACTCTAGAATTAATAATGTGACTTTAAACAGAGAAGCTAATATCTGTATGAATTTTCTCGGAAAAAAAATGTCTTTCAAAGCAAAATATGCCTGCAAGGTGGACAGATATATATATATTTATATATATAATTCATACTTCAAAACATCTAACAACCAAATTTTTAACTTGAGAAACAGATTTATACTTCTACTTTTTCTCAGCTGTGAAAGATAAGAGGTTGAGTGCATGGCAAGAAGTAAAAACTCGACAATAAAATATTCTGGAATGCTGAAGAAAGCTGAAGTAGACATCCATTATTTCCAAAAACCCAGCACAAACAGACTCCTTAGACCTTAATCTTATCCTAATTTAAGATAAGGAAAGCTCTCAGAACATCATTTTGGCTGTAATTATTATCTGCTGAAAAGCAGCGCCGCATTCTGTAGGGCACGTGCAACCGAGGAAGATTAGAGTTCAGTAAGAGGCTCCATTTATTTCCGCCTACCAATTTAAGTATGGATAACATATTACAGTTATGGAAGGAGGAAAAAAAAAATAACCAGGACACATTAACACAGCCACATCCCTCTCCCTCTCTCTGCTGAACAGGTTCTCTGTGAACTGATTGCAACTCAATCTCTCATTAGAAACTGAGGCCACACGCTTATTTTATTGGCGCTCTCAGGCTGACGTTAAAGCATAGCAGAAAGGCTTTAGCTGTGAAACCCACAAAACGCTCCCATCCCAGCTTACAAACAGCAAAAGAAGAACGCCAGAAGCACGGCGCTGCCAGGGATACAAAACTGACAGAAAGGCCTGGGTGCGCGTTGGCTTCTTATGGAGATGTCTTGGCCTGGACGGCGAGGGCAGGCGCGGGCACGCATGGGGATGACCACATTCCAGCGGAGGCTGAAGCGGGGAGGCAGGATTTCAGTGTCGAGGTGCACTCAGAACCAATTTGCAGCAGCAAGTAAAGCTTCTAATGTGTGCGATTCAAGACAAGGTAGGCACTGCCTGCCCCAGGGAGCCTCAGCAGCTATTTTCCCATCCTGAAGCTCTTGTAACTGATTTCTGCCAAAGAGGAAACGGAATGTGTGTTTTTCAATATTTAAGTGTATTGCAATGATCAAGAGGGTTGCATTATATCTAAAACTAAGGTGTTTCTGAGAATTTAAATAGCTGTATTAGATATACTGCTGTCTTTGTGCTTTCTTCTACCATAAGACCCGTTCAAGAAATCAATAAATTTTATCTGTGGAATATACATAAGTCTTCTTAAGTCATGATCCTCTTTTAAGTAATGTGTGGAGGGGTATTAGGCAATTAGAGATGGCTGAGTAACTGAGCATATTTATACATTTTTAACGCCTGTCTTTTCATCTTTACCTTGGATGAAGCAGTAAAACCTAAAAATCAAACACTCGATGAGTTTAGATGATCGGGCATTTAATTTAAGATACTCATCTTAGCATTTGAAAACCTTACGAATGAAGTGCCCATGTTTTAAAAATTGGCCATATCCAGTAGCTGCTAAGTCTGATCTGTAATCTGTTCTTGGTTATGCAAAGAAACCACTTATTGAAATTCAAGTACATGCTTAAGGCCAGTTAATGGCTATTTTTCCCTCATTAATACAACAAACATAGCTGATATGAAAGGTAGCTGTTCTCTTGCACTAATAAAACCGCAAGATGACAAAAATAACTTTTTGTGCTCTCTCTAGTTCTTAATCTAATATGTCAGTGACAGGAAACTGAATATCAAGTAGAAATAGGAAGGTGGTTTTATCAACGTATATGGTATTAGCGAGACTATTAATGGGGCAATCTATCCTCTTCCAGCATCCACATTTCAAAAAAAGATGTTGAAATATTTAAAAAGGTCCCAAGAAGCGCTACAGGAACAGCTAGGTTCTGCAGAACAGCTACACAGGGAGAGACATACGAGGTTCAATCTGCTCAGCTTATTCGAAAGAAGGTTAAGAATAGACTCAATCATAACTTAAATTGCTTGTGCAAGTTGCAGGTTCCTGAGTGCAAAGCATTCCCTCATTTGCTAGGCAAAGACTAAAAAGATCCAACAGCAGCCAGCAGTTTTAAGGTAGAGACGTTCGGACTAGAAGTAACAGCACCTTTTTGAGTACCAGTAATCAGTTACTAGGAAAAGCTTCCAGGTGGCCCAGCTGACTCCCAGACCATGAGTCTCTAAGGCAGGGGGACCCATTCATACAGGAGGTCCTTCAGACCGAAGGGAAGCTGCAGGTTTGATGCAGAAGCTTTGGGGCAGGAGGCTGGAAAAGGAGGGCTTCCCCGCTCTGGGTGGCAGGGGGAGACCAGAGCAAGACCCTCTGCAAAACTGGATATTGAACCCATGCGCTGATATCACTGACCTGTGTCTCAGGAATCCAGTAACATGACAGACCAGGGACTCCAGCAGCGTGTGTTGTCCTCAGGACTCACACAGGAACAGATTTTGTGAGGGCACGCCGCTAACCGTGCAGCATCTCACCTGCGAGGTGTGTGTACAGAGGATGAGGAAGAACAGCAGAGTTCATGCACCTTCCTGAAATCCCAGTATAATTTGTGTTATTCAGCCTCAAATAAATTTGGAACAATTGAAGTATTATATGGTTATGGATCTGGTTTATGGTGTTATAAACCAGAACCTTTTGTAGTGTTTTGACGCCACAGGATGAGTCGTTAGGACAAGCTCAGGTGCTCTCACTGCTGCCCGGGCTCTACACTTCCCATAAGGGAGCAGCAAGGTCTTCTTGCCAGCACCGCACTGCAACCCGTGAGGGAGAGCATAAAATGTGGCAGATTTTGGCTGAGCTTTTCATTTCTCTTTGAGTTGTTTTTTCATAATGATGCCATTACAAACTCAAGAGATCTCCATCATCTACAACACATCCCCAGAATCCTGGATGGGCTTTTCCTATGTGTTTGTAACGAAATGAAATCATAGAATGGTTTGGGTTGGAAGGGACCTTGAAGACCATCTCGTTCCACCCCCCTGCCCTGGGCAGGGACACCTCCCCCCAGCCCAGGGTGCTCCAAGCCCCATCCAACCCGGCCTTGGACACCTCCAGGGATGGGGCAGCCACAGCTTCTCCGGGCAGCCTGCGCCAGGGGCTCACCACCCGCACAGTGAAAATTTCTTCCTCATATCTTATCTAAATCTCCCTTCTTCCAGTTTGAATCCGTTGCCCCTTGTCCTATCACTACATGCCCTTGTGAAAAGCCTCTCACCAGTTTTCTTGTAGGCCCCTTCAGATACTAGAAGGGGCTCTGAGGTCTCCGCGGAGCCTTCTCTTCTCCAGGCTGAACCCCCCCTCTTCCCAGCCTGTCCTCCCAGCAGAGGGGCTCAGCCCTCACAGCATCTCCAGGCCCTCCTCTGGCCCCGCTCCAACAGCTCCGTGTCCTTCTGCTGTTGGGCCCCCCCCGAGCTGGAGGCAGCGCTGCAGGGGGGGCTCCCCAGAGCGCAGCAGAGGGGCACAATCCCCCCCACACACATTCATACAGGGCACCCCTTCATGTTTGGTAAAGCACCAAAACAATGACTGCAAGTCATGAAGTCAGAAACTTAATAATATTCCAAATTCCATAGAAAAAACTCTTTTCTTCCTCCACATTGGTATTACCCCGTTCTTCTCTCAAACACAACCTGTTTTCCCAGCAGTTTCAGCAGAGCAACCATTTAGAAAGTGGTCAGGAATGCAGCGGCTCTGCGGGCCAGGGATGTCAGCAGCCTCAAACCAGGCATATTGTCAGCACGACACCCAGCTCCCCGTCCTTCGCAGCGATTATACACATACCACAGACTATTTGCAGAGAGAAAAAAATGGAAACCAACTCTGAAGGGTTACTGAGTGAAGTTCAAGCACATTGCTTTCAAATTTCCTTGTAAATAAAAACACATGTGAAAGAGAAGAGCTTGAAGTACCTCAGCGTATCCCTTGAGCATGGTTCATAGCCCCCAACATACTGTTCTGGTTTTATAAATTAGAAATCTTGTCATCTTATCATAGAGACCAAGAAAATTGTGGCAAACTTTATCTGCTAAGTGAACCTTAATAACCTCAACTTTAACTTCAAGAAAATTACACTTGGAAACATTTCATAGTCTTGCAGGTTGCAGGAGACATAAAATTCTTTTTCTCCCACCTCTCCAGGAGTTATTAACCCTCCCCACAGAGCCTCAGAGACCTCCAGCAGATTGTCCCTTCTCACAAATCACATGCAATGGCAGTGCCGAGGGCTCCACTGGCTTTGGCAACACATTTTCAGTAAAAGCTCACATCACAGTCAGATTAAAACCTTTAACAGTTAATTGAAAGAAGTCAAAGGAAAAAAAAAATAAGAAATCACAGCCTTTGAAATAAGAATGTTACATTTCTGCAATGGTTTCTCATGGAGAAATTCACAAATGATTTTTCATGATTAAATGGACAGAACTATTTAATTACAGCACTGCACTAAGTACCCCAGCCCCTCTGAAGGCGGCAGCGGTCGTTATTTGATTTCACAGCAAGGACTGCCCTCCAGATGTGTTTGCTGGTAGGGATTTGCCGCAGACGCTGCAGCCAGACTCTGGGTTCCGCAACACAGACAACTCCGAGGCAAGCTGGGGATTTACTGGTGCTTAACAGTTCCAGCGCTACTGACTTTAAACCATGAGCCAAGGAACGGCACATGACTACGGATGCTTCTAGAGACACAGGAATATGAGAAATTACAAGTATATTCTGGGACTTGTTTTGCAAGGGAAGTTTAAAGCAACCTACAATGCCTTGGAAAGGTAAACAAAGAATAAAATACATCTTTCAAACAAAAGCATGCAAAGATTTTTTTATTATTGTTTAGAAAATTTGTCAGTATGATCCCATAATGTTTTTTTGCAACAGACTTGGCAATACTGCAGCTCTATACCTGTGCAAACAGTGGGCCAAAACCCAAAAAACCCTATGAGGGGGTGGCGTTGAAAAGATAACACCAGAAAACAGACCAAAAACTCCCATTGTGCAATTGAGTTTCAACCATTATTTAAAAAAAAAAAAAAACCTCACTACTTTAGCTGATCAGAGCCCAAGTATCTTTCACATATATGAAGAAACTTGACTGAACACTACAGTCGGTCAGAGATGTCAATGCGAGGAGGCTGTGGGGCAGAGATTTCTTTGTTCCCCAAGTTTCCTCAGATCTCAGGGACACAGCATTCTGAACCTGTTTCATTTCAGTAGTTTTATTCAATATCTGCTCTATCCTTTGCTATTGGGAAATTCCAATCTTTTTAATTATCATTAATAACATTGAGCTTTGACTTGGAGCACAAAGCACAGGTTACAGTTCTTACCGGAGCAGCAGAATACCTTCTGTAAAGGGAGGTGGCATGCCTTCATTTCTAGGTTCAGAATAGACTTTGTCTCAGTCCAGGCAAAATTAAAATTTCACCCACAGATCCTCCTGGTCCATAACTATCTCATTTGGTGACCTCAAGTCACACACAGTCTCTGTATGCACATGAGAGAGATTTTGACGGTGTGAACAGAGTATTAAGCAAATTGTCAAAAATACAATTCTACTTGATCAAGCTCTCAAAGGGATGCGGAAAATTCTCCCATGAGAGAGCTATACCCACCTCAAAGCCTAAGTGTGGTTTCTGAAAAGATGCATCAGGGGTATCTTCGGGAAACATCCTCTCACAATGTTTATCCCACAATCAAATTCAAAACTGTCTAGCAAAATACTTTATGTTTAACATGATGAAATTGTGGGGAAAAAAACAAACATTTGTTGAACTTTCCACTTTAGGCTGACACACCTTCAATGTGTTTGCCGCCGCACCAGTAAAACGTGAAAAATGCTCACTTTCAAGTGTTTCATCCAAACCCGGCACACGCAACTGAGTGTTCATTACCCAGCACCAGCACGGTGTGGGCACAGCTTCCTTACAGGGGGTTCAGGGCCCGTGTCCTGTGCAGGAGCATCCACAGCTGCAGCAGGGACAGCTGTTTCACATCTGGCTGGTACAGAGCAGCTGCCACCAGGCAGCAGGTAACAAGCGTGCGACCTGGCTCCCAGCGAATGCTCCTGCTTAACCGTGCCGCCACCTAACGCATCACACAGCACCAGTGGTCTGTGCCTTAAACCATTGCACAGGGTTATAACATCACACAAAAGACAACACTTCCACCAAAAAACCTTCCTAAAGAGCATCTCACCCTGCCCGCTGTGGCTGCAGGGCGGAGGCATCCCGATGCCAGCGTCTCTGAAACATCACCTGCAAATAACAGATCTGCTGCCAACCAAAACCGTTAAATAAGGCACAAATACAGGATCCATAAATATATTAAATTGGTGTCAAATTTGAGAACAGAAACAAAAGTCAAAGCACTAATTCATGCGGCCAGACCAGACTATTAGCAAGCAACACATAACAAAGGACTTATTCTGTTTAAAGAAGGGAGTTTCTGAATTTACAGACACTTTATTAAAGCAATATAGTGGTTACTTCAGGAAACTCATATTTTGTTACAAGAAGAGGAGGAAGGACTTCATAGAATGGTTTAGGTTGGAAGGGACCTTGAAGACCATCTCGTTCCAACCCCCCTGCCACAGGCAGGGACACCTCCCACCAGCCCAGGTTGCCCAAGGCCACGTCCAGCCTGGCCTTGGACACCTCCAGGGACGGGGCTTCAACAACCTCTCTGGGCAACCTGTTCCAGTGCCTCACCACCCTTAAAGTGAAAAACTTCTTCCTAATGTTTAATCTAAACCCGCCCTCTTCCAGCTTAAAGCCGTTCCCCCTCGTCCTATCACTCCATGCCCGTGTAAAAAGTCCTTCCCCAGCTCTCCTGTAGGCCCCCTTTAGGGACTGGAAGGCCGCAATAAGATCTCCCCGGAGCCCTCTCTTCTCCAGGCTGAACAGCCCCAACTCTCTCAGCCTTTCATGGCTTCCAGAAGTCCATTTTGTCTGCCTTATAACCAGTGCACTCAGCGGTCCTTTACTATGCCATTACAACCCCTTGTGCCAGGCCTCTGTGGTTATTTGGTCTTTCACCAGGGCTAAAGGTGCTGTGCCATGTATCTTCTGCTTTGAAGTACCAAGGTAACACGTTTTTTTTTCCCCTCAGAAATAAATGACCATAAATTTCCAGTACAAAGACCTTCTAGGTACGTATAAAAGCTTTGGAAGCCGCCTTCGATCCAGACAAAGCTGCTGTACGGGATGCGGATTGAGAGGGTCCATTATTAACAGAGGGATCAAAACAGGCTGCAATTACGCCCGGTTAATCCTCTTAAAACAGTGAGGTATTTCTTCACCACAGTAATTATTTGCATGGGGTGAAAATAACAACCATATAGAACAAATTAAAACTTTACCTTCAGATGCTACCTCAATTGTTATGCAGATTTCATCGTTTCCATTCGGCCAAAAAAGACCCTTAATATTAGCCCCTCTTCCAATAACTAAAATACAAGCGTGACATCATCGCTAAATTAATCACAAGTTTATTTGATTTATTTTGCCATACACAGTTTCTTCACACGACTCTGCCCAGCCTCGTACCCTCAAAGCAGATGCGGTCTGAAATCCCCCTGATTAAAAGGGTGAGCAATACATCAAGTGTGGTTGGAATTTCTGTAGGCTGTACCTGAGCGCCCGAGGAGAGACATCAAATGACCAGCGCAGTGTACAAACTGCTTGTCGAGGCTTTTTTAAATACAACTATCACACGCTTAAATGTCATGCTGGGCTTTAGTTAACTAAGGTGGCAGGTTCTTAAAACGCAGAATTTATTATGTTGAAATTCTCCAAATGTAAGACTGAAAAGGGAAAAATATGTCGACTTTTATTTATTTCCTATATAAATATAGGCAATTTAGTCCTTCCCCCAAATACAGGCAGATTAGATGAGTTAGACAGTAGTCAATTCATTTTGCATAGGAATGGCTCATTAAAAAAAAAGAGCCCCACATTTGTATTAGGCTCCGATTGGACAGTGCACAAAATGAATTTACAGTGTCACTCAGAGATGTAGCAGGACTAATGAGGGAGGGATATGGTATGGCGGTGTGGGTAAATCTACGCTATATTCATTCCCTCAGCTGGTATAGCTCATGAAATGGAGGTGTCCCTCATTATGTATGTGTCTCAGGAGCTTTCTTTAATATTTTAATAAATAACAACATCAGCCCAACAAGAAATTAATGAATAGTATCATTAATAATGAGCTAGAGTCTTGTAGTGATAGGACAGATATTAAATTGAACCACAGTGGTGCTATCTCTAGAGACTTGGGAATTTTCCAGCGGCAAACAAGGCCACTGAATGAAGCAGCCATCGCTCTGTGCCAACAGCTTTTACAACAGGTTGGGAGTAATAAAAGAGGATTTTCTGCACGATAAAGTTAAGCCTTAGAAAATCTGCTGGTGTAGATCGGTGTGAAAAGTACTGCCAAACGTGATCCTTAATTAAACTTTAATTAAGATAAAGCTCTTTCCTTTAAAAAGGAGGGGGGAAGCAGCAGCAAAAAGAGTGTCAGCTATTTTCCTACCAGTTTTTGATCTAAAATAATTCTATATTAAATCACAGAAAACTGTGTTCAAATAAGTTAAATCCACAAAACCCAGGAAATTCAGAGTTGTGGATGTAACACCACCCTAAGCTCACCCATGTGCCTATATATATTTGTGTGTATATATATAGGAGCCTGCGAGATACAAGACCAGTCACAACTGGGAGCCCTGGGAACAATGGTGCTGGCTGAGCAACATCCCCATCTCCTTGCTGCGATGGGTCGCGGTTGGACCCACAGCATCCTTTCCGTGCATTTTTCTAAAGGCTTAGGATTTCTGTGCTTTATAGTAAAGGCAGAGAACAACACATGCCATACGTATGACAAACATTCGTACAAAACAAAACATTTTGACTTCAAAACCCAGAACAAAACCTCTTAGACATGTGCGCAGCCCCCATTCACCATGGTAAATGCGACTGTTTGTATGTACAGGGAATATTAATAAATATCATCACATCAATTTGTAGGCAATTTCCAACACAGTAAACCCTCAACGTTCCCAAAAAACAAACTATTTCATGTGAGTTCACAGCATATTTTTCACTAAAAAGTTTGTGGCCAGACTGTCAGCTGCATCAGGATGGAAGAGGAGCAATTTCCACCCCAAATTACTGTGCAGGGGCTGTTTCATACTCAGAACGCCACTCTGTCACCCAGCACAGAGCAGCAAATTTTGGTCCCGTATGCGGTCCATATACGGTCCCCATTGTCCTTCGGGAGCTTAAACCCACTCCTTTCCCAGCATCTAAAGCCATTTCTGTGGCTGCCCACTTGGTTTCTTTTTTGAAATAATTAAGATGACCTCACCAAAAAACAACTGTTCCCCAGTTTTTCCAAGTCATACTCAACTGCGCCTCCTGTTCAGATTTTGAACTTCACAACCTGGCCCAACTCACTGGTCGTTCCTCAACACGCACTCGGGGCAGGGCTCACCTACCCTGGCGCAGCCCATTCACGCTCTCCCAGTTACATCTGGGAGACATTTGGTCCTTTGACTATATAAAGACATTTTGCTCGCTTGAGATGTTCTAGATCAAAGCAAACCACCTGATCTAATTTGAACAGCATCAATACCCCTCTGGAGAGGACTTCCACCAGGGCCCTGTGGGGGACACCCAGTTTGCTTTCCAAACTGGCCGGATACCACAGTTTAGCAGAGCAGCAAGTGTTCTCATCTGCAGCAGAGCCCAGTTTTTACAACAGCAGGCCCAGAAAAAACTGTAAATGTTCATGACTCAATGAGATCAAAGTACGTTAGAGAACGGGAGGCAGGGAGAGTCTTCAGTGTCGGTCATAACGCTGAGAAGCTGGGAGTCAGTAAATAATGTTGGGGAGAAATGTTCTCAGACAACCTTTTAACTCATGCAGGAAGAGGCAAATAGTTGCTTTAGAGTCCAAAATTACTTTAAATAAAAGAGGAAAAGAAAGGCACACAACAATAAAAACCCCACACCCATAAGAAACTTTTTTCTTTTTCTTTTCCTCCCTCAGCATTCATACAAAGAACTGCTTCCTGGTTTTTACTGAATTTGTTAAGAATCTCCTCTTATTCCCTAGCGATACTAGTGACTGGGCATGATCCTCCCTGCATTGCAATTAAATCCAACGGGAGCAGCATGGCGCTTTAATGTTTTAATTACTCGGTTCGTCGTAAGCCCCGGGAGCAGAGGGGAGCGCCGACAAAGGCTGGGAGCCCGAATGGTCCCCAACACGCAGACCCCGGCCGGCCATGGGGCGGTCACCTCGCCGCGCCCTGAGCACACCCCAGCATTGCTCCTCTGGGCACACACCGCACTCTGGCTCCGATTTTGGCCCCGTACAAGGCAGCACACAGTCGATCAATTCCACATCTCTCAGCTTGCCTCCAGAGCCTGGGAAATTATTTTTTTTTTTTTTTTTTAAGATTTCAAGTGCATCAATTGTAGTTTCACTGAAAGTCAGTGGTAATTAGCACCTTTTTTTTTTTTTTAAGTGCCAGGCTAAATTCTTACAGAATTTTGTTATACTTAAAAAAAAAAGAGAACAAACTGAATCAAGGCAAGATAATTAAATGCTTCTCTTAAATGACAATTCCAGACACTGACAATTTTGAGGTGGTTATGAAATATTTCTAATGGGAAGAGAAAAGGGGATGATGGGGAAGAAAGACACATTTCATCCCTCCAGAGCAGAACAACCATTTTATGGGATCCTGACAAAAATCAGTTTTATAAGCACGAATTTTTGCATGTTTGTTTAATTCTTTGAATGTGGTGCATATTCATTTATATCTTCCCTTCCCACTGGGCATTCTCTAACATCAATTTGCTTGGTAATACAATAGCGTAATACAGCGTTCTGGAAAATGCAGGTTCTAGGTATTGTGGGAAATTCGTAAGTCATTGCCAATATAATTTTTTAAACAACAGTATAAGCTCCCTGGAGCAACAAATATACATAGCTGTCCCAGTTAAAATCAGAAAGCCTCAAAAAAGCAATAGGAGCATTGAGCTAGAGCACAGAGTGACTCGTTATGTGTTCTCATTTAACCTGTTCACAGCATCAGAGGTTGCACCAGGTTGCAGAGATCAAACTTTAGCAATGCTGGCTTCCTCCGTTTTGGTGCAGCCTTGAGCTTCATTTTGAAGGACCGTGATCTAAACTGTGGTCGTCAACATCACTTAAGATTTAATCAACACAACTTCAGATTGGACAGAAACACCTGATTTTTTGTGGACTCACCAATCCAGCTCTGACAAAACTAAGGCTCCTCCTAAGCCACTGTTCTACTTTCATAATTCACATTTAACTTTTCTCCTAAAAGTCTCAAAATACTACATGCAGTTAGACAGCCACACACAAAATCACGCTGCTTTGCCTCAAACCTAGCCGAGATCGGTAAAATCACATCACTCATACAGCACGTATCCACAGGTAAAAAAAATACTTTGTACAAAGTAAAAAGCAGAGGCAGAGATAAGAGCAAATTTTTTTCCTCCTTTTTTTTTCCCCTCCCCCTTTCATTTTGATGTCTATAAGGAAAGTGTCTTTAAGGGTCTGTACGTCCAGGGGCACTTAAATTTCACAGACTCTCACCTTCGATAAAACTTTTTATTTAAGCTTCAGAAAGTGATTCAAGTAGGGATGACATGATGCTAATTCTTTTCTCATTCAAGTTTTAAACTAGCACGTTTGACTTAAATCAGAAGTTGGACAGGCACGTTGGAGTGGCAAGATCTGATAAATTCAAAAAGAAACAAAAGAACCCAAGGTTTAGAACATCTATTATTCTCCCAAATAAATGCTATTCTGTTATCTAGTGACACTATTAATATATTTAGTGATAAATTAATAATTGGGGAGTAACAAAATAGCCAGCTGATCTTTCCATCTGTCATCCCCGAGCTGGAAGCCCAGCGAGCTGCTCCTCCGCACTGCACACGCAGCAGCCGCGTTATCTTGGTTTAGATTATGAAAAGGAGAAGAGGCACAATATTTTTTTGGCAGCTCAGAGTCACTCATTATCTCCAATTTGGAGACCACAACCACCCCACCCCCCCCACCATCCTTCCCGACCAGATTCTGAGGTTTGCACTGACTTTACTTGGAGTTTTAGCTGGCCCATCTCAACTCCGCCTGCCTTCAGGGGCTGTCCCGATCCCACCAGACATAATCAAGGGGAAGGAACCAGAGCCTGTGCTCCTCCCGCAGGACCCCTGAGCACCAGCCGGGACCCACCTCCTCCCCATGGCACCAGGACACACACAACACCGCTCTCGGACCCCCTCTCCCACCCAGGGCAGAGCCGAGAGCATCTTTCCAGCCTCACGTTATCTTTGGATGCAGCCAAAGGTGCTCCTAGGTCCACTCCCACAAAACCATTAATCACGTGAATTAGCGTCACTGGAGAACTAGCTATGTTTTATTTACCACATGAAAGAGACAGTAAGAGTAACTGTACATTTTGACATGTTCATGCCATAAATTATCCTATGTCCATATTTTACCAGGATGCTATTACCCTGGAAGATAATGGTTCATTTTTAGGCTGTTATAGCAGAGATCATAAGGTTCCACCCTCAGCAGCTACATCTCGTAACTGCCTTTCACTCTCCGAAAGCACAGGCAATTTTTCCATAATAAAAACTGGATTAGCATGTATCAAGAAGAGGTTCCACCAGCTGTCACTTTGAAATCAGGCTACTCTATCCGATGTTCGAGATGATAATGGATAAACCCATAAATGACAAGCAGTTTTCCTGTATTTATCTAATAAGTGGCTAATACAGGCTAGCATCCTCTCTAATAAAACAATATAGCAGAAGGAAGAAACAGGCTTAGGCTCTATTTGAATTAAATATGAACTGAGCAATAGTGGCACATGAAAATACAGCATGGAAAATCGTATTTTTTTTCACCTGTTGCTACTTTCTGAAATTATATTTCATTTTAATGCACTAGACCCCCAAGTAGTGAAGAATGATTTTTAATAGGATCCCATTTCAAGTTTTCTGAAACCCAGCTAATTTTAATTTCATTGTAGCCAGTCTCTCTCTGTGTACCTATATAGGCTAAACAGAAACACAGGTGTCTATAAATTAATGGGTTCTGCAAGTTTGTTTAAAATAGCAGCATTGCGCTACATGCATTAGCAATGGTAGCAACAGCTTCAAAGAACAAGCAAAATCTGCAGAATATTAATGAACTATTTGCTAAATTTTTTATTATTTGGGTTGACTTAATATCAAAGTCACAGTTAATACATATCAGTGGAAGAAATTAGCAGCTTACTTAAGGTAATGCAAAAATTGGGGTTAACTTGGCTATATTAATAAAATAGGAGAAAAAAAAAGATAATCAACAAAAGACTGATCGCCGGTTAATAATGAAAAAACCAAAGAGCTGTCTTGATGAAATATTGTGTTTTCATCTTGCTTCGAAACGAAATTTCACACTTTCAGTGTTTAATTTCGCACAAAAAAAGAAAAAAAAAAGCATAGGTGAACAATAAAGGTACTTAACTCCATCTGCCACCTGAAAAGCAGCTGAGCAGTGACAATGGAGCCCCTTCCAGCACCCGACACCTCCACCGGCGCTGGGAAACTCCTGGCAAAGCCGCAGCCAACAGAAGGCGGTGCTGGAAGGGACGGCTGCGAGCAGCCAAGGCCGGGCGGGAAGGAAAGGGTCCCTGCTCCCCAGCACCAGCTTCCACATGCAGAATGGGTCTCCTCAGCCCCTCGCTAATATTCAGCGAAGCAGTGGGGTTTTTCTTATTGTCCAGAGCCCTTTTCTAGTTCTATCTGCTCTTCCTCCCACGGCTCTTCTGTAGATGCCCACACAATACTGACGAAACAGCATCATGTGGAAAGACCTTTTCTTGCAACAAGAGAGGACTCTTTTAAGAGGTTTTGCTTTGCAACACGAATGCGAATTTTTTCGGAAACTGCAGTCTGATTTTAGAGAACTGCGCCATGCTCCTCGCAGCACACATTACTGTGCTGAACCGCAGGAGCTCAGAGCGGAAGTCAGCTGCAGCAGCATTTGTACATTTGTAAAGGGCAGCAAGAGGAGGGATGCAGAAGGTGAGGAAGACAAAAGAGCAGAAGCAGGACCCAAGCCAGGAGCTCCTGCATCTCCTGCACATCCCTTTCTGGGAGCAATCAGCAATTCAATTAGATCATCAGCTCCTCAAGCGAGGGAAGCTCCACACACACCCCATTAGCTCAGAATGCCGCTTCCTACGTGGACTGGTAAATTAACGCAATACAAACACAGCCGCCTCTTGTGCTCTGCTGTATATACGGCATATTGTTCCTTCCCTCCATTTTCGCTGTCAATCAGTTTATATTTTGATTCATGAGACTTAATTTTATGGCCTCCCATAAATTTTGTAGCTACACAAAGTAAAGTAATAATAAAGGTAATTATGCGAGCCCTTTCCTAAATCCCGCCACAGTTGATAACCCTCTGTGGCAGGCATGGAAAGAGGCTTCGCCTTTAATTATTTTCTAAGTTGGTTGGACTTAAAATGGAAGTGCTCCCTAGTTCCAGAGCCAGGTAAAATCAGGTTCTTTCTGACCGCCTTGGCCATGTCTTTCAACAACAGAAGAAGAGCGCCTTAGCGTAGTGCCCAGAAACTGCATGTCCAAGTCCCGGCTTCGGCACCTTGCTGGATCTACCCCCTGGTGCCGGCCCCTCCGCCGCTCACACCACGCAGTGCCAACGTCTGGAGTGGATTTGGAAAGAAGGCGTGGGGGGATGTGTTCCATCCACAGAAGGAAACGGTTCGGTTTGCATTTTCTTTGGTTTCTTAAGAGGAGGTGGTGTGGAAGAAACCCGCCGCTGGCACGGCACCAAGCCTCTGCAGCCAGCCCAAAGCAGCTCCCACCAGCAAAAGGGAAAAAGAGGAGAAAACAATACTTGTTGGTCACGGGAGAGGGGGAGCTGCAGGTCAGAGGGTAAATTCCACTTGCAACACGCAACATATTTTCGTGGGCTGAATCAGTACCGCGACGATCAGCAAGACTTCAGCTGGAGAGAGGGGCGTTTGACCGCAGAATACGCAAGCTGATGTAGGTGTGGAAGAGAAACGAGTTGGAAATGTAAGGAACGACTAGCCGATGAGTAATGAGAAATGCACTACGCTGCCCCACTTTCAGCTGGTTCTCAGCTTTTGTTGTCTTGGTCCGGGAAAAGCAGCTTCACAGTTGTTTTTTTTTTTTTTCCCCTGTTTGGCCAGGCATGTGGGAAGGAGCAGGGTGTGATGAAGTGGAGGCCAGGAGAAGGGTTTGTTTATCACAGTTCTTGTGATATTATTTTGCTTATTGTTTAAGAGAAGTTTGGGGTTTGATTTTTGATTTATTTTTTTTTTTTTAAATCAGAGATGAGTCAGAAAAGAGGAACTATTAGCAACAAACCACAGGCATGAAATTTCTTTGTACTCCCAGGATGTCTCCCATGCAAAGGTTGTAAAACATCTCCCTCACACTAACTGATAAACATCACCTATTTTATACATACCGATTTACCTAAAGATTAAGAGACTTCCCAAATCTCTGGCAGTGGCAAAACTAAGAGTATGCTGTAGACATTGAGTGCTTCTCTACACAAATGTGATAACATTTACTTCCTAAACAAATTAAATCTGATAATAAATCTTTTTAAAGAAATACAACAAACCCACAACTTTTCTTGCCCCCAGTTTAGCTTTTCCCTACAAACACACTTCAAGAAAAATGGTACGGACTTAACAGCACTGTGAATCATGAACCAAATCCACCTGCAAGTTTTCATCACATGATGCACTTGAAGACCTCCCATCCAACAGTTCCCTTTTGTATAAAATTCATCTTTGTGTTTCCTTAAAAAAAGCATAGAAAAGGAAGAAAAAGCTGGACTAAGGGAAATAGCAAATATGAAACAAAGTAGTTACACAAAAAAATGTGGATTTAGTGATGCTAAAAGCAACTTACATTTTTAACAGATTTGAGTATCTAATGACAGACAACACGTTTGATAATATCTGACCTCGTGAAATGGCACAAGAAGAGTCTTTTTTGTCATTGTTATTCTGTTGCATATTTAAGGCAAGATCACAACCACCTCCTCTGTACATGGTCAAATATAAGGACCAAAGCGTTCCTTCCAAAATCAATTGTAGCTGAGCTGTTTTGTTAGTAAATGTCATATTCCCAGTACAGAACAAATTGCATCAAGTGACAGGTGATTTGCATTAACAGGGAATAACCCACAGAGAACACACGTGTCTGTAGGTGGATGGAGAAGGCTCCCTAGTTTAGTTTTGCTTTGAAACTTTTGTAAAAGCAAACCCACAATATTTCCCTAGGCCAGCCATACCTCTACTGTTAGAGGAGGACTTCTGCCTTCCCGCGGTGGGCAGCCGTGTTCAGACTCCCAGACAGCATTTGACAGAGTTCCACATCAGAGATTAAGGTCTTTGTACAGAGATTGAGGTCTAAAGAAAGAAAGGAAGCGGAATAGACATAAATGTAACATAAAATGGATTGACATCGGCTAAAGGGCAGATGGGGGAGGGAGGCACAGTCATAAATAAAAACTTTTCTTTAGGGGAGAAGTAACCAGAAAGATGTTATTGGATCGGCACGAAGAGTCTCAGGGTGTGTCACATAAGCAGAAAAAGATATGAAAAGTAAATATAAATTGATAGTAACTCTATTGAAATAAACGGTTGTTAAAACACTGCAAGGAAGGTCAGTTGGATCTTCTGTTCTGCAAGTTAACTAAGTAGGAAATATTCATCAATACAGTATGTCGCATAAAAAATGGTGCGGCTGCCCCTAGAAAGTTATTTGTTAGACTGGTTTCAATGCTTACACAAAACAAGAGGTGAAACATACCTTGTCCAGAAGAACATTGGCTTGTAAGCCTTGGAAGACACAAGTCTCACCAAACTTCCAAGGTACAGGAGAAGCTAGTGCAGGCAAGGACTCAGCAGAGGTCCCTGGTAGCCTGATGGATCTGTCTGCTACAGCTCAGCCCCAGAGATGTGCTCACAGAGCCTCGCCCACCAGGCACTAATGCTGGGCTTCATCCCACCAAGCTTTAGCTAGCTAGCAGGTGTAAACAGACAGTTATGTTCCTTCTGTAGAAAAAGAAAGACTGCCTTATGTTTATCTCAAGATATTTTAGGCATATAGCATGGTCTCCATTATCCATGGAAGAAGACTTGATGACTAGCTCAGGGCAAGCAGCTCCTGTTAAATGTATTTAAAGTCAGGTGAGATGAATCTCATTGATTGCCTACCTCAAACAGGAGGGTGAGGCCATTCTGCGTGCACTGAGGCCCCTTTGACAACCATGCTCTACCACAGGCTTTCCCCCAGGAAAGCGCCTTGCTTCTCAGGAAGGCAGAGGAACAATAGCCCAACCTTCCTGGAAACCCCTCGTCCTTTACAGATGCATTTCAGGCTCTTGGTGTTGCCGGCACCCTTTCTACACGTGCTATTTCCTTTGAGCTTAACAGGAAATCTAAGGAGATATTTGTATTTCTGGGCCTTCTGGCTGATCTTCAAAACACGTACCTCTGATGGGGTGGTGCAACGTCCCATTAAAGGTGAAAGGTTTCTGGCCAACAGCAAACACCTGGGTGCTGATAACCCAGTTGGTGAAAGAGGGATAATGGAAGTGATGTTAGCAGATTTATTTCCCCCTCAGTAAAGTTAAAAATAAATAAATATTTTAAGTTTTGTGGGCTTAAAAAATACAGAATAAAGTTTATTCCAGTATGGAGATGAGCACAATGTAGTAACCTGCTGTGAATGTAAAAACTTGTGTATGGAAGTAACACACAAGTTTGAACTTCTCTGGAAGTGCTTTATTTATTTTGCACCATTTTCTGGGATATCATGCTGAAATTGCAGCTAAACACATGATTTCAGAGTAATTTCACTCTATCCAGCACGTTAAATCTGATTAGGATTTTTAAATGCTTGTACAAGAATGACATGATCCGTGCAGTGGATTATGTGCATGCGATTTGGTTTCAGGGGTTTCTCCCCCTAAAAGGTGCTTCTGCAGAATGCACTGCATTAAATATATTTGTTTTATTTTGGAATCTAAAAGAATTCTGAAGTGCCAGATATGCCTGGGTTTTTTTTAAAGTAAGCAACACTTTTAAGCATGACCAGTCCCTTAAATATACTGTAGATCATTATGAGGAAGACATGAATCTCCCACCAGCGCAAAAACAGTAACAAAAATTTCAGTCCTGAAGCGGGGGAGTTTCTTACCTTTATGAATATATCCCTTATACTCATAATATCAGAAATAAGCTGCTTTGCGGATTCTGACTTTTAGAAAATTATTCCCTTGAAAGATTATTTATGTTTTCCTGTTCTTGTTCTGGCAATTAATGAATTGGCTTTGAGGAGGGTCTGTGTTTTTATGCAAGTTAAGCTAGTACAAATTATAAGCTTTTATTAATATCCCAAACAGATACACTGCAGCACACACACATGTATACTTGTATATACAATGATTGTGTCTGCGTATATATGAATGTACGCATGTTGAGAGCGGTGATCTATCTTCTTTGCTTATCTTCTGTAAAATTATTAGATAAATATATAACTAGATAAAACAACACAATTATTTTGCTAACATACAGACATGAATTTTATCAATTGTTCACAAATATATCATCTGTAAATTCCAAAGGAGAAATATTTCCATATAACTTGGCAAATGTTTGACAAAGCCTGAGAAAAAGTATTATTTCCTTAAAACATTTAAAAAATAAAAACCTTTTACTTAAGTGTCAGCAAATGTCCACTCGGTCCGAATATTTAGAAGGATGCTATGAATAGATAAAAATGAGAAAGAGAACCATCAGTGAAAAACATCTTCTCCTTTCACAAATCCCAGTGGTAACTGCGCGAGGAGCTTTGCTTATAGCAGAGGGGGAATGTGAATTACACGTCGTCAGAACTGGAGCTGTTCAGACCCGGACACCCCACCAACGCTGTGTTTAACACATCATATGAAAGCTTGGCAAGCCCACCAGGCTTTTAACGTTATCAGGTCAAGCATGCCCCCACTTCTGTCCATGAAACCTGTAATAAAAATAATACTTTGCACTTCTGTGGAGTCTTTCATCTGCAGATCTCAAGGTGCTTTACAGATACTGAATAATTAAGCCTTGAACCATTCCCCGAGTCAGGTGACGGCAATGGATAACGGCACCACACACAGCAGCATTACCGGTTTCAGACAGAAGCCAAGAGTCAGTTCATCCTCAGATGAAAATAAGGGAGGTTTGGACAGACTGGGAATATTACCCCCTTTTTTTTCAGGAAGTCTGAAGAGATGGTCTTGGTCTTGGGCATCCATTCACCACTGTATTTCCAGCCACATCCTGGTGTATGTGGGGTCGCTTGGGTGGAGTCAAGTACTGTTATCGAAAATAGCTAACAAAACTAACCAAAAACCTGCGGGTGCCCAGACATGAGCACAGCTAAGCATGGTGGGAAGCCAACAGGAGCAGCAGAAGGTCAGGAACATGAGCGTCTCCAGTGGGTGAAGAGCTGTACAGCCTGCAGCTCGGTTCTTTTAGTATTTCCCCAGCCAGGACGGTCTCCGTGCTGCCCAAGCTCAAATTCAGAGCAAGCGAAGGGTGAAGCGGAGTCCTTCAGGAAGAGCACTGATGAGCAGGGTGGGTGGTGATCTGGAGGGGAGGTGGCACAGAGGGGTGTCCCCTGGGCTGTACCCCCACCCTGAGAACAGCCACCCCAGAACAGGCAGCCACCGAGTGCCCGGGACAGCACTGTAAGCAAAGCTTCAAAACACATTATCACATCTGTGGTGGTGGGTGTAATTGTTTGAAACTCATATCGGACAGTTTGGAGGCTCGGTGAAACAGCAGATCAACACACGTCCCAGGCAGTGTGCAGAGGAGAAAACATAGTCCCTCTGCATTGTTTCTGGTTTTGCTTTGAAAAGAAAAAGGATGGGTGAATTGTTATGTGATGGGGCACCTTCCAAAGTACCTGATGATGTAGAATTGTGTTTCAGTGCCCCGATGTGTAAGATGGAGTGAGTTGGGCATAAAGCAATTGCAGGAATTTGTGTATACTTCTGCTATCAGCTGCATTTGGAGGGGCATAAATTAACATAACTCTGCTGAAATCAAGAAAGCTTTAAGAACTAAGGGATTTAGTGTTCTTTCTTTATGCTCAGTCTTCTCCAAATATCATTATTTCAAATTAGGAGCCTTGTGTGAGCGAACAAGCTGGGCTGCCTGAAACACAGGCGAAGCACAGCACGAATTCTCAGGTTAGGCACAGAGCATACTTTCACCCCTGCTCCAGCATCTGGCATGAAGTGTCTAAGAGACCCTCTGGGCCCTCACATTCATTCCAAAACATCCCTTTGATTTTTAATCCAACTGACGGCGCATTTGATAGCAGCCCTGCTACCTCCCTGTTTCCTCAGGAGTCTCAAAATTTAAACAAAAAGTAAGACTTCCCAGTTCATAAATTTTTGAAAAAGACCCTTGCATATGTCAACAGTCCCACACTGACATCAACAAAAGTACCTGGCAGTCAGTGCTGGTTTAATACGGTAATGCTCTCCAAAGTATTTACTTAATCTTTTACTGATGTTTAAAGGTACGTGGCTTACATTAAAAGCATATTTTACATTTTATCGGCAAGACTCAGAGCTGAGTGTTTTTGAACAGTTCCATGGTTGTCATCCTTATGGATTTATATCAACAGCAAAAGAAAGGCCAGGGAAAGTGTTGGTGCTGAATGGGGCAGGCTGTCTGGTGACAAAGGATGTAGAAAAGGCTGAGGCAGTGGATGCCCTCTTCACCTCAGTGTTATGAGACTCAGTAAGACTTGCCTTCACCAACCCAAAGTCTCAAGACCAGTGGGAAGTTCAGCACAAGACTTACTCTTGGTGGAGGAGTACCAGGTTAAGGAACATTTGCACAAACGGACCAGACTTGAGTCCGTGAACTCTGATGGGATGCACCCACAAGAGCTGAAGGAGCTGGCCAAAGTCACCACAAGAACACTCTTGATAATTTTTGAAAGATCTCAGTGATTAGGGAATGCTTCTGAAACTGGAAGCAAATGTCACCCCTACCTTCAAGAAGGAGAATCGGGAGAACCACAACAGGCTAGTCAGCCTGACCTTGATCTCTGGGAAGGTGATGGAGCAGATAATCCTGGAAGCCATTTCCAGACATGTGAAGGAATAGTCACCACGGATTTATGTAGAAAAAATCATGCCTGACCAACCTGACAGACTTCTCCAATGAGATGAGTGGCTCAGTGAACAAGGGGAGAGGAACAGATAGTGCTTATCTTGGCTCCTACAACATTCTCATTGGCAAAGTGATGGAGTAAGGACTGCATATCCAGTAACAAGTACATCCTCCATATATCTTAGGTGACCATGCGCATGAGCACCTGGTGGCTCTTCAAATACTGTTTTTTTTTAAGTGGCTGGGTTTTAGCACGGTGCAGAAAATATATTAAAAAAAAAAATAATGCAAGGGAGAAGAAAAGAAAAATCTTACCATCTGTAACAGTGAGCACCAGCATCTCCAGTTAACGACCAGTAACACCTTCACTGACAGTCAAGAACTGCAGAGTACCACGTACAAGTAGCCCCCATTATAACAGAACTAACAAAACTTAGGTTGATCATGGGCTCAGACTGGTGTAACTGGACGAAGGCACGGCTGCAGTTAGCCCCAAGTCACGTTAGGGTAAAAGAGATAAAACTCTCAAGGTTGCAACTGCCTTCTTGGAGTCATGTTGGAGAATTTGGTCCATACCTACCTGAATACTAAGTTTACCGGTGTCCATGTTAGATGTTACATTGAAAGGTTTCCCGTGGATTAGAAGCTTCTTACTCAATAAATGGAATTATCCCCTTCCTTATGACAACCTCTCCTGCAGGAGGGTCTGTCCAGCCCTGGCAGTAATATTTTAGACTAGTAATCTAGGTAGAATCAAAAGCAATCCGAGATGCACAAAAACACTAGTTCTTTTCAGTTTGTTTCAACTACTATTGTTTATGGTTTTATATTTCTGCATGTTTTCTTTGCATAAATCTAGTAGCACTTGAATTTAAAATTAAATACAGTACCATTTATCAGCAGTACCATGGCATGAGTGCTTCTCTAAGGCTGTATCTCCTGACTTCGTCTGCAGGTCGGTGACACCCATCAGACAGAATCAGCGTCCACCCCGGTGCGCTGATCACTGGACAGCTGGATGTTGTCACTGTAGCAAAATGCCTCAGTAGAGATCTGTTAATGTATTTATCTCAGAACATGTTTATTTTAAGCAATGAAGTTGTAACATAGGGAACTACATCTAAAATAGTATGCTTGCCTTATAAGAGGCATTTTTCTCTTGTAAAACCCTCTATTAAAGCCACTTTGCTTTGTTAACTTTCATAGCATGTATCCTCACTATAGCCTTCAACACCTGAAAAATTAGTGGAAGAATTTGACTGATTATAGAGGCTGTTTTCCTTGTTCCACTGCTTGTTCTAAAAGGGATACTCAGCAGAACTTGCATTTTTTTTTTTCATTTTGTGCTGTCTGCATGAGTAATTACCTCCCTGATTTCTGAGATGCAATTGAGTAGCTTCCACATTAGAAAAATCCCAAGATTGATAGAGCCATCTCTCCTAAAGGATTAGTTTGCTGCTGTAATTCCACTGAGTAGGTCATTCAAATAGCAAAATGCTACAAAGTTTAATTTCTCCTGTTTGTAAAAGCCAGGTATTGATACCTCTTTAAAAGAAACTGAAAAGGGCTGGTTAGCCTTTTGAGGGGAAAAGTGTTTTCACATTCCTGCTGCGGCTTCAGAAGGGCAGGGGGAGGAAGAAGACGCTTGCGTTCCTAAAGCAGATCAGCACAGGGGCTGGTGATGCGCGATGCAAGAGAAAAGACCAAAGACAAGACGACAACTGTGCGAAGATTTTGAGAAACAGGGCACCCTTCTATAAATTGGCGAGCATGTTTCCCCCATGACTGAAAGGGCAAGTTATTGCCCCGGTAGCTTTGGGATGCCGAGGGAACTGAGGGCAGTCCCTTGAGTGCCAAGTGCCCAGTGCACCTTGCGGAGGACAGCATCGCCCCAGGGATGGGCACAGCCACGGGTGCGGGAAGAGAGATTTTCAATGTTTTCACAGACTCAGCCCCTGCTCCATCCAGGGACAACAGTTTGTGGGAAGTCACAACCAGGGGAAGAAGCACCGTGGGTGTTTCGAGGCCAGGGCTAGCGATCCAGTATCACAAGGCAACATATCCCAGAATCCCAGAGTGGTGAGGGCTGGAAGGGCCCTCTGGAGCTCCCCCAGCCCAACCCCCTGCCACAGCAGGGTCCCCTCCAGCAGTGGCACAGGACGGCGTCCAGGCGGGTTTGGGATGGCTCCAGAGTGGGAGACTCCCCCACCTCTCTGGGCAGCTGTGCCACTGCTCTGCCACCCGCACAGGGAAGAAGTCCCTCCTCAGGTTGAGATGGAACTGCCTATGGTCAAGTTTGTGCCCGTTCCCTCTTGTCCTGTCACTGGGCACCGCTGGAAAAAGACTGTTCCCATCCCCCTGGCACCCTCCCTTTGAGTATTTATAAGCATTGATGAGATCCCTAAATATATTATTCTTATATTCAAAGCACTTAATGTGTATGAGAAAAACAACATTAGCCTAGTTCTGTACTTTCCAAATTATCTTTTTTAATGCCTAGCATTTGTATTTCAGGTTCTTTAATTTATTGGAGATGTTCTGGGAAAGGTTTTGATAGCATTCAGTATTACAATGCCTTTTCATAAAAATACATTTTCCAAATATTTGAATAATGATAGAAGACCTTTTGACAAAGTATTAAGGCAGGAATTCATCTAAACATCACAGGTATAACCATAAGTGGTGTAGACTGCAGCTATGATTCTGATAAACAATTGTGCCAACATCATTTTACCAGAGAAAGATTACTGACTTCCTCTTTCGCTCTACTAAACAAAAAATAAACATATTTAAAAAACTAAAACGCTAAAATTCTCAATAACAATTTTTTAATTAAAATAATAAAAACATGATGATCTCTTAAATTCACAAAGATATGTTTTATGATAAACCTAGGAAAAGAACCAACACAAAATATAAACAGTAAATAATATTCTTCTGCTTTTCAAGTAAATCAATGTTTTACTTCCATTGGACTAATATAGCAGCCGAGTAGTACTTGGGCTCATACAAAGCCTTTTTCTCTGTCATGAGCTGTATCCCTGTTTGGTGTAAACTGAGCTCCACTGATGTCAAGAGAGACTCAACAGTTTATATCGGCTAAGGATTTGGCAGTTAATTTAAAAGACAAGAATAAATCTTAGGTCTGCTCTGAAGTCAGTTTAAGTGAAGTGCAAAAGATCCTTGCAAGTTAGGTGCACATTTAATTAATTGAAATTCAACCTCCCTAGACAAACCACAGATGCTCTACTTATTTAGCACAGCGTCTCCTAACCAGCTGCACTAATCTATTCAGCAGTGCTACCCTGTAGCTAAACATCTGGAGAAACCTAGGAAAGAGAATAATAAATACTTGTAAAATTCTACTAGGCAGACACCTGAAAGTGACTTTACAGAAAAAAGGGGTTTTGGATGTGTGTGGGTGTGGGAAGCAAGGATTTAAGCCTCCGACTCCCCTAGAGAGAGAAAGATACTGTAAGCAGTAGGGATGATGTTGGTCAGTATCAGGGCAGTAATTCAGATTCCACTTTTTCCATTTTTACTGTTTTTCACTTGGAAACTGCCAGTTAAAATATTCCCAAAGTTATATAAGCTCAGGTGGAGATACGGCATCATGACTGCACAGGCTCAACATCAATATTTTTAAATTATTTCCAGCCACCTCTCTTTTGGAAAACATACCTAAAGGTAATGACATTTCTCACTACGATGTCTTCTTCTGGTTTGCTGCCCTCCTGTAAAGGTGCCGCTGTAGTGACTCTTCATCAAGGCTTTCAGCGCAGGAAAGGCTGTCGGAGCTCTCGGCATCCCCAGCAAGCTCGCTGGCCCCTCCAGCACCGTACAACCAACACTCACAACGCATCGCCTCTGTGCCTCTCTCCATGCCCAGGGTTCACACCAGGACTGTGGAACGGAATTCAGACGTTTTGCAAAAAAAACAAGATCGTATGTAAATATGGCACATATGGGGAAGAGGAACGGCTGCAAAAATAATGTAAATAACGCGCTTTAATGCCTCTTTTTCTGAGTTAAAACAACTTGTGACTGTAATTCATTTTAACATCAGTCATTTAAGCCATAAGAACGGCAAGGGACTAAATCTACTAAGTTTTACCTGTGTGCTTAATGTCTATACTCAGTGAACGGCACAGAATCGTTACCAGAAGCTGAGCTCATGTTTCACAGGGTCAGAGATGACGATAAGAAGGCAGGCAGGAGAGGAAGAGTCTTTCTGGCCAGCTGCTTGTTTTCTAAATAGATAGACTAGTATTTGAAGTGGGTTCTTTGAGAATTTTTTTTTTTTTTTTTTCTCTGAATGAAGGAAAAAGTCTTTTAAAAATGACTAATTCTGGTAAAATTCTTTAAGGTGTGTTTACCAAATATTTGCTCACGTGATGTTGTTTAAAGTACCACTTTATGACTGGTAAGCAAGCCATACTATGCATTGCTTCTGCTGCGAAACGTTCCTCATTGGCCCAAGCGCTATTTAAGTGATGTCACCTGTAAGTAAACCAGAAAAACTGTTAGTTTCCTTCTTGCATTTCCACTGTGGTAGCTTTCCAGGGCAAAGAGTGGGATTTCTCAGAACACAGAACTATTAGAGGACATGTTTGCAGCTGGGGGGTAGGCACACAGTATTTACTCGAGAGAGACGGTGAGAATTTGGGCTCATTCCCTGCTGCAGGATTGGATCCCGAATGGCACAGCTTGCCCAGGCCTCGGTTCAGCACCTATGCCATGTTAGGTGAGGTCCTTCCTAGGCTAAATAAAACTCGTATTGCATGTGTTCAGTACGTCACTAGAAAAACATAGCAATTTTGTAAGAGAATAAATAGCCAAGAGACAGACCACAGTAAATTAAATAACCTCCTCCCTGCAATGCTAATTCAGAAACTTGCTATCTCGGCATCTGATATCATGACATCTATGATACTTGAGAGATTGGCAAGCGGTAGGAAGGCATCATTTAAAAAGAAAAAGAGATGAAATCAGAAAACCTCTCTATCAATCTGCCAAGCTGTCAGAGATGCTTGTTCTGAAACAATTCCTCTCATTTCCAATAAATTATGTCAGAAACGGATAAAAGGCATAGACAGTGAGTCTGGAGACAGCCGCCTCCTCTCCTGAGCTTTGTTCAAACAATTTGGGGTAAATCTAACATCAGTTCCAGATGACAGTAAGTCTGGACACTGTTAATTTGGGAAGCCTGATGCAAGTGAGCAGCTCCCGAGGAGGAAAATCAGCAGGACGACAGGTCCCGAGCCACCGTCCCTTCCTCTCCCCCCCAGGAATAGTCCTCGGCCCTCGCCTGAGGGGAGATGGGTTCTTCATTTTAAGCTGATAGCACCTGACGAAAAGACAGTGTTTGTCAAAACAGAAATTAAATTCAAAATGTAAATTCAGCATCAATTATGTGTACCAATAAATACATTACAGTACATCCCATGGATGTCATTAAAATATATATATATAAAAATTATTATTAGGAAATTAAAGAAATTAAGGAAAAATCTATGAATCACCTAACCTTAAAAACTTCAGTAAGAGCAGCTTGATACACTCAATGTTAACCATAAAAAACACGCTAAGGAAAACATCAAAGGCCGTTTGGTGATGTTGGCAGGGCATAAAGGTAGAGCACTAACTAGCTGAGCACTGCTGAAATTCAGACAGACAATGCAAAAGAAACTAGATATTAACAAACCTCAGAAAGGTATAACAAGATGTGTTTGGTGACGATGTTGGTCAAACTCAAAGTACCCAACAGTGCAGGCTGCTACTTTACCCAAACTCCATGGGTGCGCTGAACCGAAAGAACGGGTAGCACATCTCGGAGTTCTGGGGTGAGACACCATGAGGGTGGCTCACTGGGTTGCTCCAGACCCTGTGGATAGGGACAACATATTAACCACAATATTTCAAACATTTTTATGGATATTCATCAGGGGAAAAAAAAAAAACCAACCTGGTGTCAGTGGTGTCCTGCCCAAAAGATCTCAGGCAACCCCAGGAAAAAATTTATATTGTAATATTGATAATGAATTAATACTCTCTCTTCACGTCATTGTTTCATTTTAAAAAGATGGTCCCTCAGCATCTCTTCATCTGCCTTTCTTTAGATTCTCCTTCTGTGGATTCTCATCTTCTTGCAAGTTTCATGCTTCCAAAATTCAATATATTACATTTGTTTCCTGCATTCAAATGTACAGCAAAACTTACCTGAACACACGAGTGTTTTCCCCCTGCCCCCTCTCCAGACAGCTTCCTCTGGTCACGTCGAGCAGGGAAGAGTTCCCCGTACTCCCGTTACCTAACAGATATTTTTTGTGGCATTCCAATTAGTTCCATTGTTTATCTCAACGAAGAAAAAACCTACCACTTGAATTCCGTTAAAATCAGTGAAACATTTGTGATAGTTTAATAATGGTTACATGGAGTTTTTTTCTGTGTTTATATTAGAAGCATTTAAGGTGTTTAGACAGAGTTGTTCACAGACGCACATTGCAATAGAGTCCCTGTGGTGTCAACTGTAGATAAAAAACACCCACAGCACACATAGCATGAGAATAACCTACATAAGTAAATATAAAACCTGTTTGGCATTATCTGGAATACATAAAAGAATATAATTGGCTAGATATCTGTTTCTGAATCTGCAACCCATTCTCTGTAACATGGGTTAAGCAGCGGTTGTTTAAAGGTGACGGGAAAGTATAATTGAAAATTGAGCTAATCAGAGATTTCTGTGTGGAATTACCTCCGTAGAAGGCTGCGAGGGCGGGAGGTAGAGGGAAGACAAAGCAAAGAGGATTGCTTGCTCGCTCTCAATGTTGCAGTGTTCCCTTCCCCTTCCCTGAGAGTCTCCCAAAGGAGAACAGAGAAACAGCAAGAAAACATATATTGTAAATTATCAGCCAAAATAAATTTTTGTGATGATTAAAACAAAATAAAAAACCGTTGCATATTTGTTTTATACAACTACATTTCCAAATACTGTCACTGTCCTTAGTTGCTTTTTGTAAGATTATAGGATACTAAAAACTATTCCTAACTTTTATATAGTTAAAATTTTCTTCGTCCTAGCACTCAAATTATTTTACATTTCTTTGTTTCAGGATGCAGCTGAAGGATGGGGACTGGAAAGAGAAGTGGCTAAACTCTGCAAGACACCCCGTTTCTGTTGCATTCATTACCCCGCTGTACACTAAACACGTCAGAAGCATCACTAAGTCTCCCCGGATCTTTGGGACACACATGCAAACCCAAGAGGTTCAGATAATAATTTGAGTTGCTACATCCTTCCTAATCATTTAATACTTAAAGAGCATGTACATGTTTCCAAGGCCCTGCCTGTTCATGTTCTCCTTGACTTCACTACCATATACTCCTTTTTCAGTCGTTCAACAAAACACCTGGCAGGGGACAAGCAGTTCAGGGAACACAGAGCCGTGGGGTGCTTTATGGAGGACGAGGAGGTTCGTACGATCGCTGAACAGCCAGCAAAGCTGGGCATGGCTGAGCTGTTGGGATAGCTGATATCAGCTCCAACAAGGAGGAAGTAGAAGTTACGGCCAGTTGGATTAGTCAACCATCTGGAGAAACCTGGAGCTAATGCTGGCACCAACTGGATGTCCCTACTGCTATCTGCCCCTTCGCTTCGACGAAGACGGGAGCAGAAGCCACGGGATGCTGTTTACCAGGAACCATAGCAACTTCCAAGACCATTAGCTGCAATCACTGACGGCTCCACTACCTGACTGAAGGGTTGGATGTGTGATATTTAGTCTGACCTATAAAAATATCTCTGGAGCAACCTGCGTGCATAAGTGTCACATCAAATGTTTGTCATACAAGGTATGTGACACTAGTCACCTGATGGAGCATCACTGCACCTGAAGGGGGAACTGCCCCGTTAAGAGGCTTATTATATTCAGCTCAGATACTACAAAAATCAGCTCATGAGAGTGCCAGGCACAGAGAGTGACAAACAGATCCCCCTCTATTCCTTACTTATAGGATCCTATATTCTCAGTTAACAAGTCATTTTATTAAAGTTGCATGTTATTACAAGTGCCGACCCAGATTTCTCCTTAAATGCCACCAAAAATGGCAAAATCCCACCCTACAGAAACCTGAGCATAAGGACAGAGCTCCGTGGAGGTAGAGAATGAATAACATTTCCAGGTGTGGACAGGTCCTAAAGCCCGATAACAGCCTGTGGTTATCCCTTGGGTGGCTGAAGTGTGTCTGGAGGGCCACCACCACCCTCGCTCCCCGCTCCGGGTACAGCGAGATGCCGTTCTGCCCAGTGGTCTGCCCGCTACTACAAGCACGCAATAAAACTGTGAGATGTTCTTGGAAACTTATCTGACAAGGTTAAACCTGAAATATCTGAGCTGGCGCTCAGCCAGAACACCTGAGACTACTCTGCTTACTTATCTCTTCCTAGAAGTTGCTCCCAACAAACAATGTGTCTCTCATTCACCCAAAGTCACCTTCAGACGGGTATTTACCTCGTGGCCGTTGGTTTGTTACGTTGACTGTTACTCTTCTCAGATCACATAGGCCTTTGCAAGCAGGTTCATGTAATCCCCGTCTGTATTTGGAGCCAGTTCGAAACCCCAAGAACGCTACTGGAGATGCCTCAAGTCTCAGCAAACAGTTTTTGAGCATGGGGCTGGTTTTGGCCGTGCTCAGCACACTTGTGTGCTCTCAGACCTGCTGCTAGCCTGAGTGCAAAGCCCTGCAGACCACATCACTGGGCAGACTAGTCGTGCTTTTCTGTGTGTCTGGACAGAGCATTGCAAGAGTTATAATAATTAGAAGATGCTGTACGCATATGTTGTTTCATAATTATTGCATCACTATAGATATTATAATCCGAGCTGAAAAATCCCCGTGTCATTTACACACACTGCCATTCCATGGAAACAGCTCCAGGGTACAGTAAACTGCTCCCTCCCAAATTCGAAAAGGTGGTGTTCTTCCTTCTTCGTAAGGCACAGTCACAATTTCAAGTTCCACATTTTAGTGAATATTCACAATGTATCATGAGTTACATATCTTGAGTTACAGAGGCTACTGCAAAATCAAGACACAGTGTTTGTAACACTGCCTCCTCCTCTGATGGTCTGCATCCCCACTTTCCTCATTTTTTGAAAACCGCTACCTAAAAGGAGATATTGCATCTGCTGGTATAACACTCATCGTAAGGCTACTGTTTCCACGGCTGAAACAGTGAGTTAGGAGTGCTGGTCCTTTTGCATTTAGGCTCTTTTGTTCTTTAGATGCTTTCAAATAGCTCATTTGCAGAGCTGCCTGCCTTCACACACACGGTCTGCAAAACCACCCCTGAAACAAAAAATGTTCTTTTTTTTTTTTTTTTCATGCAGAGATAAGTTTCTAGATTAAGCAAAATTGCAAAAACTATTTTAGCAAGACAGACAGGGAGGAATGGTCTGGCCATTTCTGACCTCAACACAAAGCAAGCTTTAAAAATATCTTCTCCTGACGTAGTTGAGAGAAATGCCACATTACTAACCCATAGTGTTTAGGTGAATTATGTGGAGCACTCTCGAGGCTCCATTTGGAGAATGAGCCATTGGGAGCATAGCCACACTTAAACTTTTTGCATTGCCTTTGTTGGTTTTTTTTTAATATTGTTGTGGGTTGTAAATAATTACAGTAATTGTGTTTGAGAGTATTTTGTCTGTTACTAGGAGATGATCCCACAAAGTACCCGGAGTCTAAAATATGATACATATAAAAATATCAACAAATTATTTGTCTTAAGTAAAAAAAAAAAAAGAATAAATTTTCTAAAGGTGAAAGAAAAATAATCTAAGGTTTCACCTAAATTCAAGACATTTCATGTGGCTTTCATGAAACATCCTGCTGTATCAGGCTGTGGACCTCTGTAGCATTTGACCTTTTTTTGCAGAATGTGGATTTGAAAATTAATTCATATTCATTCTTCACGTGGCTTTCTCTTCCCCTCTCAAAAGTAGGATATTTATTGTCACAACAATGTTACAGGGCATTAATTAATGTGGCACTTTTAGAATTGGCGCTTGGGGACTTGCGCAGAAAGTACTACCAGTGTGTGAAATCATGCCTTTGGCACTCCTTGATACTGGAACAAGTTGGAAAATGTATATTCATTAACTTGAGGCTTCCTTAGGAATTACCAACAGCCACTGAAAGAATGAACTGAAGCTATTACTCCTAGAAACATGGCTTTAAGCAAGAGTTTACTTGATTTTTGCCAACATTTTTGAAGGCCAAGCAATACATGAATACGATGTTCTTGCATAAGAATAGTTTTATCAGAAGAAATTACAATAGTTTCTGGGAGTCACTATGGCCCATCAAAAAGAATAGACAAAAAAAGATTAAATTATCTCCTCAAGATGAAAAAAAAAATTAGATTCTTAATGTAGTACTGGAGAAGAGAGGGAAAACGTAATATGTATGTTTGTTGTGTTTGTCAGAAATTCATATTTGTTCAGGCAGATAACACCTTTTAGAACTATTATAATTCACTAACCCTACATACACCTTCATATTTGAGAGACAGGAATAGCTCACGGCCAAAGAAGCTTTTAATTCTTAAAATTCAGAAATTATTTTAAAAGAGAAACTAGTTCTAAAAATGTTTAAAACACAGAATGACTTAAGACAGGCAATTCAGTATTAATGTAGAATTTCCACCCAAATTCAATTTTGAAGTATATGATCAGCCCCGGTAACATCGACAAAGTTTACTCCACCTACTTGTAGGCTAAATATACTCTATCTTGCCGGTATCAGGAATGTTTCTAGTTTCCTCATATTTAACCTGAAATTCCTTGCTTGGCTGATAGCACGACGGAGAGTAGCTGGTATGGCGGTGCCCTGCCCAGCACTCCCACTCTCCATCCCAGCGCACCCGACACCGCTGTGGGCACAGTCGGCATCTCCGGACCCCCGGCATGGCTCAGGGCGGGGGGGCAAAGGAGGCTCTGACCCACCGGCTGCCTCCTGAGAGGGGAACACAAAAGAGCTGGGACCGAGCCGGGTGTTCAGGCGGTGGGATTACCTGCCCGGCAAAGTGGCACAATCTGAATCGCTCAGAAGAGCTGTTCTGGAGCATGGCACGCTGCGGGCTGCAGAAAAACAAGGAACAGCTGGAATAGCAGCACCGGTGCATGCTGGTCTCGCTGGGTGTTCATAGCTATCAAACACCACAAAGGGTAAGTACAGTGCAAGGATTTACAGAACCCCAGACTGGTGGGGGCTGGAAGGGCCCTCTGGAGCTCCCCCAGCCCAACCCCCTGCCACAGCAGGGGCACCTCCAGCAGTGGCACAGGACGGCGTCCAGGCGGGTTTGGGATGGCTCCAGAGTGGGAGACTCCCCCACCTCTCTGGGCAGCTGTGCCACTGCTCTGCCACCCGCACAGGGAAGAAGTCCCTCCTCAGGTTGAGATGGAACTGCCTATGCTCCAGTTTGTGCCCGTTCCTTCTCATCCTGTCACTGGGCACCGCTGGAAAAAGACTGTTCCCATCCCCCTGGCACCCTCCCTTTGAGTATTGATAAGATCCCCCCTCAGTCTTCTCTTCTCCAGACTAAAAAGCCCCAAGGCCCTCAGCCTTTCCTCAGCAGAGAGATGCTCCAATCCCCTCATCATCTCTGTAGCCCTTTGCTGGACCCTCTCCAGCAGTTCCCTGTCCTTCCTGACCCGGGGAGCCCAGAACTGGACACAACTGGACACATTTCTTACAAACTGAAAACAAGCAGTGGGGATGTTTATGGTATTCTCAACAGGAATAATTCTGTATTACTATTTGTTCAAAAAAAAATTACACAAATCGGTAAAAATTGCCTTTTCTGTCACTTTTTTTCCAACTAATTCTGAGATAAATGCACAAAAGGAGGACTTTCCTTTGTGAGCTTAAGCAACCGAGCTGGTAAGGGGTCTGGAGCACAAGTCCTCTGAGGAGCGTCTGAGGGACCTGCAGTTGTTCAGCCTGGAGAAGAGGAGGCTGACGGGAGACGTCATCGCTCTCTACAGCTCCCTGAGAGGAGGGTGTAGCGAGGGGGGGTTGGTCTCTGCTCCCAAGGAACAGGCAGTGGGACAAGAGGAAACAGCCTCAAGTTGCACCAGGGGAGGTTTAGAATGGATATTAGGAAAAATTTCTTCACCAAGATGGTTGTCAAGCACTGGCACAGGCTGCCCAGGGCAGTGGTGGAGTCGCCATCCCTGGAGGGATTTAAAAGATGGGCAGCCGTAGTGCTGAGGGACGTGGGTTAGTGGTGGGTTTGGCAGTGTTGGGTTGATGGTTGGACCCAATGATCTTAAAGGTCCCTTCCAACCTAGCCGATTCTATGATTCTGTAATCTTCCAAGGAAGGACAATGTCACTTAGAAATAAAAGGAGGCACAACTATTTCCTTTTGAGTTTTTATGTTACTTTGCTACAAGATGAACAACAGGGAATGTCATCCACAATGTCCAAACGGCCAGACTGCGGCATGGGGGGCTGCTGGAAGAGCCTGCAGACAACACACCCCTCTACTCCACTTCTCCCACCTATCTTAAGTTATTTGATTCTTCACCTTTCTTCTCCACGACAAAAGTTATTAATAATAAACGTCGTTTTGCAATAGCTGGAGTCCCAAGGTCCTCACCCACATGCACGTCACCTGCAAACCACGGCCGAGAGGAGCTGCCGGCCGGGGAGGGCTCTGCCAATGATACAGCTCGCCATGCCCACACCGCGCTGTGTGTTCATGACACCAAAGATGGAGACAAACCTGACAGAGGTTTTCATGGCACATCTTGAAAATGCCACGCAAAAGTGTAAAGAGAAACATAGTCACAGGGTGGCCATGGGATGCCAGGGACCCTGAGAAGTGCAGGGATGCAGCTCGCGCTGATGGATGCAGTTCCCAGGCGGTCAGGCAGCCAGGTCAGGCTAAATAACCTAGGTATTATCAAACTGCTTTTTCACAGGTATTCAGGTATTAAAATGACAAACTGTAGGGACGACTGCTAGCCTGGAGACACCACCGTTCCGTTATTTAATGCCTATTTTTTTAAGTGCCTGAGATTTTCTCTGTAAAAAAATAATGAACTTTACAAAATGTCACTTTTACTAAAAGAAATTATGGCTTGAATACCTCAATATGAATATTAAATAATAAAAAAAAAAAGTTCATTTAAATAATGCTAAGGTTGTGACACAAACTGACAAAAGCAGGGAAATGCAGAGTCACAGCCAACACTGTCCTTAATTCACACGACTTTTGGGAAGGGCGGGAGGGCAAGAGTGTAACTCCAGTCGTGGTCTCAAGTTTGAAGACTTTGATTTCTGTAATTTTATATCTATACTTTAATACATTTTAAAGAATTTTTAAATCCTGTTTTTCAATAGAAAACATTTTTTGCAGAAACTATCAATTGTATTTAATGCAATTCCTGTGCTCATTTCACAGGGGTTGTAGATCTTCATCGCGCTGGCAGAGTGGAGTAGCTGATGGCATTATCTGAAGGTAAATACATTGGGCAGAGGGACTACCCCAGATTTCGTCTACAGGAACCAAAGACCGTATTTCTCTTGGCGTAGAATAACTATGGAGAAATGGCAGAAAAAGTTTATACCAGCACAGTCTGGTTTTGTGTGTGTAGGAGTAGTACCAGTACCCATGTCCGTGCACCCACACTGGCACAGCCGGCACCAGGCAAGCGCCACATGGCGCGGTGTCACCAGCCAAGGGACAGGGATGACTCTGCCAGCTGTCCCTGCCCTCAGCAGCCCAACCAGGGCATCGCGGCTGAAGAAAGCAACCTTGGCTTTGGGAGAACAACAGAGCGTCTCCATGGGTAAGAAACATACTTTCTAGTCTTTCCTGTCAGCGGTGAGTATTTTAAAAATTTTGGGTTTGCTTTTCATCTTGGTGGGGAAGGGAGGGGGCTAAGAAAAAGAGGATTTTAATCACTTGAAAACAGACACCTTGAATTCTACCAACACAGGGTAGGAGCACATTCGAGATAACGTTATTTATCCACTCGGGCCACATCGCACAAAACAAGTGGATGGACAAGGGCATGGCACATCACCATGTAAATTACCTCTCTCAATAAATCGAGAACCTTAGAGCAGTTCCTTTTACACCCACAAATGACAAGGGACAATCAAAATGACAGCCAAGCTAAACTTGGAAAGTCCAGTCCTATTTGCAAGCCCCAGGAAAGAGGTGATTAATACAAGCTCTGAAAACGTTCTCCATTTTTTTTCTAGAAACAATGGAAAAACTTATTTCTAACTTACTGAAATTGTGCACCCAGAACTAAGATGTTTATGCAGAGCTGACCTGCACCATTGCTACTTTACAGCTCAGGGCTCCGGTAGCTTCAGTACGTCTGCATTATGCAGACACATCTATAAAGCGTGGACAAACCTGATGTATCCAAACCTCTTTCCAAAATCATCAGTCAAAAAAATATTGATTTTCTATGTCCAATTTCAAATACTATCAATGCAGTCACTTATACACTCTAAACAATAATCGAGCACCATAGGATAACCCGGGTCGGAAGGGCCCTCAGAAGGTCACCTGGTCCAACTCCTGCTGGAAGCCAGGTCAGCAACAGGCTCCGACAAGGGCTTCAGCCAGCCGAGGCTTGAAAACCCCCAAAGATGGACACCCCTCTGGGCAACCTCTTCTACTCCTCTGCTCTGCTCCAACTGCACTACATTTTCTTTGTATTCCCTCTGAACCTCTCCTGTTTCAGCTTACGCCCGCTGCGTCTCATCCTCCCACCACGCACGGCTGCGAAAAGCCTGGGTCCGTCCTCCCGACCCCCCTCCCTGGGAGCGCGGCTGCTCCGATGCATCCAAGGGCTGCTGCTCCGATGCCCCAGCGGGGTGTCTTCTCCAGGCTGACCCAGCCAGGCCCCCCCATCCTGTCCTCACAGGGCAAGCGTTCCAGCCCTGCACCTCCTCAGTAGCCCTCCGCGAATTAATGTATCAGTACGTTAGAGTGAACAAAAAGCGTATATACATACTGTTATAACTCATTTTTTGGCGTGCAGTTATGAATTTTTTTATCTTTTCCATCTTATCAGGGAAAAGGTTAGGACCCTCAATGAAGCCTCCGATTAGCGCAAAATGACGTGTCCATTAAATGAACGCCTGGTGACCAGGGATCTGCAGCAGAACAGGGTTATTGTTCCATCCAGGGAGAGAAGGGAAAACTTGAACGTCTTGAAGCGTTTACCCTGAAAAGGAATTCATTATCCCTGTTTTATTGTAGTAATTAAATGATACTAATAATGTGAATGCTAGTGTGGGACAGGATATATGACTTTGACATCACTGTGCCTTTTGAGTGTTATAAACAGATGAAAAATAAAATCTCTTGCCAAGAAATACAATACAATCAAAATCCTATGTGCAAGCTGAGCCCTTGGAGCAGCAGGGTTTAAAAAGTTCGTCACACCAAGAAGACGACAACAAACCATCAATTCAAGAAAAGGCAGTCTTTTCCTGGTCATTTGCAAGTTAGTGTCCACTGCAACACAACCACTTCTTAAAAATGACAAAAACAATGCCTTCAATCCTTTATCAACTATATAGATTTATTTCTGGTCACCCCTCCTGAGTTTCTCCAAAAACCTTTGGGCACAGCCAGTTTTTCTGCACGCAAACATTCGCTGCAGTTATTTCTGCAGGAACGACGTATGATTAGAAGCAAGATTGCTTTTGCCACTATGCATAGAGGGGGACAAAACAAACGTGGCATTGTCTTGTTATTAAAACCCCTCATTCGGACTGATTGGGGTTTGAAATCCCGTGATAAAGCTCACCTCTCACACTGCAGGATGCTCCAGGTGCCTCTGTGCTTATCAAATACGGCCGTCAATAGCTGATCGTGATATCAAAGATAAATCTGGTGGTTTTCTGCAATAATAAACATAAAAGTTATGCGTGGGTCTCTTTTGTAACCCGTCACGAAAGCACACCCAGCAGAAGGAGAAGAAACTGGCTGGAACGGTGTCTTAAACTCCTCTCTCCTGCACCACCACCTCCCGCAGCAGCACGTCAGCGTGACCTCGCTGCCCGTGGGGCTCTCACAACGCCCGTGGATAATCGTAAAGACACGTAAAAATAAAATCACATATGGAGCAAGGTCTTACTTCGGATTTGGCCACTTCTTCTAGTGCTAAAATTCAGAAACGCTTACCAGATACACTGAAAAACAGTAAAAACAGTGGATTTAATTGAATTTCCCAGATGTCTCTGTGCCTGAACTCACGGCATAACATAACTACACAGTGTGAAACTTTTGTACTTGTGTTGCCTGTTGATACACAGCTGTAATTCACAGTCTGAGAACAGCATCACAAGTGAAAGAAGCTCTGTAACTCTGAAATTATGGATAATTAGAAAATTACTTCTTTAACTTATAGAGCTTTTTAGCAATAAACTCCTGAGACCTTGAAATGTTTAAACAGAAATGGCTACAAAGAGGAAACACCCTGAAAGCGAGACAGAATTATGTTAAAACCAGCCAGGAAATCCAGCCTGCGTTTGTATTTTCCATGCCAGTCGAAGCCCTTTCTAATGGCAGAGGAGAGAAATCAGCCACCGACTGCAACTCCCACAGAGCAAACCGCGTCGCAGCCCCCCGATGACGCTGCTCTGCATCCCTTGGGCTCTCCCTCCGGCCCTTCACAACTCTGGGTTATACAAAACAACCGGAGTGCACACAGAAACAGAAAGGATACAGGAGCACTTACAGCAAAATCGTATTAAAAACCCATAAAGTACGGAGCCCCGCGCTCAGAACCCCAGCGAGGCTTCGCCCGCGGCTGCGGGGCAGCAGGAGGGGACCCGGCAGTGCCGCGCCGGGCCAGCAGCCGCCATAGGAACCCATGGTCAGGACCAGAAAACACGTTTTAAAAGTATGGTTTTTTGATAATAAAACACTCAGGTGTTTGTTGGAGAGAGAAAGACTACCTGCGTGCGGGGGATACTCAGCACATCGCGGTGCAGTGACAAATCAATGCCTTTGGTGATTACCTTTGCAGGTCACTTTCTAATGCAACTATCAATCAAATTTCCTTCCATTCTTTCAAAATTAAGCAGAAAGAAAAAGAGATTTTAGTTTCCTTTTCTTAGCTTATTTTTAACAGAGGCACTACAGAATTATGATGGTGTCCTTTTGGTAAACCAAAATGTCAGACACATATTATTCTTTTAAACATCTCCTGGCCTTTCTCTGAAAGGTTAAGGTGGTTTAAATAAATTTAGTCAAAGTAAATGACAGCTGAGGAAGAGTATTAGAAAACTATACTTATCAACAACCTCTTTTCCTTAAATTTAAACAAGTCATTTACCAAACTGCAGTTTAAGGAGATCATGACAATACATGCTCTTCCTCAGAAAAATGAAAACAATTTTAAATGGTAAAGAAATGTTGGGTGGGAGAAATTACACACAAGTTAATGAACGTTAATGCGTGGTCTTAACTCCTCGGAAAGTTGCAAACCATGTTTTTTCAAATAATCATGCAGCAGTCTGGTCTTTCACATGAAACCTTAAACGGGAGTTGTCCTTTTCCTGCTTTTACCTCACCGTAATGACAGGAACTTAAATGGAACAGGCAGAAAAAGTGGGAATCCAGACATCATTTGTAATAGAGACAGACAAACTACATCAATGTTATACAATCGGTCTGCGATTGTTGTTATTAGTCATGGGAACACTGTTTAAAGCAGGGGATCTTATATGTATTTACATACTATGAGGTGCAACTTTAAAAGCAATTCTAACACAGGTGAATGCTGCAGAGTAGACATAAAAAATATGCTTCTAAATGGGAAAAAAACCCCAAAACCTGCCAGTAAATTAAAGGGCTCTACAAGATAACTTAGCAAGAGATTATTTATGAATTAGCATTGATAATTTTGATCTTGAGCTCATCACCCAAATAAAATACTGATCAAAGCATGGTGTTGGAGGCTGTCGGGGGGGGAAGGGCGGCTCGGAAGACCTCTCCCTCCCTGGGCTCACCCAGGTGTGCCACGGGTGCCACCAGCCGCCGGCCGGGCAGCGTGGCAGAGACCTCACCCGGACATGCCCACCTGGGTGCAACATCCCGGTGTGACCGCCGGACAAGGCACTGGCTTTGCTTTGTGCCTGCAGAGAGCGGCGAGCGTGGCCCAGCTCCGGCCACAGCCTTTCCCCGGCGGATGCCCAATTCCCAGCAGAGCCCCGGCTGCTTCCCTCCAGCCCCGCGCGTCAGGACGCCTTTGCCTCATCGTGCCGGGTGAAGTCCCCCCCTGAGCCGTCACACCTTCCCGGTGACCTCGTCATGGCCAGAACTGTGTTTTCATGCTTCTGGGTGAAGTTCTTTAAAGTAAAAATCACACAGTAACATGGTCCCAAAGGAAATCAAGGCCAATTGCTCAGGGCAGTATCAACAGCCCAGGAAACCTTCCAGAATAGGACAAGCTACTACAATTCAGATTTATTGTGCCATATACACTCACTTAATAGCCAGCGTAGAGGACCATAAAGTTGCTATATTTACACTCAGTGTCTCACCAGGTACTGTTCGGTACCAGGGCTCAGGCGATGAACATGATAACCAAACCTTTATTTCCCCAGAACCAATGAAAACCAGAATGACAGGGTTCTCACTGTCCTGATTGAATGGACTCACCTCACTGGTGACAGACCAGTGGCAGGTCTTCACCAAGGAAGGAGAAAAATACCAAGTGATCAGTACAGCTATCAGAATACTTGTCAAAGGAGACCTGGGGGCTTCTGAGGGAAGAAGGAGAAAGTAGCATGGTTAGGAATAGGACTAAACAATTACAAAAATAACATCTCAACTTACCCTTTCCTACTTTGTCTTTTTAAGTAACAGACTGAGATTTTTTACACATCAATATAGCATTTTTCCCATTCACACCTGCTGAGAAACCAGTATCAGTGAGTAGATACGGCTGCGTCACCGAAACCCAGAGGCACCGTCTCTACCATATTTTACTGATGATGTTGTCTGCTACACCTTGGCCACCTCCATCTTCACACCACCAGCAGCATGGTTCACTTCAGAGACTCACTTCAGCAAGTTTCCGCTTTCCTGTAATGTGTTACAAGCACCATCGTACAGTACCTTACCTATTTCCCATGCAGCTAAAGTGAAAAAGGGGTCATTTATTTGGGCCCCAGTTTAAGCACATTTTCAGAACTAGATTGAGTGAGCACGGGGACCTTTGGTAAACAGCAAGAGGAAGGGGTGCTGGTGGACAACAGGGTGCCCATGAGCCAGCAATGTGCCCTGGTGGCCAAGAAGGCCAATGGCACCCTGGGGTGCACCCAGCAGAGTGTGGCCAGCAGGGCAAGGGAGGTCATCCTCCCCCTCTGCTCTGCCCTGGGGAGGCCGCAGCCGGAGCACTGTGTGCAGTTCTGGGCTCCCCGGGTCAGGAAGGACAGGGAACTGCTGGAGAGGGTCCAGCAAAGGGCTACAGAGATGATGAGGGGATTGGAGCATCTTTCTGATGAGGAAAGGCTGAGGGCCTTGGGGCTTTTTAGCCTGGAGAAGAGAAGACTGAGGGGGGATCTGATCAATGCTTATAAATACTCAAAGGGAGGGTGCCAGGGGGGTGGGAACAGTCTTTTTTCAGTGGTGCCCAGTGACAGGACAAGAGGGAACGGGCACAAACTGGACCATAGGAAGTTCCGTCTAAACTTGAGGAGGGACTTCTTTCCTTTGCGGGTGGCAGAGCAGTGGCACAGCTGCCCAGAGAGGTGGGGGAGTCTCCCACTCTGGAGCCATCCCAAACCCGCCTGGACGCCGTCCTGTGCCACTGCTGGAGGTGCCCCTGCTGTGGCAGGGGGTGGGACTGGGGGAGCTCCAGAGGGCCCTTCCAACCCCCACCACTCTGGGATCCTGGGATTCTGTCTCTGCCTTACATCAGCCTTTTTCTATGCTATTTACTCCACAAACCAACTCAGAAAGGATCAAGAGAAAAAACTCTCATGTCCAGATGAAAAGTACACATTTTGTTCTGTACCTCGTGTCTCCCTGGTCAAACAAACAACACCCACTAGTTAGTGGGGAGGTTACGGTTGGCGTCAGTACGTGGCCATGCGGTGCATGCGCTCTGGAGCCCCTGTGGTCCTTGCAGGTAGCTCCTGCACCCCCTGCAAAGCCAGCCACGGGGCAGAGCACTGCCTCTCCTCCTCCCTGCACCCTCCGCAGGCTCAGCTCCCAGTCCCGTCAAGTTTGCGTATGTTGATAGATCACACGAAGCAAAGACCCACTGTCCAAAGGCTTGAGGCTGTTTTAATTGCCACACAATTACAACCCCCTGGTTAAGCATTTCCTTTCAAATTTGTCAGAAAAGCAACACTATCCAACTTTTTGCCATTACACCAAAGTACAGCTACGATGGAAGTATTGTTTTCAGTACTCAGTTGCAGAATTTTTATTTTTACTTTTTTAGAAGAGAGCCAGCATTATCAGTTCACTGGCCCCGCAAGAAGGTCTTACAAATTTCGCCCAAGTTTCCATAGAAATGCATTGATTAGAGCATAATTTCAGTTAATATTGTCCTCTTTCAGCATGCTATGCTTGCTTACACTAACTGTGCACCTTCCCCTTGCAGTCGTTTTCATCTTTTGTTCGGCTCAGTAGGTTTCCTAACTGGTGGATTTTATTGAGTTAAATCAAGCTGTCACTTCATCTGCCTGAAGGATGACTCAAATACAACACATAATAATAAAAGAAAAGTAGGATAAAATAATCTTGTCAAGCCAGAAAAACTGATTGCTTGAAGTTGTAGCCTTCAATCAATACACTAATTCCACAATTTATACCTCTTTCAATTGGAGAGGAAAGAAACCCTGATATGGTATTTCTTGGCTCACTGACCAACTTTGACCTTCTATCTATGTGAATGTGGGATTAGCAAGTGCCTCTGCTTAGTGAAATCACCTATGAAAATAGGAAAGCAAATAAGTGACATTTGAGGTTCAAACTAACTTTAATAATTTCAGAGATGCAAGGGGTGTTTATTGCTTACGCAGTACGGTTTCCGCACCCGCGACTGCGGTGCAGCCGGTGGTTTGTGTGTTTGGTGGCCATCAAAGGAGATGAAGCAAAGGCTTGGGATGGTGGCACCGGAGCCTTCAGCATGAGGGTCACCCCAAACCTGCGCGTGCTTCTAAGGCCGTTGTCAGCAGTCCCGGCAAACACATTTTACCCCTCAGGAGAATGAAGCTGCTACCGTTTGTATGCCATTTCGCACTGCCTTAGATTACAAAGCCTGTGCTCTAACCAAGTCTGCCGCTTGCGGAGACCACTGACTGGAGTCAAGTGGACGAAGACAGTTTATTCAGGCAGCTTTAGAAACCAGTTTCTTAAGGCATAATGAACCATTATGTCATTTGTTAATTTTTTTTTAGCAATCCATCATCGCAAAAACCTCTTTTATTTGTAAATTGTAATTAATCTGCATAGCTTTATAAAAGAACAATAAAACCGTTCATTTAAAAATTCTGGATGCTCTTTGGCTGTCAGGTTTCTGCTTTGCTTTCATAATTCCTCCCCTGCAGGCACAAACCAGGAAATAAAAATTCTTTGTTTAGAGAGCCTTTTATATTTCACCCTGCCACCTGCTTAACTCAAGTTGTGGCATGCTATCAAACAGGCCCTGGAATGTGAGTTGTCTTTCTGCCCTGTGCCTCAAAAAGAAAAAGAAAAGCCTGTGTAGACTGCCATATCAGCTGTGATGTTAGAAGTGCCAGTCCATACTGCTTGAAATAATAAATATAATTAAGATAGTGTAACAGGGTATAGCTTTCCTTTGACTGGGAAGGGCCAGCGTTTAACAAACGACCATTTCTCCCTCCTTCCAGGGATATTCTTTGTGCTTATTTTCAGTGTTTTCAGCAATACTTGCCAACCTGAGAAATAAAAGCTGAAGACAGAGACATGCCTAGCCTAGGGTGAGGTTATCTCTCTGCACACAGCCTGGACTGAGGCTCAGGAGAGAGCAGGCAGCTCGCAAATCTGCATCACAAGTGGCAACCCATCTCAGGGCAACAAACAGCAAAGCCACCACGGTCCAGGAGATGCTTGCTGCCTCTTTTGTCCTTCCTTCCTTTCACTAACACAGGTCAGAAACAGCACAGTGTTTTTCCTAAATAGACTCCAGCATCTCAAATACTTCACAGAAGTGATGAAGAAAGAACTGTTGTCTGTGCTTTACTGGGGGAAACGGCAGCCCGGAGAAGTTGCTGACAAATGGTGGTCTGGCGAGAAGGTCCAGATGTCACACTGCATGCCCCACCAAGGCATCAGAAGACCCTGATGATCCACCTGATCCAAAAAATTTAGTGCTTAAAGGAATGACACAGACTTACAAGGGGACCTGCACAGTGGTAACTAGTGACAGCAGGGAGAAGCTGAAGGACTTGTTCTCTTCTTGACAGATGTATGTATACAAGAGCTTGACCCTCGAAGTCTTTATCTCCTGTTTGGATGGAGAACTAAATCCTAATGTTTCATTTAGAGATGTATGTGTTCCCTTCAACCTGAAAGGGATTAGATGGAAGCTAAGCTTTGTAGTAGTTCTGTTCAATGAAGGTCATCTTCAGCAGTGCTTGAGTTTTCACCCTCATGTAGTATGGCTACATGGAAGTACGGCTCTTCCGTGCCATGCTATTACCTCTGGAGTCAATTCCCACCACATTTCTCACATTCTTGACTGTCAGTACTTGGACTGAGACACACCTGGACTTGCAACTCGTGTTGTATAAGTGAGTTAGCAAAAGTTTTTTTGCAAGAGTCATGGTCAGAGGATGCGCAGGTTTATCAGACGCTGTGTTCTGGACCAGGTCTTCCAGACCTGGACCAGGACTTGTGTCCTCAAGCCAGGAGTGAGACATGGGCACTTCCAACAGGCCTGTCATTATGGGCAGGTAAGAAGCTGCAGGCATACCCGAGTCAGGACTGACTTAGAGGGCTGTCTGAAGAATAACTGGAAGTATGACTAAGCATCTGGAAACTGAATCCACTGGGTAAAAACAACTGGCAATGAGCAACGAATATGGTCACTCTAATACTTGCAAAATTACTGATCGTGCTTGGATTCATGCAGCCTCTGGCCACAATATGCAAGGACCGCAATTAAGCTTTCAAGTTCCTTTTAGCAAGACACAACTTTGATTAACCTTTACTTTACTCAGAGTTTACTTTACTTAGAGCATAACATGCTGCCGGAGACATTTCCTCTTTTTTCAAGGGAGTGGATGGTATTTCCCCAGGCACCAGCCCAAGCAACACGAAACACCTCCGTGGAATATTAAGCAACTCCTGCAAAGCGCCCTCAGTGTAACTGCATTTCCTAACAGCCTCCCCCCATCCCAGGTCGCAGTCAGTATCGGTCCCCTTTATTGTGCCACGTTAGCACCGTGCTCAGACAGACTGTAGCTGTTGCTCTGCTTTCTCACTACCTCTGGCGAATTACAGCATTCCTTTTTAATGGGGGAACAGAGTTAATGATGCAGTGTTAATGAAAAGAAATAAAGCGCACAAGTGTGAGGTGGTCATCTTACACTCCGAACATCCTGACGCGGAAATGCTAAATTATTCAAACCTGGCACTGCTTTAACGCTGCTCTTTACGTGCGGTTTTCACAGCAAAAAGAGAAAGTATCAGAGGAAAATAAATAAAAACACAAAAAGATGAAAAGTTTACTGAGTACCAAAATGCTCCCTTATTGACTATATGCAGTAAATAGGAAATAAATGCAAAAATGTATTCCAGGTGAGATCTTAGTCTCCCCGGACATTTTTCACATCAGTAATTCGGATCTACGCTATCACAGGTATAAGTACCTGCAGGAAATAAGGGTCTACACCAAAACACTAACTGCTTTCCCGTCTCCTTAGCTTTGAAGGGAACAGGAATACAAGAAGACATTTGCAGAAGAGGAAGCACAGCCCCTGAGCCCACTGATCATATTGTCCTTGGATTTCTGCAGCTATGAGGGATGAAGATGCATCTCATGCTGATCCTTTGAAGCTCATGGAGATGAAGGTTAAGAGGCATTTGAAGTTGTTAGTTTGTTTGTGGCCAGGGAAGAAGATGCTTGGTGCCCTCAATTCTCAGGGCTGAAGGATGTCACTGTGACTAACCTATTGACATTAAGTCCAATACGCAAGAACAAAGATTACAGCCAGGGTCAGCCGGTGCCAGTCCAATTTTACTCAAAGTTTTATTGCTGACACCATTGTTCATCTGATTGTTCCTGAACACTTTCTTATAAAAGAAATGTTTATATTTAGTCCTATTTTCAGTCATCGATTAAATTTCTGTCAACTGAGCAAATACTAGGTTTGAAATCACCGTGTGCTTGAGAAAGTAGGAAAAAATCTATCAGAAATGAAAAAAATTGCTCAAGGAATAAGCAAATAAGGGTGATGGACTCTGAGGCTGAATAAACAGCTTGTGTAGTATATGCACAGAACAAAGCTACTTACCACAGCCCCAGCTGCGATGGGCGCCCAGGAATCGTGATGGTCTGGTAAGAAGAAATTGGCAGTCGAATATTCCAGTAACCAATACCCAGGAGTCTTTTTATTTGAATTCTCATCTTCTGCAGACCAAAAATAAAAAGCAAACATTGCCAATTTATTATACATTCATGATTTAAACATTGGGAAAGTCTATCTGGACCGCGGCTCTACTGTAGTACAGTCATTGTCCTAATCACCTCTGAAACATACTGCAGGTATCCATTCCTAATCAACCCCTCTCTTACTGACACAGCAAATAAAAACCTCAAACAGCTTTGCAACTTTCAGGAAACAAAAAGGCACTGAGCAACGGTAACCACAAAAAGCTAGGAAAGAGACGATGAGTAAACCACAAAAGCCTGAAACGGGCATGCAAATAACACTATTTCTGAACCCATACTCAAATAATTTCAGAATTAAACATTAAATACTGTCTTAATCCAGGATCTGAATCATGTTAACAGGACCTCTCTCATGTATTTTTATTTCAGCAGCAACAGTGAGAGGGTTGAGCTCTCCTACGCTGGGTACTTTATAAACCACAGAGCAAAGAGCATCAACGCCCCAAAAACTGGCAGCCCAAGCCAGGTGACGGGGCAGGGGAGAGGGGGAGCGGGGAGAAGCCGTGGGAGGGTGATGGTCAACATAGCAGCGGTGGTCTTGGCACGGCAGGTGCCTCCCCACTGCCGAGTTTTTGGAAGGAATGGAGGCAGAGGTGACTTTTAAGGAGGTGTTTGTAGGCAGGCAGTACGGTCACTGGGTGGATTTTGGTGGGCAGCACGGGTAGGAGCAGGAAGGTGCCCCGGGGATGCTCCCAATGGAGCCGTGCCGCTCTGCACTGCCGGCAGTATGGGGACACGGAAGCAACCTCACCACGGGGACAACCAGAGACAGCCCTAAACGGGCCACCAACGGCCCCAAAACCCAAGGCAAGGAACCCACCCAGTGGCCACGAGTGTTGTTGGCTATACCCACTTACACCAGGGGTAGTTTTGGACCTCGCACCCTTGACCGACCTCAGCTCCAGCCCCAAGGTCCATTCGGCACCCACAGATGTGCCGCAGGGAGGAACGAGGACTGCTGCTCCTCGCCACTGCAGGGACCTCGGTGGCGATGCCGTGACCCTCAAGCCACATGTCACCTCCTGGGTTTGATTACCTGAGCTTCAGTTGACTGTTTCATTATATCAGTTAAATGTTATGCTGTTTTCTCTTTTGGTGCTAGTAGTTGTAATTTAAAGAGAGAGAGAGTGACAGAGACAGAGAATATATACAGCAGGGCAAATATTTGTTGTATAAGATAAACATACAATTATCTAAAATGTAATCTTAATATGACTTATTAAAATAGATTACATTTTAATGTGCACTGCAATTTGCACATTATACAGCACACTCTATATATGCAGCTTCTACTGTGTGACTACCCTGGCAACCTGCACAACTGAAGATATATAGAGAGGCAAAAAAATACCGCTATCTTTCTCTAAATGGATGTATTTGGTGTTGATAGTCAGATACAGTTTTCACCTTTATCCCAGCTTGTTTCTGACCCACTGAGTTAGTGTTAATCACCCCTGTGGGCACCAATAATTTCCCCATATGTGGAATTTGATAAGTTAGAGCACCCACTTCATTTCAAGAAGATTCCAGCTGACTATCCAGTTATCGCTATGGACAGCTTCAAGCACTTCCATGCCGGTCCTTGTATTCTGAGCTTTATCAAGTGCTTTGCACTTTTTGTCTTTTATCTCTTAATTGAGACCTGACTGCAAGAAATGCCTATCTCTTAAACTGTGTTGCATTAAGTATTAACTTGAACTGCTTTGGCTACTTGAGGTACAGAAAACCTTAAGAAGCTGGGAAAAAGGTGAAAAATCTCCCCAAATCTCTGTTTAGAAAAACTGCGTAAATGCTACAGTGTAAGGGAAAAAAAAAAAAAAAAAATCTTTTTCTTCCTCCTCTGCTTCTCCCCACAAGTTAAAAAAAAAAAAAAAGAAAAAGGAAAAGAAGTGTGCATTACAAATAGAATTAAACTTTGTCTACACCTTTCCATAACTCACAATGCATTAAAACACAAAGGTTCTGGAAAAGGAAAGTATTAAGAAATGAATGACGTATGAATAAGAAATTATTTAGCAATTAAAGGTGATAAGGAATTACTCTTTTTTTCCTCACTGTAATGGTCTCTTTAGTCCATTAGTCGTAAACAACAGTAGCGGAATCATCCTCACGGAGGACTCGGGCGTGCATGTAATTGCCACACAGACCCCCCTTGAAGAGAAGTATCTTTAGTTTTTGAACTATCCTTTCCCAGAAGGATTGTGACGGAAAAGCGCGGGGTCTGGCGGTGGGACGACACAGCGTGGAAGATGCGGGTTCTGCCTCGCTGCTCCGTTATGCACTTACTCCTTCCACACAGACGTGCATTGCATTCGGCAAAAGCCGCAAGCGCAGCAGTATTTCAGCCTCTGCTGATGTGCAGTCATACTGAAACCCCAGAACCTGATTTGGGCTCATGTTTTTCACAGCTTTCTTTGGGAACAATATCCCTGAAAGTCGGACTCAAACTGTCTGAAGTTAGACATCTAAATTCAGAACAATTTTGAAAAAATTGGCACGAATCTCCTTCTCACTCAATTTTATCCTCTGTAAAACATGGTAAAAAAGATTCCAATGCCAACTCAAAATCTTTGGGCTAACACTGGTACCAAACCGTGCTGCCCAGGCAAGCAACCTTATTCTTCAGAATGTTTGCTTTCTTTTTGAAAACAGAGCAAAACCAAGCATTAACTACTTTTCCTGGTTCAAACCCCATTTTTCAGGAAGACCAAGCAATATTTTTTCTGCCAATTAATTTGCAGCACATAAAAGTAGTAGAAAAAGCAGCACTTGTCCTTCCCAGGAGTCCATTAACTCAGAAGGAGCTCTACCTTCATGACTCGAGGTATCACTTGCAGGCCAGCTGTGTGACAATATGCAATGTTCTTTTGCATTGGTATATATGCCAGTCTTGTTTCTCTGAATATTAAAAAAAAATAAATATCAAAATTTCAAAGGCTATTTGGCTATTAGAAGAGTACAGGCAAATTCAGATTTGCTCTAACCCAAGTTTATTAGCACTTCTGCAGCAGCAGGTGTATTTCTTTACTGATATATGAGAAGACCAGTTTGCTGCCCCCAAAAAAGCCACAAGGAAGGTAGACAACATCAGGACTGTGTGCGCGACAGAGTAGGAAAAGGAAATATTGATAAGTGCAAAGAATTTTTTTCTTTCAAAAATAAAGGCACCAGTAGCCATGGTCACGTTATGGTGAGCGAGCAGTATAATTTCAGGATAATACTGAAATAAGAAAAGTAGAGTAAAGGCCATAAAAATGAAGAGAAACTCATTATACACAACGGCTATTCAAAAAGGGTTAGAGGATGTTACCTGCGGCATTTGAGAGGCAGAAGGTCTTCTCACAGAGCGCAAAACTCTAGTGGGAAATAAAGACACTTATGAGGGTATTTTGGCTGGTTAGGTGTGAAAGCAGAACAAAAGCACAAAGGGGTACAGGGTAGCAAAGGGACATAAAGGGATTTTTTTTACATGGCTAACATTGGACAAGGGAAATCAAATACCTCAGGCCACAGAAATAAAAGCAAACATAAGTGGTGTTAAAGACGGTACGATTCAGCTGCAAGAGGCCTCACACTCAGAAGCTTTGCTGTGACATCATATGTTTAACAGAGATCCCAAAACAGTGGAACGGGTCCCAGGCTGGTACAGACCCCTCCATCGCACTCATATTCTCTGAGCATATTCCTACTTAACCCAGGTCTCTAAAACAAAGAAAAAATGTGAAGGACCAGTAATCTTTTATTGTTTTCTTAAGAGTTCGTAACATTTTAGCTTTGGGTTAGTTTTTGGGGGACTCTGTAAACTGGGCACATGAGGTGGGTCCGCTGCCACAGACTCGCAAAACTCCCTTCAGCGAATCCCCGTGTGGCCGTAGAGACCGAAGGCCAATATTTTAAGAGTCAAGGTAATCGCTGAGGCTGTAGCGAACGCAAAGGCTGGTAACGGATCCGCTCCATCCCGGCACACGAGTGCCAAGCACAGAGGAGAGCGGCATTCGGCGTTGGGGAGATGGTCTCGACGTCGCGGCACTGCCCGGGCTCGGCTCAGACCAGGTCTCTGCTGAGCAACCTCTGCTTCTCGCACACAGCACACGCACACCCGCGCGAGGCACCGTATTCCCCTAAAACCTGCGAACCGTTTGACTACGGAGACGCTTGTGTTATTGTCAGTTTCAAGAGTTAAATATTCCGGGAGGAATTTGTTACTGCACAGCAATACATAATGCCTGAAAACCCCCTGCACCAATATTGCTCTCAAATTGGCAGCAAGTGAACAAGGGACATGAAGGATGCTTCAGCACAGTAACCTATCCTTCCTTCTCTCTTGGGAGCCACTTGGCCAGCTTTCATCCTCATAATTATAATAAATTTGACATTTCATAGATAATATTGATTTCTGTATTTTAGCATTTCACCATAGGTGACAGTCTAGCGTCAAGAATGAAATTTCTATTGATCTCCAGCGCATTAATCTCTCATGTGTATGTGATCATTTTTATAAGACCTTTTACTGCACATAAATCAATATTTCATATTTCCAGCTATGCCAGAGGAGATGTCATATTTGTAAACTGTGAGTTGACACCTGCAATTCCTTCCTGTTCAGCTTCAACTGTTCAGTAACAGTCGATTCAGGGTTGGGAAAGGATCAAGCTCCAGAAACAAGCGAGATGAAAAAGAGGAATGTAGAATACAGTAATTAGCTTAATGAACAAAGCAGCAGAGTAAGTGAAAGAAAGCTACGTTTCTTCGGCTTACACTTGCCTCATGAATACAAACATCTTTAGGGAGGTTTGCTAACCGACTGATAACGCATTTTAATATGTTTAGAGGACATTATAGCATAAGTGTATTAAGAAAATAGAAGCAGTTAGAAAATTAAGCCAACTCTCAAATTAACTGCCTTGGTTGGTACATCCTTATAACCATCTCAAATTATACCTTTTACGTACGGTACTATGAACTGTTTTAACTTTGACATGGTGGAAGAACTATCTAGTTACCATTCAAACAACTGTGAGCAACTCTGTAATTTAGCAAACAATAATTAGAGCAATAAAATTCTTCTCTTTAAATTGAAATATTAACATCCTACAAATAACGAATGGAACCAGGAAAAAAAAGAGATTAAATTACAATGAGAACTGTAGCCTCTCTTTCTAGAGGTTTAAATGAATCTGTTTAAAATAACACAAATAAAACATCTTTAAATAATACAGAATCCAAATCTAAATAAATAAAACTCCCTAGCTGATTAGTTAAATGAGCAATTACAGCATGACGTCCAGTGATCACACTCAGGCAGCAAACCCCTTTAAAGCATTCTGCGCTGTTAATTATTCGCTATATTAACAGTGACCTCCTATAGTTTGGCTAGTTTAATAGTTTGGGATAGAAGTGGATAATCTGTGATTTAACGAATGGAGTCACTTAAAATTACATCTATAATACATATCCAGGCATACATCCTGATAAAAGCACTGTGTAAGTTAAGTGCTGGATACGTATATATAATCACAACTGTAAGCTTTTACACCTAATCTGAAATAACCATTCACTCAATCATTCTGAAATTACGTGATATTACCAGGCAAAAGGTATGCAATTAGGATTCAGCCCAACACTGTGCAGCGTTAACATCTGCTCCCGGCACCGCCGCGGCTCAGCTAATGGCAGCGCGTCCACAGCAGCCGCCCGGCTCTGCCCAACAAATATTTCCAGGGAAGGGGCCCGTTTTAGAGAGCACCGCAGTCCTCCTGCCCAGCTAAAGGCTGATTTTGAAATTCCCATTTTACAACAATTTCCTATAAGCACTATTGACATACTATTATTTCAAATTATATGTCTTTTCACTGCAAGGAAATGCTACCCTTGCTTCTTTTTAAAGGCCAATCCTTTTTGTTCATCTCTAAAACATGTTCGTGCCCATACAGTATGTCACCACATGACTGTTTTAACATGATGACAGACACCTCATCAAAGTATGACTGACCACCATGTGAGTGACTACATCTCCAGAGTTATGTCAGGTGTTGACTGAAGGGGCAGGATTAAAAAGGCATCTCGACGGAACAGGCGGGTGTCACGGGAAAGAAGTCAGTGGGTGATAGGTGTCTTTACAAACAGTTTAGTCCTCCCCGTGTCAGAGGAGCGAGCCCAGAGAGAGCCTTCTCTGCTGTCAAATTTATTTTGTTTGGCAGTGAATTAATATTGTGTGTCTGAAGCCCCACACGAGGCTGCAGAACAGCAACGCTGCTTCCCACGCTGGAGTTGGGCAGGTGCCGCATTCCCGCTGCCCAGCCTAATCCCGGTGTGTTTGTGGGTGGCTGCACATTGCTGAAAGGATTTTCTTTAGGAACAGCACTGAAATAGTAAACACAGTTCACCAGGAACCGTTTCACTGGTGGTATTCACAAGCAAGAGTCAGCCTCACCGTCCAGCGGCTGATGCCTCCTGGTTCTGTGGAGGTGGTAAAGCAGCTGTGGACGGTACACCGGCTTCCCACTCAACCGTGCCTGTACATCCCAAATCAGCAGGGAATCCATTTGCATGACCTGGCCTCATCACAGAAACAAACCCGGGGAGTATCATTCACAGACAGCGATGGCCAGAAATCCCTGCCGTGGAAACATCTCCATGAAGATGCACAAGAAATCACTTCAAGCATGGATAAAAAGCTTTCACAAGAACTAAAGATAAGCCAGGAGGCAACAATTTCTACGTATAGTTGAGTATTTTAAAACAGAAGATTGCAAACAACTACCAACCCCCACTTCAGGCAGTTGGGAGCCCCTCCATATCCCAATGGATGGGTCTTGTGGGTCAACAATTGGTTACACAGCTGGTGTGGGCAGCAGGGTTTTGGTTGTTATGACCATGGGACCCTCATTGAGGGTTGAGGGCTGCTAGGAAGAAACGGGATCCACCTGAGCCAGAGGGGGAAAAGCATCTTTGCCAACAGGCTGGCCAACCCAGTAAGGAGAGATTTAAACTAGGAGTGACAAGGGAGGGAGATGATGATGACACCCAACCCAGTGAGGAAGCGGTGGGCCGGCTTGGCACTCAAAGTGGGCATTGTGACGCAGACAAGACAGACCCCGTAATCACCAGCACAGGTCTGAAGGGGGCCAACCTCAAGTCTATGCAGATGAACAAGGAAGCACTAGAGGACAAAGTTATGGGGAAAGCTCCCGTGCCTTATCTCAGAAATCACCAGCATTGGGTGACCCTGATGAGCCCCCAGAGTATTCACTCCATGTTCTGCCAATTGGGTTTGGGTACCAACTTTGCTTTATGTCTTACCATCAACTGTCTCACAACACCTATCCTTTCATAAACATTTCGTTTGCTCAAAAATAAAAGTATTTGATGTTGGATACTTCACAGTCAGTGGATTCAGACACAACAGAATATCAACATTAATAGTCTCCTACGCTCAAAGCCAACAAACTTATGGAATATAAGAATATACTTGACCATCATAGAAACAGAAATAGATTGAATTTAATTAAAAAAAAATCATGCGCATTTCTAATGTCAAAAAAGTCCAGTGACTTACAAATCTGGAAAACTTCCATACTCACTCATCTCATAGAACATTAATTTAATGTAGCACATCAGGTTCAAAGTTAAATAAGCTTAAGCAATAGCCTCTAGATATAAAATAGATCCAATACACAGAAACATCTTACAGTTCTCTACACTGCTGCTCCAGTTCAGAAGTATAATGAAATAAAGTGAACTCTAGAGGAAGGAAAGCATATGCTTCAATGCAGTTTCTTGGGTCTGCTTTTTAATACTCTAAGAATCATTCAATGCATATTCAAACTTTCATTACTGGGACAGTAATATTTACTACTTCTGTTATTCTTATCAGTGCTGACATAGACCAAGTAAAACAGTCTGACAAAACCAGTATTTTTTAACTGAAAAATGCATCTTTCTGAACAGAACTTGTGTCATCTTGCATGCAATAAAGCGGGATGACAATATCTACTCTCCAAGAACATTAAGACAGTTTCACATGAGCTCCTTACAGAACGTGCACTCTGAATGAAATTATCCATGTGGTGTCAACACAGGCTATTATTAACACATTAGGTGAGAAAAAACGTTTTGCATTATTAAATTAGTGAGAATATAATTCACATTGTGGTTGGACTTTGCCTCATAATTTATGAATAGTAAATATTCAAATATTCCCATGGTTGAATTAACTGTATTCATCAGCACGAGGGAGCACAAGACATAAGCAACAGTTTCAGCCCCTCATAATCAATGCCACCAAAGTGGGCAGATTTGGGGCAAGGAACAGACTTCTAAGCAAAGTGTAGACTCACAACAAATGTAGTGGTACATTATGCGATTCCAAGTATGCCCTATTGGTCAGTGGCTCTATCAAACGTAGAGGCTGTACTCTGGCGTGAGGCCACCAAGCACACTCCTACGTTAAACAAGGGCCTGATCCTGTTCCTGCTGCAACCACTCAGCACAGGGCTCACAGGGATGGCTCAGGATCTTGCCTGAATCCAGCAGATCTGACATGGAATAACCTATTGTTTCAAACATGAAGTGACTGAAACCTATGAGTTCTTGTTTCGATACACTGCATTTAAATGTTCAAGACATTGGAACAGCAAAGGGCTATTTTTAAAGCAGGGGCATTTCATTGGGAATCTATTTCAGAAGAGAACAAGTATGAGGTGCTCTATCAGATGCTGTCAAAAGTTCTCTAGAAAGTGAATGCAAAAGGTGAAGTTCTAAAAAATGATCCCGCTCGAAGGGTTCCTTTGGGAATAAAATGCTAAAAAGAAACGTATAATTAGGGACACATGGACAGAGAGAAATCATTTGACCAATACCAATATGTTTCGATTTTCCTCTTTTTCATGAGTTAACATCACTGAAGTTAGTGGGGAAGCCAGTGTTGAAAATGCAAAGAGAAATGGTGAGCAGGAAGGCAGTGGAGCCCAGACCATCTGAGCTGCGTGCGATGCTGAAGAGTCAGTTTCCCAAACTCCACACCTTGCAGATCGTTTCAGAGCTGTTTTTGCATGGATCAAAAAGTATCTATGCGGGAACATCTGCAAAGCATGGGAATGTGTGTGCCCCTCAAGGGCTCCAATTAAAGTCACAGGAAGCACTGAATAGGTCAAAAATTAAAATAAATTAATAAATAAAGCTACTCATAAACATGACGAGACCTACAAGTGACCATTATGAAAAATCAGTCCATAGATGTCAGGTCAAATCTTAAAATAACTTTTCAGTATTGTCCACAGTGTCTTTAAATTTACTTCCTGGGGGATTTCAGCCTTTGAACTTTACTGGCTAGCATAGTCTTAAGAAGTTAATATTTAGGGTCCCTATTCACTGGAAATAAATTTTAGTGAAATATCTCGTCTAAAATTTGCAATTTCTCCTGCAAATAATAATGCATTTGGAACTTGTAAACACATCTGCGAGATTTTCAGAAGGCAGTATCAATTCTGTCACTGGGGAAAGGTCACCAGTGAATTAGTAGGAGGAAAGGGAGTGAAATCCAGATTCCCCGACCTGGAGGAGCCCCTTGCTCTTCTGGCTGCTGGCTCTGATTCTGTTCCCAGCCCAGAACAGGAAGGCATGCACAGCGGCAGGAGGGAATGAGTTAGGGATTTACATCCCTCACAAAAGTTAACTAAGGAAATTCTATAAAAGGACATTTCTTTTATACTTCCCACAGTTTACTGTTTATGTACAACACTAACATTCACAAACCGAATCATACAATTCCATAAATTATCCACCAATGAAACTCAGAATAATTAAGCAAAACAAGAAGAAAGCATCTTCTGTTTACAAACTATGTAGAAAGGGGAGGTTTGTTCAGCCAGTTATCTAATTCAAAGTATTTGTTCAACTCCAATGTCAACAACAGTCTTAGGAATTAAACTGCAGATGAACATCTGAAAAAGTGAAAACAATCACAAAATAGAATAAGAGGAAAGTACACTCACCTGACAAAGGAATAGGAAAATTCCCCTTCAGATTGAACCATTTTCAATGTATTTACTGGGGCAATTTATCACAGTAGCATGACACACCAGTAAGACCAGGATTAGAGGTGCAGGGTCCATTCAGCAGTTTCATTTGGTCATGGCCTTCCATCAACATGAAAACTGTGAAATTTTACATCGTTCCAACATGCAACCAGTTTTAAGTAGAGTTTCAGGAAAAGCGGAGACCACCAGGCACCAGATCTGACAATAAAAGAACCATGAAGTGAATCCAACACGTTAAAATCAACCTAGATCCAGACTCTGCTACTCTTACAGACAGTCAGATTTCTCTCTCCATGAAGAAAACATTCTGGACCCCAGTAATCACAATTATCACTACCGATCGTACCGCTTTTTTCTAGTCAGGGCTCACAACCTGACTATGGATGCAATGCATGGACTGCTTGTGGAATAAGCTACAGGGACAACAGAATTTGGCCTGCAGTGATTTAACTCTATAGCATTACAGAACAGACTATTTTGCTAATCAAACAGATCAGCACAGACTGTCCACAGAGTATATTGGCTTAGTACATGGCTGAGCTGAAACCAAAACAGAGTAACCTTTTTCCGGGGGCAGAAATGAATTTCTCTACTCGAGACCAGTAAGCATCCATCCCCAACACGCACTCCGCCGGCCTCCCACCGCGGGCTTACACTCCCAGCACAGGGGTACCAGGAGCCATAAGCTCCACACCTGTGAACAACGACTGGTCTGAATCTCTTGACTTTCAGTTACTACTCCTACAGCCCTGAGTTCATCTTGCGCTTTCTGTTAGACCTGAGTGAACCTGGATTTTAGGAGCTGGACCAATGTGAAAAGGGAAGAGAATGAAGAACTAAAATTTAAATTTTATTTTTTTTTTTTCAGAGAATAGAGAAAAGTCCTTTCTTTTAGGTCAAGCTGAAATGTTTTCACTAATGTAAAGTACTTCATATTATATTCATACACTTTAGTTCTTTTATTAACTTTTTCCTCAATTTATTTTGGCCAGTGTTAAATGAGAAAAAGGTAGTTCTGAAATGAAAAGTGAAAAGTTCCATTTGGAAAACTCTGAAAGAAAATGTCAAATTTAAAAATTTTGTCTTGTCTTCTATTTTCAAAGTGTCTACTTTTTCAGTCAAACCAACTGTACAGACTCTGCCTGACCTCAGAAATTACTTCAGATACGTCACAACTGTATTTTCAGCCACCCTATCTATTTGGTCAGAAAAAAGATAAAAATCTCAGCTGTACTTCAGGTCTCGCTTATTCTCACAGTACTGTCAGAACTATATTGTTTCAATACAGCAAAGTAGCAACTACTTTAATTTACATAACTGTGACCAGCTCAAGGCCACTAAAATAAATACGTAAGTACTGTTCGATCGAGTACAGCTATGCTGAAGTAGCTGAAGGATCCGTATCAGAGATCCTTAAAAAACTGATTCTGCGTGCTAGCAGTAAAATTTCACAGAAATCTAGTGGTGACAACAGTAACCATCACATCACCTACACCCAAGGCAGAAGCCAACACGTGAAAGAAGGTTATTAAAAAATAAAAGCACCCGAGTCTTGCATTTTGTTCCTTAATCATATTTGTTTGGCTCACAAGATAAAAGGTGAAGCAAGATTAATTTTAAAAGTTTTTTTTTTTCCTGTTTTTGAACCATCCCAATATTCAATGAAGTAATTGATTTTACCAAATAAGATTATGTATCTATCTTGGAAGGATGGCAAATCAAAGAAATATTCCACAAGGTAAAGCACTCTGATGACCTGGGAGTAGAGACGTGCTGAAGCCCAGTGAAGGACACGCTCAGCTGGAGGTATGTGATTTAACAGCACTCCAAGAGTTACACTGGCCTGAGCTATGGTGATAAATTCTCCAGTTTTGCCTGAACAAAGAAAGGAAAGTGTTTCATAAACTGAGTAAAAAGTAGACCAAGGAATATGGAGAAGGAAAAAAAAATTAACAAAGCCATTGATTTATAAGATAAACACAATGAAAAATAAAGATAAAACTGATATTTTGGTAAGAGTAACCGCAGTTGTACTGTACGTACAGAACTGTGTTTTCAACCAACAGAAAAATTGGTATTTAACACCTTATTGAATGGTGCCCTTCCATACGGCACCCAACCACAGCCGTGACTGCAGGGGAAGGTGAGCAATGGGAGCAGGATCCCGCTGGCTCTCATGACAAGGACACGGCCACCACTGTGGGACCCTCGCCCAGGTCAACGCGTCGCTGGTCCTGCGGACAATGGGGCGTGTCGCTTGTGCACGGTCATCCGAAAGACCCAGACTGATATCAGCCATGGGTCACCCTCACAAACCGGCTCATTAAGAATTAAAGAGTTAATAATTTGGCTCTCGAGGGAGGGACTGCGTCCGTAGGAATGCACTGGGAAGCTGAGGCTGAAATTTTGGCACATAAGCACCCCTTTTGTGTACCAGCCTACAAGGGTTATCACAAGGCTGCAGATGAAGGGTTGGTAAAACACATATGTCATCCTTCTCTGAAAACGGAGCTACTATACACTTAGAGATTTGTTTAGCTAAATATAATGAAAGTCTTTTAGTACCCGGTATATCAATTCATCATTTGGAGATTTTAAAACTATTTTAAATGCCCTTGAAGATCAAACCTCACAGCTGATGTTACTTTGAACAGGAGGTTGTTGTCAAAGACCTCCTAAGGTCCCTTCCAACCTGAGTTTTAGCCTACAAACTTATGAACGCTCTTTGCTCATGAAGAGAAGCAACCTGATGCTGTTGGAGAAATATTCCACAAAAAGGCTTAAACAGAAACATGCACAAGTTGTATGAGCAGACTCCCCTGCCGAGAACAGGTCCCCTGAAGTCACTGAGGGTGCCGCTGGAACCTGCCCAGCAGAGAAAGACTTCGCAGGATTAAACCTTTGGTTTTAAAAATCAGTTTTGATGTGACCTAACAGCTTTTGCTGTTTTGAAAAGAATATGAAAGAATGACAGCAATATTGAATTTTTAAATACGTGCTCTGTCCACCTGCAGAGCTTTTCTCACGTACTTTAATAAGGACCTTTACCATGTCATTATACATTTTAATTACACTGTTAAATGTCACAATCACACATGCTAATGACATCATTATACCTATTTACACCAATTATGTCATTTGATGCAATTACAGTAATTCTGCCAATACACACAAATCAATAAAAAGGTTTTGTTTGCATTTTTAAATGAGCAGTCACAAAAGAATAACTCCACTTTCTAAGAAAGGCAGGGCAAGCACTTAAATACTGAAACTAAAAAAGTGACATTTGAGGCCTGATTCTTTCTCCCACCTCTATGAACAGGCAATAACTTACACTCCCGGAAGACGACACATTCCCATGTACAGAATAAGAGGTTTCCAGGGCACTGGAAGGACTTCTCCATCCTTCTGGAGAGCTCCTGGGGACCAGCAGCTCCCACCTGTGGAGGGTGGCTCTGCAACTGCTCGCCCACCTCACTCTGAACAGGAGCGCGTGCTGGAAGACCGAGTGTTACTGGCACACGTCCATCTACAAAACGAGCTCTGTTAATAGGCTCTTCAGTCTAAGAAGGTTTGACCTTCATAAGGACCTCTGGCTTTTGATCAAATAATTCCTTAACCATGTCTTCGCTCAGGTAGGCAGGTGAACTCCTATAATTTTTCCATATCAATCACAGGAGCTAAAAATCACAGGGGCCGTTTCACTCCTGAATCAGAGCATTCTGAAACTCATCAGCATCCCTCTCATCACAACGCCACTGGACATGGCTCTGTAGCACCTGACTGTGATGATCAAGCCTTTTTCAGAGAGAGCGATGCCTAGGATGATACCCCCCTCCATGGCCTCGGTTCTCAAACATTGTTTTTATTCCTACATGTGTAGCCTAAATACATACTGGTAAACAAAAAATTACCAAGTTTTTCTACTTCAGAGATCTTCCCAATTCAACATTTACTAATCCTTTTGTCTTGGGATCACCTGCAGACTTTGCAGGTAGTGATTTTACACTTCTTTCCAGCTCATCAACAGAGGAATTAAATCGGAGAATTCTACATTTTACTTTTAAATTAATGGATCTTTTCTTCAAACTCCACCAAAAATTTATGTTTCACTGGGGGAAACATCATGCCCTTTCCAGGTGACAACACTGGTCACCTGATGGCCAACATTATATCACACACAGAACTGAGAATCATGGCATGTGGCTTTTTTGATTCCTTCCAAAATTTACTTTCTGGAGCCCAGTTCATTCCCAGTTTCACCAGTCATGCCTACCACCTTCACCACAGGGGCTGAAAACAATGACAGAAACAAAACTGAGACACACACATTGTCGTAAGTTGCCTGTGACCTGTCGGCTGCTGGAGAGAACAGATTCAGATAATACAATTCCTGCAGACTCATGAGATCACCATGGTGCTTGCATGCAACTCTGGACGAGACCTCACCATACCATGAATTCACCAACCGAAACTACAGGTTTTGCCCTCAGTGGCACCACTCAGCAAGCTTAAAACTAATCTTCTGTAAGTAACCGAAGCCCGCCACCATCCATACACTGTATTATCCAAACAGTCACTCTTAATCCATCTCCCACCCTGTGCCTCTGTGATGCACCACCGCAGAAAGATCCATTGTCTCTTTTGAATCCACTTAAATATAGCCAAGCTGAAGCAAACCATGCTCACAAAGTTCATACCCCATCTCCTATGGCCAAAGACTTTCTCTGGAGCCCTGGAAGAGCCTAGACACTCACACCTGGGCAGCAGGTATGGAATTTCATTTGCAATTTAGCCCCGCAGGCATGTTCAGGTCCCTTATCTTCCCTGTCAACTTCATAAGCAAGGGAAAAGTACATTCAAAACGTACTGGGCATGCATAGTGTGCTGCTTTTATAACTGTCGAGTCTCATCAGTTTTCTCTGAGATACTGAAAGAAATTCTACAGTGGCTATTTCATAGTAAATGATCAACTTTGCAGCTCATCTATTTTGCGATAAAGTTCTTCCCAAAAGCTCATATGAACGGGGAGTGGGGGAAGAAGAAAGATAAATATAAGTAAATCACTTCTAACTGCAAGCAAAGAACTTAGATTTAGCCCTAAAATGAACAATTCAAGAATACCATAACTGGATTATATCATAATTCCTTTCTCAAAATAAGTTTGTCTCTAGTGCCACATAAACTAAATATTACATGCAAAATGTACATAGAGTAATTTTATATATCAAGTCGCTTTTGTTTTATTTATGCAGGAAAATTAAGCTCTCCCATTATTAAGCTATACATACTAGCCAGGACTATGATTTAGCATGTAAAAAAAGCAGAAATTTTGTGGAAGTTGTTTTTCATATACTTAGACATCACAGACAAAGAACAGATACTTTCAGGAGTGGAGTCTTGCTACCTCCTACAGCTAAATAATCACCCTTTGATTAATAACAGGCTACTGCACAAGCCATGAGCTTACAGCAAATAGCCACAATAACATTTGCTAGGTTTTAAAACTTCCACTCAGTACAAACAATCATATATTTAAAAAAATAAATAGAAAGCCAGTAAAATTTGCACACATTTCTTAAAAGCAAGGAGGAGGGATTCAAATATGAAGCTACTGTTGGTTTGTCATCTCTAACAGGGTTTGGAAATGGTTGATGTTGGTCAGTCATACACCACTTTGTCTGCCCAAGCGCAGGAGCTGTTTCATCAATTAAGATACCGACAGCTCTAGGGAAATAAATGGAAGCACCCAGTGACAATGAACAACAAAAAAAAAGACAAAACAAAAGGAAACAGAATGCCCCCCTACAGCAGACAAACTTATGGTGGGCCGGTGTAAAGGCACACGTAACTTGGGGTTTTTTATAAAAAGACGTGGAGTTTGCGTATGTATATCCAAGGTGAGGTATGAACCATGGGCACTGCTCTTGCTCTGTGTGGTCAGTTCACCACGGCAGAACACAGGTAAGGTGTTTGCAAAGCCCTGCGCACACAGATGCGGAAGATAACTATTTTGGGCTTTATGTATGTGGACATTTTGCATGGGGGAGAGGGAAGGGCAATCAGCCAGAGCTCTTCAGGGGCAGGTGCCTCTGTTGGAGCTGTATGAACAGCTTGTCCACTGAGATCGGCACTAAGATCTTTGTCCAAAAGATGCTCGGACAATCAGCTCTGCCCCCACCAGCTGTTTCAGTGCAGTTGGTTGGCTCAATGTTCACATTTTCAGGGCACAAGGGTATGACACCAGTTAAGTAAGATACAGAAACCCTCACACATACAAAGTTAATGCATCTATAATGAGATAAATAACTAGCTGCTCAGTTTTGAAGACAATTTTATGAGCAGTTCAGCAAGGTTACATGCCACTGTGCAGAAGACCTAGTTCTGAAGCTCATCCTAAACTTGAACTCCCTAAGTGAGATGTCACAAGGACTTTTTCTCCCAGTTTTGTGTTTCTGCATACCTGCTGAGAGTACATCTGCTCCATCATCCAGGTCACTCATGAAGATGTTAGAGTATTGGCCCCGGCATTCACCCTGGGGTACACTACTAGTCGCTGGCCTCCAACTGGACTTTGTGGCACTGTTCATGATCTAGATGAGAAAAAAAAAAAAAAAAAAAAGGACGTTTCAATTTTGATGAGACAGACAATTCAGTAGTCCCAAATAAATTGTTCTTAGATTTGGACCCTCAGCATACCGCACTCATGCATGACCTCATAGAATGGTTTAGGTCTGAAGGGACCTTGAAGATCATCGAGTTCCAACCCCCCTGCCACACACAGGGACACCTCCCACCAGACCGGGTTGCCCAAGGCCCCATCCAACCTGGCCTTGAACACCTCCAGGGAAGGGGCCTCACCACCCTTAAAGTGAAAAACTTCTTCCTAATGTTTAATCTAAACCTGCCCTCTTCCAGCTTAAAGCCATTCCCCCTTGTCCTATCACTACATGCCTGAGTAAAAAGTCCTTCCCCAGCTCTCCTGTAGGCTCCCGTAAGTACTGGAAGGCCACAACAACGTCTACCTGGAATAAGGTCTCCTCCAGTCTTGAGGAAGGTGGCTTCCATCACAAATCCAAAACAAGCAAGCTCTACCCTCCACGAGGTCACACCAACTCACACAGAGCTTCAGGGCTTTTTTTACCGTTTGAACAGACCTTTCGCAGGGCACAGCTGATACAATATCACCATGAACAATAACCTTACACAACTGCTCAAAAGCTAAAGAGAAAGACTATTTCCACCTAAGCCTGCACAAGCAAGTACGGGTTCTCACCTGTCTTACACGAAAGCTATTGATGGCATTGACTCTCGCACTGACAGGTCTTTGGTGACTCTTCATCGCAGCCTCATCATTGAGGATACTTCAATCATATATGAGCTTCCTAAACAACATTGTGCAATATCAGTAATGTAGTACACCTAAGCGCAAGTTAACCTGGGCACTGAAAACAGTGTAGCTGTGATACTCAGCTCAGGCCAAAGCAACAGCGATAAAATTCTTTCTAAATCTGCTTACAGACTTCAAAATACACTTTAACCCGCAGGTAAATGAAGATCACAAATTACAGTTCTTTCCCACAAAAAGAGGGTTCTCTTTTTCTGAAACACTGCTGGCAGCCTACAGAAGTTCTTTCGCTAAGCTTTTTGTCCAAGGCTGCTCTTTCCTCTCTCCCTACTACTGAAAAAAAAATATTAAGAGATTTCATTTTTTCTTAGTATTTAACATGATCAGTTTCTGTGTCTGGATGGTTTGAAATATGTTCTCCATTGGACAGATAAGTCTTGGGTAAATGACTGACCTTTTGAAATAATATTTATAATTTTAGAAATGTAAAACTTAACATTCTTTAGTAATCCAATATTAAAATACATTTAAGTTGATCTATTAAATGCTATGATTCAAACTTTTAAAAAAATGTGCAATAGAAAAACATTAACAACATGTGTGGTTTAGAAAAATTCATTTATATAGCAGTTTGCAATGTCATGATGTATTTTAAATAAAAGAGCTACAGACAAAGGTATTGATTTTAGAGACTTAACTAAATAAACAGTATGTAAATTCTGTCTTTTTCTATAAAATTAGATCAGAACACACATATTACACTGTCTTTTTCTAAGGGAATGACAGCTATTGAATTTGGCAGACATTGGAATTTGGTTAAAGAGTTAAAGACCTTTGATCTTTGGTTTACAATTAAATGATACCACTGTAAAAGGACAGTAGCGTAGTGGACCAGACAGTATTTATGAGGCACAGCTGCAAGCGGGAGGTGTTATTGCTTAGGGCTCCCCGTAAAGCAACTCTGGGGCTTGTTGTGCCTTACTAATGTAATGTCATCTCAGAGGATGATGACGGAGCCAGGAGTGACCCTGGCCGGCACCAGGAAACACTTTGGGTGCCTTTCTTGCTTTTCCGAGAGTCCTTTCCCAGCCTGCACGGGGGCACCCCAAGCAATGGGGTGACTTCTGGAAAGTCCTTGCTTGGGGGTGATTATGGGGAGAGGCCGACAAATAGGAAAGTAAACTTTGGGCTGAATTAGTCTCCAAGCCAAACTGCTTTTTTACGGCCCCAGCACGAAGCAGCGCGCTGGCACCCTGGCGAGCCCTTCTCCCGCCGGCTCAGTGGCATTGCGTCTCCCAGTTTACAGTCTGAAGAATAGCAACGCTGACCATCATCCTATAAAAAAAAGAGGAAGATTTATTGATAACCTTTCTAACAAAGGGAAATCATTCCCCAAGTTCCTTATTAATTTATGCTCCTCTATAATTATCACTTACAGGAACCACTGGAGCTCTAATAAATGTATAATGAAAGCAAAAACAGAGCACGCCGCGGTGCTTAATCTGAGATTACATATTTATAATAACAAAATACACAATTCAAGCCTAGTTCAGGTCTTTCTATCCCAGCCCACCCTCTCGGAGGGCTGGGGTTTTTTTTCCCCCTTCTTTGTTATGTCACTCTGCAGACAGATCCCAGGCTGTTCCCTGTCACCCACCGGAGCAAACGCCTCAACAGAAAGCACAGTTGGACAGCCCTTAATTAGTGCTACTTGGGGTAGGCAGGATGAGAGCCTGTGTCAGCATCTCACTTAGATCCCAATCCGGTGGGGTTCTCAGCACCCCCAGGTGCCGCCGGACCCGCCGGCGATGTGGGGCGGCAGGAATGCGCTCAGCACCGGCCCCGATCCGGCCCTTTGGCAGCGAGAAGGGAGCGCCGAGAACCAGATGACAATCTGAAACGCAGGACACTGGGTCCTTTTCGCTCCCACCTACAGTAATACAATGCACGCTGCATGACTAGTAATGTTAGGAAAAATGTAGGAAATAATGTTCTTTATGTTAAATGGCCTCAAATTGTTCTATTACATTTTACAAAGTATTTATTTCTTTAAGCTTGAACTACGCAGGTTAGCTGCTCTACCAAAATAGTACTAGAGATGTAAGACAAAAGAGATAAATATCAAAATCACTTCTCAGATCATTAAAAACTCAGAATGGAAATCAAAATACTATTCTTCAGCTATTTGAATGTGAAATCCTTATTTCTTATTCAAAAAGACAGAGAAACCGTGTTAAAGCATGGGACTGCTGATACGTATTAAGAACATACTGCAGTGTTCCATAGTAAATAACCAATTATTTGCAAAAGCAGCAAAATTGTATCCCTGTTACATTGACTTGCAACTGGAAGTTTGCCAGCAGATGTTTTCAAGGAATTATGCGAATGCATCCTGAATTTCACCTTTTAATTTTTATTATTTTAACAATTTCAGTTTAAATTAGGTGGAAATGTCAGCTTGTTGCCCAAATCAAGTTGTATCAGGTACTGTCATCCAAAATATCGTATCACTCACGTATTCCTACCCAAACAAATTGCGGCTTTCATTTTATTGTGATCAACATTACACCCAAACTGGAGCTGATGGCATTTTCTATTGCAAATTTCTCATTGTTTATGAAAGATTCACAAACTGAGTTGGGCATCTGTTAATGTCTTCATCATCTGTGAGTAAACTTGAACAGTTCAGATAATTTTCAGCTCACAATTTCTCCCAAATTATTTGCTTTGAAGGTTCAATATTCCTGGTGTGTTCAGACACAACCAGTCACCTGCATTATTTTCACTCCCAAATTGGAGTAATTCCATTCTTAAAGCAAAACAGCTAACGATGCCTGGAGCAGCGCGGAACACGCACACCCTCTCGCTTGCACGATACCATGTAAAATGTTGAGCTCGATCCATGAGCACCTCGCAAATACCTTGCAGATCTCCACATTCAAACAACTAAAGCCATGATGAAGAGGGAACAGAACAAAAACGAATGGGGGCTTCATTTGTGTGTCGTCCTTCTCTCTAATGCTCCGCCAGCTACGCGCGGAGTTCAGGCAGTAAACAGGATGATTGATTGGCTTCGATGCACAAGTAGCAAAAACTGGAGATTCAGCTCGTTCTCTAGCTCCATTTTTCTTTTACTGCTACACCATTAGAGCTGGATGCCATCAATTTAAGCAGGTACAGGATCATACCCTAAAAATAACTCGCCTGATCTCTCCATTTCTTGTTAGTGGAGACGGCGTCGGGGGCTTTGGCTACTGTATAACGTGCGTGTTACCTTTTTCTGTTGTGCTATCAATTGTCGAAACGCTCCGTTGTTCACCAAACACCACCGTTACGGGGCACTACATATATTTAGGTGGCCCAAACCTCCTCCCATCCCGCAGGAACCGCTGCTGTTTTCATTGCAAGCCCCGTTTTTAGCAGCCGTGCTCCTTCCCGGCGCGGCGCAGAAGCATGGTGGCTTTCAAGGCTGGTGGCAGCGCAGCCTGCTTTATAAGGATGAATGAAGATGAAAAGGAAGACAAATAGAAGTGAATGAGGCACTGCTTTATGTGATTCATGATAGCTTGCAGTAAGCCTGTTAGCCTCCGCCTGGCTCCCTTCTCAGAGAATAATGGATAGTTACAGTGTGTATAGTGACATTGTCAAACCATCAGGAATTGCTGATTATAGTGCTAAATATTGATCTCTGCTTCACATGTGTCAAAATTCTTTCTTCCCTTAATTAGAACTTCCCTAAGCACCATACAAGAACAAACCGAATATATCAGATCTCCGTGAAAGGGAGTGTGATACCAGAATATAATTGTGACCTCTTGTCTTCTTCTTCTCTCTGGAGTTTTGAGATGACTTCAGCTGTCTATCCTGCCCTTCCCAGCACATGTGATAATCATACTCATTTTTCCCAATCTAACCATAGGAAGATTTTTCCAAGGCTGTGCTTTTCATCATTTCAACCCACCGGGGCTGCAGTCAGATGGCAGGGAAACTTAAAGTGCCAGAAGGTGCCTTTTTCTATTTGTTTGTTTCATGGTACACTGCACCAGGCAATGACCTGTGGCAAGAGTGTCACGCAAAACGGAGACAGGTTCACCCAATCAAAGGGAGCTTTAAAATTAACACAGATCCCTTCATTTCTTCATGCGGGATTGGGGAAGGGCAATTTAATGGATGTCATAGGCTTCTGATTATCACCCTGCAATCACCAGCTATAAAAAAATAACTTTTGTTATAATGATTACTCGGCATTATTTATATTAAAAGCACATTTCCTCATCAACGGAGTCATGACAATTAGTACTAATTTTGTATTACTGTTCAATCATCTTTCCTACTCTTTACAGTATTTATAATATAAAATAATGAAAGCCCGTGATGTATGGTTTCAATTTACTCCACAAACTGAGCACTTAAGTCATTTATCTTAGTTTATCTGTAATATACTGAGGCTTGGGGTTTTTTGTATTGTTGTTTTTTTTTTTTTAAACATGACACAATGGTACATTTACCTTTAGTTTGATGTGCTTGATAAAAATCAATACTTCATTAAAAGATTCCCCAAAAAATTGTTCAGACCAATTTGACCACAGGAGAGGGAGTGGGGAAGGAGGAAGGTGCTTATATTTAAACCACTAACATTTGTATAATCATGTATACGCTGTGCTGGCCGCTGCCAGCTTATGAAATAACAGGCATAAAGATGTGCAGTCTGCGGAAATCACGAAGAGGGCGAAGGGAGGCGAATGGCCCTGTTCTCTCTGTGCTCGCTGGGAAGCCAAAGAAATAACAGTGGACTACAGAAGGGAGTTACTCCCCAGGATGAAACTTCTGAGCAAGTGCCGCAACAAGTGGTTCGCTTCAACCACTCTCACCCTCGCCTCCAGCCCAGGGCACAACAGCCAAAAAATTACCAATAAATCTAATTCTCAGTTGTGTCTATTTTAACCTTGTTAATGGAGGCACCCATCACTATCAAGGCACCACCCGTTTTTTAACGCAGGATGACTTTCCTCAGCAGAGCAACAGCAATCAGCGTATGCCACCCCTGCGGCGCTGGAGGTCCCCAGTGATGACCTGCCAGAGCAGCCACCCGGGAGGAGTCGGACGTTGGGGACAGCCGCGGGGGACCCTGCGCATCCCCTGGGACACTGCAGGGGCATCGCACCTCCCCTGGGTTGCGTGGGCAACGCCAGTATTTCTTAGAGTGTGAAAACACTTTGGGGTTTGTCATCAGTTTTTGGTTACTTGATTTTACTCTGATTTCAGCGTGTTCAGAAAGAAAAGACCGTGCACTCCCCATGCCAGGAGCCCCTTGCACCTACCCCCTGCGCCGTGCTTTCCAAGGAGCGTTCCCTGGGCGGTGGGCAGCGTCCCCCTTCCGCACGGAGACAGCGGTTTTGCTGAGGCAAGTCATGCAGCAAGTCGTTGTCAGGGAGCATCAGATCTCCAGCTTCCGAACGCCTCCTCTTTGCTCAGCCCGTGTTGACCAACAAGCCTGGCCCTGGGAGGACACCGAGCACAGCACCATGCTGCCACCACAACCTGCCACGGAGAGCTGGCCCCGCTTCGTGATCCACCCCAGGAGCTCGAGGAGCTGTTGCTGAAAAGTCAAATGATGCCTGTGGATGCCCGTGGTGCCCTTAGAAAAGAAACACAGAAAACATCCATCACTATCCAACTGCCAAGTATCAAAGCACACTGTTGTTTTACCCAAATTCACGCTTATGGATTTTCATTTTTGTTCATCGCCTTTTTTTTTTGTGGTAAGGAGTGATGAGAATTTGGACCTGCTCTGTACAAGTCCCGGTATTAATGAATAATGACACAAAACCAGACCAAGTCTCTGCCCTTCCCCTGGCAGAGCAGCCGGCACGTGAACCGCTGTTATACAAAGTGTATTTTACACTCCTATGGCCTCAAAATAGGACTACAAAAAAGCTTTACAAAGGCACGCTTATCATATAATTTACACTCATTTCGGGGGCCCATTATGCTTCCAAACCAACAGAAATACGCTTTACTAGGGGAAGAGGAGTTAGTGCCTTTGCTCCCATAAAGACCGTTGACCTGGGCCCTAGAGCTGAGGGCCCCCGAGCACGGAGGGAGAGGGGCACACGGCGCGCGGCTGATGAGGCGGAACAGCGCACGGTGCTTAAGCTTTTAAAAATATTGCACCTGCAGATCACCAGAAACCTGGAAGAAAACATTACCATGCCTTTATCCACAGCGCATATTTAGAGTAATTCAGGGGAGGCAAATATGATCTGATCAATAAAGGAGCTTCGTGTCTTCCACACTTACGTCCTTCTCATGAATCTTAACCAAGAGAAATAATAATAAGCGACAGGGAAGGTTTATAGTACTTTAAATAAGCAAGTGAGCCTCCTAAAGCTACGAGCAACATTCTCTGGATATCAAAAATAATAACTGGTTTTGCAGCAGTGCAGCATGGAAACACAAGGGTATAAGATATACTGTACTTTAAGCTCTGTTTGATGAATCTGAGCACAGTTCCTGGGGGATAGATTACTTTAAACCATGCTCTTTTACTTTCTAATCCTGACTTGATTTGATTTGTACTTTAATACAGCTGCCTGGCAATTCAACAGCAAATAGAGACTATTTATGTAATCATATTGTAAGTAGTGGGACAAGAAGAAACTCTCTAGAACCTTTTTGGAAAATAGTTTGTTGTACTTTTTTATTTATTGAACAGCAGGGCTTCGGGCTTTTCAGTGCTCATTATAATTGGTTTGCTGCTTGAACTTTCAAAAACTGTCATGTCAATACTCAAACAGAATTTTTTTGCTTACTATATGGCTGTGGGCTCTATTTTCTCATGTGCTACTTGACAAAGTTCTTGTAATATCTTAGAGGCAAGTTCTAGACTTTTAGTTGCTATTTAAGAAACTGGAAGGCAGAGTTATTTTATCTTCTCCATTGTTCCTGCTCACTTTCCCATAATTCCCTGCTGCGATTTATTGGGATTTAGCAAACTGAAGAGGAAGTTGTCAGCCTGCTTCATGCTGCTTAGCTCTGGAAGTCAGGGCATACCAGTGGTGTGGTTTCCACTATTAAACACGAGTATGTGACTCACCCCTGAATACGTAACTTTGAAGAACAAATATTCCCAGTGCAAACAGGGACGAAATTCAGCAAATCACAAGAAAATCTATAGGGCACCAATTAAAGACCCCCTGGCTAGTTTCTGGTATCTCCTGGTATTCCCCATTTTTTGTCGTGAGGAGCGGAGCGCTGCCAACACGCCTCCGTGGCTCCCCGGCCCCGCGGGACCCCGCGTATCCCCGTCCCCAGCCAAGGGGAATGGTTAGAGTCCCACAGAGCTTTGCCTTGCCCGTTCATTTGTAAACAGTCTGCAAAATTATTGCGATAATTCCCCATGACATTACAAAAACCGGAGAATACAAGCACTGAAAGAAGAGGTTTAGTGCCTCATACAGCAAAACAATCCGGTTGGCAAGTGGCGGAAAAGGCTGTCATCTGCTGTGCTGCACTGCGCCCGTACTCCAACATCTGGTTACACAGCGCTGAAAGGATGGTACGGAAAAGAAAATTTTGGCTATTAGTACTTTAACAAAGAAAGAAGAACTTCTCTATCTGCAGTTAGTTACTGGATTTTATCTTTTAAAAAAAAACTTGGTCAAGCTGCTGTATACATAAGAAAATTAAAAGAGAAATACAGACTAAAAGCTCTTGTTCTGTTGATACTGACATTGCTAACTAAACAGTAAGAAAAGGAGGCAAGGCCTCTTTTCTTAAACCGATATAATGGCAATGCTTTGTTTTAGAATAAGTATTTTTAGTATTTAAGGGTATCTGTAAAAATGGTTTTCATTCCCATTATATACCAGTACTGTAACACGGGCTGCAGGGAAGGTGTAGGAGTTTAAAGGATACAAGCTTAGCTCGGATGAAGAACAGTGAAAGGAAACGTACACATAAGTAGGACATATATGTAATTGAAAATCTGCTTGCCTGAACAGCGTTGTGACTAAATAAATAAATATCATTATTAAAATGCAGCAAGCAGAATTTTGCTATTAACTTATACCAATATGCAAGAGGAAAAAAAACATTTTTGTTCTTTATAAATTCATATTGGATTACAAATGAATGATAAACTATATGCTTAGAACGCTGTGTATTTTTCAGGTATCTGGCACTGCTAATAGAAGAAAGCAGGCTATGAAATATTTTAAGCACATCCAGCTAAATCCACGGAAACTCAGTGAATGAGAGAAAAAAAGCCTCATATATCAGAAAATGCTATTTGAAACAACAATATAATATGCAGCACATACTAAAATCTATTATTTCTGTCAAATATTTAGTCAGCATGGATGTGTAAACATATGCAACTGTGTGGTTTTTGGTTAACCAAAATCTGACACATACTGTTGGACTCTGGAAATACAAGAGGGAGATTCTATAGCATAATTCCAGTGACCAAAATTCATATAAAATTAATATTTAAACTTAAAGCAAACATGCATGGAAATGCTGTTAATAATAGGCTGAATAATACCCTCAAAGCTTTTTTTTTAAATTACTGTGCATTTTATATTAAAAAGGCATTCAGTGTAGAGTTCGCACTACAGAATTTACATTTGCTTTTTCATCTTCTTATTAAGTCATGTTTTCTGTGTGCTTCGCTTGTGAAACAGTGATGCTGCAACCCATTTTAAAAAATAAATCAGTCGATTAAAAAAATAACTGAAAATACAGTTTGTAAATTTTTTTGCAGCATTTCTAGAGACAATAGAGGGTCAATAGCTTGGCAGAATCAGGAGATATCTCGCTTTATCCAGCGTGTGTGTGACAACTGCTTGCCGAAAAAGGAAAGCATGTATGATATTGCAGTTTTGGTTCCTAAAACTATATCAAGGCTACTCTTTTAGTCAACTTGGAAATTTATATACTATACACTAACCCTCCTTTAATATCCTCTCTCTCTTTCCTCTGGGCATTTATTGCTGTTCTTTCTAGTTCAGTAACCAGTGAGCAGAAGGTTCATTAAAACTAATTGAATTGGAAACTTGTCTGCCCTGGGAAATGTTAACTCTTTGTTGTTATCTCTAGGAAATTCCTTTTGTTATTTTCCTTTGAGTTATAGCATTGGGCTTTAACGTAGCAACCACCACCTCGAAAATATTTCCGTTTGGCAGAGCACCTTTGGGAAGGCTCCTCTCCCCCGGGCTTTGGGCGGCAGAGCGATGCTCCGGGTGGGCGATGCCGTGCGGGGCGCAGCCCCCACGCCGCCCCATCGGCTCCCAGAGCGCGCGGGAAACACGGCCTCTCGCAGGCACCAGCCACGGCCCCTTCCAACCTGGGAAAACGAAGAGCAGAGCCACGGGTTTAGGAACCCTGGCCGCTCCCATTGGGATTATCGCGGCACGACAAACCCCGAGCGGATGCGACATTAAATAGGAGGGACTAAATGCTGCAGGGGTGCGATGGGGTGATTAGCCTCCCATTTTAACTCCCCTCTTTTAATCGTTTGTGAGCAATACTTACCAAACAGATAAGGAAATAGTTTCAGGACAGTGCTTCGTCCAGCTCTTTGTAGCTTGAAAATATTGATGAAATAAAACACTTGATAATAGTCACAGTGGTAGATTTTTGACAGCTTTAAAAATCAATCGGAAATAACAGGCAACCCACTGTTGCTAATAAAAGTAAATATTTATGACTGATTTGACTGAGCTTCAATACCAGTCAATCACTTTCTAAAGGATCTTTGCAATTCATTAACCTCTTTTTACTGGTCTTGTCCCTGTTGGTATTAGCCATTAAAAGGGAATAAGGGAGGGGGGCTTGATTTTTCTATTCTCATCATTCATAGCTTATTTGTTCATTCCCTCCATTCCCATACGTTGCTGTTAAATTGATTGTCTGTTTAGTCATATGAATGATAAAGTAGCTCTGCCAGGAAGAATGAAAGCATCCATTAATTTCTGAGAAGGGTGGGTTTCTTTGATTCAGCCTCAATCTAAACCAAAACTACTTCCATAGTTTCCTACAACATCAGTAACTAAATTTAGACCATAACACACTGCTGATAATAAGTGCCATAATTCTCCTCACAAACTTTTTGAGGTCAAAACTTCAGGGAAAATTATATTTATTAATATCTATTAAAGACTGTTGTTATCAGTCTGTTATCCTTAATCTGTAACATGACGCAGCAGGAAAAAGAGAGCGCTGTCTTAATTTCATAATTTAAATATGATTTCAAAAAACCATGTCTGTGTGCTGCAACAGAAGAACAATATACATAGTTGTTCCTTTAAATAAAAAAGATGATGATGGTAACTTTGACTTACCTACATATATGAATTCCATGCTTGCTTGGGTTTTTTGAAACTGAGGAACTACAGCATTATCCTAAACATGGCGTTAAAACGGAATAACGATACAGTACCTTGTCTTGTCCCTTTAAAAGATCCCAAAGGGCTATTGGAGGCTGTGTATATGGGCAGAACATTTTCCTTATGCTGAAACCCTCAGCGTTGTAGGCAAAAGGACTTGTAATTGTACACAACTTGCTTTGTTATTGATGATGTAGCTGTAGAGACAGAATCTGTAGGATCTAAACTAAAGTCAGCTTGGGGGCAACTGTGTATTATACACCCCCTCTAAGAAACACTTTCTTCTTCCTAACGCTTGTGCCATCACCGGGGCATAACGATGACGAAAGCCTGTCCCACACCACCGTGACTCTTGACAGCTGTCACTTCTAACAGCTGACGATGGATATGATGTAATTGTTTTCACCAAACCCACCGGTTCCCTCCGTTTGCTTTTTCAGAGCGCCACACAGAGCACTTCTAAACCAGAGTACTGTAACAGAGAGGATCTGCCCAACCCGCGAGGCCAGTGAAGCCAGGGGCTTGCTTGACTGCCCTTGCCCAGAACTCAGCCTCTCCCAGTCTCCGTACCGGTCAATACCCAATTCTGACCCAATCTGGGCACGGTGGGACTGGCGCATCCCTGCCACCACTCACCCAGACGGACCGTGTTCCTGCCCGGTGGGGCACATGGACCATCCTCCTCTCCGAGCACCACAGTACCGAGGCTGTGTTTGCCTCTGGTCCTGAGCCCCAGCAGGATTAATAACGCATCTTTTGCTCTGAACAGCTCTGAGGCAAATCTCTATTGTCGAGAGTTTGGGCTGCTGCATAACAAACCCTGAAGAAGAGAAAATGCAGGCAGGGGTTGGAGCATCCGCAAGGTAGGGAACTTGGATGCCCATGAAACGAAGCAGCGCTGCTCTTGGAGACATCTCCTGCTCTGCAAAGCAGCGTTCGGCGAAGGGGGTTCACCTGCGTTTGCTGACCACGCTCTAGCGTGTCCACTGCAAGGGTACAGGAACACCCACAAGCACCGTCCTTCAGGGTGGCCAGGGGAAAACTTCATTCATGTCACAAATAACTTTGCAGCTTCCACGGCTTTGGGAGTACCACGGGTTAGCCAGGGGCTGCAGCAAATCCTTCCCTTCCATCTCCAGTTCATGCCTCAGCTGCAGGTCCCCTCTCAAACCTCGTTCTGCTGCCTTTTTCAGGGCAAGAAAGGGACTTGCCGAGGAGCAGCTGACAGCAGGGTGGGAGCATCCCTAACAGACCGTGCTTACTGCTCCGCTCAAAACAACAGGCATCCAGGCAGGGAACGGCAGGAGGAAGGACAGACACTCGGGGCTTTGCGTTGCTCTAGGCACCTCTAATCCCGGGTTTGGTGCACCAGCCCGTGACCCTCTCAGATGAGGTCCTAGAAGTAGTCACTGGCCTTGTTGTCACCTTCAGACCGGGTACCGCAGCAGGCTGCAGCACGGGGCTCTGCCAGGAGGTCACCCACGCGCCGGCTGGTGCCAAATGCGGCAGTGGGGTTATTCAGTGCCATCAGCTGAAGACAATATATCTTTATATCACTATGGTAGGGGCCGTACTGATTCCTCATTCACCACCAGGACCAATTCAAGATGATGATTACAGTAATAGATGAATTATTTGCGGTGAAAATTTTTTTGACAGACATACCACCCTTTTCTGCTTATGAATTATCCCTATACAAACTTCTGTTGATACTAATTTATTACATTCATTTGGAAGTTACTCTGATTTATTCAACAACTCATTTACAATATCAAGGATAACCAAGGACTGCCCATGGACCATCCTCGAGCCTGTTGGCTCAAGCATTTATTTTTCTGTCTGATTGGTCATTTAAGCCGCACGATGTTGTGTCTGGTCACCGATAGCTGCCCCGCAGATTCCAGAAGGCTTGCATCCCCGGCTGAGGGAACTCTCTCCAGGTGTAAATGCCTTAAAACTTTCGGCGGTGGATTTTTCAATTGAAGAACATTCAGTCTGGATTTTTTTTTCCCCCTGACTATACAGCCCAGGTTGAGTTTCAGAGACTGAAGCACGACTTCATTTCTGCAAGCTTTCACACGATGTGGAGTTGAGAATTTACTTTCATCTGCTCATCAAGGTATTCATTTGCTGCAGATTTCATTATTTAAGGTCACTCCTTCCTTTGCTCCGAGATTCAGCCTGAATTTTCCTAAGAAGGGCAAGGTTTATGAACAGCAAAACAACTGCGGCTCAATCTTAAAAGACAAGTTCTTAAGCGTTCCTTCTGGGATTCATCGCCACCACTTGTTCAGTGTGATGCAGCGTGCCCGTGTTGTACGACGAATACGCCGATTTAGGTTCAGAAAGGGTCTATCACGCCTGCCGCCCACGCACCGGGCTTCTGGCGGTTTCTGTCCCAGCTGTAGCGATTTGGGCTGTCAGAGAGCAGCTCTGAACCCGTCCAGCTCAGCTCCGTGGCAGAGTTCACAGGGAAAGGCGGGACCTACGCAAGGTTAGACAATGTAAATTCTATTTAGGTGGCAACTCAGACAATAAGATAAAGATCATAAAATCCATTTTATCATCCTCTTTCTTTGAGGATGAATGAAATCCTCTTTCCTTGTTTGCAGAGAGTAAGAAAGCCGTCTCAGACCTACGGAGGTGCACACAAAATGGGGCAGAGGGACTTTACTGCCTATTTCTCTTTTCACCCCACCTATCCTGTCGACTTTCTCCCGGCTATGATTCAGATCCAGCAGGGAAAAACACGAGCACGACAGTGACCCCAGGGAAGGTTCCGTGCTGACGTTCCCCTCACGGCAGCGAGGGCGCGATGCTCCGGCTCAGGGCACGCAACGCCGCGGGGCCCCGGGGGCCGGGCCGGGCTCCAGCCCGCAGCACCCCCAGCCTTGCTGCCCGCAGAGTGCTCAACCCCACAGTCAGACCTGGGGTTTTCCCCGCAAAAGTGGCACTGGCAACTTTTCTCCATGACAGCAACTGCTGTGGGGCATTTTAAAAATAATCCTCATAACTTCAGTTCTGTTTCAAAATTAACGATCCACATGTTTAACCTATTTCAGGACATCTACATCTAAAGAAAACGCATGGGAGCCAGGCATTCAGTCACTCTTCCCCTTCAGTAAAAGTTCTGCTGACTGCAAGGGGCTCTTAACTTGATTCCTTGTAGATAAATACAGAACATATTTACAGCTGCCAATGACAGATGTTCAGTGCAAATATTATTCCAGCAGATTTTTTAATCAGATGGTGTAATGCATGATAGTGTCATTTAAGAAAAAAAAAGTATGAATACAGTGAAAAAATTACCATTTGAAAGGCAGAACTATTTTTGCAGAATTCATAACGAACTGATTTTTGTCATCAGCAAAATGATGCTACAAGACACACAAAACTTATATCTTAGTTGCAAGAAACCAAATAATTAAAAATTATATACATGTTCACCTTTATGTTCAGGTGCAGAGGAGTCCCACACACTGTGACCCGTATTTGTTCAGCACCATGGAAACCATTTCACTCCATTATCCAAACATTATTTACATAAAACCGAGGGGGAAAAGGTAAGAGAAAATAAAAGTGACACAGGCAGCAATAATAACAGCGATCGGATTCACGGTGGAGAAGTGGGCAGGGAACCAAGAGGGCTTTAATGAAATTTACATTCGCTGGGGGGAGCGGTTTATGAGGAGCTGATTGCATCAAAACGGGATAAAAAGGAAAAGTCAAGCCTACATGAAGGGAGAGTTTCTCCTTCCTGCCATAGCACTTGTACAACACTTTATCAGGGTGATAAATCTTACTTAAACAGAACAGGGGAACTCGGCAGGAGAAACACAAGGGTAGAGCAGGTAAACGAGCAGAACCTTAGTGAGCACACTGGATTTGTAACAGGGAATCAAACGACGGTCTAAAAGCGAGACACGCCTCTCTGATGGGGAGACACTTGCTGCAAACAGCTACTCAATGTTCAGAGGCTGGTCAAAATATTTTAAGCTTTTTGCCTCGAGCCTACTCCTTGGCATCGTCTTCCACTGCTGGCAGCGACCGCTTCGGTACCGAACATGCAACATAGAATCATAGAAAGGTTGGGGCTGGAAGGGACCTTGAAGACCATCCAGTTCCACCCCCTGCCCCGGGCAGGGACCCCTCCCCCCAGCCCAGGGTGCTCCCAGCCCCGTCCAACCCGGCCTTGGACACCTCCAGGGATGGGGCAGCCACAGCTTCTCGGGGCAGCCTGCGCCAGGGCCTCACCGCCCGCACAGGCAACAATTTCTCCCTTATATCTAGTCTGAATCTGCCTTCTTTCAGTGTCAAACCATTCCCCCTCATTCTATTGCTCCCCTCCCTGACCCAGAGTCCCCCCCAGCTCTCCTGGAGCCCCTTTAGGCACTGGAAGGGGCTCTGAGGTCTCCGCGGAGCCTTCTCCTCTCCAGGCTGAACGCCCCCCCTCTCCCAGCCTGTCCTCCCCGCAGAGGGGCTCCAGCCCTCAGATCAGCAAACCATTTCACTAAAATACGATTCCTTTATAACCTGCTAAAGTTTTCCAAATATTACTCCCTCTCTAAAGGCAAAAAGTATTCAGGACAATCAGAAAGTCAAGAGAAATATTAAGAAAAGCTGAATTTAGCGCAGACACTTCCCTGTTTGTCCAGCTCATGAAGCTGCCGAAGCCAAGAATTCTGCAAACAGAGGAAGGGAAGAACAAGCAAACTGAGAACCTCCTCATCCCGTTTGTCTGCCTCGGGCTGCCGAAGGTACACCTCACCTGTGCTGCCAGCCTCTCCCAGGACAGCAGCTCCGACCGTGACAGCAGCGCCCTGTCCACGGCCAGAACACACGCACCCACCGGCTTCTCGTGTAACGGCTTCCAACCCAATTTACAGCTGAGCGTGGAATACTGAATGTTTAATGTCACTTAATTAAAAGAATTTCATTTTAATGCCTTTTGCACATTTAGAGCCAATTAATGCAAGGTACTAAGTACTCTTAAATCACATTTCAACCAAGACGAGCTGAGGATGATCAACTGTTCACAAGGTGAACCTTTTCTGATTTGACAGAGGACGGGAATTCTCAGCTGAGATCTTGAAGGGTTCTTCCAAATGTCCTTCTTTGAGGTGGGAAGGCGGAGAGAAGCAGAAGAGTTGAAGGCTTCCACTACCAACAGCATCTGCAGAATGCGGCAGTGTGGCCCCTGCTACGCCAGAACACACGGAAAAAAACTTCAGCGCTCTGGTTATGTCAGTTGTGGGCTGATCTCACCCTTAATTTCAGCTGAACATACAATCATACAATGCTCTCTTTCCTCTATCGTCTCTTACCGTGAGAGGTTTCAGAGCACAGTGGTGTCAAATGCTCTACTAACCATACGTCCTGCTCCTATCTTGCTCGTGGCTACGTAATAAGCAAGTAAAATGATTTCATGTGTACAATGCATGTATCAGTGTGTGGTTTTCAATTATTTGGAAGGAAAGGGATGACAGATACTTAAAATAATTTAGATATTGGACAGTTCTACATTTTTAATTTTAAGATAACACCTCTCCATACCGTGCCCTCCTCTTTCCTGAGTGGTACAACCAAAGCACTTAATAGCAAGGAAAAAACCCCGACCTGCATTGGAATTCCACCACTGGAAGATGCTAAAAAGAATGACAACTGAAAAAAATGTTGTACAATTAGCTTTCTGTGAAAAAATAAGTGGTATCTTTCATGCGTTATAGCAGGAAATATACACAGCCACTGATGTATTCTGTCCATATATTAGACTGAATAACCATTCTGAAGTACTGGTCCCAGTGATTCCTGGCTGCTCTGAACAACACGGATGTAGTACAGACCTGTGTTTCTGATTATCAGCTAGCTCCAGACGGAAGGACCTGGCTGTACAAGAAGATCCTTTCCCCACTATCCCCCATTTAACTTGACTGCATGACAAACTGACACTCGCCTGCAAGAACAAAGGAGGTTTCGCAGAAAAAAAAGGCCGGCAGGGAGGAGAAGCAGCAGAAGCAATGAGACCAAGACGTATGCCAAAAAAAATACCACCATGATGCAAAGCCATGTCTGTTGGTTTACAGATCACTGGAGAATAAAGAAGGCAGAGTAAAGGAAGGAAGTCATCAGAAGACTGCAAAACCTGGAAGTTAAAAATACAGCAGCAGCTACAGGAACACTGGGAAGGAGACCAAATGCATCGCAAATTGGATACCACTGATTATAGGCAAGCATAACAGGCTTTTTGAACAGTCAGAAAATTTGGTATTTCGGCATGAAGAATCCCTTCTAATGCCAGAAGGATGCACAGAGCTACAAGGATAGACTAACCTGTTCTTGAAATACTTTTAAACCCAGTTTGTGTCCTTCATTTAGGCCTACTCAAGCTCTCATGTAGGTTCCCCTGGGTAACTCTCACTAGGTGCAATTTCACAGCTGATCTCTGATCCAGTTCAATATTGCCTTTGTGACTGATGCAGTATCATCTCCTTCCTTTTGAGCAATTCCAACTTTGATCTCTTTTCTCTACAGCTTTTCTTTTCATGTGTCAGTTTGTATGAGGAACGTGTACCCCAACAGGAAAATGCTTACCAGTCTTCCCTGGTGTTTATCTGAATGTATCCCATACTTGCAGACATCCTAAATTATGTTACTAGCCTGGGCTAAGAAAATATAGGCTTTCCAAAACACACTATGTATGTAATAATTAATAACCGTCAACTAAATCACAGTTATAACAGATGTTTTTTGATTGTTTCGGGGTTTGTCTTTTAATTTTGATTTTAAAAGAAATTTTTGATGTAATTAAAAAAAAAGACCCTTCTCACTCTTAAGCTGAGAAGGAGCGAGACTGGTGTTTTCAGTAAGGCAGACTCTACCCATTTTGTCATTTGCCTTCCAAGAAAAAAGGCAAAATAAGTGTATGCAAAATTCTCTAAAAAGGAGATTGCATAGGGAAGATACCGTAACATGCACTTCGCTCCACGCCAAAAGCTGCTGGGCAGAGACTAAGTGCAGTGCTCTCACCATGAAGGGATCGGTGCATCCGACCAGGCTCTTCCTTTGCAGCCGTGGTTTTTTGTTTTATGAGAGCTCAGTGAATACTTCCATACCTTCTCTGAAAGTTCCAATCAATACAAAAAATGAACTACACTTTGGAAACACTGTGATCACATCAATTGCTATTGTATTTGTAATTACGTTCATTTATCAAATGTGCTACTAGGATGATCATAATAATCTCAACATATCCATAAAAACTATCTAACTAACATTATCTCAAGGTGTGCACGCATCCCCAAGTCATGAATCATCCACCCTACGTTATGAATTTACCACCAGAAGTTACAGACAAGTATTTGTGAAAAAGAAACTTGCCTCTGAAATATTTAGAGACCTTATTTTCACAAAATATCATCTTCCCAGGCTCCTTTAGCCTCCATACAAGAAAAATCTCAGACAAAGCCTTTAATACTCACACACCTGTGATACTGACATGTAAACAAGAAAAAAAAAAATAGGAAAAAAAAAAGAAAGATTCAAAACTCTTAATTTCACCTTTATAAGAGCATATTTTGTTCCTGAAACGTTGATGACAGAGGGTACAGCTGACCAACCAGAAAGTAGAGAACAACAGTAGTACAAAGAACATCACTATTTATTAAACGCACCTCACAAATACTGCATCGATATCTGCTTATTTAGAGAAAGCGGGAGATGACAGACATCAGATTCTTGAATACAACACAGAAGAACAACAGCAGATAGAAACTCTTTCCATTCCCCAGGAATCCCCTAACCTGATGTATTCTACATTTCTCACTAAACCTTCAGACAGCTGCTGAATAATCTGCATATTAATAAAGAGATTTATACAAAATATACCTTGGGTGTGCACTAGTTAAGTGAATAGAAAGAAGGACAACAATAAGAGAAGACAAACACAGTCCTTTAAGAATCTACTTTGTATTTTCAGCACAAGACCTGTTTTCCATTTCTGTGCTTTTTCCCTACACGCATCCAAATGACACACTATTTCTCACGCTAAGAAAAATTGTAGAATCATAGGATTGTTTAGGTTGGAAAAGGCATTTCAGATCATCAAGTCCAACCATTAACCTAGCACTGCCAAGTCCACCAAGTGGACTGAGTAGATTCAATGGAAGAACCACTCAACCGGCCCGCAAAGGGTGCATATTCGAAGGACTAAAGATTAGTTAGCACTTTTCAATAATTTTAACAATTCTGTTGCTTGTCAGTTGCTTCCAGAGTGCTAATATCACAAAGAGCAGTCACATGCAAAGGCTGGTCTGACCTCAGAACCTAACACGATTAAAGATATCTGTGGTCCCAAAGAGTAGAAGACTTCAAATTTTGGGCTGGACAGAGAAAAGAATTGAAGATGAGACCTGTCCAGTTCTGGATTCTCCAATGCCATCTGCTCACCGAAGGGAGGTACATCACAGGTCCACGTCAGTAAAAACCCACTACAAGCCACTCATGTTCACGCAACAAGTCAGGAAGCCTCTGAACAAGGCGGTACAATTTAAAGGTATGCTTACAACTCTAGAGCAATTTGTGTATCCCTAAAAGCATCAGATGGCTTTTCAACACCAAGCTGATGTAGACTTTTTTGCTATTTTGCTTCCCAATGGTAGCCCTGTATTTTAATACAATGTAATTCCCGTCCTATTTCCCACTGAGTCCCTCGTGCTGTGGGACAAGGTGATATACAAAGCCAACGGAAGCTGTTGGAAGGAAAATGTAACCCTTTAAGAATAGTATGAATTAGTTAAGGGGGCACTTGCTTACGCCGCGTAATGCACAACACAAACAGATGTTCAATAACGTGATGTGGAGAGCACCAACAGAGTTGTTCTGCGTCTAACATGTATGAAATTGCTTTCTTTAAAAAACAGTAGAGATTAAGTCACATATAGGGAAGGAGCGTTACAACACACTTAAGGGCTAGCATGAGATTGAACTTGCGCAATGTGGCATGCGCATCATTATATGAAAACAGGAATCAAAAGATGTATCGGTGCCTGTGAATGGAAGTTGCTCTTCCCACTCCTCAGCGCACTTGTGCAAACGGGCTGCTGCTTGCCACCCCCTGGGCCACCACCGGCCCATATGTATCTTCCTCATGGTCCCTCCATTTGCACTCAGGGAGCAGCAGGGACATCGACAGCCAGGGCTCTCACCAGAGATTTCATACGGGTGAATGTGCCCTGTTGCTCATAGTTACAAGGCTGCAGCCCAAGGAAAACAAAAAAAAAAAGGTTTCTCTGACATGGTACAGAGGCCACAAACATTAAGATTTTGATCATTCATCGGTATTTCTAGAGCAGGCACCCTCAACACCAGGTGACACTGCGTGTCCAACGGGATGCGCTCCAAGCCAGACCGATCCCCTCTGTTCAGTGTTACGTTCCCCTCACACCACAAGATGTTCCACTGATTTTACAGGGGATTCCTAAACAGGGAGGAAATGACAATGGTGCCAAGAGCAAATGAAAGTATGAGGACCTGGCTGTGTGAATCTTACCTTTACTTATTTTACTGAATCCTTATACACAAGGCTTGCCTAATTCCTCTAGCACACATCTCTGGGAAAATAACATGCAAAACATGGAGTTTCTCTCTTGAACCCGAACATTTCCAGACATTCAGACAGAACTAGAAGTGCTTGAAAAGCACAAGCAGATCTTGACTTCTGCCTTTTTCCATGCATTGACAGTCACACTGACTGTGACAATCCCAAGACTGCTGAAGTCAATGGAGACCTTTTTTTCTCTCCTATGAATGGATTTTGGATTATGTCCTACAGGAGCACAAAGTGTTGAGTCAAGACCTAAACCACAAGCTCATGGCACACAATCTACCTGTGGTTACAGAACAGGCTCATACTCTTAATTTATATATTTGGTTTTGAAACAAAGGAATGCTGGCAAACCAGATTAATAAATAATAAATAAAGGGTGGGTAGCAAGAGGATGGGGCCAGATTCTTTCCAGTGGTGCCCAGTGACAGGACAAGAGGAAACAGGCACAAACTTGACCATAGGCAGTCCTTTCCACAGGAACTTCTTCCCTGTGCGGGTGGCAGAGCAGTGGCACAGCTGCCCAGAGAGGGGGGGGAGTCTCCCACTCTGGAGCCATCCCAAACCCGCCTGGACGCCGTCCTGTGCCACTGCTGGAGGTGCCCCTGCTGTGGCAGGGGGTTGGGCTCGGGGAGCTCCAGAGGGCCCTTCCAGCCCCAACCACTCTGGGATTCTGTGTAATTTCTAGAACTACAGGATAGCCCTAAAATACAAAGTTTCCACTGTTTTTTTAAACACGAATTTCCTACCTGAATTTAATCAAGAGTCAACAAAGGCATAGAAGACATTAATAAGTGACATTTTTAGGTACTAATTGATAAAAATCCACTAGAAGCAGATTGGCAGTATAATCTCAGCTATTATGATTGATCTGTTAGTTAAATCTGTGTTTATAATCAATTGCCCTCCAGATAAATAGGTGGTTTAGCCTGGGTGGTACGTTAGATCACTAATGAAAGATCTGGGGTAATCCCTGAACAATTATGTAGTCCTGTGCTTACAAAGCAGGCTCATACACTGAATCCATTAACAAAATTTAGGTATTTAAGCACTGTCTTTTGGATGTCCTAGAATATTAATTATACCTGATATATAAAACGTATTTAATTACAGCAAAACGTGAATCTGGATGAATTAGCTACACACATAAAAAATTACACACATCCTTTTCTCTGTTATGAACAATTTAGCATTGGCTCTGAAGCATGAGCTTTGTAACGAAGATGATGTTTTAGTGAGAAATCAGCTGTGAAGGGACTTCAGAAGAAACGCAGAGGACAGAGCATCAGAGACCTCTTTGGCAATTGCTCCATGAGCCTGGGTCATCGGCCAGAAGCAACCTCTACCGTCTCACCAGTGTGCGACCAAAGCCATCATCTTGTCCCAGGTAGACCCACAGCGGTGTCTGCACCGGTGTGAAACGATTCCCAGCCCAAAGAGCTTTCAGAGGGATGTGCAGCATTGTCCCTCACTACTAACACGCATGGAAATACACGTGCTTCCAACTTGCTTTTCTTGTGAGCAAGTTAGCACGAAAGTTCTCAGCAAAGGATTAAAAACGGTAAATGCCTTCAAAAGAACACAAGACTGAGAAGTGTTTATAAACATCTGCTTCATTCAGGTACTTCTAATCATTCCTGGCCATTGGACTCAAAGTTACAAAAGTGAAGTGTTATCGCGTCTTTTGACCAACAACCCAAACTTTTCACCATTCTGCCACCACTGGCAATCGACATTGAAAATCTATTTAGTGTATTGTTACTGCATCCGCCTTAAGCAGCAAAAGGAGCTCAAAGTACCGGGTTTAAACAACGCAGATTTCCCAAAATGGAAAATTAAATTCCAGAGACATCATCTCCCTCATTTCTTGTTTTGAAAGGAAATTAATTCCACGCAGTTTACTATGTCAGGAAACTTTTAGACAAAACCTTCAAAACAGAGGCTCCATTTCTGCGTGGTTGTTAAGGTCTGATTTTCTCACCTCTCCTCTGGAATACCTTTACCAGGCAAAATCCTGGCTTAAAGCCTCTGCCTCGGTGGTGCACAGTGACCCAAACTACAGCAGCGTTACCCGAGAGGATCATGAGACTATGAGATAAACTGTGTGAATTAAACAAGCAATTAATTGGAATCCTTCTGAGCCCCAAACCCTCAAAATAATGGCTGTAAAGTAACATAGTGTGAGTAAATAAATGTTTCCACAGCTGAGTCACAACAGCACTCAGTCTTACGTGACCTGGGAAAACGAGTGACATACAATAAACAACCCAAGTTTTCAGGTTCACACAGTGTATATACATTAGGCTTGAGCAGTGAAGGGGGTTGCCTGCATATGGAAATATCAGGCATCAGGAAACACCACAGTCCACCCAGACACAAAAAATATATTTGCTCTCTGGGCAAAATAGGTCTAGAAAACCAAAGGTAATTTTTACATCATTTCATACCCTAGCACTAAGTTCATTAGGTTGGTTTGTTTGTTGTTATTGTGGGGTTTTTTCACATTACACTTCAAAAATATACATACCTTAAACAGCCCGAAGTATCATATATCATTCTAACAAATAACCTTGCCTCTACACATGGATACGTATCTCTGTTGAGTGTGGACAGCGTACAATTGCTCTGCAGCTCCACTGCTGCATTCCTGAAACTGGTGAGATCAAAACAAACAATCTAATAGGACTCGCTTGGCTGCATCACAGTTGTTTATAAAAATGGCCTGTATATTACTGGTACATAAAAATCAGGCAGTTGGGCATCACATGTGATCCCGGATCAGAGTACAAAGCCAAGGGAGACGCAGCGTATATATATTGTAATATGGCGTAGTCACCACGATGTACAATATTTCTGAATAAAACAACACATCAACGTTTTCCTGCGTTCTTAGGCACACCCTTTGCTTCAAATTTTAAAAATAAGTGAGCTTCACAGAAGCTTGTACCTGTGTGCCCATACCATCCCATTCCGCAAGCCTCGGCCACCCGTGTTTCGCAGGCGGGACCCACGCGTGCGCACCCACCCAGAGCGGAGGCACGTTCAGCGCCGGGAACAGCAGGGATGGGGCGGCAGGGCTCCTGCGCAGCACCCACCCTCACTCGACACCCCCCTGCCCCACGGCACAGAGGGCAGCACCGGCAGCACCCTCCTTCCCAACAGGACCTGGTGGTCCAGCCCAGCCCCAGGTAGTGGCTCACAGCCAGCACGGCGCCCGCAGAGCCAGCAGGCACTGGCTGGGGTAAACCCAAAAAAACTGCCCGTCGGCAACTGAGGGGATGAAACCTGGGGCACACTGAGGTTCAGCGCAATTGTCTCAATAGCAATCATGTTCAAAAAGTGCAGTTAGTAAACAATTTTTTTTTAAATTTTCATTGCTGTTACAATTTAAAGAAAAAAAAGTTTCTCCCAAAGCACACGCAGCGTTCGCCAGACCTGCTCTCCCCCATCTATGCCATCCGAGGCTTTGAACGAGCCGGAGCCATGCTGATGCTTCCCACACACCGTGTGCCCCTGCAGGGAACAAACTGGGCAGATCCCCCGTGGGCTGGGACCTACAGAGTGCCTGGATGGGGCAACAACCGCAGCCAGCATCGTCCTTCCTCTGGGTACCCCTGCCCATCCTTGCCCATCCCTGCCCATCACATCCCAGGGGACACGAAGCCCTTGACTGCTGCCCAGCCCAGACATCCCCAGCGGCAGCTTCACGTTCAGAACACAGCATGGTTTTGGGTGTGGGCATAAATGCAAAAATGTTTAACTTGAATAACCTGGGGAGAACTAGACGTGTCTTAAAGAAGAGTCTGTCTGTAAACAGAAAAATAGATTTTTGCTAAAAAATGAAGGGACTTTTTCTTTAGAGGTGACATAGTATGGGTGGGCTTCATTCCTATCCAGCATATGAGCATTGTTTTTCCCCAAGAAAGCTCTCAGAATTCATTAATGCTATCATTGTCCAACATTTCATACCCAATACCCACATACCTTCACAGTCAATGAGTCATCTTGGACAGCATGGAATGTGCCATCCGAAACACACGCACATGGCCGGACAAGGCATGTTGCAGAGCCACAGAGAAAACATCTTCTTACACTGAGCAGCAAAGGCAACCAACACAACTTACAAGAGCACCGAAGAGGCATCTGCTCTTCTGCAAATGCCCTCGCTTTGCCTGGGATGTGGAGAGGGGCCGGGTTGGTGGGAAGCCCTGGGAGGAGGGTGGTGGTGCACAAAGAATTGCAGCAACAGTCCCCTGGAATGAGTGGATCTCGGCAGAACTGCCCACAAGAAGAGGACAGTGGATGGCAGTTCTGACCCACCCTAAAGAAGTGTCTCTCCTACCACAATTCTGAAGTTACAGATGTCAAAACAAGACAAGGCACAACTAAAAGTAAGGCAGAGAGCTGTTCACAGTAAGAAAGAATGGTGTTCAAGTGTCCATTATCCTAAACTTGCATGAGAGAAAGAACACTCTATGTTTAACTAATATTCATAAAATCCTGGAATGTTTTGGGTTGGAAGGGACCTTAAAGACCATCCAGTTCCACCCCCCCTGCCCTGGGCAGGGACACCTCCCCCCAGCCCAGGGTGCTCCCAGCCCCGTCCAACCCGGCCTTGGACACCTCCAGGGATGGGGCAGCCACAGCTTCTCGGGGCAGCCTGCGCCAGGGGCTCACCGCCCACACAGGCAACAATTTCTTCCTAATATCTCACCTAAATCTCCCCTCTTTCAGTTTGATGCTACTCTTTCATATTCATTCTTCGAAACATGAAATGAAGTTCCCAAACCAAACTTTCTGCTTTTCCTCTATAATCAAAAGAATTTCAGAATTCTCCAAAAGGATGAAAACTCCACCATACAGAATCTGATTTAATGCAGCGGCCAAGGAGAAATCCTCATTAAATCTTCATCAAAAAAATATCAGATCTGTGTTACCTTTTCCACCTTTCAGCACTTTCACCACTGCTTCATCTTAAAATGTTAAGGCCCTTGACACTTACTGCTGTCCTGTGCGCTCACCTGAAATATCTTGGCTACATAACTTCATTGCGCTCTAACGCCACTCCTTTTCCATCCTGTGTTCAATGCAAACCATTGTCCTTTAAATTAGTAAATCAGGTTCAAGTTCATGTAAACCCATGAAATTCAAAACAGTTCAGGCTTAAGCTTTCTGCCTGAAGTACCTGTAAATTTCTTCTGAATGAACACAGGGAGTCAGCCTCAAGGCTGCCTAACCTTCTCATAAGATGCAAGCACGTTGCATGCCACTGCAAGAACACTCCATTAATAACATCACAAGGATTTTAAAGTTTGAAATAGACACAGACTGTGAGAAAAAGATGAGCGTGATTAAAAGATCTGTCACATACATACGCCCTAAACCTAACATAAATTCCCTAACCCTTGAGCCGCATCTGGTTCAGGTATGGCCAGGCCTCACGAACACCGTTTTAAAACTTAGTTCTTTGATATCCTTTTCACAGTGAAATCCTTCGTGGAGGAAGCACTGAAGATGAGTTAAAATTCAAAATTACACGTTCTCCTTTCCCTGCTGCCCTGCCCCCAAAAGATGCCAGGATCTCAGCAAGACAGGTACAAATATCTTACCATTTTAAAACTCCCATTAAAGTATTTAATCTTAGAAAAAGAAATAATCATAAAGCGAGAAGCTATAAAATCCAAAAAAGTTTCTGTAAAGTGCAGGATTTTTAAAAATGTCAAAGAGAAACGCAATAAATATATGCTAAGATAAAATTGTTAGCAGCAAATGATTAAACTGTGAGGCCAATATTAGAAAATACTCCTTATAAGTAAGTAGAGAAAATGTAATCATCCTGCCAATGAAAAGCAGTCAATTACAATAAATAGTGTATGAATGCATCTCATATGCTTTCGATGCAATACACATACCAAGGGAGAACTGTCAAATTGTTATAATTTGCATGGGAGAATTACAAATGAGACATAAAATATTCTTTTGAAATGCAAGTTATTTTTGTTTTGGAGTTACCATGACCAACAGTGATCCCCTGCATCCAAATCACCGGGCAAGGCAATAAAAAAAAAAAATCACAAGGACTTAATGCCGTAGGGAGCATAGAGAGCAGACGGTCACCAACTGTTTTGCAGCTATATTATCAGATACACTTTCTATCCTAAGTATTCACAGGACATTTTTAGGGGGGTGTTGCTTTATTGAGTGGTTTTTCCCCACTACTTAAAAAGTTACAGGATTCCAGTACCCCAGACAAACACTTCCTAATGCCTATAGCTAGTTGTCAGCCTGATCAAACAAAAACGCAACTCTGATTAATCGATACTGATGGCCATTATTTAATTTTCCCTCAGTTTACAGAAACCAGAGAGCTTTGTTCTGCCAGAAATCCTGTATTTCTTTGTAGTTGTTGTTTAGAACGTATTATTAAAAGTAACGAATTATTTTGTTGGCCTCATTACTTCCATAAGAGGCATGCAAATGTATGCTGCTTTGACTTAATCTTTGCCAATCAGCATGTTTTACAGAAAATGTATATCCAGTCTGGAACATGAGCTCCATACAAAGAACACACTATCGACAACTTTATGTACATTTCCAGAAGTACAGAAATACATGAACAGACCTAATGTTTAAAAGTTGCGAAGATCCAAATTTCTTCATCTGCTGATACTTTAAGCTACCACACCTATCATACGTCTGATGTGATGTCTAAAGAGCACTTTGTCAAAACAATCTCACAATTTTGTTGTATACAAAAAAAGAAAGAACATAAGCAAGTTAGATAAAAATGTTTCCATATATTAATATCCCTATAAACTTCCAATATCTGTCAGAAGTTCTCTCAAGGAAATACGATATTTTATATATTGTTCTGGAGAAAACTCTACACGTGTAACTAGGACCAAGCTGAAGAAAAGCTTTTTCTTCATACTGAACAGATAGCAACAGGAATGTAATTGTTTAGCAGTTTTAGTACGTTTGATTATTGGGATCAAAGAAAATGTGCTGTTCAGTTTGCGGTTGCTTGCACAAGTCAAGATAAGCCAAATTTTTACATTTCCGTATTTCTGTCACATATACAGCTCCTGGCCAGGGCATTCTACGAATGTGGGAATTTCAAAACCAACCTCCAAGTTCAGGAGCTCAGAGCCTTTCTCTAAATTTACTCCTCATCAATTTTAGACCTGCCTCCGAGTCCCTCCAACAGCTCCCTTTTCTTCCATTTCATTTTCCACACAAGTTCATAGAAAGAAGAGCAGTACTTCTCCGCCAGAATCACGATTTGCTACGCCCACTTTTCTTATGAGCTCTCTGCTGCCTGTTCACACACCCAATGCAATCCACGAGGTTTGGTGCCCTCTGACGTTATATCACCCCAAGATCTACCTGGCTGGCTGCAAAGTTTTTTGGCATAATGTATTTACTGTCCAGAAAAAAGAAGGGGTTTTTACCTGTATGGTTTTACCAGTGCTGCAGTGAAAACAATGGACTCATTTTTCTTCTTCCCACAGCTACATCTTTTAAATTTTTTCAGTCATCTCCTTTGACACGTGGCCTTCCTCTCCCATCACCCCCAGGAACGATGTCCCCAGCTCTGCCCAGTGTCTCTGGGTGAGAACGAACACCTGCAGAACTGGCGACTCCCCACAGAGAGGGGGTTCTAGGGCTGAAGTGGGAGAATTTCCTCTTATGAGGATTTTAAAACTTGCGTTGCTCGTATTCAGCAAACACAAACATTTTGGTCAGGTAAAAAAATCAGATAAGGGAAGTTTTACTGCAGGGTAGGCATTCCCAAGAAAGTAACGCCTGGATTCCTTAAAAATAATTGTTTAAGCAGCTGAGCTCTCGATTTACTGAAATTAGCAGGCCTTGTGTCTTTCTAATTGTTCTTCTGGTACCTCCCTATTTTCAGCAGCACTTTTTTTTGTTAATTTATTACAATCAAATTTCTTCAATTTATCCCACATTCCTCAAATTCTGCTAGTCTAAAGACTAATCCTTTTGAGCTACTACCTTTCATATAAACCCTCAGGTGGATTTCAAATATGGTATGATTACTAGACCCTAGATATTCACCAGTTTCCATCATATTTATCATACTTGCTTCATTTCCTAGGAGAAAGGGTCTGATTCATTAAAAATTATATGCCCCATTTAAGCAGGTTTTCTGCATACTTTACTCAGGAAAAAATGCTGAATGCATTTTTTCCACATAAAAGTATGTCTTTTTTGTGATTTATCAACCTTTTATACCCTGCTTGTAAGTGGATGCCTCTCAGTCATGTACCCTAGTGGTACATAACTCCTGGAAAGGGTGATAACAAGCATTTCCAACTTCCAGCTCAGAAACTGAAGCTATTTCAGACAGAACAAACGTCACATGTTTTTACTGTTTGTGATAGGTTTGTGTGGTTTTATTCAAACACCATGATCCACTACTTGAATTCCCTGGAATGGTTAAATTCACACTGAGTTTCAGTTTGGTTTTGAAAGATGGATATCCAAGTATTTGTGGGTCAGATGCAACCCAAATAATACCAGGGTGGGGGTTGTGGGTTTTTTTTTTTCAGAAGCACAGATTTTCACATTACTGTAATTTATCTGTATTGCTTTGGAGATTTAAGTGATAATTTGCCGTTAGCCATGCCACAGTTAAGCACAGGAGCTTTTAATAACATCTAGGATGAAATTCTCTCTTGAGCATAGAGCACAAACAAGGTTCTTTGGTCCACCTGAAGCCTTCAGCATGGAGTTTACACAGTCAGGCACCATTGCACAACCTCTTTGTACTGTGACAAATTCCACAGCTGGGGAAAAAAAGTCTTTCCAACACTTACATCATGAAACTCTTTCTTCCTTTCATTTCCTTTTTGGATGCGGGGGGAGGTTATGGCCTGGGGAAGGGGCATTAGAAAGAGGTAAAACAAGTAGCAAGCAGCAGATATCTCAAGATGACACCCAAAAAGAGTAAGAGGAGGCTGTTCTCTATCAGCACGCTGTTGTTTTGGAAATCCAGAAGCTAATACTGAAACTAATACTTCTGTACCTTTTCAATCAGAGATCTGATGCAGAAAGTTGGGTTTATAATGAATCCCTCTCATAAATGACCACCAGAAAGCTTGAAAAAGTCATTATTAGTATTTGTAGAGTACAAGTGAGTTCCGAACCCTCAATATACATGAAAGTACTTTTCTTATTTAACAACACTTTGCAGCAGTCACTGTTAACCAAAGCACCCCGGTATTTATCAAGTCTTGCTGATATTCAACCCACAGGTGACTGGAGGTGTTACCTGGTACATACCAGTGCTGCCAGAATGGACAAGGACCGCCTTTTAAGCAGTGACCGAGTACTAAGCACTTTCATAACAGAAGCTAGCATTAACTCCAGAGAACAACAACTGATCTTACATATAAGAGTTATCACATCCCTTTATGGTTAGAATATTCAGGCATAAGAAAACTTTTAAGTATAAAGAGAGATTCACCTGCAGCTCAAACCAAAAAGTCCAAAACGTCCCCAAGCATGTGCTGTCACATGTTTATCATGTAAAAGGAAAGGCCTCTAGTAAAATATCAGAAGGACAAAAATCGCTGGGACAAAGGGCAATTTTCAACACATTATTCACACAAATCTCAACAGATATTCCCCAGACACCGCAAGAAGCTCCCACTGACCAAGTTTTGAGTTTCCTGTCAAAAATACAGAAGTCTCGGAGCTATGAAGTTCATGGGGAGAAAAGGTTTTGCTATACTCTGTGGCTGCCATGAATTTATTCACATTAGCCTTCTGCTGTATTAATCCAATAAACTTCCGCAAAATCACTTCACCTGCCACAGCAGAGAAAGTCTTGAAAGGCGACTTCCCAGGAGCAGTTAATGCCCGGTACAAGGTGAGACAGTCCTTGGGCTTCTCCAAAGGCTGCCGTGCAGAGTGTGCTGCAGCCTGGGTGCACTGCAGCTCCCGTCCTGCCCACAGCCTTGTTGAACACGGTTTCCTAAAAGCGGTTGGTGACAGAACTGGTGTTTTCCTGTCCTTTCCTCGCTGTGCCTGTGTCACATTTGGGAAAGGAGACAAGCCTGAGACTCCCACTGCTCGTGTCGTTTCCACAGGGCTTCAATCCAAGGGAGTTAAAATGAACCCTTCTTCTCTGAACTATCCAGCGTAAGATTCTGCCTCAATCATTTCCCTTTTTCCCAGGTAAAGAAGAGAAATTGTCTTTTTTCTGTAGTCTGGGTTTATCCTGAAACACAGATAGTTCATATTTCACATAGCAAACATAGTTAATACATGCAAATATATAATCCTCAGATTATTTTAAACAGCAAAAAGTTTACCAAACTACGTAAAGCACTGCATGTGTTAATCTTGCCCATGTTTAAAATGCTATGTTGTACAATTGTTGCAACAGCCTAGACTCCAGCTTAAGAAAGCAGTGGAGATATTGTTAATACGCTAGAACACAACTACTTTATAACACACTTCCACCAGGAAAAAACACCCCCGAAAATCAAGGTATTTGCTTACAACACAAGGGACATTTATCCCTTAACACATTTGCATAGCACCTTGATCTGTTATCCCAAATAACCAATGACTGAACCATGCAGTGCCCTGGATGCTCTTGCCGAAGATGGTCACTTGCTAACCTTTACTAAGATGTAGTACCCGTAACGAAGAAGAACCTGTGGTCGCAGACCCTGTGGATGTCATTCTGTTTTACGTGCTGAATTAGACAATGCCCATCAGAAAAGAAATGCACATATCAATGGGGAAATAATGTCTTATGGAACCGTACGGAAAATTATCATAAAACATACCTGGGGCATGGCTGAGCTAAAATACAGGTTGTGTGTGTAAGAGCGAGTCTTGGGCTGTTCTCTGACTTCCAGCTTTTGAGTCCCATTTTGAACTCAGTAATTATACAACAGGAAAAGCAGGCAGTTAGCATGGAGAGCAGAGTTAGCTGCTGACAAAACGCTACTGTTTCACAAAAGTTCAACCAGTCAGAGCTCCAGTTTTTCAGAAGCGTGCTATTTGCAGTATTATGGGTATGTTTTTCAATACCATCTATTCCTCAGGCTAGCAAAACCAAAACATAGCCGTGACAAACTACGCAAAACTTTTCCATTGTATCTAACAAAACCGTAAAAAAGGCCAGTTTAAATTCTAGATGGAAAAACAGAGAAAAATCACACTGCAATCAGAGCTCAACTTATGTTTTATTAGTCTCCTATTAAATCAGAACCGGAGCAATGGTACCAAAGACTGATTTTTTCACTCCGTTTTGAAAAAACTTCACCACAGCTTCAACTCAATATGCCTTTTGATACTTCTAATTATTTAGAAGGCAGCTGACTCACTCAGCTTTTGGGAGGCTACACATCCTAACCCGCACAGTCAGGCACGCCACCTACTTACGCTTACAGCGTCGGCCCGAAATCTGTAAGTTAAGCCAACGACAGCACAGAAAAACATATGCTAAGCACAAACATCTTCAATGTGTAAGTGCCACTATGATCTCTAATTTCTGCATGCAAATAGCATATAGGTTGGGGGAGGGGGGTATGAAATAGGATCCAGTTAAATTTTATTAAAATTGCAAACAAAAATATTTTGCAGAATTTCCCCCCTCTTGACTTAAAATGCTTTTACCGTACATGTTTTCCACTTGTTTTACCATCCAGACCACTGATGTCCCCATAGAAATATCTTACAGTTTTTTGGTCGTTCCCAGTGTTGCTACAATTCCACTCAATCTATTTTGCCAAGCGCCTCCTGCTGGAATACATCTTTACGCAGACACCATTTCAGTCAGCGCCTTCCTTATCGGTCACGTTTGCTCTTGTTTTATATCATTCTGCATGCACAGCTTTGCATTTTTGTGCTTTGTGTTACACCCTCAAAAAATTCGATTATGTTTAAATGAAAGAAGGAAGCCACTTAAATATTTGCCATAAGTTTCCTTCCTGTATGAAGAACATGACATTCATCCCAGCCAGATCCTGAAAGCAAGATTAAAGCATCCGGAGCATTTCCTGGGAGAAGAGCCTCTGACATGGAATAAAACTCTGGAAGGCACAGGGTGGGAGGAACAAGAGGAGGTTTAAAGATTAGAAGGCCTAATGGAGTTTGGAAGGGACGCATTTTGAATCTATCAAACTCTGACATTTGAGGTAGCTTTATATTTTGCTTTAAGACTAGTAGAGACCCCAGTGAATTATATAATGGAATATGTCTCCCCGATGTAATCAAAGTTGACCTAACAGATTTGTCTTTCTGGCGATACAAACTACCAAAAATCTTTACTGTAAGGAAATCAGAACCGGATTCTAATGACAAAGAGAAAAATCACTTTTTAAATATCTAACAGGCCTAGAGACAGCGATTCCTGCCAACTAGAAGCACCGCAATGAAAAACGCCATCAGGAAATCAGCAGCTCTCCTCTTCGTGACTTCTGAGAGGCGTGGGCTCCACAAGTAAATAAAGAACAAAGTACATATCCCAGTACAGCACTCATGTAATTCCTGTGACGTACCCTTCAGTATCTACCTTCAGGTTTCCCAAACAGCCCGTAGGAAAAGGGCGGCTCCGAACTCGGGGCATCCCGCGCGCCAGGGGAAGGACCATGTTCCATTCCGCTCCTGTATTGCCCGGGCACTTGCGATGGGACACCCCACGGCAGCCGACAGCAATGCTTGTGACACTGCACCGGGAAACCCCTGCAGCACTCACCCATGGCAGCAGATGCTGAATAAGGGCATCCAACTAAAAAAAAAAATCATATTTATTAGGCTTGGGAAAAGGACTCCTTTCTCATCTAGAGGAACAAAAGGAATGGACTTCAAGTTTGTATTATAAATGTATTTCAAGGGGCATTTTTCCAGGTCTATGCAAAAAGGCATGGCTCTGAATTCGTATAATAATAAATTGATTTTATTAAATCCCTCAATATAAAAACACATAAATGAATATTCCCCAAAATGTTTTAATCATAACCTAAGTCAAGTCTACCTGTTGCTAATAATCTGAATTTTAGAATTGCTGTTAACTACAGAACATAATGCTGATGTCTAAGAAGTCAAGAGCAAAGAGTAAAAATCCAGAAGCGGATGCAGATATTCAAATCTATATTGCCATGCGACTTAGCAGGGGAAGCCTAAATCAAAAGGCAGAGCCACTGCTCGTCTCAGGAACACGCGCAATAAAGCCAGTCAGATTCCATTTGCTAAAACATGTTGCTCAATTAATTTTGCCGTCTTTACTGAATAATTTACTTGATGAATCAATTCTTCTGGTAACTAACCACTTCTACATCCCGTTGACTTCTGCGTGGGCACAAACGGCTTCTTCTTTTGGCACCAATGGTGTTTTTCAGAGCGGATACAAAAGGCGGAGGGGGGAGGCAGGTGACCCGAGGGAAGGCGATGAAGAGCATCTGGCGCCACCGCATCGGTCGGTGACCAAGGCAGCACCTTCCCCTGCGGCAGAGGGGTCAGGCCCAGCTCAGCAGACCGAGGGGGGCACAGAAGGACCCCGCTAGCTTCAGCTGCTGGTAACCCACCTTCGCTCCCACCGGCAACGCGGAGGGTGACGCACTTGTCTGGTTTTCCCTAGTTTGGTTAGCTACCACGATCCCTCCTGGATATTAAATATGATATGGGAACTCTTAAGGACAAATTTTTATTTAGATAGTTCTATGACTAGTGAAAAATGTTATAACATTTTTAAAAACGAGGCTTTCCTGTAAGCACCATCAATTTCCTTAAAATGTTTGCTGCGAAACCTTTATCTCAGAGGAAAGCTAAACATAAGGATACAGAGACAGAGGAGAGATATTTCTGCATCTATTTGAAGAACTCTCATCCATAAAGAAACAAATTGCCATGGTAATTATCACTATCTTACTTGTAATTGTAAGAATAAACGTACATGGTTTATACATATGGACCGTTCTCATGCCGTTTGCTTTAATTCTCCCTAGAAAGAAATTATCTTTTATGGAGCAGAAGCATTAAATGTGTTGTGGCAAGCAGGAATCAGTGGTTTATGGAGGGGCTCTGCCGCAAAGCGAGCCCTGGCCGCAGATTTGGAAAGGTTCCTGGTTGTGCTTCGGTGCAGCGTTACAGGGGACTAAAACCCTGAATGTAGGAACACTAATTCAATATTCACCAGCAAACCGGAGAATTACCTGCGTGTTCACTAGCACAGTGCTGTCGAAAGAGTCACGGATGTAATCTGCATTATAGCAGAGTTAGTTTACATCAGACTTCATCTCAAAACTAATTACTACAAAGCAAGAAAGGGTCTGTATTATCGACACTATGAATTATTGAAATATCGAGGGTGTGAGTAGATCTATGTTGTTTTGGGTTGTTTTCTTTTAAACTCTAGCAAAGCCCCACATAAAACTAAAAATCAAATGTCCATTAGAAAGCTATAAGTGGATTAATATTTAGTTCTTCTAGTCACTGCAGGTAATCTGTTCTGAACAGCCAAAGAGGGAGAGTACTCATATTCCCAGTCCAATTAGTCGGTGGAAAGAAATCGTCAAATTCTTCTAAAGGATAACCAGCATCCCACCAGGAATAAGACCTCCCTACCCATTCCCCCAGTCTTCAGGCACAGTGGGCGACACCCACCAGTCGTAACCGCGCTGTGATTAATGCTTGTGCATTTATCGCCCCAACGTCTGTTACACATTAGTGGGCAGGAGCTGGTTTGATCTCCAAGAAGGACTCGTATACCCATCAGCTGAACTGGAAGAGCCCGCGGTGGGCTGGCAGAGCCCCGCACGGCACCCCGAGGCTCCGGGCCCCCCCCGAGCCCAGCCCAGCCCTGGGGGGAGCACAGGGCGGGGGTTCCCCTGAACAGCCCCGCCACAGCGGTCAGGGAGGGCTCACGAACCGCCGGCAAACAGCACCCACTTCATTTGTGCTTGGAGCCAGGGATTAAGGCGGGTTAAGAAACTGCAACACTACAAATACGTTTTTAAGAGCTTGTGGCGAGACGTGTTAAAACCTTGACAAAAGGATGGAAGACTATGGATAGGTCAACATTTTTGCTTTCCTAGTATATGGCTATATATTTTTAAAGGCTACTTTTCCACATCTTGCTTGGGGGATGCTATCTCTAAATATATGAAGTTTCAGTGAGCATATTTCTATTTCCAAACAGGGTTAACCAGGAGAGAGATTACCATAGGAATGAGTGGTTAAAAATAAATCCATCTGCTGTTGATGGAGGAGAAAAAGGAGAATCCAGGCCACAGCGAGGACCACCTCCTCACCGCAGATCAGGGCTCATTCCAAAGGGTGCCGCTTGTCGCCCACTTAGGGGATCAGGCTGTGGGGCTGGGAAGACCAACTTCAGTGAGTCCTTGGAGAAGAGCTGAGAAGTGAGAAAGCGCCTGTAACAGTTTAGAGTCTACAACACTGATGGTTACCTCCTCTGAAATTTTAAAATTTTAAGGTCTGCAATAGAGAACTGGCATTTACAGCTTAATCTTCATGTTTGTATGTTTAATCTGTATTTATAATGTGTATGCTTAAGGTGTATTTATTAATCTCAAGGATAAATTAATTAAAATTCTTTAATAAGTTATTAATCCCTCTGAACAGAGAAAAATCAGACTCCAAAACTTCCATCTTAATTCATTCACTACTGGTGCAAGTTCCTGCTGAAGCTACAGACTGCCCGCATAAGGGTGAAGCCCACACCTCCAACTGTAACCACATACCTCTGCATATAACCAAGCACAGTAAAAAAATTCTCACAGAGAAAATAAACCTTGACATTCACATTACTAGTTGCATCCCAGCTTTGCTGTCCTTGATTTAGGGAGATATTTTATTACTCATTTCAGGATGAGGGCTAGCCTATAGCTTTGGGCCTAACGCATTTCAGAAAGAAACCAAGAGTTTACTTTGCCTAATAAAAAAACTGGCAAGTAAACTAGAGACTCAATAACCCTCACCATTCATTAGGCAACAGAAAGCTTTTTGCATTTCACTCGCTGAAACCAACATAAGTATTAAATATTTTTAAAGATGATATGGCCACGCGCCTGCTTTCTGAGCCCACAGCGGCAATACAGCTCTGGAGCCCCCAATATAGGAAAGACATGGACCTCGGAGTGGGGCCAGAGGAGGGCCCGGAGATGCTGCGAGGGCTGAGCCCCTCTGCAGGGAGGACAGGCTGGGAGAGGGGGGGTTCAGCCTGGAGAAGGGTCCGCGGAGACCTCAGAGCCCCTTCCAGTGCCTAAAGGGGCTCCGGGAGAGCTGGGGGGGACTCTGGGTCAGGGAGGGGAGCCATGGGATGAGGGGGAACGGTTTGACACTGAAAGAGGGGCGATTGAGATGAGATCTGAGGAAGAAATTGTTGCCTGTGCGGGCGGTGAGCCCCTGGCGCAGGCTGCCCCGAGAAGCTGTGGCTGCCCCATCCCTGGAGGTGTCCAAGGCCGGGTTGGACGGGGCTGGGAGCACCCTGGGCTGGGGGGAGGTGTCCCTGCCCAGGGCAGGGGGGGGAATGAGCTGGTCTTTAAGGTCCCTTCCATCCTAAACCATTCTGTGATTCTGTAGATGTATATCAGCTCACGCTACCCATCACAACACTCAGAACACAACCTGTGGTTTTGTGCTCATGCAGGAGGCAGCGCGAGGCAGCACAAATGCTGACCATTAGGCAGGCAGATACACAATGGCATCTGGGAAGTTTGTGGTTGATTTCTGGCTATTCCGCATGTCCTGAGGAATCCCATCGCCCCCGCAGGCAGCAAGGCTGTGTGCTCCTGCCCTGCCTGCACCCTCCTGCCTCCCACAGGCTCACCGAGCTCTGGTCACCCCCGGCCTTTAGCTTTATTGACACAAACCTAAACTATTTCCCCTTAAGAGTGATGGCTCCTGTTCTCCTGGGTGGGGAGTGAGCAGCCCGTGCCCATAGGTACCCGCGGGGCTGCGGAGCCACACGTGCCCTTTAGCACCCCAAAGGCACCTCCAGCAGACTCTGCTACCAAGTCAGCAGCATCGCTCCCCGCCTTCCCAGAAGAACCAGCCCCAGTTGCCAGGATAAAGCATCATTTTATGTCACAAGGAGAGTGCTACCGCTGTATTAAAATCAGGTCTAATGAAACAAGGTCAAACTCGATACAGTGAGCAATATTACAGCCAGGACATAATCCCTATACCTTAGCTTCTGCTGCAGTGTTTTGAACAGATCAGGCATGGACCTTAAATTAAAAAACATGAAAATAACAAATAGCCTCGTTTTGTAATTTATATGTTTTTCTACTGAGATAAAGGAGGTGGGCAAGCCATAAATTTGCCAGTCCGGGTACTACAAGAGAACTTCAACTTACTGCTTCAATAGTTCTAACACTGAAAATATTGTACAAGATTCTTGTCTATAAAATCCTATGCCATAGCCACGTCTCTGTGCAGAGAAGGTTTTGGAGTTTCTCAGCCCCAAAAAATAAAAGCGCTCAGAAGTATTTTTTGTAATTTTTGTCTAGTTATTTTTGACTCGTTTACAGCAACTGCTCTTTAGAAACCTGGGATTAGAAATCAATCATTAGTTAGATATTTCTCCTTCTGCATGGAACTGCAATTGCTACTGTAATATTATTTGTGAGCAGTGAAAAAAAGACGTTGATTTCACTTAAAGCATCAGAAAAGAAAGATTGCTATGATGAGTACTGCAAATAGATACTGGGTTGGAGGGAAGTGCAGGGCTACAGTACATCAGTGTACCTGCAGCAGGAATGTGGGTTTGATTTGTCCAAGAGTGTCTGTGGGAAAGGACCAGCACAAAATGGGTTTGGTCTCCCAGATACATGTCCCAGGGAACTTCACCGCAGGTGCGCAGGGATGAAGTGTCTCAAAACCAGAGCAAAACTGAAGCATGGAAGGGGCAACAGCAACACGACCCATGCTTACCTCCAGTGACTCCCAGCACTCCCCAGCTGCACAGAACCATAGAATGGTTTGGGTTGGAAGGGACCTTGAAGGCCATCCAGTTCCACCCCCTGCCCTGGGCAGGGACACCTCCCCCCAGCCCAGGGTGCTCCCAGCCCCGTCCAACCTGGCCTTGGACACCTCCAGGGATGGGGCAGCCACAGCTTCTCGGGGCAACCTGCGCCAGGGGCTCACCACCCTCAGCATGAAAGGGTGGGGATCTCAACTTCTCCAAGAGTATAGGGAGCAAAGGACATATTAAAGCAACCTCACAACTGTTGAAGCTTACGCTAAGAGCTCATCAGCCCTGACTGCTCTCCAAGTGCAGGGAATACAAAGGTTTGAAATAGCCTACACTGGGCACTCATCCTACCTTTCAGTCCCGACACAAGTACATGTCTGAGGAAAAGAGAAGCAAATGTATTATAGAATTTTTTTCTCAGATTTTTTACTTCAAGTTTAAAAAAAAAAAGAGCCCCTATTTCTATTTATAAATGCAAGTAAACTTCAAGCTAGAATGTTAATTCTACTTCTGACTTAGTCCTTCATGATCTGTTATTTTTCCCCAAAGACGGCAACAGGACTAAACTGCTCATGAGAATCCATGCACACCACTTCTCCAGCAGGCATCTAAGACCTAACAAATTTTATCATCCATGTCCTTTGTATCTTCACAGACCATAATCATTTTGAAAGCTTCAACACATGTCTTCTCATGGTGTCACTCTCCATAGTGACACAGGCAAATCAGGTCATTATGCGAGAGTCTTAATTGCATTACATCATTTGAGTTGTACATGTTTACCTAGTTACTGTCCAGGTAGGGCAATCAGTAAAAGAGAAAAATCCATTCTTTCTGACTCCTAAACAGACCAGGCTCTCATTACTCACAGGCGTACTACGCTGTACACTTCTCCAGCACACACTGCAGCAGCAGGTAAGCACAAACGGCTCCAGGAGATGCATCACTTTTTCCCCTATTAATGCTTCAGGAACTCTGGCTTCCAATGTTTTGGCGTCCTCAAGGCATATTTCATATATTGTTTTTAAAGCTTATTATAGACCCTGAGGAGGAAAACTTAGATCAAATACAGTTTGACAGGTAAAGGGCACCGTGAAGACTCCGTAAGCGTACCTGCTACAGGGGGAATGTGCTCACCATGTAGAAAACCCTTTCCATGCCATGCAGAAGATGTCTCCCCTGCACATTTTTCCAAGCACCCCTTACTACCGATCAGGAAAATCATCATTTACTTGTGAAGTAAAAGCACTACCTTACTCTGTCTGTTGCTTTCTTCCTCACCGTCACCTTGGTACTGTGCAGATCAGCTGCTGAAACTGCAAACCAAGGAAGAGGGAAAACCCAGCATCACAGGTATCCTCTCCATATTGGAAATAAGGCACTTAGAACAAATCCTTTTGTATAAAAATCCATGTATTTCATAGCAGCTACAGGAAAACCTAGTAACACGTGGACATTTTAAAAAGTCCTTCTGCTTGCTCATCAATCCAGCCAAGATGAAAAGTTAACGTTTTCATAAACAGTGAGCATTTTATGCACAGAGCTTCAGAATATCTTAATGGTAAAGGACTTCTTATATATCTCCTCCTGGAATCCACTTATCTCTCTAACACGTCTAGATGCAGGTACCCAGAGTCTGCTCACTTTTGAAAAAATTATTCTTGGCCAACTTTTAAAACAAGTTGCATTTTTATATATATAGTGCGTTTTGTACTTAGTATAACTTTCAAGAGACAATACTATGTTATTCTCTTCAAGACAATACCTATTTGACTCAGAAGGGTTCCTGCAGTAATAGTCACAGGAAGAAAAATGCTTTGAAATAGTATGTTCAGACTTCTTTTAGATACAGGAGATCATGAAGTCCATAAGTCTATTGCTGTAATCATAGGATGATAGAATGGTTTGGGTTGGAAGGGACCTTGAAGACCATCCAGTTCCAACCCCCCTGCCCTGGGCAGGGACACCTCCCACCAGCCCAGGGTGCTCCCAGCCCCGTCCAACCCGGCCTTGGACACCTCCAGGGATGGGGCAGCCACAGCTTCTCGGGGCAGCCTGCGCCAGGGGCTCACCGCCCGCACAGGAAAGAATACCTACTTCTAGAATTCCACCTAAAAATCTCAAAACTTTCTGCTCAGTCTTTGCAATGCTCATGTTTACGTTTCAATTTTCCCCCACATATTCGATAAGAACTGTTTTTTAACAGCAGAACGGCCAGACTCTCTTACCGAGGTATTACACAAGAAACTTATTCTAGGAAAAGCAGATGAAAACAGTACTGAAAATAACTTGGAGGTCAAATTTATGTCATATATTAACTTTACATAACCACAGTCAGTTCAGCTGAAGTATGTCCCCCCCAAAAAAAAGTCTACCAAGAGGAAGACAACCACAGCTATTCCTTCAGTGTCCGTTGGCTGGGAATGTGACTTCAGCCTCACAGGCACACGTGCTCCAGCTCTCAGCCGAGCCCCCATCACCTATGCCGTGCCACTGATGCTCAGCAAGGACACCACCACGTTCCCACACAGTGTCATAGCTCCCACGGTCTCCTTGCACGCCCTGCAGCTCTCTCATCAGGGCAATCTGTTCCAAGGAAGATCTGAGAACAACTGACAGCAGATTTACCACAAATCCCACAGATTTAGTACTAGAGGCCTTCAGCAGCTAAGGCTGGGCACAATCTAATATGCAGACAAAGAGGAGAAGGCGAGTGGTTACCTTAAGCTATGTAACGGGTTTTGCTCAAGAGCCCACCAATGAAGAACTTGAAGTAGAATAGGGAGTTTCTCAAACCTGAAGAATTGCACCTTATCTTTGTCCTGGAGGAAGCCTATCCATCTTTTAATTACAGCTTTCTGAGTCAACGAAGCCTATCCTTCTTTTAATTACAGTCTTTTAAGTCAACATGCCCTTCCTACTCCAGCTCTTGTTTTTCCAAATGCTTCCCAGACTGTGGGGTGACACCCTCGTTACAGCTCCTTTATCCCAAAACAGGGAGACATTGCTTAAACCAGCACTACTCTGGGTCGTGAGTTTTTCCGACGGAAGCAGCTCAGCCTCACACACTGTGCATTACATCAGTTCATATAAGTGACAGAAGGAAAGACATTTAATTTACCCCTCTCAAACAAGTACCACTTCTTCAGCCCTATTCAAACAGCGAGGAGGAGCCCGGACCTTGCCAGCGGCTGCGCAGAGCTGACAGGTTGAGACACGTTGCTGTCAGATGGTCATCACCCACCAAGCACACACGTGGCATTATTCAAATACCTCACCATGTACCAAAAGAAACAGGGAGAAAGGGCTGTTAGGTGAAAGAGGAGCTGAAGGCAGCCCAGTTGCATCCTGCACGTCAATTGTGTTGATTCTTCTAAACAGTCACATGGCCATTAAAAAAAGGAAACAGAAATAGGGAATGCACAATTACCCAGGAACACCCAAGAAGATAGCAAACACGGTATTACCACTCAGCAAATAAGGTTTCCACTCCAGCCCAAGCCGTAGCAGTCCTTACACTGATGGCCTCGGGCTCAGCAGGAACAGGAGAGGCAGCAGCAGGCAATCTTCCCCAGCCCTCTGCCTTCAGCAACACCTTTCACAGGCACTCAGTGCTAAAACATCCCTCTTTCCTCGGTTCTAAATACTTTCAGCTCAAAACCAAAGCAAAATCAGCTGGGTTTCATAAGGGTTTACAGCTGATGCTTATGATGAGGAGGATTTTTTTTTCTTCTTCAGCTTTCTTTTCCCTACAATGTTGATGTTTTGGACTGCTTTAACCCAGGAAAATGTAAAGGCTTTTTTAGAGATATTTGATGGATTTTACTTTTCCCCCCCTACGCTGCTGTCCGGTAGGAATATATAATCTCTGCTTCAGAAAGTATGCACATCTACAGGCAATACAGAGAAATGCCAAATGGTAAACTTAAATACAGATATACTCTCCCAAAACCTGAAATTAAGCTATTGTTATTACACCGTTCAAGGAATCGAACGACTACTAACCATAATTTAGCTAAGATCAAGTGTAAAATCTGTTTAATAATATCCGATACATCCTCTATCTGGGAGATTATATCCTGCATTTGCAGGGCATTGACTCAATAATCTAATAGGTCTTTTCCATCTCTGACTTCTATTAGCCTATGAATTATAACAAAAGGACCATTAGGCAAACCATAATTGTGGAAACAGCCTTTGACACATGAGACTAACTACTGCCATGGTACAGAAAAAACCCTAAAATTAAAACATGGACAGACAATTGAAAGTAAAGCTTTCCCTTTATCCAAGTGTTAACTCGCTTGATTAAAATCATGAAAAAACCTCAGTGAGCCACAGAGAAGGCACTTTTTCTCCCCATCTTGTTAGGAAAACCCGCCTTGTTTTGACAGCACAGCAAATGCTGTTTGGTGGCTGAGGGAGGGACTGGGACTGGGACTGGAGGGTTATGTGGGATATTTTCCTTCGCTGTTGCCTTTGCCCAACCAAACTCGCCCTATAGTCCACACCACTGCTGGCAGACTGCCTGGGCTCTGCCGAGGAGACGGGCATGTCTTGGCTTTCAACGAGCTTTATCTGGGGGCTTGAAAAACATACAACAACCCAAAAGCCCAAGAAAGGCACGAAGCATACAGCCAAGGTTGTTCACTGCCTGTGAAAGGGCTGCAAACCGCAGCCGCCCTCTAACAGCTCTGTCTGTCACACATCCCTGCGAAGAAGGTCATCGGCTTTGCAAACACCTTAGAGAAAAAGAGGAGTTAGCAAATGAAGTCACACGTTTTAATACATTTACAGGGAGTGCAAACTTCACCAGAGCCCAGCAGTGGAGACACCTGCAAAGAGGATCAGCAAAAAGAAAAAAAAATAATTCCGATTTCAGCTCCCTTCTGCCAGGGCTCGTTTGGATTTCTGAATTTATCCTGCTCGCCGCGGTAGCGGTGGCCAGGTCCCGCTCCCCCTTGGTGTCACGGGAGCTGCCGAAGCCAACGCGAGACAGAAGGGCTGCGACAGGGACGCGTTATTTCTCCCCAGCCTCCGCCCTCCCCTGGCAGCACCTACGGCCCCGGGCGCTGCGCCTCGGCCAGCACAGCCCTCCCGCCGGGGCACGGCAGGGCCACCGTGTCCGGGTGGCACTGACCGAAGCCGCGGGGTCCGCGTAGCCCGTGTGAATAGCTGGGGTCGTTCCAGAGCTGCTCCCCGAGCGGGGAGGGAGCCGCCGCCGGAGCTCCCGTGCCGGGGCCCCGATGCTCTCGCCGCACCGGCGCTCTGCTCCTGGCAGAGATCTAACATCGCCGGTACGGCAACAAACACACCACAAAGTGGCGTCTCCCCGGTCCCACGCCTTCACAGCCCATCGCCGCGGGGACGGCACCCTCCCTTCAGAGAAAGCGTTAGAGGAGCGCATCGGCATTTGGAACGAGCAAAACACCACTGGCACTGGAAGTGAACCATCACTTGGGCAAAAATCGCAGGTTTCAGTTGTCTGCAAAATTTCCCGAGCTTAATTAATAAGTTCTTTTTACATGAACGACTGTTCCTTTTTCTCCGTTACCTTCTAGTGCAACGGTCGATGCAAAGTACGCTCATTAAAGACAGTTCTACAGTATCGTCTCTTTGCGCTGCTGTTTGCAAATACCGCAAAGACAAAAGCACTGGCGAATATCTTACCTTCCTCGACTCTACGGCTTCCAAGGTGCCTGGCTGGAGGAACGGCAAACTGGAGCCCAGCCCGTGCGCCCATGTGTCGCGCCAGCCTCCTCGCACAGCTGTGCCGCCGCACCGCGCACCAGACGTGCCACACATCTGCTCACCCGGTCCCAGCCCTCTGCTGCGGGGAAGCTGCCAACTGTGCCTCGCTGTGCCAAACCGTGTGGCAGAGAAGCTTTTATTATTATTTATGAAACAGAGGGATATCCAGTAGGGATTAGGAGGACTCTCAAGATCACTTCTGTTTGTGGCTCGAGCAGGATTTGAAAACAGGTCTTTTCAAATGGCAGGGAGTAAAATTATACATTTCTACAACAACGTGCTTAGAGCTGTATTAACACTTTCATTTAAAAATCAGTTATTCAAGGGGTTTATGAGTTGGCAGTAGATCTTCTCCATCAGCGAACAGCGGCCACACCTGAATAATTTTTCTCGTTAACATCGGATCCTGAGAAATACCCGTGCAAAGAGCTCGTCGACCGAACAGAATCCACGAAAAAGCACATGGGCAAAACCCGCTTGGGTTAAACAGGAAAGTTTTACCAGTTTACGGTTAGGACATGCTGGCTTTCATCACCGGCTGGACTTTATGGCCACTGGCTTCAGCAAACAGCCATGAGCGGCACAGGAAGCAATCCCACACTGGCAGGAGCCACAGTACGAGTTTAATAGAAATGTTAATATTGACTCTATCACAAATACAACAACCGCATTAAAACAGGCTGCTCAGCGCTTGGTTCTGCTGGACTCCTGCCTTGGGACACGCCGGGCCGCTCCATCTCGCCTTTCCACCGCAAAGCACATTTCCAGCTTTAGTTTTGCCCGCGTGCCCCGTGACGAGCTCATTAAACTCGGCTACATTTCCTTCCAGCTCCCACTTAACATCTTTTCTTTAAAGTTACTTCCTTCCCCCTGATGTCTGTGGTCTGCGTTGTGCCCGCACCAGACAGCAACGTAAGAGTTAATCTGGAAAATAAAGTCATCCTGAGCCTGGCCCCAATTCCCAGCCCCGGCGTGTCTCGGGGACTCAGGGCAGGCTGCATTCGCTTATCGATTTCTGTAGGGCCCGATGTATATTGGTAATCTCTAAGTATGCTGATTGTTTGGGGTAAAAAAAACCAACACATTCATTTTACCTAAAAATATGACACACTTGCTGTTTGCCTTCCAAATCATCAGTGCAGATGCCCAAAGCCCCCGAGCGTGACACCGACGGCTGCGCCCGCTTCCCTGGCGGCCTCATCCCGACCCCGCTGCACCCGGGAGCGCTGCCCCTGCCCGCCAAAGCCTCGCAGCCTGGCCCCTTCCGCTTCTGCCTTCCCTCACGGCTTTGTGAGGCGTTGCATGGAAAGTCCACGTACGTCGCTATCCGCTGCGTTTCCCACGCACTGATTCGTAACTCAGCCTAAACCCGCAGACGGGGTGGCATGGCTTCTCCTCCATCAGGAGGACTGACCGCTCCTGGTTTGTTTCCATGTTTGCCCGAATAAAGAACACCGCAGCGTTAACCCCAATTAAATATTTGTCTAAATTGTAGAGGAATTGTGGATGTAGGAATAAAAACAACACAGGATTTCTTTCTGAAATTGCACTCCAGTGCAGAAATCTCTGCAAACGTTCTCAGGGTTTATACATCCTCTGATTACCGCAGAAGACAAACCTGGTCTAAGTTTCCACGGCACAGGTGTTTCTGGGGTTACAAAAATACTGCTTTCCACCTAGCCCCTTGTTTACTGAACCTGCAACTTTCTTTCCCAAGACTTTAACAAAGGCATAGATAGCAGATGTTTGTAGTTAATTTTAGCCAACAATCTCGCTGTTTTCACTGATACCAGTAACTTTTTCCAAATAACTTTATGCCATTATTTCATATTTGTTTTGCAAATCTGCTAAAAATACAACTCCAAAACAAATGTATTGTAGGAAATATGTATTTCTCAGCCATGGCCTTATTGCTTACTTACAAATGATTATGCAAGTAATGTGAACACGTGAAATGCATTTGGTTTTGCTAGGAAATGAAATGAAGTAAAAAATTTTACAGTTCTTTAAGTTCTATAAGCTCCACCTTCAGGAATTAGCACAAAGATTCATTTTATAGAGGTTTTTTAGGAGAAAAGACATCAGTATATGACTTGAAATTAATTTGTAATGGCTGCAACTGTTTTATTGTGCTTTCTTATGCTCTCAGTTACACAGTAGATTATTCTTGCTATAATCATCATAAATAAATGATTTGGGGTTTCTATTCTTCAGAACCCTCTACCATTTACATTACATATATATATATATAATGGTATGACGCTATGCTAACAAGTCCTTAGTTTCAGCAGTTTATTAATGCCAGTATTCTCATGTGCCTAAGGTTTGTAAAAATCAGAGTCCTGTCGCAAAGCAAAATTCATAGCCAGGTACTGGAAGCCCTGTCGCTACTCAAGAACCATATCCATGTTACCCGGACACATCATCCAGGGAAACACCCGATTTTACAGTAAAACAGAAAAAAGCACACTATAGCATCTAGTCACTTAGCTTCTCAAAGGGCTTAATTGCCGCTGCAGGGATACGTTGTGTTTTGAAAGTATGATAGTCCTGAACCTTCACCAAATAACCTCAGTTACAAAGCCACACAAAAAGCACCGTTTGCAGGAGCAGCGAGTCCCGTTTCCGCGGACTCAGCAGATTCCTGCTTCTACACTTCTGTGTTTGCAACCTCTTGTAACAGGAGAGAAAAATTGTCAAAACTAAGGATCTTAAACTTCTTAAATGGCTCCGAAAGAGGATTACCCAACAATGTAACGATGGTGCGGCTGCTTACATAAAGGACTTCTAGAACTGGAGATATAAAAAAAAAAAAAAAAGAATTAAGAATTTAAAAAAAGTGATGGGGGTTTGTGAGGACGCTTGCGAAGCCGTGCTTTACAGAGTGATGCCCCGACGCCAGCCAAGGCAGTGCCTTCCCCAGGCTGGGAGCGCGGCAGCGGCGCAGCTCGCTGCAGGCTGCAGGGGGGTGCCCCGTCCCGGCCCCATCCCGGCCCCATCCCGGCCCCCCAAGCCTCGCGCCTCGCGGTGGGCTCCATCCCAGCCCCGGGAGAGGGCAGGAGCAGGGAGCACCCAGCCCAGCAGCCGCGGGAAGCGGAGCGAGCCCGGCACGGCTGCCCGCAGAGCCGCTCGCCCGCCCTCCCGCCTGCGGGGAAGGAGCTGTCGCGGCGGCTGACGAGGAGCAGGGGAGAGAAAACCAGGAGAAATATCTGGGACACAAAAAAAAAAAAAACCACATGTCAACCCCTACAAACTCAGGGGCAGTCTTAAAGAGAATAACATTTAGAAGCAATCCTACAGAATTAGCCACGTCGGTGTCAAAAAAGAGCGATCACTGGATGATGGGGGCAGTGGACCACCTGCAGAACCTTCAGAGCGAGCTCTGTGGCGAAGCGGTGCCCGTTCCCCCCGGGAGAAGCCTGGCACCCCGCTCCTCTGCAGCGAGGCCATGCGCCGGTTGTGCCTTTTCTTCCAAAACGCTCACGCTCGCGGTTTCCCGGGAGCGCGCTGCAGCAGGTGCAGGCACCCTGCTGTAAAGCTGCGGCGTACCTGCCACGATGCACCCAGCAGCCCTCGCTGTGGCCGGGGTCCTTCTGCCGGCCTCGAGGGGCTCCGGGTGCTGATCCTCTCCTGTCTGCAAGCGGGGACGCGCTGGGACACGGCACCCCTGCCCGCCGCCACGGGCTGCCCACCACACACCCCGGCTGCTCCCTGCCTGCCCAGCACGCACCCAGTACAACCGAGCAGGAGCAAAGGTGCTGCTTTCGCGCTGAATGGCAGAGCATCCTATGTCAGCGGGGGCTCCACTCCCCAAACCGTGACCCGAGCCCATCCCTGGCTCCCGGTGACAACCCCTCCCTGCAGTGGGAACATTTCCAGAGGGGCTGACAGCATCCTCCATCCCTCCATCCTTCCATCCTTCCATCCGTGCATCCCTGCATCCCTGCATCCCTGCATCCCTCCATCCCTGCATCCCTGCATCCCTCCATCCCTCCATCCCTGCATCCCTGCATCCCTCCGTCCCTCCATCTCTGCATCCCTCCATCCCTCCGTCCCTCCATCCCTCTGTCCCTCCGCCTCTCCGTCCCTGCATCCCTCCATCTCCTCGCTCCTCCCGCAGCACAGCCCCTCACTGTTGGCCGTTTAAGTTTGGCTCCAGCGCTTGTCGCTTCGCTTTATTTCTTTACGAAGCAGCTGGAGGGTTTCTCGTTTTCACATATGTACCTTAACCGTCCGAGAGAGACGTGCCGCCGGCGCAGGCCGAGCCTTGCGTACACCGCGGGGCGCATCGCCGGCTTCTCACCCCGGCAGCTAATACACACAATTACCAAACCGCCAGTCGAGCACCTGCTTCGGTAACTAAACGTAGGCACTTTCTCAGGGTTTAAGGATTTTTACAAGTTTTGTTGGAGAACGGGAACACAGGGAAAAGAGGTTTTGCCATTTTATTTTACAACCCACTTACAGCTACGTTTTATTGCCTGAAATTCTGACGGGGTTGTTGTATATTGTGTAATTTGCATAGAACATTAAAATGATAGAAAAAATAAAATTTTGGATTAATGTCTCTTTGCAGAAAACCAAGTTAGTCAGGAAAAATTAGCTAAGTAATGTTATTTAGTATTTATGAACATGTGCGAGCCCCTATGCCTTTCATAAGATATGCAACAAGCATTAAAAGCTATTTTTGCCGGTGCCGTAGAGCAGATTTGTCCTATTAAAGCCATTACTTCCACCACCAAACCCGAAGTGCTGCGATTTAGAGCATTAGCCCAGCACACACAGCAGCGACCACTGCCTGCCGAAAATCCGCTGTAACAACCACCGCCGCTGGGAGCGAGAGGAGCCGGGCTCCGGGCTCCGGTCCCACCGAGGGAGGCTGCATGAAAAAGCTGCCTGTCTACACACAGAAGTGGTTCAAGTATCGTTTCTCCTAAATAGAAACATTCATCTGCATTAAACTCTTCCCGCATTCGGAAAGGCACTCACTCGGGAAAGAGGGAGCTGAGGAGGAGAACGTTCTGTGACCGAAACACCCAACCGATGTTACAGACGGTCGCTCATCTTAGCCAAGGTCCCACATTCACTCACGAGATGTGGTTTCCTACCGAACACTGTACGTAGGTGTGGATAAAAACTAGAAATTAGCTGGACAGACGCGAGGCCTGTTCAGCTAAACCGATTGTCTACGTTTATCCAAAATCGGTTTTACCATCAGTCACTCAGTAGCCCGTCACCTTCTCCGGCTTGCGGCAAACATTGCATTGGAAACTCGAGCAACCACACGTGAGCGTGCTGAATTAAGCAGCTGCCTTGCTAGGACTGTAATAAACCTAATATTCACCTACGGTAAGTTCTAGTTATGCAGAAATCCCTTGCCTTCAGATTTTACCAAATCCGAATGCCAGACACGCTGCTTTTGAAAGCGAACACAAATCACCTGTTCTGTCAAAATGAGCTCTTCTGCTCATAGTTGCGCCGCATTAAAATGCAATAATCCCATTATTTACCCAGACACATCCTCTGAAATAAAATAAATTAAAAAAAAAGAAACCACAAAGCTTAAGTTTCTTTGCAAATCCACCCTGTCTGCCTCCCTCCAAACCAGCCCAGACCCTGGCAGGCCGGTGGAGGCTGCTGTTTACCCCTAAAACAGGGGACCAAAGACAGGAGGAAATCAGAAAAGCGGAGAAAGAGCACACCATATAGAAAATGTCAAATATGTCAAAACATTCATGAATACCAACATCTCCCTCTGCACCATAACCAGCTGTAAAGGTTACTTAGGGCTAACGTTTCAGCAAGTGCAGATTATGCAGCAGCGGGTTTACTTATACATAAAAAATCAGCTACAGGTGCATCCGAAGTGCTTTTATGTATGCAGCCAGGACAGGGATTTCTGCCGCTGAAGGAAAGTCAGAAGGGTAAAATCACATAAACCACGAATTTTCTAGCTTTGACTAGCCTAGACATAAATTCCTCCTGGCTGCTCTCTCTGTATGTGACATAGGCAATGAGGATAATTAGGTAAAGGACTAAGCAAGCAAGTGTTGCTGATTGCATTCCAAACCTAATAAAGCCCCTACGCGGGTCTCGTGCCTGCAGTAATTCATCTTCCCGGTGCTGCGTCCAGGAAAGGCGGTTTCAGAGTACGCGGCAACACTTTCTCGTCCCTAAGTCACCGGTTGTGAATTATATCAGAATTACTGCAGACAAGCAGAGTTTTATGGAACTCGAAGCGTAACGCGGGCAAGGCATCTGCTGCCGTAGCCGGGCCCTCAGATAAATGAAGCTTAAATTAAATGTCGCAAGTTGGATACCATGTAGTGTATAAGCAAACACCTGACCTGAATTCACCCCCGGTTTGTTTGTCAAGTTTGTAAACCCTAGCGTGTTTTGGAAAATTATGCCTTAGTGCAATCTCCTCATCCTTCCACAAGAGGAGGAGAAAGGTGTCCGGCTCTGCAGAGGAACGACACAGTCCACAGCGGAACCGCGTGGGCTGCGCCGGGGACAGAAATGTGAGTTTCAGATAAATAAAGCAAACAGACTCCATTCTTACGCATCGGTGCATTGAAGGGGTAACTCTGCAGAAGACTGTGCAATTCTATGAGCGAAAAAGTTCGGTTCAAATCAGCCCAGCGGCCTGATAACGAACTACAAAAAAGGAAATCCTGAGGGACCAAACCAGAACAGTTTCTGTCCGCCTGCTCCCACCAGCCAAGCAGAAAAAGCAGAAAACAAACTCCATAATCAGCACGGAGCTAAAATAATTAAGACAGTTACTAATCTGAAATATTGCATGCCTACGGAAGTAAAATCTTTAAATAAATCCTCCCGTCAATACTACCATTTAAAAATTATTCCTTCAGCTCCATATTCTGCATTGAGCTTCCGCTCCAAACATTTTCCCAAACATCTCTATACAGTGCTTGTTTCTTTTTCTTTCTTTCTTTCTTTTCTTTCTTCTCTTTCTTTCATTCTTTTCTTTCTTTCTTTCCTTTCCTCTTTCTTTCTTCCTCTCTCTCTTTCTTTCTTTCCTTCTTTCCTTCTCTTTCTTTCTTTTTCCTTTCTTTCTCTTTTCCTTTCTTTCTTTCTCTGTCTTTCTTTCTTTCTCTTTCTTTACTTCTCTTTCTCTTTTTTCTTTGTTTCTTTCTTTCTCTCTCTTTTTTTTTCTTTGTCTCTTTCTTATTTCTCTCTTTCTTTTCGTCTTTCTCTCTGTCTTTTACTTTATTTCCTTCCTTCCTTCCTTCCTTCCCTCCTAGGGGTCTGCAAACCGGGGAAACCAGCGATCCCCTCTCTCGGGAGCGCAAAGACTTCAGCAGCCCTTCCCTCTCCCGCTCGCCCCGGCTGCGGAGGGCGAACACCCCCGCGGGGAGAGACCCCGGGGCACCGTTCCGATGCCCCCCGCGGCCCCTGCCCGGCCCGGCCCCGGCTGCTCCCGCCCGGCCCCGGCCCCTCGCCCCGCCGCCCGGGTACCGGAGGGATGCTGAGCCGGGGGGGAGCCTGCAGACCCGGCGGGGAGGGGTGGGATGGCCCGGCGGGAGCGGGGAAAAGCGGCGGCGGGTGTAAGGTGCCGGAGTTCGCGGCGGGGGGGGGGGGGGGGGGGAAGGCGAAATTCGGCCGTGCCGCGGGGTGCGGGGGACGGAGCGCGTCCGAAAAGGCATTGCGAAAAGCACCGAGAGAGGCGGTTTGGGGGCGAAGGGCTCGAGGGGAAAACGGAGGGCGGGCGGAGGCTTCGTTTAAGGCTTTAAAGTCGCAACGAGTGCCGTGCTGAGCCTCCCCGCTAATTGCGCGGGGGTGGTCCCCCGGCGGCGACGGGCTGCGGTCCGCGGCTCTGCCGTACGGCAGAGCCGCGGACCGCAGCCCGTCGCCGCCGGGGGACCACCCCCTGGGATGTGGAGGGGACGACACACGTCCCCCCACCCTCTCTGTCGCCGGGTTTGGGAGCCCGGGATGCTTTTTCGCCCGAAAAAGTTTCTAAACCGCGGCGCCGGCCCCGGCGAACCCGCCCGCCTCGCTGGAAATCTTTCCAGATTGCCGGAGGGGTTGTTTTGGTTTTTTTTTTTTTTTTGGGGGGGGGGGGGGAAGCAGCGCATCCCCTAAACCCCGGTAACAAACCTCCAAAAATACACACACACCCCCACCTCCGGAGCGGCGGGAGGAGGGTCAGAGAAGGAGCCCGGAGGCGACGCTCGCAGGGAGGGATGCTCCGGCGGCGGGGCGGGGGGGGGGGGGGGGGCGGGATGCCGCGGGCAGCTCTGTGCCGGCAAAGATGTGGGAAAGGACCAACCTGGGAGCCTCAGGTTTGCCTCCTCTTCCTCCCGCAGAGCCGGCGCGTCCCGCCGCGGGCGCCACCGAAAGGGACCTGCCCCGTCCATGCTCCGCTGCAGTTTATTACTACACTGTCAGAGGCTTTTGTCCTCTGCGGGCGGGGGGTGCCGGCGGTGCCGCTGCTCGCTTGGACAGAAAGAAGACGAAATTCTATTCGTTTACGCGTTTTATTGTTGTAAACATTAAAATCGTCTTTCTCAAAGAAAGAGTTATCGGGAGCGGAAAAAGGAAAAAAAAAAAAAAAAAAAAACAAACCCAAACCAAATCAGCGTTTCCAACTGTCGTACACCATAGGGGAAAAAAAAAAAAAAAAAAAAAAAAAAAAAAAAAAAAAAAAAAGGCAGTGACTCGTACCGTGTGCCACACGGGAAATATACAAAGAAAATACTACAGAATATGGCAATATTAGAAATATTACTCGAACATAAAATAATATATTAACCGACAATTTTAGACATTAAAAAACCAAACCAAAATAAACCAACGGAACAAAACAAACCAAAAATTCAAAGTGCTCAGTAATTTCCAGGGAGTTATGTATATTATAAGCACTCTGGAAACAGTCGAAAGCTGCTGCATGCAAGATTTGTTTAGCTTTAGACAACAAAATAATCAAGATATAAACTTCTTTTTTAATCAACATCAACAGTACATACAACACTTACAAACAAGGAATGTCGGACGGTGTTTACAAACACTATGTGTCCCTTTGGGGAGGATTTCGGGTTCTGTAATACTTGTGCCCACCTATTTTACAATTGAGAAAATGTTTGAAGCTTAGATAACTACCAGTCTTTATAAAAGCTAACAGACTACATAGTGTCTGAAATACTATTTATAGAATATAGACATTACTGAAATAGCAAGTGCCTATAACATCGTCACCCTAGAATCGTCATGCTTTCCTGGTACGGAGAGATTTCTTTTTCTTTCTCTTTATTCTTTTTTTTTTTTTTTTTTTTTTTTGCAAACACGTTTAGCTTTTATTTTTAATTTTTTTTTTTTTAGAATCGTTTTCCATATTTCTTCATAAATAGGCACAGAATAATTTTTTTAAAAGCCAAACTGCATCTGATAAATTTACAAGCCTTCGCCTTCTTTAATGACATGCCACCCACGCAACATTTAGGGTTTGTATATATTACAGCTTTCTTTTACAGCAGAAAACTTTAGTCTTTAGGAGGGTGAGACTTGTGGGTCATCTTAACGCTTTGTTTGCCACCGTATGAGTCTTAGCTGCGCACCCGGCGTTGCCAGATATGTTCATCTTTTTAATCAGAAGTCCTTAATAATAAATTCATTTATAAGCTGATAATAAAAAGTTTATACCATGGTATTTGTGTAGTCCATGATCTGCATCCATGATGCCCCAGAGCCAAAATGCCCGTCAGCGTTCTGCCTGCAGGAGGTTGGCAACGCCGGGTTGGCCGGGAGCTGGCACCCAGGGCCGCTGCCTTGGGCCCCGGCGAGTTCCCCTTCAGACAGCTGACGGTTCTCTCCAGTTCACTGGAAGCGCACGGGAAGAGTCTTAAAAAGGTAAAGTGTCCAGGAAAAGTTTGTCGATTATTGCTGGCGGTGGCACCAAATCTTCCAGTTTCAGGTAGAAAATGCGCTGCAGCCCCTGCGTGCAAAGCGTGCGAAGTTCGGGGAGCTTCCCCAAGAGTTTGGACAAATAGTTGGGGCGATTCAGCCCCCCGTTATTAAAAGTCACGTGGTCTTTGAGACAATTTACAATCTTGTTTTGAAGTTCTTCCACCCTCTTGGGTTCCTTCAGCCCGTGCCTCTCTGCAAAGGAGAAGGACGCGGGGCCGTTACGGGGCTGCCGGGAGGGAGGGAGGGCGGGAGGGCGCCGAGCTGCCTGGCAGGGCCCAGCGCAGCGCGGGGGACACTGACCTGTCACCATCGCCAGGGCCGCGATGCAGGAGAAGGCCGAGATATCGATGTTCATGTTTTGCAAGTTGGAGGAAAACTCAACAATGGAATCGATCCACTCCCCAAAGCCGCGGACGCACTGCAACCGGTGCAGCACTACCCCGTTGCAGAAGATAAGCTTGCCCTCCACTGGGTTTGACCTGGAAGGGGTGAGACAGCCCCAAAATGAACAGACGAGCGGATGAGTAGGAAAGAAAAAATTAGATAGGATAGTGGAGAAAAAAAAAAAAAAAGAAAAGAAAGCGAAGGAGAAAAGGAGAGAAAGACAAACAAGTGAAAAAGGAAAGAAGAGAGAAAGAGAAATAAAGATGGGGAGAGAAAGAAAGATAAATAAAATGGAGAAGAGAGGGAAAGAGAAAAAAGAGAAAAAGAGAGAAAGGGAAAGAGAAAGAGAAGAAAGAAAAAGAGAGAAAGGGAAAGGGAAAGAGAAAAAAGAGAAAAAGAGAGAAAGGGAAAGAGAAAAAAGAGAAAAAGAGAGAAAGGAAAAGAGAAAAAAGAGAGAGAGAAAGGGAAAGAGAGAAAGGGAAAGAGAAAAAAGAGAGAGAAAGAGAGAATAAAGAAAGATAGAAAGAGAAAAAAGAAAAAAGAGAAAGATTAAAAAAAAGCAAAAGGGAAGATTGGGGGAGAAAAGCTAAACAACTAATTACTTGAGGAGCAATAAATGAAGGATTTAAGAGGCACCTAATTACCGAGGAGTTAATAAAATGCAGATCAGCGGACCTTGAAAGGATCTGATTTCATAACCGCCCCGACGTCCCCCCCCTCGGATGCTGCCCGCGTACCTGTACGCCAGCCGCAGCACAAACAGCTCCAGGAAGGCGGATTCGAAGAGCAGGTCCTGGTCCGTTTTTGGCAGATCGGTGAAGCCGGGAATTTTTTCCGCCCACCCCCGGATGATCTCCATGGAGCCGGTCAAGAGATCGTAGAACTGCTGGATGTGCTGAGTGTCATCTCCGCTCAGCTGGTAGTCGGGGTTAGCCTGGAACTGGAAATTCATTTTAAAAAGCGCTTAATGAGGTTCTCTAAAGTATATAACCCGTGAAATTGCTAAACCCGTTAGCAGAGCCCCTGGCCGCTCGGTCTCGGTGCCGGCCCGCTGCGGCCCCTCTGGGCCGGCACCGAGGCCGAGCGGCAAGGACGGCGTGCCACCGGCTCACCGCTCCCCCCGGCCACCGGAGCGGTCGGTGGGCGCAGCGAGGTCCCTCCGCGAGCTCGGTCCAGCTTACCCTGGAATAGTCCAGGCTGGTCATAGCCGGGTTGGAGTCGACATGGGCTCTCACCAGCGCACTGATCAGACTCACCGGGGGAGAGGGGGGAGAGGGCTCCTGGGGGCTCTTCGGTTTGGATGGCAAGCGACCCCTCCGGCCTTTGAGGCTGTCTGTGCGCACCACTGCGAGAGAGAGAGAGAGAGAGAGAGACGGGGTTCGGCTCAGCTCGCCGCCGCTGCGCCGGGCTGGGGGTGCGCCGGCCCCGCGGACTCACCCTCCTTGACCATGCCGACGGCCAGGCACTTCTGGAAGCGGCAGTACTGGCAGCGGTTGCGCCGGCGCTTGTCCACCGGGCAGTTCTTGTTGGCCAGGCAGACGTACTTGGCGTTCTTCTGCACCGTGCGCTGCGGGGGGGATGGGACGGGTCAGCGGCCGGGCCTGCGGGACCCGCTCCCCAGCCGCCGCTGCCTCCCCGACTCTTTTTCTCCCCTTTCTCCACCCTCCTTTTTTTTCTTTCTTTTTTTCCCCAGTTTCTTTTTTCCCTTTTCCCTTTTTTCCTTTTCCTTCTTTCCCTTTTTTTCCTTTTCCTTCTTTCCCTTTTTTTCCTTTTCCTTCTTTCCCTTTTTTTCCTTTTCCTTCTTTCCCTTTTTTCCTCCCTTTCATTTTTCCCCCTTTTTTCTCCTTCTTTTTTTCCCCTTTCTTTTTTCTCTTTCTCCCCCCCCTTTCTTTTTTTCTCCTTTCCTTTTCCCTTTTTTTTTTCCTCCTTCCTTTCCCCCCCCCCCCCGCCCTCTTTTTTTCCAGGGCATTTAACAGGAGAAAATTGATAGCGTTAACATTTGAGCTAACCTCGCAGCTCCTAGCTGTGTTTTATATGCCAAGAGGAGGGAAGGAGACGCTCGGTAAATACAAATCCGTGGGCATTCATATTATTTACATTCCTTGGAGACCTTCTCTATTTAAAATGATAAGATTATTCAATCAGGATGGTGAAATAAAGAGATCACTTAATTTTACCACAGGGAATTCTGTTCCACTTGGTTAGCTCAGACACGGTTCTCTGTCCTAACCAATTTCCATCTGAAGGGGAAAGCGGCTCGGCGCCCCGGCGGGTCCCCCCCGCTGCCCTGCCCGCCGCCCGCTCACCTTGAAGAAGCCCTTGCATCCCTCGCAGGTGCGGACGCCGTAGTGCTGGCAGGCGGCGTTGTCCCCGCAGACGGCGCAGAGCCCCTCGTTGGAGGGGGGACCCCCGGGAGGGCGGCGAGGGCACCTGGCTGTCCAGCAGCTGCGGAGCGTGGCCCAGCTGCAGCCCCGGGAAGGCCATGGAGGGCTGCTTGCGGATGGGGTTGGGGACGGCGAAAGCCTGCCCGTCCACGGCGTGGTGGGCCCCGGCCGGCTCGGGGTTCATGGGGACGTGGAGGGGCCCGTCGAAGCGCATCTGGCAGCTGGAGACGGGGGTGCCGGGGGGCGACTGCTTGAAGGAGAAGAGGGAGAGGCGGGAGACGGGCGTTTTGCGCTGCTCGATCATGTGCGTGGTGGCCACGTAGTTGGGGTGGAAGTTGTGCAGGGAGCCGGGGTCGTCCCACACGGGGCCGTGCTGCACCTGGAAGCCGGGCGTGGAGGGGGTCGGGGGCGACGAGGGCTTGTAGTACACGGAGCCCGAGTGGGACATCATCTCCTCGGACTGCGGGGGGAGGTGGCTGTGCTGCTGGTAGCCGTGCATCTGAATGTCTTCCACCTTAATGGAGGACTGCTGTCCGGACAGGGGCATTTGGTACAAGCAAGGTGGCTTCACGTCGTAGCTTGTGTTGTAGTTGTCCATAAAGGTACTGAAGCTGGGGAGAGAAGTGGTGGCAGTGATTTCAGTGTTGGTGAGGTCCATGCTAAACTTGACAAACTCCGGAGTTAAGAAATCGGAGCTGTATTCTCCCGAAGAGTGGTAACCGTAGCTCTGGGAGGCCGGGCTGGCTCCTTGAGGCGAGGACCCATACTGAGCCTGAACACAGGGCATGGCTGGAAATGAAACAGGGTCATATAGACTCGGACCACACAACCGCGCTCCGTCCGCCCCCCGCGTTAGCATCCCTCCTTCGCCGGTCGGGGCCAGCGCGGTGCCCGGCGGGGGCGTACGCCCCCGCCGGGCACCGCGCTGGCCCCGACCGGCGAAGGAGGGATGCGGGGGACAAAGCGTGGGAGCCCGGGTGGCGGACCCAGCCCGGTTGCGGAGCCACGGGAAGGCAGGACACAAACCTTCAGCCGAGCTGGAGGCGTTGTCGGAGGAGCCGAGGGAGGACAGCGTCGGAGATCAGCGGCGAAGTTTTACAGCGCGGAGGAGAAGGGCTCCAGCCTGCCCGGTGCGCTGGCTGGAACAGAGACAACGAGGGGGGGGGGGAGTGGGACATGTTCCCACACATGAGTGGGATATGTTCTTCAGGATGTCCCCGGGAGAAGCCACATCCCACCCCACGGGCACACAGACACGCGGGATGCGCGCTTCGGGATGTCCCCGGGAGAAACGAAACCTCCCCCCCACGGGCATAGACACGCGGGAGATGCTTTTTGGGATGTCCCCGCGAGCAGCGACATCCCTCCCCGGGCGCAGACAGGCGGATGATGCTTTTTGGGATGTCCCCGCGAGCAGCCACATCCCACCCGCGGGCACAGACACGCGGGAGATGCTCTTCGGGGTGTCCCCGGGAGCAGCGACATCCCTCCGCGGGCACAGACACGCGGATGATGCTTTTCGGGATGTCCCCGGGATCAGCGACATCCCTCCCCGGGCACAGACAGGCGGGAGATGCTCTTCGGGGTGTCCCCGCGAGCAACGAAACCCCCCCCCCCCCCCCACGGCCACAAACACGCGGGAGATGCTCTTCGGGGTGTCCCCGGGAGCAGCCACATCCCACCCGCGGGCGCGGACAGGCGGGGGATGCTCTTCGGGAGCAACGACACCCACACACCCCTCCCCGGGGGACGCTGCCCCGTCGGGGTCCCCGAGACCCCCCTCCCTCCCCGCCGAGCTGCCTGTGGGGTTGGTTTGGTTGAAATCGCGACAGAAAACTTGTCCCTCGGCTCGCGCGCACCCACCCGCGTTTCCACACCCCCCCCCCCACACACACCCCCGGCTCCTTTTCCGGGCGTTTTGGCCGGCAGAAGCCGGTGCGTTTCCCCGTCTCCGGGGATGAGACGCGCCCGCGGGGCCGCGGGCGGGGGGGTGTGCGCCCGCTCCCGTGGGTTTGCCCCACCGACTGCCGGCGGGACCCGGGCTGGGGGGGGGGGAGGGAGGGCTGAGCGTGGGGGCACACGCGTGGGGGGGCACTCACCGGAGAGCGGGGACCTCTGCATGCATCCAAGCGCCGGGCGCGGCGGGACGGGACGGGGCGGGCGGCGTCGGGGAGAGCGGCGGCGCGGAGCGAGGCGGCGCGGAGTGCCCCTCTCCCCGCAATGTGCCTTTGTTTATGTGGGCTCCTTATTCCACAGCCAACGTGCGCCGCGAGCCCCCCGCGCGTCACCGCGCGTCACCCCCACCCTCTCGCCCAATCAGCGCCAAGAAGGGGCCGGACGGGCACCGCCCACCCCCCCCCCCTTTTTTTTTTTTTTTTTTTTTTTTTTTTTTTTTTTTTTTTGTGGGCTTTTTTCTTTTTGGTTCCCCCCCCCCCAAACCCGTCCCTCTCCCTTTGGTAAATTTCCGACGGTGACATCCACGCCCCCTCCCTCCCCCCCCCCCCTTCGGCGGGGCGGGGCCTCATTTGCATAGAGGGCGGTGGCGTCACCCCCCCCGGGGGGGAGGGCGGGGAGGGAGGGGCGTGGCGGCGCGTGTTTCCCACCCCCCACCCCCCACACACACACCCCCTCCCTCTCCCTTACCCGCTCTGCGTCACCATTGACGCAACCCGCCGGCGCGCCAAAAATAGCGCGCGCCCCGACGGGGGGCTCCCGGGGCGGGGGGCAGCTCCCGGGCCCTCGGGGGCGCGGATCCGCGCCCCCGAGGGCCCGGGAGCTCCCCCCCGCCTTTTTTTTTTGGGGGGGGAAAAACCCCTTTTTTTGGTGTGGAGCCGCCTTTCATTTCCCACCGCCGTTTCTCCCATTCCCATTTCCCACGCAAAAAAAAACCCCAATTATTTTATTTCCCCCTCCCCAACACTGCACACGCACACACACACCCCCCCCCCCCCCCCAATGTGCACGGCGGATTAAGTTTGGGGGGGCGCGGGCCGGCGAAAGCGCGGTGGTGGTGGTGGTGGGGGGGGGGGGATGCATAGCGGAACCGGTTTGGTATAATTAAGGGCGGTTCGCTTATTTTAAAACAATATGGTCATTGGGCAGGTTCACCCGGCGGCGGCTTCGGCGGGACCGCGGCGGCGGTGGAGGGAGGGGGATGCTCGGCCGCCTCCGCGGTGGGCTCCGGCAAGCAGTGCTGACACCGACCTCCAGGCCTCGCTGCCGGACCTTCCACCGCCGGCCGGCCTGGGAAAAATTAGGCAGAAGTCCCAAAAGTGCGCATCCTGGGTGCAGAAGTCATGAAACCGCCCAGGCAGGTGCTGCGGCACAGGAGACACGGCACGGCTGCACATGGGGGGCCTGACGAGCCGACGCTGCCCACACACAATCCTTGCCGCGCCTAAACACCCCGCTGACGTGCGAAGGGTCTGTGTCCTCCCCGACACGCTTCTCCGGCTGCGAGCGAGCTGCCGCTCGCGCTGTGCCAATGCCGTTTGCCTCTCAGCGCCCACTGTAAAAACTCAGAACGCCCAAAGACAAAGCCGCCCGGCTCGCTGGCGTCCCCGAAGATCACTTCCACTTTGCGGTGATGTTCTCTTGCTCCTACAGAGTCACTGCCGGGATTTATCCACCGGGAGCCGAGATGATGAAGATGCGTAATAAAGAAACCACACAACGCTCTGAAGACGCCCCAGACCTGCAGGGAGTGTTTAAACCCAGGTTTTCATGTATGGAGGGGCCGCTCTGGCTTCGTCCCCGTGGCGCTCACCCCACGGGTGCCGGAGGGGCTCGGCGTCCCCTGGGCCCCCGCGCCGCCCGCTGCTGAGCTGCCACATGGCCCTCAGCCTCGGCCGTGTCACAATAGTTCACCCAGCCTATAGTTTTAACATCGCAGGAGAAACTTACTGCAAAGGCCCTTATAGGGATAAGTAATACACCTAATTACCATATCCTTAGAATAGATGTAATATAAATTTCATTACTCACTTAAAAGTTCTAAAGTTAACAGCATAAACTTGAAGTTGAGTAATTAAGTAATCCTTATATAGACACTTATTAAAGTATTTATACATATTATCTTAAATCTACATCTATCATTTTGCCAATTAAAATTAGGACTTTAATTGCAATTAAGTAATTTAATTGCCAATTGAACAGCAAAATTGCTAAGTGACTAATTTTAATGCCTATTTTAATTACCAATCATGACTGGGGAGGGAGCTAATCAAGCAGTATCAGAGTAATGATGTGAAAAAAAAAACGGAGAACAAACATTCGAGACTACATGCTTTTAAAAAAGAACCCTAAATTAAATAAATGCAAACACAATTTCATACATGTGGCGAAACGCTGCATTTTGGTACCTGAATACCCGCGCACAAAGAACGCATGCAATGAGGAAGCGCGACGCTGAGGATGCAGCGCCCCTCGTCCCCGCGGGGTAACCCCGGCACCGTGCTGGGGGGGCTGTGCAGCCCCCCGGCAGGCTGAGCTCCCGCCGAAAGCCGCGCCGAAAAAGCGCGGCGTGGGTGAGTGGGAGAGGAGAGAAGCCCACCTGCGCGGCGAGGTCCCCGTGGGGAGCGGCGGGGGGTGACAGCGGCCGCCCCCACACCCCCGCCACACGCCGCACCCGTGGGGCAGCGGGGGCAGAGCGCAGCGCCCACCCCTCCGCCTTCGCCGCCCGCAGCGCGGCTCCGCTGCTGCTGCTTCCCCTCCCGGGGGCCGTCCCGGCTGCGTCCCCCGAGGAGGAGCCCACCCGCGCCCGCGTGTGCGCGCAGAGGTGTGTGGTCACCGTTCCCACTCCCTCCCGCCCGTGGTTAAGGCACGCAGAGGTGAATCACACGCGTTATTGACTCTGGGCAGCCCATATAGGGGGACTGTCCTATAAGTATGTAAGCATATATAAGCACATCAGCATAGAAGCATATATAAGCACATAAGTGTACATAAGCATATATAAGCATGCAAGCATACCCCAAAAAGTAAAAATCCGTCCTCCCAAAAGGCTGCACCCACCACTAAGGAGGTTTTCCAGCGCGTTAGAACAGCATCCGCAGGAGGACGCGCCGCGGCTGGCCCCTCGGGCCGGATTTTGGGGACCGTCCGTGCGCAGGCCTGCTTCAGGCACTGCTATTTGCAATAACAGCGCAGCAATTCATGCCATTCCTGCCTGTGAGCGCAGCAAACTCCAAGGCAAGTTAGCGTTTGTCTAAGGTGAAGGAGCGCAGGAGCGGCCCTGTGGCGGCTGTAGCCGTGCATGGATTAGGAGACAGACCGTAACTGGATCAAAGCGCCGGTGATGGACTTTCCCTCGTTCCAGCTGTGCCGGCGGGGCACTGCCGCTGCGCCCGGGGTACGCGGTCAGCGGTGCAGCCGGCACGGCCGGACACGGTTAGCGCTGCAGCTCGCACCCGCGGTGACCGCACCACGTCACGGACTCTGCCAAACACCGACCTCCAGCGTTTCGGTAATGCGTGAAGTCCGAAGTGTGGTACGTATTTGGCGGCTGTGGGCATCGCGGTGTTGCGGGGTGTCGCAATGCCCAAAGTGGCTGTTTGTTTTGCATATGGGTTGAGACAAAGACAGTTGAGTAGAACAGCGACAGAAGAGGAAAATAACAATAAGTAATAATGGAGGTAAAAGAGTACACAAAATGAAGCAGTAGGACACAAGCCGCTCTCACCACCCCGTGATGGGTGGCCCAGCCCGTCCCGAGCGGCGACCGCAGACCCCTGCCCCCGGCCAGCCCCCGTTTGTACGCTGAGCGCGACGTCTGCGGTGTGGAACATGCCTTTGGCCGGCTTGTCCTGTCCCTGTGCCCTCCCGGCTGCTGCGGAAGCCGGAGTCGTCCTTGACTAATGCAAACATTACTCAGCAACAACCAAAACAATATGTGTTATCAGCAATTTTCTCACTCTAAATCTGAAACACAGCAGCTACTAGAAAGAAAATTAACTCCGTCCCAGCTGAAACCAGGACACTTGGGCAAGTGTTTCAGGATGCTCACAGACTCCCAGAGTGGTGGGGGTTGGCAGGGCCCTCTGGAGCTCCCCCAGCCCAACCCCCTGCCACAGCAGGGTCACCTCCAGCAGTGGCACAGGACGGCGTCCAGGCGGGTTTGGGATGGCTCCAGAGTGGGAGACTCCCCCCCCCTCTCTGGGCAGCTGTGCCACTGCTCTGCCACCCGCACAGGGAAGAAGTCCCTCCTCAGGTTGGGATGGAACTGCCTATGGTCAAGTTTGTGCCCGTTCCCTCTTGTCCTGTCACTGGGCACCACGGAAGAGTCCGGCCCCATCCTCCTGCCACTCGCCCTGCAGACACTGATCAGCACTGATGAGATCCCCTCTCAGCCCTCTCTGCTCCAGCCCCGGGGCTCTCAGCCTCTCCTCAGCAGAGAGATGTTCCCATCCCTGAGCATCTTCGTAGCCCTTCGCTGGACTCATGATGTTTTGGGAGAGGGAAGCTTTGTTTCCTCTTCAACACAGCAAAAGTTGAAGGCTTACACAAAGGTACCGGCTATCAGAAGACACGATGCGCACCAGCGGCTGCTCCCGCCGGTGTCAGGAGCCCCCGCCACAGGCCGAGACCCCCCTTCCCTCGGGACGAGGCTGCGAGAGGCAGTACCGGGCCCCCGGAGGTCCCCCGATCCGTCCCCGCGCTGTGAACACACGCTGCAGAAGGATGTTGGCACTGATAGACTCTGGCGGTGTTATCGAGGGGTCCTTTCAAAATGAGCAGTAGCACTTCTGGAAGTATCACTTCCAGAGGGACGGGGGACCGGAGCATCTTTTCGTCCAGTTTCACTTTAGCACTTCTTCATGTGAGGCACAATTACATCTTCCTAAAACTTCCAAAGGAGCGTCACTCTCCCTCCTGCCCTGCTCTTAGTCCGCTCCTGAAACTCAGCCGTGCTGCTAGTATCGGATGATGTAAGGTAGTTACTACGGTAATGGTTATTTCTGCTTATATTCTTATTAACATGTGATTATTCTATGGAAGACTACAAAGCTGTGTTTTCCCTTTATTATTACCGGCAAGCAAGCGCAACGGGTCGCGCGTCGCCGCCTGCCTGCTCTGACAGCTGTCAGGGCCCCGGAATGCAAATAGATGTTTATAGCGTTTGAAGGCTGCCTCGGTTCGGCCGCGTCCGTCCTACGACAGCGCCGAGACCCGGTCGCCGCCTGACTCTTCCACAGGTCAAGGCACAGAAATCGCACCCGGCCGTTCGCCTCCCCGCGCCGGACCATTGCATTTTTTTATTTTTTTTTAATTTTATTTTTATTTCATTTCATTTTATTTATTTATTTCCCCCCAGCACATATTTGATTGATATCCTCGGAGGTGAAAGGCTAAACCGGACCATATGGCACGTGTTTGCATTCCATATGCTCTCTGCCCATCCGTGCTTAAGCTGCCGTCAGCAACATCTGCCCTCCCCGGCAATCCAGCTGTGCGGGAACCGCTTGGCGGAACCGTGCCACCGATTCAAAGCCGGGTCCTGCTCCGGGGAGCGGGGTCCTCGCCGCCAGTCCCCCCCGCTACCTGCGGAGCAGGTAGCGGGGGAACTGGCGGCGAGGACCCCGCTCCCCGGAGCAGCTGGGACCCACCACCGTTTTGGGGGAATCGGCTTGAGTTTTGTTGGATTTGGATTTTCGGATCCAACATGTCGGGGTGCCGGGGCGCAGCTCCCCACCGCCGCGATGAGGAGGTGCGTGGTGGCGGTTGGATGTCAGCCGAGCGTCCTCTGGATGGAGCCGGTTCCAGAAAACGGGCTATTTTAAGAACTTTGTAAAGTTTTCTTACATAAAACCACACATCTATACGCTTAAACACACACACACCCCCACGCACACATAGTATAACGCATACGTAGATTTAACTTGGCAGTGTTTTCCTGAAAGGTTTGAGAATGCCGAAAGTAGTAACTACGCTGCAGAGACTGTTATAGCTTCTCTTTTGCTATTCATTCCTGCGCTCGCGTTATCTGACGAGGGTGCCGGGCGGCGTGGAATAACGGCAGAACAACCCCAAGGCTGTCCCGGGAACGGCCGCCGGGAAGAGGCGGCCGCCTCAGCAGCAGTCCGGGGAAGGGCCGGCAGACAAGCAGAGCTGCGCCATCCCCGTTCCCCCACTCGTCCTGCTTCCAGCAGAATCCAGGAACGGAATGACACTTTTTCCCCCCACCCCACCACCCTCGGAATTTGGGTGCGCAGGCTGCGGAGCTGCAGGTGCATCAGACGCCCCCGATCCGGCGGCTCGCCGGGGGCTGCAGGTCCCTCCCTGGCCCGGCGTGCTTGGCCACCACGCCGGTGGTGACAGCGGGCAGGGCTGGCTTTTTGGGAGCCGTGCCGTCAGGGACCGCCTGGAGTAAAGGCAAGCCGCGCGTCGTTAGAAGCACAAGACCCCCCGAGCGGTGGTTTTTCAAGTCCCCTCCCTCTTGGCTGCCTTATTTCGCGTTTTCCGACCGCTCCGTCGCCACAAGCTCTGGTGGGCGGGCGGTACCCGGCGCCGCAGAGCTCTGCCTCCCACGGCCACGGCGGGGCGGCTGCGCCTCCGAAGGGACGTGTCCCCTCTGCCCCCCGCGTTTCCCCAGCCGAGAAGCCCCCGGTTCGCAGCGCATGAGGAATCCGGATGGCGAAGGCGACGCAGCGTGTCCCCGAGGCCGGCGTCTGGCCGCGGTGGCGGTGGAAGTGGCCGGGGCCCGCGCGAGCCATCGCTGGGCTGGTTTGGGAATCGGCTCAGGGATCGGCTCCAGGCTGTTCTGCCGGCGCTGAAAACCCCCAGAAAATGTCACTTGAGCGATGTGTTTGTGTCACAAGCACTCTAAAATAGCATAATTGCATATTGTTTTCCCCGTAGTTTGGGAATTGACTGACAAAACGCTCAGAAATCTGGTTTAATTAACTACTTTCTGCAAGTGAAGGCCTTCTTGTTGCTTTGAGTGAAATCCTGTCGTGTTTTGGGAGGGATTTTCTCCACGTCTCTGGGATCCTCCCCCCTCGCGCAGTCCCCAGAAACACGTTCCCGTGGAACGGACACTGCCGTATGTGACTGTGGGAGAACGAGAATTCCCAGAAGTTGGCAAAAGGGACAGGTCTGCAGCGCGGCCCTCTCCGGTGGCCGGCTGCGCCGGGCGATGTTGCTGGCTCCGACTCGAGATGGACAACGCCGTCCAGGGGCCATTGGGCACAGCGCGTCGATGATGAGCTCCGAAAGCGCCTCTGGGTCTGTCCGGGGCCAGCGCCGCTCCGAGCTGGGGCCAGGAAAGGCTCAAAGACACAAACCCAAGTGTTTTTCCTCCAAGATGGTTTTCATTACTGGATCCTCATAAGAGCGGCGTGAGGTTGCTCAGGACTCGGTGTGGGGAGCCCGGTCACCAGATGCCAAAACCGCCTGCGCGAGAGAGGGTGTTTCTGGGGACACGGTGGCATCGTTATCTTCCGTTCTGCGTTGCGGTCGCTTGCATAAAGCCTCGCAGATGGGAAACATAATGCCGGAGGAATGTCTGGTTTGACCGAGTTACTGGGAGTCTGTTTCTGTAATCCCCAACCAGAAACACGTAGTTGAAGTCCTCTCAAATGATCTATTGTGGGGTGGGCTCGCTGCCAAAGGCACTGAGGGTTTGGCCCGGTGAATTCATCACCGCAGAGGATGGCCGTGACCCCTCGCTCGCCAAAATGGTTGTGTATAAAGACATCGTGGTGTGCGGTCTGCACATGCAGGGGAGGTAGGCAGCAGTGCCGATGGCTTTGCCGGAACTGCCACAGTGCTTGAGGTCCAACGCGAGCTGCTTTGGGGCCCAATCCTTCCCCTTCACACAAGTCATAGGATCATGGAATGGTTTGGGTTGGAAGGGACCTTGAAGACCATCCAGTTCCAACCCCCCTGCCCTGGGCAGGGCCACCTCCCCCCAGCCCAGGGTGCTCCCAGCCCCGTCCAACCCGGCCTTGGACACCTCCAGGGATGGGGCAGCCACAGCTTCTCGGGGCAGCCTGCGCCAGGGGCTCACCGCCCGCACAGGCAAGAATTTCTTCCTCATATCTCATCTCAATCTCCCCTCTTTCAGTTTGAAGCCATTCCCCCTCATCCCATGGCTCCCCTCCCTGACCCAGAGTCCCCCCCAGCTCTCCTGGAGCCCCTTTAGGCACTGGAAGGGGCTCTGAGGTCTCCGCGGAGCCTTCTCCTCCCCAGGCTGAACCCCCCCTCTCCCCGCCTGTCCTCCCCGCAGAGGGGCTCAGCCCTCGCAGCATCTCCGGGCCCTCCTCTGGCCCCGCTCCAACAGCTCCGTGTCCTTCTGCTGTGGGGCCCCCCCCGAGCTGGAGGCGGCGCTGCAGGGGGGGCTCCCCAGAGCGCAGCAGAGGGGCACAGTCCCCCCTCGCCCGCTGGCCACGCTGCTGGGGATGCAGCCCGGGGTGCCGGGGGCTTCCCACGCTGTGAGCCTTAAAAAAATAATTTTCCATTGAGGCTGTGAGCCTCGAGGCCTCCAGAAACAGAGACATTTTGGGTATTTTACACAGTCTCTTTGAAAGCTGTTATGCTCATGACGGGCGAGTGGGAGACCCGTGCGTGCAGAGCTGCGCTGCAGCGCGCCAGCCCCAGCGGGTGCCAACCGCCTCCTCCGTCCCAGCGCGGCCAGGGACGACGCGGGGGCAGAAGCTGTCCCCCCGCTCAGGGGCCGTCAGGGCTGTCCCCGGGCTGGTGCATGGCTCTGCCCGGGGCACCCCCAGTCCCGCGGCGCCTGTCGGACACCACGTCCCCCTCAGCCGGGATTTCCCTGGGTTTCATCCCCTGTTTGCTCCGACAGCACAGGTGACGTCCTGGTGTGCGAAACACACGTTTATTTCCTGGAGGTGACCAAGCTGTGTTTTACAATCGTTGCTCTGAGCTAAGTCCGAGTTATAAAACACGCTCCCTTTTGGGCAAGAGGGCAGTGCAAACTTTTTTCAGGGCTGAAGGCGCTGACGCTAAGGGACGGAGTGTGCCAGGGGACCTGGGCGCGCTGCGGGACGGTCACCAGCAGCCGCCCCATCGGCATCGTCTGTTCGTCCGGCCGCTCGTGTGACAACGACCTTCTCCACGGCCGGCTCCGCGGCGGGTGTCCAGCGGTTAGCAAGTGCCAGAATACCAGTTCAGAAACAAAATCTCACGAGAAGTCTGGTCATCTCCTGAGGAAAAGGCTCGTACCGTACTGCAGGCTTCAGAAAACAGTGGTAAAACTAAGGAAAAGCAACTCATGAGAGTTATGAATTTGCAAAACCCTTCATGTATGTGACAGTCGCTGTCATGCGAGGTAAATGGCAGGGAGAACAAACCCGTTAATGCAGGGCGTTAATTGAAAACAGGACTTGTGTAGAGAATGGAGTTTGTAATTATGGGAATAGTTATTAAAATACCATTTTGCTTTTTAAAATGCCGGGCTTTAATACAGAGTATGAAGGAGTTACGTTTAAAGAAATTAATTATTTCCAATGCATCTAAAAAGGGAAGTCTAAGCTGAAAATTATTTACCAAAATTGTTAAGACAGGTTTTTAATTATCAATTTTAAAACGCTGCTGTAGAGTGTCAGCTGAACCTTATTTTTACTTTCACTGCGAAATGTGCTTTACGCCGGTGCAGATTCTGTTCCCTCCCGGGGCTCTCTCTGGAGCTGCGCTCCGGGTCCATCCGTGGGGGGGTCCCGGCCACAGCCTTTGCTTCGCGGGGGCTCCCCCATCACAACCCTGCTGACTTGCCGCTGGGGCCTCGGGGGGCTCTGGCTCTCCTACCCACGGCACCGCTGACACCCATGGTTTTCTTCGTGGTGTCCCAGTGCCGCTGTGGTTTCTCGGGCGCGATGCCGCGCTCTCTCCGGTGCCTGCGCTCCCGGCTGGGCTCCGGCCGGGGGTCTTCTGCCTTGGAGCCCCTGGCTGACGGGGACCGGCACCGGCTCCGGATGGAGAGAAGGGGACACGCAGGCGCTCCTCCGGGCTCCGGGCGCTTCGCAGCCTCCGGCGCCTTCGGAAACGTGCACCGGGGGGAGCCGGCACGGCAGCCGCTCGCTGCTCCCAGAGCAATGGCGACACCGCGCAAGAGCCAGGGGAAAACAAAGAGGAGCATTCTTGTGGGGAGGAAATACCGGCTGGAGCTGGGCACGCGCTCTGTGCTCTGTGAATCATAGAATCATAGAACAGAATCATAGAATCGTCGAGGTTGGAAGGGACCTTTAAGATCATGGAGTCCAACCATCAACCTAACACTGCCAAAGCCACCACTGACCCACGTCCCTCGGCACCACGGCTGCCCGGCTGTTAAACACCTCCAGGCATGGCGACTCCACCACTGCCCCGGGCATCCTCTTCCAGGGCTTGACAGCACTTTCGGTGAAGAGCTTTTTCCTAATATCCATCCTAAACCTTCCCTGGCCCAACTTGAGGCCAGGAGCTGCGCAGCAAGCAGAGCGAGCCGTACAGCAACACCTGCAGTGCCGGCATCAACCGCTCTCACCGGTGGACGTCGCGTTAAGGGAAGTGCTCAGCACGGGGCCCACGTGCACACGACCGGCTCCACACGCCGGCCGTGCCCGCAGGCGTTCCCAGCGATCGCCACTGGGAGAGCCCGGCCATGGGTCTGCTCGCACGCGTCCCCCGCTCCCCCAGGGACCACCGCGCGGCGCGGGACCTCGGAAGTCGTGTTGAGGTTACGTGACTTACACCCAGCCAAGGGTGCACAAAGCGCATGCTAACCCTACCCGGTCAATGAAATAATTCTAGAGAAACAGGCAAGTAATACTCCGCAATAAATAATGTAGTCTTCTTCGCAGCATTTGAGACACAGTGAGTAACAAACACTGATCGGAAAAAGAGTAGTGTTAAATAAAAGCACCCAAACTGTCCTTCAACCTGCACCCAGAACGGAGGAAAAGCTGCAGGGCTTTTTTTTTTTCAGTTTTAACTCAATGGGATCTGGTTCTTCAATATGAAAAAGCTAGATTAGAACTGAGGTAAAAATTGAATCCCATTAATATTACTAGTAAATAAAAATATATTATTTCTTGGATGAGAGAGCTTTAATAATAAGAGGTATCATAAAGAGAGAAATCAAAACCGCATTGTATGTTCACCAGATTGTTCAATACAAACGCCAACAAAATTAGGCCATATTGATGTGATAAGCAAGAAGAGATACATCAGTTTCCAGATCACAACATTCCAGCACAAGGTATCATTGGAAAACCCAGTCAATTTTTAGACCAGTCAAACCCCTGTTAAATTAGCCCATCCTTTGCAGCAAGCAAGCCTACAGAACTGGTCCCTACTGACATACTGATAATGGGATGTAAATATATTGCTTTCCGGTTCACAGCGATCCAGCGACCCACCAGCGCTCACCAGCAGCGATCCCGCCCGGACTCCGCCGCCGTCAGACCGCGTGGGCAAGTGCTGCCAGGCTCTCGGTAGCCACGGCAGCCGGGACCAGGTCTGGGGCAGGGACACGGAGCAGCGGCTGAGCGTCGGTCTGACCTTGCAAAGCCCGCGCCAGCCGCCGCAGTACGGGGTGGGATGCGCCCCCACGGTGCTGGGCAGGCGCTGTCAACCCGCGGCCGCTGCCCCGAGCGCTGGTGTGAAGAGGAGAGGGGTTAGCGCGTGGGGAACAGCTGCCCTCACCTCACGGAGGTGGGGATGGAGTCCGCGTCCTCGGCCACGCAGAAGGGGACACTGTCAAGGGCAACGGCAGCCGTGCAGCCCATGGTCCCCGCTGGGTCGAGCGCCCCGGGAGGGGGCAGCATCCATGCCGTGCCGCTGCAGAAGGCAATCCCCGCTGCTGCAAACGGAACGAGTCCGGATTCGTAACCGGGCGAGGAAGGGGACAGGTTTTTGATCTCAAGTCTCTGGGCCGTGACGCTTGGACCCGTTTCTTCGGAGTCAGCAGTAACTTCTACATAAAGGGGTGAGAATCAGTCTGGCCGATCCCCAGTTCCACGGGAATTTGACATTGGTTTCGTGAGGTTTCTAAAGAAATGAAAAGCTTAGTCTTATTTTTAAAGAAATGTAAAGTTTTAGTTTTCCTCATTTACCTAAAAAAGCGGCCATATAACGGCTTTGTAAGAATTTATTCTCTCTGGTGCATGAAGATCCCACACTGTAACGGTCTTTTGTGCCTAACTGTTGCTCAGCCTTAGACGACGATACTCTGACACTGCGAGTTCACAGCAAACTAGACCAGCATTGACGAAAATCCACACCAGTGAAAACCTCTTTGGTAAATGTGGCCAATAAAGCAGTTACTAATGTAGTAGTAAATGTGCGGTTTTGTTTCACTGTCAAATATAGCACACCGTGCAGCAGGTTAGCACCTGGACAACGAGTTTGGGAAGTTTATTCCGTGGGAATCGGAGCGGGAATTAGCTGTATGTGCTGGTACGTTGAAAAACGCAAACTCTGCAAAACTCTTGACGCTGCCCTGCGCGGTGCGTCCTGGCGTGGGCAATGCCACGGGGGTGAGCGCAGGAGCGGAGGCGCTGGTTCCCGGGAGGAGGGCCGGCAGGGCGGGTGGGACGGCGGGCAGGGAAAGGGCAGGAGAGCGGCTGCCTGGATGCGAGAGGGAATGCCTCTTCTTTGAAAATCCTGTGAATATATTAGCAAGGTGGAACGAGCAGGTCCACCCCCCTCACTGTCCTTACTGTGATGGAGGGGTCAGAGCAAAACTTGGGAGATGCCTTCAGTTTGAGGTGTGAGTCAAACGCTGCTGGGAATAACGTGTTTCGTTCCCAGGGGCATCCACATGAGGTAAGTCTGGGAAGGCCCAGTGAGGGGGAAATCTTGCCGTAAGATTAACGAGCGAAATACTCTCAAAGAATAGGCAAAGTGCTAAACATCCCTGGTGACATTTTGAGGGATTTGCCCGAGCACGGCTCTGCCCCCCGCGGCTGCCGGCCGGGGGTCCCGTCCCTCCGCCCACCCGTGCCGCGGTGTCCCCGGTCGGCTGCGGGCAGTGCGCCGGGCGAGGGTGGCATTCGGCTCTCCCCCACCCGGGGGCACAGGGTGCCGGGCAGCCTTCCGCGCCCCGGGGCTCGGTGGGACGATCCCTGCCCGGGCAGCGGAGCCGGGGCATAACGCCGCCAGCGCCGCACAGAGCTGCTGCGAGGGTCCGCGCTGCGTACGGCCCCGACCCTTCCCGACCCCCCGAGCGGTGCCTGAGCCGCCAGGGCGCCGGGTGAGACGCTGTGGGTCAGGATCTCGCTTTTTCCAAACACTGCACATTACTGCCGCTTTATCTGCTTAACCTCCAAAGTGAAAAATACCCCTCATTCACTAAATTCAAAGCATTTCTTTTTCTTTTGTTTTTCTTCTTTTTTTTTCTTTTTCTTTTTCTGTTTTCCTGTGTTTTTTCTCCGTTGGTACTTTCTGGGTCTGAGTAATCTCTTCTTTCTCAGCCTTAGCATCATGACAGGATGGGAAGTTCAGAGCCACCGAAGGAGTTACCATGACATATACTGGTTTGTCTTCCTCCCGATGAACTTGAGACTCCGTGTAGAACATCCCTTATAGGAACTTGTTCACTTGAGCAACAGCAATAAACTCCTGTCCCGGGCGTTTCTCAGTTATTCACGTTCCTGACGTCCGCTGCCGTTGGGACTCACTTTGCTCAGTGGTTTATTAATACCAAATTCTTGTTGTTCTTCGGCGTATGATGCTTTTTCACAGTTATTTTTAGGTCCGTTTGCTGTGACATGGCTGCCTGGCAGCAGAACCACCACAGGATGCGATAGATGTGTTCTAGATGCTCTTCTGAGACAGTATTTGTGTTCGTCTATTTGCAGCAGTGCAGAGGAACAAAGCGGTTGTTCTGATATTTTTTTAGTAATGAAAATATGTACAATAATTACTGGATTTATTATTATTATAATTCAGCAATTATAATATTACTGAAATGAGATAAAAGGTAAAGCTTCCAGTTTCCTATCAGCTCAAAAGCTGCCTTGTAACAAAAAAAACCCCAATTGTATTATTTGCAAGAGCTGTTAGTAGAAGCCCTCAGTTTGATTTTCGTTCTCTGTAAGCCGGGGTGGAGAAGTCCATTTTCCCACGTGGATCGGGAAAGTGGGAAAAGACTGTTTTACACGAGGATATTCCTGATTCCCAAGGGGAGAGCGCGCTGAGTGCAGCAGCGCCCTGATTTGCAGAGGGGGCGAAGGGCACGACGGTTCCCAAAAACACGCGTAGATGCAGCCTGTGTTGGTGAGCCCAGTGAAGGCGCCGTGGTTCTCGGAGGAGAGCGGGCACCCCCAGGCTCTGCCCCGGCAGCCCAGGAGGTGGCACGGGGACCTTTGGGGACGAGGCGTGTGCGCTGGGTGGAAGGCGAGCTCGTGGCCCAAACCGCAGCCCTGTGCGAGGGGAGGGCTCCCAACCGCCAAGGACAGACTGCCGTTCCAGGGTTCCTCGGCCACACTGCGGGCGGCTCGCCTCCAGCCGGCAGGAGGAAAGAAGAGACCGGGTGGGTGCGGGACATGAAACCTTCTCTCAAGGCCCTGGTTTGAGGTAAAACTGAACCAATTTTCTCTTCGGTAATTTCACTTTGCAGCTAAGCCTCTTCTAACTGAACTCCCCGACACCACCAACGCCCCAACAGCACACTGTGCAGAGACCGCTCGCGCTCGGAGCGATGTGACCGATGCCCAGAGCCGATGCGCAGGCACGGGATGCAGAGAGGCTCCTGCGCACAGCCCGCGCTCTCACGGCCGGGGCAGCTCGCTCCGCTCATGCCCCGTCGGAGGGTCGGCAGCGGAAGAGCTGAGGGGTCCCACCTGCGGGCAGGAGCGCACAGGACGGGCGACCCAAACCTGACCAAGGCGGTATTCCGTCCCATCTGCCCCGTGCTCAGTGTAAAAGCTGAGGGATCAAAGGCTCAGCCCTCTTTCTGCAACGGCCGACGTCCGAGGAGGATTCCCTCTGTCCGTCTGCCTTTGGTCCCCATCCTGAATGCAGATCTGGAACTCCATCACTGAGCCCAGCCTGGGACTGCCGCAGTGCCAGCCCATGGCGTGAGTGTCATCCTGGGAGCTCAATACTGTTTTGTATATATTGCATATATATTTCATTATTTTCTTTTTATTATTTTATTAATATTTCATTAAAGTAGTTTAGTCTTTTTCTAAACTCCTAAGTCTCTTTCTCTCCCTTCCTCCTCTCCCGGAGGGAGATACTCTCCCTTCTCCGGAGGGAGAGAGGTCAGAGAGCGTCTGCCGTTCGTCTCAGTGGCCAGCCCGGCCCAGACCACGACAGATTTATTGGCGCCCGCCGTGGGGCACGAGCGGGGCTCGCCCAGGGCTCTGGCGGTTTGCCTGAGGAGTTCCAGTTCCAGCTTGCTCAGAGATTAAAACCGACGGCTCACATCGTGCCGCTCTGAAGTGAAATGTCGTACCGTGCCTTTGGAGAGCTTTGGTTAAAGTTAATTGGTGCGACGCTGCTTAACCCGCCCAATGTGCTGTATGGTTTATTTGCTCTTTGTGTTTGTGTGCTGTGGTTTAAACGCGCTCTTCTGCAGTGGTTTGGGGTACAGACATATAATATGATTACTTGGTTTTACCTGCGTATCTCGGGCATCATGCAATGGATTCTATTACTAACTGCGTGTGCAATTTTACCTGGGGAAAGTTTACTTCGCCCTTTAATGCTTATGCCAAAGTGACACCGTCAGAGCGAGGGGATGGAGACCTTTTGGGTTTCGGAAATGAATGTTACTTGCTTAAAATCATGAGTTTGTTGTCAATTTTCCTGCATGTGTTGCAGGGGTGGTTTCTTATTTAGAGTCGGTGCAGGAGTAGGTATTATATGACATGTGCTGCTGGTACTCAAATCCTACCAGCCACTCCACCACCCGTACCAGCACAAGCTACTCCAACCTCGACAATGAGACCGTCACTGCTCCCACCGCTCCAACGATGACACCACTGCTACTCAAACTCCATCAGAACCAGTACAAGTGGCCCCATGACCAGTAATCAGAAAAGGAGGTCAACTCCCTTCCCTGCCCCTTACAACAAGGACCAGCTCAAGCCAGATAGCACGGGAGAGGGTTCTTCCGATGGACATCCAGAAGAGGGTCCTTCTCAAGCAGACAAAGGAGAGGGTTCTTCTTGAGCAGATCCAGCAGAGGGGCCTTCTCGGGCAGCGTCAACACAGGAGGAGGAATCAGATGCAGAGATAACCGTTAAATAGTTCTGTATGAAGAACTTGTGAAATATGAGGAAGGACTTTAGCCGTCGTGAAGGTGAGACACTCATCTCCTGGTTGCTCCGATGCTGGAACAGTGGGGCTGATACCATAGACGTAGATGGCAGAGAAGCTAGGCTGTTGGGAAACCTGGCCAGGGATGGAGGTATCGATGAAGGGACTGGGAGAAAGACACGCACTCTCAGCCTCTGGAGGTGACCGGTGTCAGCCATAAAGCGCGGGTATCCCTTTAAGGATGACATCGAATGCCGCCCAAGCAAATGGACCAGCATGGAAAAAGGTGTTCAGTACCTGAGAGAATTGGCTGTGCGAGAGGGGGTTTATGGTGACTGCTGAGAGAATGTAGACCCTGATGAGATGCCGCACCAACGATACCGGCTGCGGAAGTTTGTGCAGAGCGCACCACCGACATATTCCCACACGTTGTCAGCTATGGTCTGATGCTGACACAGCAACTGTAAATGAAGTGGCTAACAGAGTACGACAGCATGAAGACAGCCTCTCATCCCTTCACTGTGGCAGCCGTGGAAAAATTGGCTGAGAAAACCGAGAAAATTATTGAGAAAATGACCGAGAAAATGACTGAGAAAGTGACCAAGAAAATGGCTGAGCAAAATGAGAAAGTCACTAACAAAATGGCTAAGAAAAATGAGAAACTGTTTGATGAACTGTTTGCTAAACTGTCTGGGATGGAGGAAAGATGCCACTCTTCCCCTGAACGGACCCATGTCGCAGCCATTAGCAGAAAATGCCCTCCTACGAGACCGACTCAAGAGGGACAGAACCCGCTCCGAGATATCCTGCGGTTTTGCCTCTGCGACTACGGAGAGGACATGAGGAACTGGGATGGACAACCCACCTCAGCCCTGCAGGCACAGGTACTTGAGTTGAGAGATGAAACAGATAGGAGGAAGAATTCTTCCAGGAGGATGGCTGTTCCCGTCCACGGGGAGCAGTTCTCTGGTCGGGGTAGGAACTCATCTGCTCAGTGTAGATGTTGTTCTCAAGATCAGAGGTGCCCTGCCTCCAGCCAGGAGGAGGAGAGGGACAACCGAATTTATTGGGCTGTGTGGACTCGATGGCCTGGCATGTTAGAGCCACAAAAGTATAAAGCCCTGGTGGGCACTGGTGCCCAGTGTGCCCTATTGCCATCGAACCCCAAAGGCGCAGAATCCGTCCCTGTTCCTGGAGTGACAGGGGGGTCTCCAGAACTGACCGTGCTGGAGGCCGAAGGGAGCCTAATGGGGAATAAACGGGAGAAACTCCCCATCGTGACTGGTCCAGATGCTCCGAGCATCCTTGGCACAGACTGCCGCAGGAGAGGGTATTTCAGAGACCCAAAAGGGTATCAGTGGGCTCTTGGGACAGCAGCTGTAGAGACTGAGGAGATCACACAGCCCTCCACCTTACGCTGTCTCTCAGAGGACCCTTCTGCTGCGCGACTGCCCAAACCGCGACACTCGGTTTAACTGGGTTTGTCCATGCAGACATCAAACCTTCCAGCCACACTAGAAGTCAGCCTTATACATGGAAGAACTAGTTGGCTGTTGTAACCAACAATGATGAACAATCATTATTAAGCGCAAAAAAAGCACTTGTCAATATGAGGCCACTTCCCCAGGTCCGTTCTTTATCGTAAGCCCAAAGGGCTACACACCTCATCCTGTAAGGCCGCAAAATTATTTATTTCCAAAAGATTCGCATCTTCCTTTTGTCTGAAAAAAATACTGATGTTTTGGATTCCAGGTGTAACCTGAAGAACATGAAGAATGGAGAAGCATTTCTCCCCTGGAGAAACGGAGCACTGGAAGCTGAAATGCAAGGTAGCAGTTGGAAGTAAGAGGTACGCTTGGTTTAAGGCAACGAGTATGAGCCTTGCCTTCTTGCTGTGTAATTTCAGGCAATCAGAAAAGATCTTACTTAATATTTGTAGCAATATTGTGGTTCAGACTGGGTTAATGAGCATGTCGTATGATACTCATCATTAGAAGGTGATGTGTTTCTGTTGGGGTATATATATACATACCCAAAGCTTTTCCAGGGACAATAAAGAACGTTTGTTTCAAGAGAGAGCTCATAATATCTCCTCCTTAAAAATACGACACTTAGTAAGCAGACGGAAAAAAAACCAAACATTGTGTATTACGTTTCTGCATGCTGGGGACAGCGTGAGAACTGCAAACCTGGAATAAGGTCCAGAGAAAAAGTCAACACTTTAGGAAATAATAATGACAGTGTACTTTTGCAGGGCTGGGGTAAAATATTTTGCAGAATATTTTAATCAGGCATTCTCTGAACCAGTCGGAAGCGTCCTGTGGCACGACCCGCCCCAGTGAGAGGGCCGTGTTGGTTTCCAAAGCAGCTTTCCCTGCGCGTCCCGGCGGGTCCGTAAGGTAAAGGCCTGTGAAGAAAGCAGGAGCGTTCCCCTGCCTGGGCGCTTTGGCTGCGCAGACCGCGTAAACCTGTGTAATTGTGCTAGGCTCTACCGTTCGGAGCTTTACAAAATGCCGCCTATTTGCCTCAAATCCTGAAGTGTTAATTTTCCTCTCTGATTAGGCTGAAGACCAGTTGAGGCTCCTCTTATTAAGTCATGCAGACTCCTACCTGCTTCCCAAGGGCTAAATCTGGCTGGGAAAACCATTGTGATATTGTGTAATTAATTTGCCAGTCAAATAATTTCTGCAGGGCTATACTTTACTTATCCATCTGCCACCCTAATGAATCTCCCGGTTCGGTACTTTAATCCTGTTTTCTGCCTTTTTGTCTCCTTTTTTAACTCCAACTTTCATAATTCTTTACTATGGGCCGATTTGTAACCAGTATTTTTGGGATGTTCTTACGATGTTCTCACCAGGAACAACAAAAACCAGCGAAACGCTCAGACTGAGGAGCTGATGGAAGACTTCTGCGCTTTATTCCTCCATTTCACCACAACAAACAAGGGAGTTAATTCAATAACAATCAAACACATAAAAATACAGGAGAAAAAGAGGCCTGTATCTGGAGGACCTGAGAGGATAACTTCGTTCAGACTCAGCCTAACACGCGTGCAGAGCTTCCTGAAGGTTGCTCTGAGCACTGCACTCCCTCTTTAGTGGCAGCAGATAAAAACTGTTTGGTAAATGTAACGTCGCCAACCCTTTTGGTTGTTCAACTTTGCAAATCCGGGCGCTCTCATTTTTTTCTAATACACTTCTTTTTTTAAATGGTTTGGCAAGCGGTGTCAGTAAGTAGTTAGTGTGTTGTTCATAACCCCTGAAATTTGTCACTTTATGCTATTTCCCGATCTCCGGCAGGAATGTATTCTGAAGGAGGACAGGAAGGCTGAATAAAGGATAAATAATATCATAGATTTGTGAATATTCTAAACTGACTCGCCTGCGTACTGGCAAACAAATGGACGGTATGATCACATGAGAGAAGAAAAATCACTGTAGCTATTTATTGATAAACGGCCGATGCTACTGCGGCGGGCGCCGGCGCCGGGCCAGGCTGTACCACGGGGCGGGGAGGGCTGCGGTCCCAAAACCTGGGGGGACGCGCGGCGCGGGGGGAGCCGGGACCTGCGGGGCCGGGCAGGTTCGCCATCGCACAGGGCCCCGCGTGTGTCAGGTGGAGCTGTCTCGGTGACATGAGAGCCGTTTGGGTCGCGCTGCTGTGTTTTACGGAATGAGAGTGTTTGTTTTAAGAAGGAATTTTGAGTGCAAACATTTAATCCTGGGAACAAGCGCAACAATAGGAAATATCAGAGAGAAATGCAGAAATACCCATCTGTGTCTTCGGAATTCCGTCGTGATCATCCTTGCGCAGTCCGTACATGGGGTAACGTCGAAACTGAACTCTTTCCAGGCTGGACTGCAGAAACCCATCGGCTTGGAGCAAAACTGCTGTGGAAAATACAGGCTGAGTTCAAGCGTGTACCTAACACGAATGGATGAAAAACGCAGAACCTCGAGCAGCTCCAACGAAAACCCCGTCCCCAGGGACCAGGAAGGCCGCCCTGAAGGCGCCTGAGGTTTGCGAGGTACCAGGAACGAGTTAATCCCACCAAGGAGCGCGGAGGAGCTGCCAGATAACAGAGTGACATTGTTTTTCCCTGATGTCAGCACGGAAACCCAAACACAAAGAGGCGAATGTAGTCCTCTGCCGGCGCTGCTGAATGTCCGGTTTGTGCCCGGGCGCCGCACAGCCTTAGAACCCGCCGGGCGCAAGATGACAAAGTGTCTCCTGGAAGCAGGGGCGGCCCCGGACCTGGGCCAGCCCGGCGCTGGGGGCCAGAGCGGGGAGCGGGGGATGCGCAGGACCAGCGAGGACGTCTGTAGCCATCCATGGGTCGTTTTGTTTTACTTCACAGCTCGGTGTAAGGCATCTCGTTTTCTCCCACAGCAGCCACACGTCGAGTCTTGCCGGAATAACACAATTTATTCTGTATTTGGTAGGTGGTGGTCTGGGGGATATTTATATCCAGCTGCAACAGAAGCGGTGTTTCACTTTAATATAGGCAGCACATAAGCTCTCGTATTGGTTCCGCAGGGAGAGTAATTAAATACCTGCTGATAGGCTTTGGATCTGTAGGTGCTCTCCTCAACGCGCGGTGCCTCGATCCACCTCCCGAACGGGAGCCTCACGATTGCACTGACTGTCCATCACCGCTGAGCAACCCGTGAAGGCACAGTAATATCTGTATTATTCATTTTCTGCTATTCCGAAGTCTACGGAAAGGCAAACAAAAGGAGGAAAAACCCGAAGCGAAGGTTTTAAATTGCTTTGTGTTTTTACTGCCGTGGTTGGTACGAACGTGCTCTGCCCCTTGGCTCAGCCCTGCTCAGAGCCGCGGCTGCTCCGGGCTTCGCCTCAACAGACAGCCCCGGTATTTTACACTGGGTTAATCAGGAACACCAAGCGCAGGCACTCCCAGCAAGCTGCTTCCAGAAATGCGGTTTGAAGAAAGCGAAGCTGTGAAATGCTGTGTTCGGACGGGACGGAAACCCGCGAGTGGCGGCGGTGGGGATCGTCCGAGGGGCGCTGGAGGGACGGCGCTGCGCGGCGCAGGGCCTCCCCGTCCCGCGCGGGTGAGACGGGCGCCGCCGCGTCGGGCAGTGGCTTGCGCCAGCGGGAACGAAACGCACGGCAGCGTCACCGCTCTGGTGTAGATGCACGGAGACGTAGTATAGGTGTAGCATAGGTGCATACAGATGTAGTATAGATGCACATAGATGAAGTATAGATGTAGCATAGATACATAGATGTAGTATAGTTGCAGGATGGATGCATATAGATGCAGTATAGATGTAGTATAGATGTATGGGTGTAGTATAGACGCATTTACATGTAGTACAGATGTAGTATAGATGTAGTATAGATACACATATAGTACAGATGTATAGATGTAGTATAGATGCACATAGCTGTAGTGTAGATGTATAGGTGTAGGACAGATGCCCATAGGTGCAGTACAGGTGCAGTACAGGTGCCTGGGTGCAGTACAGACGCCCATAGGTGCAGTACAGGTGCAGTATAGGTGTATGGGTGCAGTATAGACGCCCATAGGTGCAGTACAGGTGCAGTACAAGTGCCTGGGTGCAGTATAGGCGCCCATAGGTGCAGTACAGGTGCAGTACAAGTGCCTGGGTGCAGTATAGACGCCCATAGGTGCAGTACAGGTGCAGTACAAGTGCCTGGGTGCAGTATAGGCGCCCATAGGTGCAGTACAGGTGCAGTACAAGTGCCTGGGTGCAGTATAGGCGCCCATAGGTGCAGTACAGGTGCAGTATAGGTGTACGGGTGCAGTATAGGCGCCCATAGGTGCAGTACAGGTGCAGTATAAGTGTACGGGTGCAGTATAGGCGCCCATAGGTGCAGTACAGGTGCAGTACAGGCGCATGGGTGCAGTATAGGCGCCCATAGGTGCAGTACAGGTGCAGTATAGGTGTACGGGTGCAGTACAGACGCCCATAGGTGCAGTACAGGTGCAGTATAAGTGTACGGGTGCAGTATAGGCGCCCATAGGTGCAGTACAGGTGCAGTACAGGCGCATGGGTGCAGTATAGGCGCCCATAGGTGCAGTACAGGTGCAGTATAGGTGTATGGGTGCAGTATAGACGCCCATAGGTGCAGTACAGGTGCAGTACAAGTGCCTGGGTGCAGTACAGACGCCCAGAGGCGCAGCGCAGCCGGACGTGGCTGCCGCAGAGGCGCTGCCCGCTGCCCGCTGAGCGGCTGCCGCCCGCCGCGGGGGCGGCGGACCCCGAGCCCGGGAGGCGCCGGTGCTGCCGGCGGAGCCTCCGCGCCCTGAGCCCGCGGGGCGCGCAGCCGGGACAGGGCCGCGGCCCCCACGGGGGGCGGTGCATGTCGTGACGGGCGGCGGCGCCCGCGGGGCGGGAGGTGCGCCGGGGGAGCCCGGCAGAGGCGCCGACGGCGGCGGCGGCGCTCGGGGGGGGGGGGCGGCGGCGCTCCGCTCCCCGCAGGCCGGGGGGCACCGGCGGCAGCGCGGGGCGGGCGGAGAAGGGGCGGCGGGCTCGGGGCGGCGCGGCGGGCTCGTTCCTGGCGGTGCCCGCCTCGGCCGGGGCCGGGGGTCCCCGCCGCACCCGCGCTCCGCGCCGTCTCCCGGGGCCGCCGGCGGCGGGGCCCGTCCCGCCCTCTGATAGCGCGCGGCGCGGGTGGCCGCCAGCCGGGGATGTAGCTCAGTGGTAGAGCGCGCGCTTCGCATGTGTGAGGTCCCGGGTTCAATCCCCGGCATCTCCATCGGCTCTACTTTTTCCTTTTTTGTTTTAAAAATTTTTTTTTTTTTTCCGCCCAATTATTTTTTTTTCTCCTCCACTCCCGTTTCAGCGCGGGGGAAGCGCCGCCGTCGGCACAACCGGTCTTCACCCCCCTGCCGGCGCCGCTTCTTCCCGCTCGGGAGCCCCGCGGGGATAAAGGAAAGCGGCGCTGGGAGCGCGCAGGGCTCCGCCGGCCCGGGAAAAACACAGCTGCATTGGCCGGGAATCGAACCCGGGCCTCCCGCGTGGCAGGCGAGAATTCTACCACTGAACCACCAATGCGCGCTCTGGAAATGTCCCTGCAGGCTGCCTGCTCCAACAGCTCCCCCAGCACATTTTGGGCTCTTTTCACTGCTTTTCCCTCCTTTTTTCACTCCCATGTTCACAGTCAGTATTTTTGAGCCGTCATCTCCTGGGGGAAAAAAAAGGTTTTTAGAAAGTTAGCAATGTCTCCATACATTTTTCTCCTCTAAAGTATAAAAAAACCCTCGAAAATTGTGTAATGCACCCGTCATTCTTTACATTTAAAAGCTTTCAGACCAAGTCACAAAAGGTCCATTTTTGTTCCTTTTCCATACTGGAAGGACTTTGCCAGAGGCGGCCAGAAGTTAAAGGCTTAGATGCTCACAGGATCTACTAATACAGGAATCATCACGGGACAATGGCCGAATTTACATCTCTCTGTTTTGTCGGCTGCTGTAGCGCTGCGGATCCTGCCGTTTCAGTACAACGTAACACCGAGTAGCGATGAGATATCAATAGAATGCCACTGCCAGCGCTGTGATGTAACGATGCCATGTTCCAACACAAATTATGTATAGTCTTGACATTTCGTTTGTCTTGGACGTGCTCCCAAGCACGGCCATGCAGGAGCCAAAGAGTCCAAGGAAAAGCAGCACCAAGCGTCAGGAGAGCATGAAGGTATATGTACGAGAAGAAGAGCTGTGCTTAAGAATACCCTACAGACAGGATGCTCTACCACCAACAGTAGTAAACCGGTGTTTTCTTCTTCAACAAACAGTGATTTGACACTACAGATAAAGTTCCAATTTCCTGTCTGAGCATATGTTACCATCAAAATGTAAACTTCCCTATGGAGAAGTTTACCTCTGCGGAGAAGTTCCTGCCTTGCGGAGAAGTTCCCCTCTGCTCACTGCTCCTGCAGCTATTGCCTAACTGCTCCCAATCGCACGTTCGCTTCATCGAGACAGCAAATTTCTTCTGCATGTGTAAAGCAGAAGCTGAGCAAATCTGGTGTTCTCAGCGAACCTGGAAAGAAAGTCAAGGCCACGACTTGCTCGCCGGCCAGCCGATACCAGGGGACAGTATTGCCCAGTCACCCCGGCCCAAAGGGACAACGCCGGCCAGGAACAATGCCATCACAGCTCCCTTTCCCCTGAGCTTCATTGCAACTCCTTAATTTCCACCGGCAGAAACTAACACAGAAAATACCTCAAGTAATAACTATTATTTGGGCTATTGCTTACAGTTGCATCAGTCAGCCTTGAAAAACTGTTGTGCCAGACAGGCACAGGACCAGAAACCCCAAAGCAGTTAGGCAAAACATGTGCATATTGAGAAGACTCTACCTCACTATTTTAATTCATCTGAGAGTTAGGCATGCTGAGGTAAACAGCAATAGCTGACCAACTAGTTTCCCCCCCTGCTTTCATTCTCTCCCCCCCTTTCGCTTCTGGTGAGCTGAGACGGGGCGGCAGGGGATGCTCTGGCAGTGCCGGCGCGCAGCCGGGGCCGCAGCAGCCGGTTCCAGCTGAGGGAGAAGAGTCCTTGGGCTGGTTCTCCTGGGCAGGTCGGGGGGGTTCGCACAACAGCCTGCGTCGCTGCCGCTCGTTAAGAGAATCATTTTGCAGGGGTCGCCACAATAACAAACTGCACTGCTAGCAAGCCCGCCGCGCTCCCAGAGTCAAAATGAAACCTGTTCTTGCAGTCGTAGTTAATAATTTAGAGAACAGTTTCCCATGTCTGTTAGACCACATTTTGCATCTGCTCAGAACATCTGTGGGTGTTGGCTGACGTAGTACAGGGAACTCTGTGAATCAGGAGAAGTTTGGCAACTCCCCTGCCTCACCGGAGCTCAAATGCTGCTCTAGAACATGCTCCAGAAACCCCTTTTCAAGCTGAATGAGACGGGCTCATACCCGGCTTCCCCTTAAAAACGACTGTCTCTAGGAGAGTGCTGAATGAAGGAGGGAATCGAGACCTGTAATATGACGAAATGGTGGTCCAGAGTGTCAGGACTGGTGAAAATGTCATAGGATTGGTTCAGCTGATTAGGAATCTGCATTCTACTCCAGTGAGAGAAGGAGTCCTGAGGAGTTCATCATCTTAATCATCACAGCGGTTGGGAGAACTCTCCCTGCAAAACCTCAGTGCAGAAGGACATGGTCTGTGCAAACCTAGCAGAACAGCACAAGAACATTGCGTGAAATTACTGTCCTAAACAAAATCTAGGTTCAAAGACTTCATAAAAATGAATGTGTCTCTAGCTGTCACCCGTAAAACATATATAATTTTAGCAGTTCAGTAGCTGGCTTGCATGGCATCAAGAATCCAACTCCATATAACAAGGTTATAGCATCTAGGGAACTACTTTTAGTGAGATTGCTTAAAATGTACTTTTGTACATTTCTATCTAATATCTGATGAAAGGGTGAGAGGATTATCCTGTCAGGGACTCCGGACATCATCCTCTTCGGTTCAGTTAAAAAACGCTTCTGGCAGCTGAGGAGACATCATAGATTTCACCAGAAACAAGGCAGGCAAAACTTGTTATGGGAAGAAGGGAAAGGATTTTATTAGGCCTTTTTATCCCCCAGAAGGGGACAAATATGTGGTTTTCCATTCCTGGTCACCTTTAAAGGGACTCTGATCTTGATGCTTTTGGCTAAGGCTTGACACAGTGTCTTCCCACGGGGCTCTGCTGCTGCAGAGCATAGAATCATAGAATCACAGAATGGTTTGGGTTGGAAGGGACCTTCAAGACCATCTGGTTCCACCCCCTGCCCTGGGCAGGGACACCTCCCCCCAGCCCAGGGTGCTCCCAGCCCCGTCCAACCCGGCCTTGGACACCTCCAGGGACGGGGCAGAGCCCGTGAGCTCCAGGCGCTGCTGCCGACTCTGCGGCGGATGCTGCAGCGCAGGGGCACTCGTAGCCTCAGACATCCCAATTCAGCCGGTGCAGCTGCAATAGGAAAGGTAGGGGTTGATAGGTAGGCAGCGGTAAAACAGCTCAAATCAAGCTTACAGCTGCAGGTGTGGATTACCTGGGGTGGGGTAAGTGGGTATCATTCCTTCCCTCCTCCCTAGCTGGTATGGACACGTGTCCCCGTGTCACGCAATGCGCTCTAAAGCTGATGCCGCATCAGTCCCTGTATTGGTATATAAAAAAGAGAAAGTGTGATGTACCTGTACCGTTTGCGCTGATTCACCTCTTCATACGGAGCTGTATTAAATGGAGATCTTGTTAGGAATAATGCCTAAGGAGTAATTCAGACCGACCTGAAATACCACATGCCTCTTTGTAAGAACCCACTGCCTGGTGATCAGTTTCTCGTGTTTAACTAACACGGACCTAATACTGAATATTACCAGGGAAATCTGGCCAAGACTTTGTAGTGGCCCCCAAAATAATGAAGGATAACTACAGGCCCTTCAAAATGGCTTCTGAAAGCCTCTCCAGTAAAGGCTTCCACAGTGTGCTCTTGTCTCTGTCCCCAGAGTGCAGAAAAATCGTACCATCCCTGGCGAGTTCTGCGCTGAGTGGAGTCCACGCACATCAACTTGATTTTAACAGGTCACGGAATAAGCTGGGCATTTAAAAATATCCACCTACCCGAAAGGACAAATGCCTACATATTGTGGAGCCTTCAGCAAAGCCTGTTGAAACAAAACAAACAAAACAATCGTGGTAATCTTTTAGGTAAGACTTATAATGTAGAACAACTTGTCAGTGCAGGTTAAAGTTTTAAGGGCTAGCAATTTTGACAGCGTCCCTTTGAGCACAGTGAGCGCGCAGGGACGAGCAGGACAGCAAAAGGTCACTTGGTCACACGTATCTGCTGCCTCCTTTAAGTTTATCTCAAGACCCACCAGGCACGTCCCAATTAATTATTTAAATCTGCAAGGAAGAGTATTTCTGTCCATGAAAAGGTATAAACTTAAATTCTGGGGAAGCTACAGGATGGCTGGGTGGTCAAAACCAGCGCTAAGAGGAAGCTGCGGCGCAGCATCCCATCCGGGGGCTTCAGCCACCGAGAGGAGTCATTTACATCCAGTAACGCCGATTTGTTTCACATAGCAGCACAGTGGAAACTTACGGATTTTCCCATATCCCTTTGTTTTCAACTGAACAGTTCTGGATTACAAAAGGTCACCAAACCCAAATTGACAATGATGCATCTGGTTACGTAAAACAACTTTTCCCAACACAACTATTGATTCTGTTGCTAGCGATCTGCATAACTTCCTTATAAACCTGTGGACACCCCAAAAATGTTTGTCCCAGACAGTATTCAAATGGTGGGAAACGAAAGCCAGCAGGCAAGCAATGCCAGTGGAATGGACACTGGAAGAGAACAAGAGACAAATCCTGTATTTCTGCATTATGTACTGGAATATTAGGCTTTCAAAGTGTTGTATATGTCTTTGAACAGGTTTTCTAAGATTTTTCCCTAATCAATTGAACGGAGAAAATATCTGGACAAAAAATGTGTATATTCACTGGGGCTGATTTTGGTCTGCCATTGTCTGAGAAAAAAAAAACAATATAGCACAAATTCCAAAAAGCCTTTTCCATTTCATTTTCTGAATATAATTGCTCTCTCTCTGGCACACATAAGGGGAAAATAAATTTAAAAGATCTTTTCATATTTCCTGCCACAACAAAGATTTTTAAATGACAGAAAATAAATACTCTTGAATAGTCCAAGCAGTCTTTCTTTCTAAAAAATATTGCATTTCTTTTCTCCCCCTCTCCCAATGAAATTCATGTTCTCTACTAGACGGAGCTCAGCTGTTTGCCCCAGAAAAACACGGATACTCCACATGGCTTCCTTCCACTGCCTGGCTCTGCCGTAGGTAAGCTGCCTGTGCTACCATTGCAGGGAGAGGCCAATTAATTACCGTGTTTGTTCTGCAACAAATAACGTGACCTGTGACCTTATTCTTTTAAAGTGCAATTTTTGCGTTTGTTTCTGTGACTCAGCCCTGATGTGTTATCTTCATATAACAGCAAACAATAAGACATAATTACGACGATAACACATTGCTTCAGTTTTAATAGAAAAATGAGCCGTTTTCTCTTTCCAGACACACGCACCAGCACAGTGGCTGTTTTTATCGGTTGCAGTGGAGGGGGAAAATGCTTAAACGCTAGCAATAGAGCCTGGTGCAGTCAGTAAACCGAGTATCTGATATGAAGCAATACAGTTGTATTTCCGAATGATACCTGATACCAGCAGCCAGAGATGGGAACCCTTTTAAATGTTTAATCACAGCCGTGACTAAGGCCTTTTATTTTCCAACGGGAGGACCAACCGTGGATCCTGCTTGAAAAAAATCTCGGGAGTGAAATTCGGCTTCTGTTTCTGTCGCTTCCTTTCAACTCTTCTGCGATTATTATTACCCCTTGCTCCTCACAAAGACATTTTCCTGAAGACAGATTAGGAGAAAACATATTTGTGAGTGTAGGAACAGATTTTCTTCTTATGATGCATAACTTTGGCATGCAGTCAGGAAACGATGATAATCTTTTTCTCCATCTTCCCTTGCTAATGAAGAGAAACTGCCTCTGGGGTTAAGGACAAAAGGTGAACTCTCCCTGAACACAATTTACACCTGCTGAGCACATGAGTCGGGCATCTAAAATTCTTGTCTTGGCAGGTGTCCCAGGGACCAAGCCACATGCACGCAGACTTAGGAGGTAATATTTTCATCTAGACATTAAATAAAAAACAGACTCAAGAGGGAGGAATTTTGTGATACCTTAAGGCGTCTCAGTTTTTCGCTTAACCTCGTAAAAATCTTTTCACGATTCAAACTTAGGAAGGCCAATCTTTACCAACCAGTAACTCAGATCAAAACGCAGCTGAAAAGTAACTAAGATGAAAAGACAGCTGTAGTTGAAAAGAAGCCTAATCAAGAGAGGAAAGAACAGCCCATCCCTCGATAGTTGGTAGCTGCACCACGAGCGTGTGGAGAACCTCTCCCGGGAAGGGAGATTGCTCGGTGAATGCGATCCTTGCAGAAGTTTTCACTCATTCTTGGATTTCTCTTTTATAAGAAGAGTAGTACAGTGCTCTCATTTTCTAACCCCTGTAAGATTTTGCCGGTTTGGAAGAGTTCATGCAACACAGAAGTGCTGGGGTGCAGAATACGCTCACTCGGAAACTGGACATCGACACACGCTACACTCATAAACTGCCCTGGCTTGAATCAATCGAAAATTATCATAAACTGACAACGCAGCCACATCTGGGTAGAAAACAACCTTGAGGGGTGGGAGGACGGGATATTTTCCCAGTTACAACCAATTTATGATGATGGTTTGAATGTTTGTTAGAGATGGACGAAACGGCAACATTTAGTGCCTTCTCAGTACGCATATATGGGGTAGGTATTCACCCCTAGAACCTGTGTGTGTTGGATCACGCTGAAATTATTCACCACAAATTGCATTTAAATCCGTTTTTTTCTTAACCCAATTATTCTTCTTCCTTTCTCACACTCTCTCTCCCAAAAAAAAAAAAACAAAACAAACCCAAGACAACCCAATGAATCCACTTCTGGGGGGTTCTCCTTTCATTTTCCATTCTTTCTGTTCAGCTGAAGTATTCCCGTGGATTCTAAGCCTGAATATCTATGGAGTGTACTAGTTCCAGCTGCCGCTCGAGATCTTATTTCCTTTTAAGAGCACTACCATGTCCCCTAACGTGTCTGGGATAAAAACTGCTCCCAGCATCGGTGGCCCGAGTATCACTTACTTTGCAAAACTTCTGAAATCCAACCCTTGCAGTTGTTTACTGACTTTAAATGCCACCTAGGGAGTTGATAGTCATACATTACTATTGCAGCTTCCAATTTAGCTCATCTGGTCATATCTGACCCCAGAGGGAGGGATTAGGTTCCTACGGCCATCTCAGATGGGACCTGTTGCTGACATTTAGCTGGCTGACGGGGGACCGGAGCGTGCCTGAAGGGCGCGGTGGGAGGGAGATGTGCCCCATCCTTCATGGCAGCAGCCGGTTGTTTTTCTGTGCCTGATAGAAAACACGTCTCATGCTGCCTGTAAAGCATGTTGACTAAGCAGTGAGCACGGAAGAACAGCAATAAAAGCAGTTCCTGGGAGACAGCCAAGCAGCTTGGTTAGACACAGCTGATCCCTCTGTGCCTGGAAAGCAGGGAACCAGGGACAGTGCACGGGGTGTGCAGGGGTCCTGCCCGTGTGACACCCTGTGTGACACTGCATCAGGCAACTGACAGAGGCAGTGGTTGGGTAAGGACAGACTCGTGATGGGCTGCCGGGCATAAATAGTCACAAGATCAGCTCGTGTTTTGGTCCAACATGGAAAAGGAGATCCCAAACACTTGTGGAACCATGACTGCAGTGCACTAAAAATGTAAATTTGCAGGGAAAAGCGCAGCCAAAAGTTCAGCGATGAGTTTTGGAGGGGGAGGAAGATCCTGGCTTATTACTAATGTGTGGCTGGCTTCTCACTGCAAAAGAAGCAACAGGCAGGAATCTCCAGATGCTTCCCCAAAAAACATAGCTGTGTTTGTCAGCTATGTCCCTGGGAGCCTGGAGCGTGGGAACCAGGATGAGAAACCAAGAGGACCATTAGAGACCATAACTCCTAGCAGCAGCTCTTCCAAGAGTCACTTGGTCACAGTGGTGCTTGACACACTTATCGCTTGGTATCGCAGCACAGAAAGCAGTGAGAAGAATGAGGATGCACAAAACGTCTCAAAGTATCAGCCAGTCAGCAACTCACTTACGAGCCTTACACAGCAAGCGCCTAGGGAAGTTCAAGATTGGAAATTTGCTGTTTCGGAGAGGTAAAGAATTGGAAAGCTTTCAATTCAAGCCTGTGCTGCAAAACTAACATGAGATTCACCCTCTCCCAGCACTTGCGCTGCAAGTGTCCTCGCCGTGACAGGGCGAGTGTCACCCTGCAGTGGGCTCTATTAGCTGTGCCCCAGAGGGGCAGCTGTGCAGCGTGCCTGCCGGTGGAAAGCCTGGCTTCTGTGAAGACCTGGGTTAACTACTAAATTGTGCTTCTGCCAAGTCCGGTAGAAATCAGGAGCTCAGCGGGGCTTCATGAGAAGTTTCAGTTGAAGAAAGAGAGCTGGCAGATGTATCAAGCCACTGAGATGTCATTTCTCTGCCGGCTTCATGGCATACTGGAGCCACTGGAGAAGACAACTGAAGAAGCATAGATTCATGGAAAGGTTTGAGTTGGAAGGGACCTTGAAGACCATCTCGTTCCACCCCCTGCCCTGGGCAGGGACACCTCCCCCCAGCCCAGGGTGCTCCCAGCCCCGTCCAACCCGGCCTTGGACACCTCCAGGGATGGGGCAGCCACAGCTTCTCGGGGCAGCCTGCGCCAGGGGCTCACCACCCTCACAGGCAACAATTTCTTCCTCATATCTCATCTAAACAGAAGATACGGATTCCTGTACATCCCTTATGCACTGCAAAATTTTTTTTTTTTCGAAGGTGGACCCTGAGAGATTTAGCCTTTTTCTGGTCTAGGCATCATCCAGGGTATGAATATTACAGCTCTAACGCTGATCAAGGGACGTGTCATCAGAAAGGTCTTCTCTCTGCCCCGCTGCACTTTAACCCACTCGGCAAGCAGGGAAGGGCTCTGCAGCTGATAAATGGCTATAAATACAATGTCTATTTAGATACCTGAGGGGAGGAAAACCTCTCTGCCACCCAAAAGCGAACCACACCACTACCAGAATTTCCTCACGGGGGGGGCGAATAAATAAATAAATAAATAAATAAGTTAAAATAACAGTTCGCGGTTTAAAGGCACCTCAGCTGACCCCGCTGGCCGGCTCGGGCTGGGCGGGCGGCGGGGGACAGCCCCAAGCGTGGGCCATAGGCCCACGCTTGGGGCTGTCCCCCGCCGCCCGCCCAGCCCGAGCCGGAGGAGGGGCCGCGACGCCCCTCACGACAGACCGGGGCGCGGAGGGCGGGAACAGGCCGCAGCGGCGGGGCCTAGCGCGGCTTCCCCTTCCTGAGGAGAACCGGCCCGCCCTCGGCGGCCCTGCCGGCTGGCTGAGGCGGCGGGCAGGGCGGGGAGGAGAGGCGAGGCGGAGCGGGGAGAGGGGTAGGCGGGGAGGGGAGCCGGCTGCCCGCCCGCCCGCCCGCTCTCCCTCCATCTCTTCCCGCCGTGAGGGACGCGGGCTCTCGGCCGAGCTCCTGGAGTAAGTGGCTTATGGGTTGTGGTGATGGCGGTGGCGGCGGCGGTGGTGGGGTGGTTAATAGAGGAGCGGGAGCTTACAGGACTGAAAAAATGGAGCGTGTGTGGCTGTTTTAATGGCAGGAGTAGAAAGCCCGTGGCAGCTGTCCCGTTTGTCTGTGTGTTGTCACCCTGCTGAGGGGCTGAGCTCCCTCATAGCGGAGGCACAGCCCTGCTGTCTGTTTATGGGTAGCTGTTTGCACATATATAACAAATAGGGCGGTTTTGCAGAGCTCTCACTAGATTTCCTTTCTCAGATAGAGCTGGTAGAATACAGCGCCTCCGATTATTAAAAAAAAAAAAATTGTGAATGCTGGGCAGAGAATAGGGTAGCTGTAGTTACACTGAACTTTGGAAAATGGAAGCGGTTTCGTGGGACCATTTCTGGGTGAGAGTGTGTCAGTGTAACAAGTAAGTCCTGAACTTTTCTCAGTTCTTACCTCTTCTGACCAATCCCTTCAGTAAACACCTGTGAGCCCATTACTACAGGAAAAGATATAAATGCGTGTATGGAGAGCTTGAGTTTCAAACAGCCAGGTTTACTACCTGCTGAGCTTACTCTACTACTTACTGTAAGCTGGTAGTAAAGGCACACTGCGAGCGAGCTCCTGCCCACCGCCGCTCCCTTACCCGCTCCGAAGTAGTCGCGCTTTTCCTCTCTGCCCCGCTCCTTGCCACCCTCCCCAGTGTCCCTTTGCTGCCGTGAGGCCCTTGTGCCAGCACCCTGCCTGCCGCAGCGATGGCGAGCTCTCCGGGGGCCGAGGCGCGGGCTGTATGGCAGGAATGCCGTGCCAGGCTTGCCGGGCACACTGTGTGTCCAGCTCTGTGCAGGGCAGCCAAGGAGACAAGGACAGCTCTCTTGAAGACTTGGAGCGCTGCGGAGGCATGACTCTGTTACCCCTACAGACTCCTGGTTTTGTCTCCTAGTGGTTCTCAGGTGGTGGCTGGACTTCTCCGTGTGTCTTATTTTCATTCTCTGTGTTTGCAGTCTGCTTCTGTACTGAGCTCTCTTTGAACCATGACTGCTATCCTGCCATGGGGTTTCCACCCAGAAAGTTTCCCTGCGTGAGAGGTTTGCTCAAGTGTAATTACGCTGACGTTGGCCTGAAGGCTCTAAAGTCCCTTTGTAAGATAATCTTCTGACCATGGATGAGAAGCAAGCTTGGAGACGGAGCTGTTGCGAGTATGGTGTATTTTTAATTGAAGTTAATCAGGCCTTTTCTTTTTCTCACTTATTTGTAGGTGCGGTTCCTCAGAAATGTTTAGTGATGAGCAGTGACTGACGATTAACTAGTAAAGACTCAATCTGATATTTCAAGATCTTTAAGGGTTGATAGCTAAGGCAAAATCCAGTATTGCCTCTTCTCTAGTAGCGATAAGGAGAATAGTATTATTTTAATGTTAGCCATTTACCAATTTTATTTAGTCTAACTTTGGATGAAGGTTTTGAGTCGGCACGCATGAGTGTGAAAAATTATACACACACCTCCCCTTATGTCTAATTTATAGTGTTACTTTGGTTGTATATTTGTGGATATACACTTTGTTTTGCTTAATTATGTGTGCGCTTGTATGCCTGCAGCATAGCAATAATAACAACTTTGTGAGCCAGGCCCTTATTACATAATGTAATATTTTCTCTGGAGATCTGTTTCTACCTGGTAATCTGTCACTAACAGGAATTTGGAAAGCTGGATGGATGTGGTATGTTCAAAGGCCATTAGTGCAAACCAGTTTCCCAAATGAAAGCTCATACAGGTTCCTTTCTGCTACCTGCTCCGTCTTCACACAAGCCTCTGCAAGCTTTAGCAAATATTTAAAAGAAACGTGCTTTTTCCACAGTCAGTTTGCAATTGTCACTTTCTGCTTTCCCATGTAAATGTCTCCATGGTTTCCAAACAAGGGTCTGCCTTTGCAAGTAGCTCTGTTAAGCAACTTTTCACTAACTTATCATAACTTACTTTTATCATAGTGCTTGTTTACATGCTGGCAAACAGGACTTAAAGAATTGTTATACCTTTTCTAAAATACACGGGCCTGTGCCGCACTCGCTTGAAACCAGAGGTCTGATAGCCTGGTTGTATAAATTAGTTAATCTCCTGTATATTGCTTGGCCTTCCGGTTGTAGTTTGCGCCTGCATTTTTCCAGGGATTAGCTTTATCACTGTGGGTGTGCCGCTGCAGCTGATGCGAGCAGGGCCACAGCCTTCTGCCGCCAGAAGGGCGCGGATAGCTGTACCCCGGATTGACCTGGGCGCTTGCCTGGCCCTTCCTTGCTGGGCGCTCTCGGGAGAGCGGGAGACCGCTGCAAAGCTGAGTGCTGGGTAAAAAGGGAAATGAACACGAAATAAAAATTGGAGCCTGGAAAGAACCCCCTGAAGCGGATCAGACAAAAGCGGGAAGATCACCCTTTAAAGAAGGGAGGCCTCATGTGCTTCATCTGCGTCATGAGTGTTTGTGGGTCTGGAGTGGAGCTACTTGGGAGTAAACGATGCAGAGCACAGAGAGCACGGAGGCTGTGCTCTCAGCAGCAGTTGTTTTGCTTTAGGTCTCCGCCGCAGCTGTGCCACGGCTCTTGCTAATGTAGATGTAGCCCATTTCTTCCAAAAAGTGTTACTTTAGAAGACAATTTTTATTACATAATGAGCAAACAATTTGTAATCAAAACTCTTCTACAGTGTCACGGTATTGCTTTTAGAAACATTTCGTATCCCTAGATGACTTCCTTAGAGCCAGGTTCCCAAGCAAACATGCAGCTCTGTCTCCAGCGGGGTTTCCAAATGCCAGGTGAACTTGCTCTGAGTTATGTCCTGCTAATGCTGATGGAGCACAGATTGTCGTTTCTCTGCTGGCTGGGTACAAAGTCTTGGACTGTGCCTTTTTGCTCAGCAAAGTGTTTCTCAAACCCAAGTGTTGATTCTGATTTCAAAATTCTATTGAATGCACGCCCCTCCTCTGGCATTAGATTTGCATGTACTATCAGATCTCAATCTTTATTCCAGTATATAAAAGTAGGCTACTTCCTTGACACACCTAAGTAATCATCTAATTTGTAGTTATTTTTTGAGCAGGTACCTGTTTGTATATGCAGGTCTATGTCCAGTCTTGTAATAAGCAAAACACCTTGTTTTTTAATCCTGTAGTGTTTGAACTGGGAGGGAGGGAGAAAACCGTGAATACCTTTCAGCGTTAGGATCAAGCTGAATTGGTAGACTGTCTAATCAAATACCCGCGTTAACTATGGGCGCGATGGATATCAGAAAAAAGGGTGAACAGCTATAAATTAACTGTGTCTAACAAGAGCATCTCTTTCTAATTACAGTAATTTATAGTATTTGCAAGTTTGTATTGTGTGTGTGGTGGGTTTTATGGCTGATATTATAGAAAGCAAGAATGACTACTTGAACTATTTAAGCTAAAGAAAATGTTGGCACAAGAACAAAGAAGTACGGAAATCGTCCTGCATACATTTAGTCAGTAATCAGGCCGGGGACTAGCTTTCCCACTCCTTGGATGGCAGACTCTGAAGAGATCTTTCAGTAGGACAGGAGGGAATTTAAATACTTTTATGATAAAACTTGATAAATATATTATGATGTTTGTACGATGGGAAAGCTCAAAATACTTGTGACCTCAGTGTTCCTTTGTTAGTTCTTAGGTACAGCGCTTGGGATCGCAGCCATCATTGCGAGTATTGCCTCATTCTCAGAAACATACTGCTTTCTCTGGCAGGATTATTACTGTCTGAAATCCCAAGAAAGGTTTACAAATCGTACTTTCCCCCTCATTATGTGTAAGACTTTTTTTTTTTTTTTTTTTTTTTTCTTGTAGGAGGGTAATGAAACAGAAGAAGAAGAAGTGGTTAGGTTAAAAACACAAGTAGTGGAAAGAGAAGCCAATAAAGTTTTTTCCTGGTAGGATACAGCTTAAAGCAGTTGGGATATCATCTAATGCTGGGCAGGAAGATCCAGGTCACCTGAGTACAGAAAGCAAATGAAGTAGTTTGAAGCAGTGGGGACCAAGAGAAGGAATGAAGATAGTACGCCTATTTTTTGCTTTGTTTTTCCTTTATTTTTGTGCATGACAAGCGCTGCGACTACTTTTGGGCATGATAGCCGAGCTAGTCGCCTGTACTGGAGCGTGGGAAGGATTTTCCCCATATGGTAAACTGCTGCTTTGCTTCCACTTATTAGTGCAGGGTGGCCTGCGGGGTTTCCAGGTTTTAAGTTCTGCATACCGGAACTTACAAATTTTTTGGTGTGGTCGGTGGCTTAAAGGGACTTGTAATCCTTGAGCTGTCTAGATACTGTGGGTTATGTTTCTGTGCTTGGTTGGTGAGGTAGTTCTTGGATAATTACTTTAATTAAAGTGCTGTAATTTGCGTTTAAGAACCAGAAGCAACCATCGGAGGTTTTAGTAGAGGATCTGGAGGATGGACTCTGCTGTGGTATCCGACATGTTTCGTACCCACTGGAACTGTTCCTTGGCGTGTAGCTCCATTATAGATAGGGCTTACAGTAATTACATGTAGAAGTCACAAGTGCATGAGTCAGTGGCCCGGACTTCTGCTAGAGAGGTAGATAACGAGCTTTGGTTGCCCTTCAAAGCGTGCCGCTTTGTTCTCTTGCTCGCTGTCGCCGCTGGTAGGTAACAAGTAGCGCAGGGCAGCCCAGGAGATTAGCCCCACATTGACTGGGGAGCGAGATGCTTGATGGCTGCTCAGAGTGCTGGAGGGGAAGCGTCTTCACTTTGGGTTGGTTCAAACTTTAATCGCTTGCTTCTAAGATGCTTACTTCAGGTAGTGTGGTTGACATCCTATGTAATGTCGTGTTAACCGCTTCAGTCTTTTAAAAAGCAGACAAGAAAAGCTGTAGGAGAGCTGGCAGATGATCTTGTTAAAGGGGGTGCTAATCAGATTATTTTCCGATTACATCCCCCTTTTATTGTTATTTGGCCACTTCCTGCGTTGTCACACCCATAAACTGCCAGTTACACGCTCTCAGAGTAGTACAGCTGTAAATGCTTAAGTTACCCACAGTAAGAATCCTGATTGTGGCCTGTTCTGCTGTTCTGTCATAGTGGCCACCTTTTAAGTAGTCCTGCAAGAAGGATCAAAAGCTGGATTAGAGGGAGCTGAGGGTAGCGACTGCAGCTGTTTGGAGGAGCAGAGGCGGCGCGAGCCTCTCAGCTCAGCCCGGGGGATATCGGTCTGGGGCTCTCATCATCCAAACCTTACCTGAGAAGCTTTTGGAAGGAATGAGAAAGATTGAATTAGACAATGCGACTGTGCCAATGGCAAGTTATGCAAACTGTAGTGGTGATGATTATAAGTTTTCTATTTTTAAGTCTTCCATTGAGTGACTCACTTTATTAGATGTGTTCATTTAAAATGGAATGCGAAGCACCCAGATTCCATGGTAATGGCCTCATAAAGCACTCAGATACACAACATAACAGATTGGATTTCTTCTCTTAATTTAACAGGTTTTGCGTCTCATACACCATGTCTGATGGCAGCATACAGGGCGTCACACACTCCTATTGCGAAGCTCTACAGTTTGTATCCATCTGTCTCTTCACTTTTGCTAAAGTAGTCATCTTTCTTTGATCTCTAACTCGCTATTCTGCATCTGAATTTTCCACCATTCCTCTTTCCTCCCTCTTCCCTCATTCCTCTCATTCTTTTCCCCCAACTTTGGCCGTGCGCTGCTTAGATCCTGCCCGATATCTTAATAATTAGAAAGTACTTGGGTACAGGAGTGCCGGGGATTGCAGCACCTCCTTTTCAGTCGCCTGGCCTCCTCGGGCGGGAGCGGGAGCCCTGGTAGGAGCCTGTGTGCGCTCGGGGCTGTACAGAGTTACTCAACTCAAAATAAGATCCCGGCAACAGCCTTGCAGCTACCTGGGCTGGGCATTACGGGAAGTGAGGAAGGCAGGTCACTCCTAGGATTTGTATCAGGCTGATGAGAGCTGTGCAGTGGCAGATGTTTGTCGCGTGGGGCGTACTATTCAGAAGCATCTGCTGAAGACGGGTGTTGAAATCCCTTCCTTAAAAAACAGGATGTAAGTTGCGCTTTGTATGCTTTTTGGTTTTGAATGTGGGGCTGAAAGCGAAGCAGAAGAATCCTGCCTTTACGAAGTGTCTGAAGTGCGGAAGCGGGGCCCTTGCCCGTGGTGCGGGGGGACAGGGTCTGTTAGCCTGCGAGGTTTGGCCGGGGACCTCGCTGTGGCAGGGTCGCCACTCGCCGGCCCGGACTCTGGCGTGGGAGCTTCCTATGGCAGCGACTGCTGCGTGCTGCTTTACATCCAAGTAAGCGTGGCTCTGAATCGCTGGTTAGGAAACGCACTGCAGGAGGGAGCTGTTCCTGCTGTGGCGACAGTTTGTATGAACTTTCTAACTTTTGGAAACCGAAAGCATGAACTCTTCCTGATAAATATTTTGTGTAGTTCTATTTCATGTAACTAGCTCTTCCCCGCCCCCTTTTTATTTCCTTTCATGTTTCAAGGCCTATTTCTTCTTATTGGGAATCCGTTAATAGCTAGAAGCTTGAACTAATGTCCCTGTGAATCTTTACCGATACTCAGCTGGTTCGCTGGGAAGTGTTCCCTGTGGGTTATGCAGCTCTCTGGGCAGATCACTCCGCGCGCAATACCCGCTCCTCACGGCATGCTCTGGCTGCTCCCCGGCCAGCCAAGGGCTCCTGGCTCCTGCCGGAGCTCGTTCCAGAGCCTGCCGGGCACTGCAGCCCACCCTGGAACCGAGGGCGTGGGTCCAAAGGGTGCCATTTACGACCTGTATCGAAACTCAGGATAAGGCTTAACGTGCGGATGTACAGTGTCAGATGGCACTTACAGCATTAAAGCACTGTACACCGCTTGAGTCATTTTTAAAGGTGACTCAAAATATTTGTGTTATGGAAAGATGACTTATTTCTGACTGCATCGCTTCTCATGCTGTTTGCTATAGTAATTTTCATTAAAATAAAATTCTGTTTCCATCACAAGGTATTGATCTTAGCTTGAAAGACAGGCAAGTTTTATTACCTGCTTGCAAAAGATGGGTTTTTTTTAAGTGTAGGCTCTTCTCTGCGTACATAGCACTCTGTGTACAGCCTTTGTCGTAACTATGTGGACTGCATTCTTTCCCCTTTCACCTTCTGCGCTCTGGTTTATCCTGCTTGGTGCTGACAGTAGCCTTTAGCAGCTGCTCTGGACCAGAACTTGAGGAGAAAACCCACAAGTGTATGTCTAGAGAGCCTCCAATTTCTCCTGGGTTGCGTGCACGCTGGGGCAGTGTTTAAGCCTAGAGGAGACCTTGTTGTGTGCCATTTCCCACATGCATTACAGTTCCTTTTGGAAAGACGCCGGAGGATTTGGGCAGGGAGAAGTTGCACTGTGCTGTATCAGGGCCCCACTGCAGAGTCTGGGGCAGCGCCTCGGCACGGCCCACAGCAGCCTGGCACGTATGTATCGTGTCTCCGCCGGCTGTTTGTCTGGGGCTCTGCCTGCCTGCAGTACCTGCTAATGCCCCGCGCTCAATTCAGCCTCATCCAAATACATCTGCTCATACCTCGCAAGTGCGGGCTCGCGGGTTCCTGGGATGAAATTGAGATGTTCTAGGTGTAAAAGCACCGTCTGTAGGTTTGAATGCCTGTCTAGCTTTGCGTTGGAGTGGCTTATGTTAAGCCATATTTTCCTTTCTGTCCCCGAATAAGCTTCTCTTACCGATGGTGAGCGAGATTTATGTGGCAATTTGAGCAGCTGGTCTCCTGGGAGTGTTCCTTTCTCCAGAGAATTGCATATAATCTGGCTATCAGCTCTGAGTAGGGCTAATGGCACACGTACCCGGCTGTCGGGCAAGCAGAGGGTAGCCCCTTACCGGCAGCCGGCGGCTGAGGCCAGAAATCCCTCCTGTACAGAGGCACTGAGCCTGCCAGTGGGTTTGTGTTATGTTGCATAATGAAAGTGGCAAAATTGTTCTCTGTGGCGTATCTAATTTCACTTTAGTGTGGTTAGTGCAGCTTTATGCACGGTGAGACTGGTGCAAGGTCCCGGTGCAGGAGTGATCCTGAACCCCGGTCCCGGCGTGCCTGTACCTTCGTGCCACGGTGGTAGCGCACGGAGCTCGCCCTTGGTGTCAGCTGAGTTAGCGCGAGCAGGTTGTGTTAGTGCAAAGGCTTGTCACACTTCTCTGCGTGGGGTTGTGTGTGCGCTGAAACGACTGCGCTCGTTTGTGGGAGGAAGCTATGGGGCAGTCGGATCAAGCTGTAACAGCATGTGGGCAACCACATTTGTATTCAGAGGATGTGGAACTGGGACGACAGAGGTGGGCACCGCTGGGCTGTCCAGGCTGACCCTCCTTCGAGGTTACTGCCGTTGCGGCTTTTGAAGCAGCTTCTGCCCCGCTGCAGTTTCCAGCCTGGCGCGTAGGTACACGCAGGTCTCTCTTTCCCCTCGTTGTCCGCACGCGTTTGTGCGTGTCTCTGCGTGCGAAGCCGGCTCTGGGAGGCGGCGGGAGCGGGCGGGCAGGCGGGCTGCCGCTGCTTTAGCTCCCCGGATCGCGCCGCCCGTGGTTGAGTGTCAGCACTTGCGGGTGCCGGCGGAGCTCTGCGGGCTTCTGCGTGTGCTGCGTTGCTTGTGCTGGATTCTGTAGGGTGAAAAGTTTCACTGGTAGAAATGTGAAGGTGGAAAAGGTTAGTGTGCCGAAAGACTGTGTATAACAGACACCATTCTGAAGGTTTTGTACCTCATCCACAATTTTCAAGAAACCAATTCTGAGTTGAACTTTCATTTGATTTTGATAATCATTTAACTGCTGAAGACTGTCCATCCCTTATTGACACATGTGAAGGAATCTTTATTGCATGCAGTTGGCAGTGGGGTTCGTTGGGTTCCTAATAGAGTTTTTGTATAGGAAACTTAAATAAAAGCTGTTTGCTTGCCTCTTTATTATTGGGTTAGAGCTGGTGACGGATGCTTCAGAGCTTTCTGGATCACAGTAAGTGTTATGCGGGCATGGGGGCTTTTGTTATTCTTGTTTTTTTAAATGAATTCTCTTGTCTGGAAGGACTAGTGTTTGTGCTGGCTAATGAACGAGAACCTGTGGCATCCGTAACAAAATGCTGCCTGTCAGCACAAGTGAGGACGGCGGCAGGGCAGGGGGCTGTGAAAGGTATGCTAGCATGGCAGGTCGTGATACCGACGGGAAGTGCGGCGGAGACGGCACCGGGAGCTGCTTTAGTGAAGCAGCTGAAAGCGGAGACCTTGGGTCCGTGCCTGCTGTCTGCAGGGGCCTGTTGGGAGACGGAAGCGGAGGAGATGTAGCGCTCTGAGCATGAAGAGCAGGTGTAATATTAGTCATTATCTTATTTCCCAGTCCAGCTTTTATTCAGTACGTGAGCATATTCTGTTTGAGGTATTTTAACAAAAAAGTTATCAGAAGAACAGATAATTCAAACTAGTGAAAAAGAGCATAACACTGTCTATGTAGCTCAGAATTGTGGTGAGTGTTGAGTTTGTTCCTTGTGGTTATTTTCATATGTTTGTGCAGCATTGTTGTACAAACTTAGAGATCTACTACACAACTTCGGGGGGGATTTGTGCTGTTTTTGTTCTTCATAAATGCAATGATATTTCTAATGTGATTCACAAGGAAACTTTAGATTTTGGTTGATGCAGCAAGGGTTTTTTAACCCTTTTTTAGCTAAAGAAGTAAAGATCAGCTGAATAAAAGACATAGCTACATTATCTCTTCCGTTTTAAAAACTTGGAGGGGTGTGGTTTTTCTTTTTCAGAAGTATTGACAAAATGTTTGTTTAAAGGGCCCAGGAGGACGTGCAGTCCTAAGATCATGATTTCCTTGTTTTAAAAACAAAAATGAATGACTTCCAAAGCTGTCTGGGAAACTACGTTTTTAAAGTAAACTGGCGTAGGCGATGATCACTGAGACTCGTATGTAGTCGGTGGTTTGTGTGCCTCGTGCTGCTCGAACTCAGTCCTGCTCAGTGAAAATGTGATGGTTTAACTCTGGTAGGTGTGCGCCTGGTCTTCAGGATGGCACTTGAGAAAAGGCTTAAGGAGCCCGGGGGACAAGAAGCGGGGGTGAGTGTTGGCCGTGCTGCCCGCACCGCTGGCTCTGCCGCCTGCCCCTCGGCAGCCGCGCGTTGGCCGTGGCCGGAGGAGCCTTCCTGCGCAGTGGAAGGTGCGAGTCCTCAGCGCTTGGCTAGGAGCCGGCTGGACTGCGCTGGCCATCGAACACCAGCTGCTGAGCTGTGGCTCGCAGTTAATTTGTTTGTAGTTAATGAACTTTTGAAGAGTTTAGTTGAACAGGGATAAGTAGGGATTTGTGCTTCAGCCATCGCCCTTTCTTACTGCACTTGGTAGAGCATTGAAAGGATACACTTCCGTTGTTTTCTTGAAAGCCAGCATCTCTGCAGACGTGTAAACCGGCTTCTTGGAAGATGCTAATTTGTTCTTTTTAAACTCCCTTGGATTCTAGAGCATATTGTGTTCCCAGAACAGGCACTCGCAAGGGTTTTGTACTCTTATTTGAAGTGACTCCTTTGCTGATGCGTAAGGTGTGTGAAACTACTTCAAGACTGCCACCAGTTTGCAGCCTGAAAGACAAGTTGTTATTCTAGTGGCTTGGAGAAACCTTATGGTAGAAGTGTGTGGTACGCAGAGTGCTTGGATGATGTGTATGTATTCACCATCGCCATATGCTTCGTGTGGCTATAGACAGTACGTGAACTGATGTTGATTGTCGTAGTTCTTTTATTTCACAGGAGATTATGAGTGTGGTGATGGTGGGGCAGGTTTTCCAGCTGCATGTTTTAATTCTTGTGCAGTACTGAATTTCATATTGTGTTACACCTTCGTGAGTATCCGTAGGCACTTTCAGGTATGTAGAAGTGATATTACAAAAGGCTGTCTTAACAGATTTAAGGCGGCAGGGCTTAGCTATGGTTAGTTTTTACTTTTTAATTTGGGGGAGGGCTGATAAGCCTGCAGGATAGGGTCTGACTCTGAGGCATCTGCTCGGGACATTTCTCAGGTTGCTCAAACCCTGTCGTGCGAGACTTGTGCCGGACCGACGGGAAAGAGGTGACGGGCTGGTGACAGGCCTGCGTCCCGGTGTGCGTGGCTGTCCCAGGAGCTGGCGGTGCTGGGCGGCTGTGGGGGTGCTCCAGCACGTTCCTCCCTGGGGGCTCACGTTCCTCTTGCAGTGGTAGCCCGCGTGCGATGGGGCTGCGCAGGGGACCGGCAGCCTGATGGGGAGACCTGCCCGCCTTGGGAGCTGAGCTGGGGAGAGGCAGCCGCGGTGCGGTGCCAAGCCTCCACAGGAACTTTCCTTTGAGAAACCTCCCTTGCTGGGGGGATTTTGTCTGCTGCCTTTCCCTTTTAATCCTCCCCGTCCTGGTATAAAGGAAAGATGAAGTTGGTCTTTCCTGACACCAAAGCGTGAAGTTAATAGGAAATGTGATACTCTACGTACACACTAAGAAAGGTTGTCATGGTGGGAATCTTCAAGAACATACACGCTGCTCTTCAGAAGAACTTGTGGGAAGCTGCAAGTCTTCTGTACGATAATCACTCGCATATAATACATATGTACAACCTCTGTACGTCAAATGTTTGCGTGCAATAATTTTGCGTGGAATTTCCCCTCACGCTGAGGGTGCTGCAAGCAAAGCACACAGGGAATGAAGTTAAGATCTATACCATCTTAAAAATGAAGCTTTCTTGTTTGGTGTGTGTCTTAAACATGTTTGGTGTATGTTTCAAGAAAAAAGAACAATTATGCTAGCTGGAAGAACTGATAGGAGAAAAAAGATGAAATGTGTATAGATGTATAGTAACACAGTATTTCATGTTAAATTGTATTTATAAGGTCAAAGAAATAACTCTTCGGTTGTAAGTAGTTTGCTGCAAATCTTGACAAGAAAGCTGTAGACTGCCAGAAGTAACGGTTTATAACCCAGCCTGGTGGGTTTGGTGTAAGGTGGGCGGCAGCCGCGGAGGAAGGGCTGCCGAGGCTCTAGCTCAGCCGTGCCGTGCCCGAGCTGTGCCGGACCAGGGCAGCGGGGCCGGCCGGCGGGGCCTGGCCCGGGGACCAAGGCGAGGGCTGAGCCGCCGGCCAGGCGGCGGGGGAGGCTGTGGGGGCCACCCCCTGCCCAGCGCGGGATGGGGACCGACCGCCGCTCCCTGCTTCTGGCCCGGGGCGGCTCCCGCCGTGTTGTAAGTCCGCTGGTGTTCCGGTGTTGGCACGGGGCTGTACACGCTGCCTGCTTCTGCTTTAAGCCTTAACGTGCTAAATCTCTTGTGTGGAGACTGCTGGGTGAGTCTGGGGCTTGGACAAAGATGTCTTCGTAGCTGGAGGGCTTGGAGTGCTGACGGGAGTCCTTCAAACTTGATGTATGTTGTTTCTAACGTGATGCGAGCTGCCGCGGTCCTGGGAAGATGGATTAGGTTGTGCCTGTTTAAGATTCAGGTCAGTTCCATGCAAATTTTTCATTCAGTATCCAAACACTGGGTCTTTTAAGAATTTGCCTGACCCACATAGGGCTGGTTTTAAACCCTCTGTAGCTGGGTGACAAAGTTCTGCGCTTATTTCAAGCCACTTAATCTTGTCCACTGTCTCTGCTGCTGCTTCTCACTGAAGGACCCGCTTCCTGACTAGCAGTGCATCGCTTCTCCACCATTCCTGGGTAGGACAGGCTTTGTTGGTATCCAGTGATCCAGGGATTCCTGGCTGGAAAGCAGGATGGAGTGCTGTTAGGCAAATGTGATTGTAGAAATGGTTTGATGGAACGGGAGGGTAGCTAAAGGTGATCTTGTCAAGCAGATCAGCCGTTCTGTTGTGATAAGGATTTGGTGGCCATCTGGCTGATGACGCGGTGTTCTTGTTTTGCTTTTGCCACAGTATTGTAAGCACTTGTCGCATATTCAAGTACTTAGTTAAAATCGGGGGGGGGGGGATTTAAACTTAGTTTAAATTGGGGGGATTGTGTATATCTACTTGTACATCTAAATACTCTTTTGTCGTTCAGCTTTCACAGCAAATACCAGAGCACTCTGGCTTGCCTCTGTCTAGACTTTGTTTAGAAATTATTAATATTGCAATGAAGATTGCTAATTAATATATTGCTACCCTAAGTTTCAACTTGTCACAACATTGTCATTAGTTTCTACAAATGGTCTGTTCCGTGTAGCCTAGATTCTAACATGGTAAAACTGCCTATTAATTTTTATCTTCTTTTCTTACAGTAAAAAATGGCATTTCAGAAGGCAGTGAAAGGAACTGCTCTCATTGGAGGAGGTGCCATAGCAACAGTTTTTGGCCTCTCTCAATTTTCTCAGTATAGAAACAAACACGTAAGTATTAATTATGATTTCTGATAAAATATGAAACTTAAAATCTGTTTGAGCGTATGTTAGGCTTATACGAATAGTTTTGTTTGGAAAGGAATGCCAAGAGCCTCTCAGCTTGATTTGGTAGGTGCTAATCTGGAGGATGGCATTAAACGATGTTTCGCTATTGTAGGTCTTTAACCAGTGGGGAAGTGTGATTCTTGTAAATGGTTTTTTGTGTTTAAAAAAATGACCTTTGTGTCCTACTGGGGATTTTACTTAGTTGGAGGAGGAGTGGAAAGTACTGATTGAAGCAGTAAGTAGAGTTTGGACGGTATTTTCAAACTTGAAAGCTTGAAGTGAAACCACTAGCGCTGCCTCTGAAAATCCCAGCTTCAGAACGGTCATGGTGGCAGTTCTCGTTCAGGGCAAGAAGCCGAAAACTGTTTGAGGATAGGATGTGTGCCGAAGAAGTCAGTGGTGAGGCTCCTGGTGTTTCTGGTGGGCATTGGCCTCTGTCTGGGTGGGCAGGACCGAGGCGCTGGTGAGCTGGGGCGCGGGTCCGTGCTGTCTTCCAGGTGACTAAGGCACACGGATGGAATAAATTCCCCCGGCAGTGAAGGGTGGTGTTGGAGAAGAACTGTAAAGTAAAATAGTGGTAGCAGAAAGAGATGCAGTAGATTGAGGTGTCGGTTTGTGTATTGATTCGTGCTGTGGTAGAAAGTAGGTTTCGTTGGCGTATCTGCTCCTCGCGGCGCAGTCGGAGTCACCGTGATCTTTAACTGGCTTCTCGATGCAGAAGCCAAGGAGAAACCAGTAAAAGCAACATGAGTTGTGGACTGGTTTTAGGCAGAGCTGGTGTGGATCAACAGCTACTCTTTGTCTTAAAGCAAATAAATGCCCGTTGTTTTAATGCAGTTCTGCTGTGCTTTGGAGTTTTATAAAATAACCACGTCTGGGCTTAGTAGATGCGTCTAAGGGAACGTGTCTTCTGATCTTGTGTTAAATGTGGGCTGTGAAGCTGGCACCATGTGTTTGGCCAAAACTATTTGCAATCAGTGTTCTGTAAAATGGTTGAAGTAAGTGTAGTCAGAGCTCTGGCCTGATTTGCTTCAGTCTGCGTCTGCAGGAAGCTTAAGCCCAAGGAACTGCCTCCCCCTTCCTTTGCGATGGTGGCAGCCTGAGCAGCTAGGTGAGCAGGTGCTCATTTTGCATGGGGTTTTCTGCTCCTCACCTTAGAAATGTAATCAGTCAGCTCTTTATCTAGACAAGCTGTTACTCTGTGAACTGCTTTAGTTACCACACATTTACTATAAGTTGCCATTCAAATTGGGCAAACTGAAAATAGGAACGGAAGAAGTGGATCTTAATGGTCTAGTTGAAGGTAAAACAGTGGGTGATGGGAGAGAGTCTTCACTGAGCTCCAGGAAGGTGTGCGTTACGTCTGAATAAATGATAATCTGAATCTTCTGGCTGTTTCTATGGGGAGGAGGAGCAGCTGAGGTATTGGTAAAGCAAATGAGATGAGTCATTTCTGGGGAACCTAGCTGGAAAGTGGATAAGCCTTATGGCTTCAGATACTGTTGCAGAAAATAAAACCTAGCATTTAAAGTGAGCTTCCCATTGGGCTGCCTGTCTTGCACCTAGCTGATTATACTGTTTCTAACTCTCTCTGGAGTCTTTATCGCAGGATTTTACAATCTGGCTGCATTACTGTCAGAAATGGCAGCTTCAAATTTTAGGACTGTAAAATAAGAGAAGGAGTTGGAAGGGAAAAGTGATCTGGATAGCTCACTTGTTGTATATGCAGTATTCCAGAATTTGGGGAATTCCCATTTTTCTGGGAATGTATGGCCATTGGATGGCCATTATGAATTTCCAAAGACAGACTAAAACCCAGAGTTTTACAGAAGGTGATCTTGGTGTCGAAATAACCGCTTGTCCCCCAATTTCTAAACCTATTGTGTAGGATCAGTCTACAAAGGATCTGAAAATTTCCAGCATATGTGTAAGCAAATGGATCTGTCAAGTGAACAGCGTGTTGTTTTCATGTTGTACTAACTTGCACATTTCCCACGTGATGTCCCTTAAAGCTGCTGCCTTAAACACCTAATATAGGGCAGCAGGTGGAACATAACTGGGGGGATTGACACAAAGGAGGACAGTCCATTTGTCGTGTTGACATATCTAAGCTGTGGGCATGTCCCCCAGCCCAAGTGTCCTCTTTTTAATAATGCCTGCCAATCAAATATATGCTAGGGCAAAGATCTTGTCTTCCTTTGCCAGAGAAGGATATTGCCCCAAGATGTGCACTAATTGGCTACACATTGTAGGAAATCTGTTGTTATTTCAAGCACAGAATCCATCACATAATAAGACAGAAATAAAATGCTCAGGTTTTTTTACCCATGTTCGTATTGCCTCACTCAGCGACTGGGTGTCTGTGCTGCGGCTAGCATCCTGGAATTAGGGGCACCCCGTTACGGAATAAAGACCTCGGCTGGCTCATAATCCTGAACACACAGTCGAGTTGATCTTTCTCTCTTTGTTTTCCACGTTCACTCAGCTGGTGTTCGATGTTTCTGTGAAACTTGGCTGTCCCAGGGGATTCCAAGGGAGAAGCTGAAGGCTGGTAAAGTTCTGGCCTTGCGAATGGGTGGGAGGTCGTTTGGATTTGTTAGTCGAGCATACGAGTGAGTGGTTTGTCTACTGAAAGGGAGGAGGATTGGCAATCTCCGATGTTGAAATTTAAATTGTCCTTGCTAGGCTTGAGAGCCAAAGCCTGCCTGGGAGGGGAACGGCCCAGTCAGCACAGTTAACCTTGTCTGTACGTAAACAGCTCTGAAGTGTTTACACCTTGGAAATAAAACACTCCATTGATTCAGATCTGTCCTGGGTTTTAAGATTTTTATCCCAACTTATTTTTCTATACACACACGTGTGCTGACATTTTGGAGTACGTTTCTGTAACAGCAATTGAGGCAGTATAACCTGAGAATATTTATCTATGTGTGGCATATGCAGGCATACAAGAAGCTTAGTAAATCACCCTGGTTGTGTGTTGGGATTTTTGACAGCGTGCAGTTCCTGCTGAGCAAAGCGAGGATGGGAACACGTGTTGACATGGCAGAGCTGTTGAATTTAACTCATAAACTGATAGGTGAATATTGCACTTCTGTGTGTTTTATAGTAACCCGATCACTGGGATATTTACTGAATTAATAAAATGGGTTAACTTAGTGCTGTGTGTAAGGGAATAAGTAGGAATGACACTAATTCAAGCAAAACCTCTTTCAGTAAGCACGCAGGAGTGGTTCTTGCATACTGAATAACCGTTACCCTTAAGGAAGTTGGTGAAGCTTTCTGTGCAGCCTTACTGACTTCGGCTGTTGAGGGCAAATGCGTAAGTCTGACAGGGAGGTTTTTGGTTAGGTTGAAGAGAAAAACCCTTTTCCAGAGAAAAGGAGACAGTTGGGGAACTCTGTACAGCAGGTAGCGCAGAGGTCTGAAGAAACTCATCCCTCCTAAACTGTTTTTGGGTCAAGCAGAAGTGTGCATAGACTCTTAGGGGTGGTTTTGAGTGCCAGCACTGTAGATGAATTTCATCTTAAACAACACAAAAACTCTTGAATCCATGTATGCTACATTTACTACCGGTCACAAGCTCCTGCACAGGTTTGCATCTGAGATGAAGTTGGACCCCTCTGAGACATAAAATACACAGGCTATGTACATAATAGATTGATTTGGCCTCAGATATTCAGATACGTGAGTGGCAAAGGTGGTACAGCCAGCCTCTGCTAGCTGTTTCCCCAGTGCTTCTAACAGTAACGGTGACAGAGAAATGGAAGCTCCAGTTTCTCTTGCTTCCTGGAGATGCTGGCTGAGTTGCTGCATTCTTGCTTTTTGTGCCTTTATTTGAACGCGTTGAGCCGAGTGGGCCAGTACTAGATACGATGTGGGTGTTCTTGGATGTGCCAAGTTTGAATTGAAGACCACTGATGATTTTTTTACACACACACCCCACTCACCCCCCGTCAGTAAGGGGAAAAGCACTGCTTTGTGTTGGGGTTGTAGGAGATTGCTGCCTTTTCCTAACTAAGCCCACCAGGCAATCCTTCTCTCTTTCTGGTGTGTAAGTACATTGTTGGTCAGTAGGAATTGCTCATCAAGGTGAATCCCATCGCGTATGATAATATGATAATGCATCCAAGCCTGCTTTTGTGGTTTTTTAATTACTTCCTTTTTTTTTCCCTAAAAAAAAATGAATAAGGATGATGAATTTGACTCTGCAAACCTACCTGGAGATTTACATTAGCAAATTAACAGAATGCATGCTTATGGATTACTAGATCACTTTATAACTTCATGATTGAATTCAAACTGCCAAACTAAATTTCTTCTCGCTGAGAGCGTAATCAAAACCATTCAAGGAACTCTTGCCTGAGAAATTGTAGATATAAACAGCAATTGCGTATTTCAGTAAACATACTTGTTCACTGCCAAACTAATCACGTTATTGCAGATGGAATCCCTGTATGCAGCTTTTCTTCACTCTCGCATTTAATTGACAGCAAGATGAATCATATCTATATCAATTCCTAGTGCGCTAATCACTTCGCTTGTGTTTCAGTGCTAATCTCTGTGCTCTCGCTAAACCAGTGGCTATCTGCTTGGGGCTCTGGTCTGTGTGTTACTGTAAGCCATTTGTTGTACATCATGTGTTTAAAAACAAAACAGAAAATATAGTCGAAACCAAATGATGCTAGTGCTTCTCAAACTCTGAATTTTGTTTTTTCTTGTATCCTCTTATTTTCCTGAAGTTAAGTTGTATGCTTTGAAAATAGACCCTTGTTTTGCTGAAGAAGGCATGTCTGGAAACACAGCGCAAAACTGAATCTTGAGATTGGGATTTTCACTTTCTTAAAGTTTAAGAAAGTTGAGCAGAAGTAGCTGAACTTGATCAGCCAAGACACATGCAAGACTAAGCCACGAGTGGTTTTGGTCTTCGCAATTTCCTTCTTGTCACTGTTGTCTGCAAGTCACGGGGTGATATGTAGGGAAGGTAGAGACTGGCATCAGCTGTCTCTGCACCCGCTGTAATGGTGCCGCCGTCTCCACCATGTGAAGGACGTGCTCAGTGCACCAGCTTACCGAGGGAAAACCAGAGACCGTGTAGGAAGCCAGACGGTCGCGCTTGCTGTGTAACCCAGGACGCTGCAGCGTTGTCGCAGTTTTCAGGTGTTCAAGGGGAAATCCTTTCATTCGCTGCTTTCCCGTCCCCTGTGGGGAGGGCGAGCCGTGCGGAGCCGGTGCCGGTCAGAGGGGTCGCAGCAAACCCCTGCAGCAGCACAGCGGCCGGAGGGGCGCCTGCACAGCACGGGGCAGGGAGGGAAGGCAGGAATGGCGGGATCCTCTCAGTGTCTCCCTCCTTGTGTCCATCACTCCCTGGAAGAATGCCTTCTAGAAGTGTATCAGTGTACCGTACTGTAGGGATGTAAAAATATATAGGGCAACAAAGATGACTGAGGGATTGGAGCATCTCCCTTGTGAGGAAAGGCGGAGAGCTGGGACTCTGTAGCCTGGAGAAGAGAAGGCTGAGGGGAGACCTTATTATGGCATACAAGTATCTAAAGGGTGGGGTGAAGGAGGATGGAGCAGACTCTTTCCAGTGGCCCCCAGTGCCAGGACGAGGGGCAACGGGCACCAGTTGGAACATGGGAGGTTCCATTCTAACACGAGGAAGAACTTCTCTCCGGTTGGGGTGGCAGAGCCCTGGCATGGGCTGCCCGGGGGGGCTGGGGAGTCCCCTTCGCTGGGGATTTTCAAGACCCGCCGGGATGCAGTCCTGAGTAATGTGCTCCGGGCAATCCTGCTCTGGCAGGGGAGCTGGACTGGATGGTCTCTAGAGGTCCCTTCCGACTCTGAAAATTCCATGATTCTGTGAAAAGTTTCTGACCATACTTTGGGGGATATAAAAGTTTCCAGCACTGCTAGAGACGAGTAGGCAGGGGAGAGAGCAGGGCAAGAGGCAAAAGCAGGTGAGAATTTACAGAATTCGTTGGTCAGAAGAATAACGTGAGAGCTGCGTTTTTTCGAAGTGCCAAAACTTTGTACCTCGTCTGGTGGTCTGTGCCGGCTGCCACGTGTTGGTGTGTAAACAGGTGGGAGCGAGGGGAGACTGTAATTGGGAGCTCATCGACATTCGCCTGCCCGTTTCACTTTGGCTCGGCCTCGCCGCTCTCTGTGTGCGCCTCCTGACTCCTCCGACTCCCGGGCTGGCAGCACGTATGTCTCTATTTGAGGGTTGCGGTGGGTTTAAACAAGCTTCTAATTAGGAGACCTTTCATTACTGTGCATTTGTAGTGGGTGGCTGAGCCTGGGCCGCAGTTGGTTGAGTGCTGATGCGGCTGGTGGCATGCCTGGAGGTGAGCCCCTGCCCAGGCGCTTGCTGGCCTGGAGGTGACCCCAACGGGAACCACGGGCTTGGGAAAAATCAGTGGTAATACTATAGCTTGAGTCATCATTTGCCAAACTTTAGTTGTTTTAAATCTTAATTTTCACTTTCTTTCTGGGAAGGTAGAAATCCGTAATATAAAGTAAAGCACTCTTTCTGTAGTCCAACTTTCCGTATTGATTGAATTATAACACACATGCAATGAATGTGGTTGCTGCTATCCTAAGCAATTTGCATGAGCTACTTGCATTATAGTCAATATAATCCATGATTACAGGGTGAACTTGATCTTTAATTATTTTTGAATGTGCACTTCTTTTAAATGTGGCTACTAGCTATCAGATTTTACTTCCAGTTGTATAGCAATGATAGGAATACTGAGAAATAATGCATTTCAATCGTAATACTGCTGAAGAATGAGCAAATAATTTTGAACGAAAATATTTGGGATGTATGCACCATATACTCTGAGTTCAGGCTTCTTGTGCATGGCTGGATTGGCTGTTAATTTACAGCGGACGTGTTGCAAGAGTGGCTTTTACCTTTATCTGGGAAGGTGTGCTTAGAGAGCTCTGTGGCAGGCGGCGAAGTGCTCGCTGCAGAGGAACTGCAGGCCCCTTCGGCTGCGTGCGTGAGCACGTGGTGGCAAGCAACCGAGTTACCTTTGGCCAGTCACGCTACTTCAATGTGGCAGGTGTGTAGTCTCTCCCCATTGCAAATGCCAGGGGAAGTGGCTGGAATTCCGAAAACCTGGAGGTGGCTTATGTTACCGGGGAGGTTTTCCTAACCGCAGAGACCCAGGAGCGTCTGTCTGGGAAACTCTACATGGGGGCTGAGTGACGATAAACCACCGAGGCAGGGTAAACGGTACTTGAGATGGCGTGTTTGCAGCGTGGGCCTGGGCTTAGGAGCTCTTTCTGTGGCGACTGTAATTCACGGTTAAGAGTGCAATAAGCCATAAAGTTATTTCTATAACTGAACAACTTGCTTAGTTCAGTTTATTCAAGGAATGTTTGGAAATAAAACTTAAATGAGCGAGCTTCCTTGCACACTGTAAGCAGTGGATGGAAAGAGATTAGACAAATAGATTGTTTGAGATGGTAGTAAGAAAGTAGTATTTTGTGCTTTGTCACTTGAATTTGTATTAATACACTCTTTCCTGTTTAGGCGATCTGGGCACGAGCTGTTTTACATCAGTTAAGTCTGCCATTTGGACTAAAGACTGGATCATGCTCAGACCTTAGCTTATAGGGTTTAAACAGGTTTTTTGTGTGTTGAAAGTGTTTATATTTTTCAGGAAACTCTGAAAATGTTAATTTTTAATTTTCTATTTGTTTATTTTGATCCATTCTGAATTGGTCAATTAGTTCTTCTGTCCTGGTCTGGGTAATGTAGATGTTTATTTGTTTTCACGTATGTATTTCAAATCAGTAGTGGTTAAAACAACTGACATCCTCTACCTGGACTTGTGCAAAGCATTCACGGTCCCACCCGACATCCTTGTCTCTAAACTGGAGAGACACGGGTTTGACTTAGTGGATAAGGAACTGGCTGGATGGCTGCACTCAAAGAGTTGTGGTCGAAGTGGAGACCAGTGGCAAGTGGCGTTCCTCAGGGTTTGGTACTGGGACTGGTGCTGTTTAACGTCCTTATTGGTGACATGGAGAGTGGGATGGAGTGCACCCTCAGCGAGTTTGCTGATGGCACCAAGCTGTGTGGAGCAGTCACACGCTGGAGGGGAGGGATGCCATCCAGAGGGACATGGCCAGGCTGGAGAGGTGGGCCTGTGCGAACCTCACGGAGTTCAACCAGGCCAAGTGCAAGGTCCTACACGTGGGTTGGGGCAATCCCCAGCACAAATCCAGGCTGGGGGGGAATGGCTGGAGAGCAGCCCTGGGGAGAAGGACCTGGGGGTGTTGGTGGGTGAGGAGCTCACCATGAGCCGGCAATGTGCGCTGGCAGCCCAGCGAGCCCCCGGCACCCCGGGCTGCATCCCCAGCAGCGTGGCCAGCGGGCGAGGGGGGACTGTGCCCCTCTGCTGCGCTCTGGGGAGCCCCCCCTGCAGCGCCGCCTCCAGCTCGGGGGGGGCCCCACAGCAGAAGGACACGGAGCTGTTGGAGCGGGGCCAGAGGAGGGCCCGGAGATGCTGTGAGGGCTGAGCCCCTCTGCGGGGAGGACAGGCTGGGAGAGGGGGGGTTCAGCCTGGAGAAGAGAAGGCTCCGTGGAGACCTCAGAGCCCCTTCCAGTGCCTAAAGGGGCTCCAGGAGAGCTGGGGGGCGACTCTGGATCAGGGAGGGGAGCCACGGGACGAGGGGGAACGGTTTTACACTGAAAAAGGGGAGATTTAGAGTAGATCTGAGGAAGAAATTCTCTCCTGTGAGGGCGGTGAGCCCCTGGCGCAGGCTGCCCCGAGAAGCTGTGGCTGCCCCATCCCTGGAGGTGTCCAAGGCCGGGTTGGACGGGGCTGGGGGCACCCTGGGCTGGGGGGAGGGGTCCCTGCCCAGGGCAGGGGGTTGGAACTGGATGGTCTTCAAGGTCCCTTCCGACCCAAAGCATTCTGTGATTCTATGAAAACATTTCCTTTGGAAGTTCTAGGTACTAATAAAAGCAGTCCTGTTGATCAAACAAAAATCAGTCCCAAAATCTGATTACGTGTGAAAGTGCCGGCTCAGGCGATGCTCTCAAGGTTGCGGGGGTGTGCTGCTGCGCTGGGATGTGCTGCGGGTGTTCTGGCTCGGTGGCCAGTACCTCGACTACCCTGCTTGTGTTGTAAATGCGGGTGCTTTGTCTGCCAGGTACGCTTAAATGCAAGTGATTGTTGTGGAAAACGTGGATCCTTTAGGTCTTAAAAAAATACTGGTGAGAGAAATTCACTGTCTAGTTTTGTCCAGGATGAGGGACAATGGTGAGTGAGAAAAATTTGGGAAGAAAACAGCTGGAACAAAAAGAGACGCCGTAGCTGAAAGCAAAGAGAAAACAAGCATGAGTTTTGTGGTCTTGCGCCCTCTTTACCTACCTGAATAACTATGATATCTGCATACAGCCCATTGTGTGTAAAATGGGTGTGACGAATATGAACCCACAGCGATGGCTCTCATAACACTGTTACTATGAAGTATGTGACCAGTGGTAGCGTTTGGGGACTCCTGTGATGGTAAAGGTTTTCAGAATTCTGTTTAAATTATTCTTAACTAAAGAGAGTCGTCAGAAACTGGCTAAAACCTTAAAATTTAAACCATGGTCCATATCAGTTGACTGAGTGAGCGTGGCAGCCATCCTCGCCACGGTCGCTAACTGGAGAGCAGCAGCAGCTCATGGAATACCACGGTACTGGAGGGATTCTCAAAGCCATTCCAGTAAAATCTGACCTTGTCTGGAAACCGCCACATTGCTAAGTTTCGTCACTTTAAAGAAAAGTTGTATTTTAGCATGCTGTAGGATATAAGTTGCTTTGCTTATAAGATTTTAAAAAAGGATATGGAGATGGTGTTTCTTTGGTGTTTTAGTATACTATATTTGACAGTAAACCGCATCATCTCATGAACCTCATCAAATTTGAGCTTAGATTAATGCCACTGTACAAGTAATCAATTTTAGAATATTAAATATACATTCATCTTTAAGTCCTCTGCTTTGATGGATTTTTTGGGAGGGAGTTGAGAGCCTAGCCATGTGTCTGTTTGTTAAAGTACTTCCCGCGCGCCCTGTAACATTTGACATAGCAGAAGACTATTCCTAGAAATAATTAATATAGGCAGTAGTGCTTGAGTACAGCATTATATTGAAGTAGGCAAGATGAAGTAAATGTGTGCTAACCCTTTATTGGTTTAGTACTGTTTGCTTCATAATGTTTTAATGCAAGGTTATTGTTAAACGTAAGTAAAGTGACTGGGAGTTTACCTTTATGGTTGTAGAAAATTCTGTGATTAGGTTGTGTATATACACACATACATGTATACACAACAAATACTGATCCTCATGTGTTGCTTTTAATCTTTGTAGGGTACCTTTGTGCGTGTTCAAGCTGCCGAAGCTGTGACTGTTCCAATAAAGAATGATTTCCCCACAAGAGAACAACAAATTTTGGCACTGCAAACCACAAAAGAATTTGACGTCCTTGTTATAGGTGGAGGAGCGACAGGGTGTGGCTGTGCTTTAGATGCAGTCACTAGAGGTAAGGCTTGAAAATCTAATTGCATTCTTATTCTTGGATTACATGGTGTATAATAAGTTTCTCAGATCGGCTTTTCAAAAGTGCTTGAAGATAGAGAAGGTGTACTCTGAATGCCTGGTTATAAAACTTCTGTTCTCAGAAGCTAAAATGAACTTGAAGAAAAAACGTCATTGCGTTTTGTTGTTTCAGCAGAGTCTGTTGTCTAGGTGCTTGCATGCAGTGGTCCGACATAAACCTTTTTGCTGGATGCTCTTGGATCAGCTTCTCATTCTCTGTTGCTCCTTGCTTAGGGTTAATCTCTAGTCACGTTTCACTTGTTTGTGCAGGAGAATATCTGCAGCAAAGCGAGGATGAGACTTGTACAGCACTTCTAGCAACTGGTTTGAAAGGGCCAAGCATGAATTCTAGATGAGTCACAGTGGCTCTCCAGCCCATATTTCTCATAAGACAAGATAATCTACCGCTTCTGCTAGTGCATTGTAGCTGCTTAGTATCTGGCAGGTTTGGAGAAGCCCGTTTGGATTGTCAATGACAGGTACAAGCACCATTCAGTCTGAAGGGACACGCAGTAGATCTGTGCTCTGATTTCGCCTCTTCTGGGGCATTAGCTGTGTAACTGCTTTAAGAAGCTACTAGAAGCAACAGAATTGACGTTAACTTTATGTGTGGCCTTAACTTAGGGAAAGCTCAAGGTAAAATGAGTTTCAGCTAATGCTTTTTACCCAACTTCTGCAGGAGGATGAGAGTGTGTGTGGTGACAGTCGGTTGTTGGCCCGTAGATGTGCAGAAGTTGTTCAATAGCTCATGCAGTCAGTCAGATTTGGAAAACTCTGTTCAGGGGGTGAAAAAGCAGGACACTAGTGCCTGCTCTGTCTGTGTCATCCACCTCACGCAGTGACTTTGAAATTGGCCAGCAAGTTCTAATCAAATTTGACAGTTCTCAAAGAGAGTAAGTCATTTTACGAGTTTAATGAAAATAGATCTTCAGATACAGCGATGAGAATGCATGGGTACTGTTTCTGCGTGAGAGGCTGTACCATTAACTCCTGTTCTGTTAAAATGCTATGTTCCCCCAGAATATCATATTTTTATCCAAAAAGCTATGTAAAAGTTTTGTGAGAACTGCTTGTCTTGGAATGTGTCCTCTCGGTTGTTATTTTCAGTAGGACTGGCCAACAAAAGAGAGAACCAACCTTCCTTCGTTTCTGTGTTTGTAGCCCTTGTTTCTGGTTTTGGAACTAAAATGGAAAAAATGATAGTGTAAAACATAGTAAATAGCCATGAAGTTCTTCAGGTGCTTTAACCTGTAGATATACCTCAAAAATAAGAGGCAGAGCCTGACTCCATGAGTGTTTTGTGGCTTGATTTGGAAAATACTTGTCCAGCAGGTGTGATAGTTTTGTAGTAGTAAGCAGTAAGGTCTGCACCATTGGTAGATACATACAAGCTCAAATCTGGTTATTAATTTTTTTCATGTATTAATAAAGATAACTTGGGGTCTTTTCACTTCTGCCTCTGCTATATTGTGGTAGAAAATGCAGTTGTAAAGCATACAGAAATTATTATAGGTAATCTCTGTTTATCCTTTTACTAGATATTCTGATTATATCAGTAGATTTCTGAAGTGTGAAATATTCCTAGGCATTTGGTTAATGAATTGTGTATTGTTGCTGTTCATTCATGGAACTTGCTCTTTTATTATGTTTGCTTCGCTTAACAACAAATTTTGCTTTTCATGTGTTTGATATATCTTCGCCAAATTATTTCTGATTGTATCCATTAATCTTCAGTCACATTTGACAAAAATAAATTACTGTGATCTTTGAAAGTTACCAGTAATAATTAGATACATTTTAAGGACATAAAAGTTTTGGGAGACCAATAGATGTTAATATGTATTTTCACCAACCAATAACCTAAAACACCCCTCAAAGAGGGTGAGGGAAATACTCAAGGGATAACTGCTAACGCAGATGATGCTCTTCTCCTTGGGTTTGCATGGCCATGTTGTTGCTGTGGGTTTTGGTAGCAAGGTCACTGAATTTAATTCACTTTTTGCCTGGCTTGCCTAACCTTAGGATTCTGCCAGTGATGGAGGGGGTCTGTTGTGCTAACTTGTGTAGCACAGATCATCCTTCCAAATATGTTTTATAAGTGAAGGATTGCCACGTCCTTGGCCTGTGGTGCTTGTCGTGGTTGGCTTTACTTATGCTGGATGTTGGAAGTCAGCGGTGGCTGTCTTGTAGGCATGTGCCAAAGGATGTGGCCAGGCTGTTGCCTGTATCTTATCGTTAAAAGGCATCTGTTAATCATCTGTTTCCTGCCACTCTTCCTTCCATCTAACTTCCATCCTGTAACCCGACGTTAGTGTCCTTCCCGAAGAAGATGCCAGGGACACAGTGTAGACAGCGTTGGGGTCTATGGTTTCATAGCCACTTCAGTATGAAGCGGTGTGCCTTCACCCACGGAAGGCTTTTTCCTGGCTTTCAGGGTAACTGGGACACAACTTGCACACCAGTCATGCCAGCCTCGTTCCCAGCATTTGTTAGAATAAGCATTGTAATGTTTGGTTATAAAGCGCTTGTGTTCCGCCTTTGGGTGACCATCGGTGAGCCGTGTGGTTATCCCTTCCTTGTGCTGGTAAAACTGTCAGCGCCTGCCGGGGTCAGGCAACACACACGGGCATTTTTGAGTAAATGTTTTTCTGAAATACTTAGTAATATCTGGTAAGTAATGTTTTGTGGCGAGCTCTCCCTGAGCGGTGAGCACGCCCGTGGCTGGCTCTCCGCTGGCTTTGGGCACCTCTCCAGCGGAGTGTGAGTAAGCAGGCGAAGACGCCAGTTGTCTGCCTCTCTGCTATGCTGTTGAGATTGTTAGTGTGATAGGTTTAGAGCTCTTTGCTGCAAAGAGTTAAAAGTATTCATGGAAATACTGTGTTCCTGCCATGAATATGAACTATAAATTGCTTGGGGGAGCGTGGCCCCTATAATGTACTGTAATGCCTTTCTATTGTGAAATATCCAGGTTTTAATGTGCTTCTGTTTAAGTTCTGTTTTGACTTTTCCCTTAGGAAGGAGGCTAAAATTTTTCATTACAATATAGACAGTGCACTATACTTTGAATACAAATTTATCCATGTACGGCGTAATTTTTCTTGTGATTGTCTCTACCCTAGAGAAGTGTCTTTAATGAATTACATACAAATTGTGTAATTTAAGAAGTTAATTTGGTTTTCTGGTAACACAGGACTAAAAACAGCCCTTCTAGAAAGAGATGATTTCTCATCAGGGACCAGCAGCAGGAGTACTAAATTGATCCATGGTGGAGTGAGATATCTTCAGAAGGCCATCATGAAGTTGGATTTTGAGCAGGTAATTGTTTATGCTGGTTGTTAAGCAAAAATTACTAGTAGACACTTCCCCTATCCCAATTATATCCAAGACTCCTTTTTATTTTTTCAGTACTTGACTGTTGTATTCCACAGCCACCGTGCATAGAAAGTGTCTTCTCCAGTTGAGCTTTCCAGACTGGGGAAATCGGTGCCGCTGCCTTCTGCGAAATTCCTTCATGGCCAATCTAATTGCCGTGCTTTGTAGACTGCATTTATTTTGGGGAAGGAAGGCAGAGACAGGGCTGACTTCAGAATAAAAAGAGCTTCCTACCTGTCGTGATCAGAGTTTGGGGGAGTGAGTGGTTGTCCTGTTTACTTTGGAACGGGGAAAAAATATGGTAAATGAGTGATTATATATAAATGCTTTTATGTATTCTTGTGTTGGTGGAAGCATGATATTCTTGTTTTGATAAATTGATTTGTCTTTTCATTGAAACCTCTCCAAGTTCAAGTATTATTTTAATGGTTATAGTACTGCTACAGAAGTGGTGACTTCTCAGGGAAAAATATATGAAACATGCAGTTATCTAGCTATAGAAGTCAGCCACCTTCTTTGCCATAAAACAATGTCATATTGATTCATATTGATTGATTTGGAGAAGAATGCTTGTGCATTTGCAACTTGGAGTTAGTACGGGATTCAGTTGTGGGAATCGACACAGAAGCCGCTGTGGGATGAGTTCTAACCCTCTTCAGGGGCCTCCTGCCCGCAGTTAGGGGTAACACAGCTTATGGTGCTTTGTGTTCAAATGAAAAATTATTCCACTGACCTGCCAGGACACCAAAATCAAACTAGTGAAACTTAATTTTCTTGGGAAACATTTTTCTTAACTTTTGAATTTTTCAGCAAATCTCAGTGTGTTTTTTGAAAGAACAGTAAAAATTATGCAAGGTATTTGGTTTGATAAACAGTTTCTTATTAAGTGTTGCACATGGAGACACAATTGAGTGCGTGGGATTGACATGGACACTTCTATCTTTCAGTACAGGATGGTGAAAGAAGCACTGGAGGAGCGTGCAAATCTGCTTGAAATTGCTCCTCACCTATCGGCTCCTTTGCCGATAATGCTGCCTGTTTACAAGTAAGTGCTGCTGTAATCTCTCTCCTTTACCATTGCTTTTGACAAGCAAGCGGTTTCCCTGGAGTAGTTTCCAGGGGCCTCTTTCCGAGCATGTCTTTAAACCTGTCACAAGCTTTGTCCTCCAGGAGGTGAGATGTTGCCGTACTGTGGAAGCATGAAATTCTCATACGGCACCAAGCAGCTATCAGTGCTGCCGAGGAGCACGGCGTGGGCTTCAGCTGCTCGGTGCATTTCTGGCACCCCGACGGGGGAAAGGAGGGCAGGCTGCAGCTGGACTGAGCTCTCGTTCCCAGGATGTTATTTGCTGTTCTCTCCAGTGCATCCTTGTCTTCAACACCTGCTATCGTAGTGATCTGAGCAGCGTGCTGTTTAGTCCTTACAACCACCGCTGCTCAGCGCAGTAGTCAGCGCGCTTGTCTTCCGCAGTACATGACGGTTTGGCACCGAGAGAAGAGTTTGCTGCTTGTGTGAGAAAGAGACTGCAAGTGATCTGGGTTAGGTTTTTAGATCTGTGAGAACAGTTCCTCACTGTAACAGGCTACTTAGAGCAGTGAGGTCTTGCTGAATGATCTTAATGTACGGCTTTAGTCCTGTCTTAGTAGAAGGGGCTTCTCCTAGCTGGAGCTCGTGTAGGGCAGAGGCTGACTGCATTTGTTTGGTGCTGTTGGTGCTGGAGGCATTAGTCAAGATGCGCGTTTGAGGAGCCCTTGCAGCTTACACGTACGGCCTGCGTCTTCCCTCAACACATAGCTTTAGCATCTCACCTTACACTGAACTACAAAAAGACAGTTTGTGATCTTAATTCTGTGTAAATAAAGCCTTGAGTCTGCTTGACTAACCGCAGTGAGCACATCAGTTGAAAACAGAGCAAACAATACATAAGTTCTTGCATATTTATATTGTATTGTGATACCATAAATTTGTATGATGGTGTAATACGACAGGCCGTGTTACTTAACGTGTTCTATATTACAGTAACAGTGTGTGAATGCTCTTTTAATTTTTTTTTTTTTATTTCACTTCATGGGGAATTTATTTCTTTTCCTGCAGATGGTGGCAGATGCCATACTACTGGTTTGGAATAAAACTATACGACATCGTGGCTGGAAGTCAATGCCTGAAAAGTAGTTATGTCCTTAGCAAGTCAAGAGCCTTGGAGCTCTTCCCAATGCTACGCAAAGACGAGCTCGTTGGAGCTATTGTCTACTACGACGGTATGTTACCTTTCTGTGCTCTGTGCTGGGCTTCAAGGGGGGCAAACACAAGTGTGCAACTGTAGGTCGCATGCATTGACTTTCTAAAGGGAAGAACAACAACTTGAAGGATTCAACTCGCATCTTAAGCATTAATTTGGTAGATAAATTGTTTTTTACAACAGTAACTTACCGGATGTGGGCGGGAATATATTGGCTTTCTTGGCTAGCAGGTATAGTGATCCGTGAAAGCGTTCTAGCGTGCTGGTGATTCCCTACAGCTTTCCAGCTGCGTGTGATTTCGCTGTACGCTTCTCAGCTGGAACATTTCTTCTGAGGTAGCCTAAGTTGTGAAAGTGTGGTCATTCTGGGAATCACAGTATCATAGAATGCTAAATGGTTTGCTCTAGCACTTCCAGTGTGCAGATAACTTCAAACCTGTCTAGGCGACCCGGCTTCTGGTTGCGGTTCTTGCACTGGGCTGGATGAGGCCTGGGTCAATTACTTTTTGTTTCACCAATGAAATTGGTTGCTCTGCAAAGACAGTGTTCACTGTAATTGTAGCGATCTCTGGTATTTGATTGTAAGACATGGTTTCCGTTAAAACCCCTTTAAATAAAGGGATATAAATTCATGAGAGGAAGAATGCCTCCGGCTCCAGCAATTTAATCTGTTGTGTCAGCTAGTTTTCGATATGTTTGTGTATAACACACAAAATCAGTGTCTGAGTGGGAGAAAACAAAGATGCTTTCTGCACATCTTTTGCTGCTCATTCAAAATAGAATGAGGATTTAATAGGACTCATTGCGGTTGGAAGTGTTCGTGTGTAGTCACGTTTGGAAGGAGCGTCACTCTCGTTTGTAGCGTAAGAATGGGTGCGCCTTTTTGCCGTGTTCTGTGACGTATGTCTAGCACCAAGTCCCCGGCGTAGCTGTACAGCAAGCGGTGCCACCGTGCATCTTCTGAGCAAAGAATTTCTTAACACTGTCTCTGTCCCTTCAGTGTCTACACTGTCTACAAGGCAACCTGAAACAAAGCTGCTGAAGGTGTAGTTGGTTTGCTTGACAAATGACTACCTAGAAACTTTGTTTGCCCAGAATGGGGGCGCTTGTGTTGATGTACAGGTGTCGAGCTTTATCCAAGCTGCTGTGGCTCAGTACTTTTCAACATCATGCAGGGCACATCCCCAAACTGTCAGAACTTCAGTATTTAAAAAATAGTGAACTGGTACAAATTGTGAAGGCTGGCAAGCTCACTGCTGAAGTCCGAGTACCAGGATGTACCGTCAGAATTGCTTTCTTGATGCACGTGGTTATGTTTACGTATCTAGAAACTGGAATATTTTTTCTTTGCATCAGACACCATCAGATGTGGTTTTTGGTGAGACTGGTATTCCCTCTTCTCCAGTCCTCTTCCACTTCACTTCCAAGCAGAAAGTTTTGGTAGAGTTTTCTTGGTAATGGGGCCTGCCAGGTAATACTGAAATGGCAGATGTGTTCAGGATAGGGCAGAAAGCCCTGGATTCGTTGCGGCCTTGGAGGAGCCCGCCAAAGAATAAACAGCTTAGATACTGACTCACTTCAGTAGTAGTACAGTTCTGGTTAGTTTTTACCTGAAGATGTAGTTTCTGACCTTTTGGCAGCCAGAAAGGTCTTCACGCAAAATTGATTATAAAGGTAGTTCTTTTCCCTCTTTAGAACTGCATTTACACTATTCATCAGCTTATCAATAGGGGCTTTTGTACAGGGAAGAAGTAGGAGGGACTCTCGAAACACGCTGGACTCGGGTTGTATTTATGAGGCTTCTGGCAAAAGCCCATGGTGATAATTGCAAGTTGTCTCATACAGAACCCAGCAGAATTAAAAAAAAAAATAAATTTATCTATTTGTGTGGGAATATATACGTGTAGGTTCTTATTTGGGAGTAGGGTGAGATTTAAGTAAAAATTAAGTCCCTCCTTTGTCTCTGATGGAGACTGCATCTTCTCCATCTTATTTTTAAGGTTTAGAGGAAATAAGAGGTTGTTTAGAAGCAGAATGTTTTACGGGATTATGTGGTATTTTTTGTATACTGTAACAAGAGCTGTTGTAAATAGCATACGTAGAAGTAATTCAGATTTATTTTTTCATTATCATGAGCTATCCCTTAGACTGTTTTAAGGGGTCCCAGGAGCACACAAGAAGAACGAAGTGGTTCTCTTAACTGTAATTACACTTCTCATAAGAGCACTATACCTTGAAATCTATTTATAATCTATTGAAGTTTTTTCTGATTAAATAGACAGTTTGGATGTATCATAGCTATTTAGTACTCTGGCATTCCAAAGATAGGCATTTACAAGATAGTCTTAAAATTAGTCTTCAAGTTTCTTGGACGAATAATTGTTTTGAACAGTGTTGCAATAAATAAAAATACAGCACCAAGATGCCATGTGGCCTTTCAGTGGAAAACATCTGTGCAGCAATACAGTGCCGAACTCTGTGAGTGACGGAGAGACGCTTCCGATGGTTTTTTTTGCCTTCCCAAGGAAACAAACCTGCACTCTGCCTGTGGAAACAGAGAAGTGTAGAGCAGAAAAAGGGAAAAAAGGCAATGTACAAAATCCTGAAGAGCAGTTTAATGGAGAAGGAGGACTGTGTAATGACCGTGTTTCTCCCTGCGGGTTCCGTGCAGTCGGGGAGCTGGCGCAGGCTTAGCCGGGCTCCTTCAGAGGAACAGCTGCAGCGCTCGCAGGGCGCGGACCAGTTTGGTGAGAGGGATCGAATATAGACTTGAAGTTTGCTGCCAGTGAATCTCCTTGTTCATGTTAGTATGTCTGGCCTTATTTTGCTTTCCTTATAAGGCTACAGCTTAGTTATCCACATTTTTATGCAGAATTTAAAGAAATGGTGTTTTGCAGTGAAAAAATTAAACAAACTCACAAGGCTCCACCAAACCTCAATTTCCTAGAAGAATAAAGGGGTTTTGAAGGACTAGTATCAAATTTCTAAGTTCATAATATACATTCAGGTGCTTCGAGGCTGCACCTAATCCAAAATAAAAACTTTCCAACTACAATGTTAAATCAATTCTTAACGTGCCAAGTTCCAGAATTAAAATACTGTCTGTAGTGACTCCGCGGTAGGTCAGCCTATGGCCCATGGTGTAGATGGGCTCACGCTGTGTTGTAACACGTTAATTATTTTATTGTGATCAATTAACCTGTGTTCTGTCCACAGTAAATTTGTTTTAAGTCATAATGTTTCAGCAAGCACACTTTAGATCTTGTAAATTACTGTGCTTGAATTTTAGTGATAAACTTTCATGCCCTAAATGTGGAGGAATGGAGGACAAAAGGGAAAGGGAATTGAACTTAAAGCAGAGAAGGGGATAAGATTGAACTAAACTCCTTTTAGTTCTTTCAGAAGGATTAATCATAAAATACAGCATTAAATAATGGTGGTAAATATGTATGTATGTCTTAAAGTAGGTCGTATCTTATCTTCTCTGTCCATCCCTTCTCTATCTTTCCCAAGTAACAAATAAATAAATTGGCTTTTTAAGAATGGCCTTTCTTAACTGATTCTGTATGTGCAATTAAATATAGTTTTATCTTGTTTGCTTGCTTTTCTCTATCCCTGTCTCTATCACACTTTCTTTGTATCCATAGCGGTTAATAACACCTACTGGCCACATGTCACTGTTCAGCGTGTGTCTCACTGCCACCAAACGGAAGAATTAAAAACATTCATTATGTAGGTTACTTTTTTATTCGATAAAGCCACCTGTCCAGTGATGCCTTACTGGTGGCGATGCTCTTTTGCAAAGGAAAGATCAGGAATGCTCTTTGTTTTGTTTTGTAATTGTTGATCAAACTAGTGGCATGTCAGATAATCCATTATTCATGAGTATGTTGTGTTCTGAAATGTTGCTGGGGTCGTCTTAATTACATTTTTTAAATTGTTTATACAGGAAAAAAAAAAAAAAAAAAAATGGTACATTATAAATGTTGGAAGTACCAGCAAGAGCAAATCACAGACTTTACCAGAGGCTATTCTTGCTCTGTCTCAGCATCGGGAAGCTAAAGCATATGTTGGATGTTAGCCTGGGTGTACACAATGTGTCCTATTTATTCAAGGTTTTCTTTGAAGCCACAACTTACAAGTTTGTTTCTTAGGGGTACATGTCAGACTTCATTTAGCATTTGTTGGTATTAGGATACTCCTGAATAGCAAAAAGGCAACATTTTGGGGGAAGAACGTGGCTGCTATCTGAGCAGTGATCTGTCAGTTCCACTTATGTAGCTCAAGGAAAACTGGAGAAGAGGCACTGTGGAGACGCTGGGCTGGGATCTCAAGATCACAGGCAGAATTATTTTAAAGCACTTTAAATGGAAGAATTAATCTCCATTTAAATTATACATAGTTCATTATGTTAAGAACTAGGAAAAACATTAAAGCAGAGGTCCAACTGGCCAGAATATTTCAATTTAAAGTGTTTAGAAATTCTAAGCGGCACATTTCTTTTTAAGATGCATTATTTTTCTATCTCTAGGTGCTTGCAGACTTTTTTGTTAACATATTTTGCCTCTCAAGATGAGCCTTTAGGTGTGTAAGGAAAATTTGTGTTCTGGAATCAGCCATGAATTTAAGATTTTAGGGCTTTGTTGACTGTGCTCTTTGAATTTACTGCTATTTTCTGAAAGCAGGAATTAACGTATGCTACTTCTGTGACTGTTTTGCCACGTCAAGGTATTGGATTGTTTAATGTCTTGTTCTACAAATTTACAGTAGGTTTGCTGCGATGTAAGTAATTGTTCTTTATTTTTTGCATTCTCAGTACTCTTATATATATTCTCTCCTGGAATATTTTATATGGGGGTTATTTAAAGGTAGAAAAAGAAGCTTTGGCAGAGGATTTAGCTTTCCTTGTTTACAGCAAACCCCATGAGAAATCCTTCCCAGGCACACGTGCACACACACAGACACACATACACACAAAAATCAATGCAAAAGAGTAGGGCATTCATTAAGCTGTCAAAAATGGAATAAATGCTTTTTTTTATTTAGGCTCTTGTAGCTATTTTTCCTAGCATTTGAGTGTGTCCTGAATTATGAAATGTTATAGCTTTATAATTCATATTTGACAAATTAATATTTGGAGACTGTTGAGCTGTACTAGGGGTACTGCCCGATTACAGATGCAGACAACTGTAAGACTTTTTTTTTTTTTTTCTTCCCTGGATATAAAAACTCTCTGACAGTTTGTCACTAAAAAGACTTTCTATAGGTGAAATACACGGCTAGCCGTATTTCTTGGTATTTCAAAATTGAAGCTGGATGAATGAAAGAAGCCTTGCAGGCACACTAACTGTAGGTATAACCTGGAAAATACTGCGTGTATTCCCCATATCCCATTGCTTTCAAATGCATTTCGTCCCATGTTCTGTATAATAGAGCTGTATGCGAAATCCTGAAGAAAGTCGGCAGCCTGCTAGGCGAGGGCTGTAAAGGTAATGCGGGCTGCCTCTAGTGGAACGCCTGCAAAATGGGACGCGAGTCTCCGGCTGAACCTGCAGAAGCGACGGGGTTTTTCCTCGCTGGCGTTAGTATAAACACTAGTGGGGATGGGTCATAAACGGTGCTCCCAATTCTCTGCTGAAACCCGTTGGGTCTCTGCTTGCTTGGAGTGCTTCTCGGCGCGCGGTGGCTGGAGTCGCGCCGTGCTGTAGCCGTCAGAGCTCTTTTATCGTTTTCAAAAGGGATAAAATCAATAGCCTAAAATGGCTTTGCATCTTTAACCCAGTTTTGCCTCTGTCAAAGGGTGCAGCCGCACGAGCATCCCTGCAGGAGCGGCCGTTTGCCCCTAACAAAAGGGACCGAGCATCCGCAGCGCTCCTTCCTTTTGCTGGAGGCATCCTTCCCAAAAGCATGCGGATGATAACTGCGTCTCCTGCTGTACCTGTAACAATTTAATTGTGTAAGTCAGCCCAGTCAAGCATCCCCAGCTCATGACTGGGAGACATGAAATTCATTGTCATTATTGTCCCTGTCATTTTGGATCATTATATCCTGCTGCAGAATTTTCCTCACTCCAGTGCTTTCTTACCTCCAGGAAGCGGGGATTATGGCTGAGGTTGGGGTGGGGGCAGGACTGTGAACTACATTTACCTCAGGGGAGCCACAGATTAAATTGGCTTTGCTCTCTGACTTGCTGGATTCGTCTGTTTGTACGCTGTGGGTTTAAGGTTGGAAATGATGAATATTCTAGTGAATTCTGTGCCTCTCTCTTTTCTTTTTTTAATGCTCGTATAAGCAACGGATGGTTTTTGTGTCCCTTAAGAAGTGAACGGGGAATAATTCTTCAGATCGTGTTACCTAAAAGATTTAAGATTATTTCTGAGCAAAACGACATTATTTGCACGTTGTGGCACAAACATCTGAGCGTTCCCCAGTGTGTCGTGGCTTTTAGGGGAAAGACTCCATCGAAGCATGTAACTCTGCTGTAATTTATATGTGTGCATTTTATGTGAACTTAATAGTGGGTCATTAGTTAATATGTACACTGTTCCGTATTGTGGGTATGTTGAGGGAAAACAGATCACAGATGCCTGTATATCTCGCTCCTTCCCTTGCTCCGCTGCTGTCCCCGTGTCCGTCGGCGTACGCGGCCGGAGCAGCCCCGATCCCCGGGAGGGGCTGGGGAGGTGCACGTTGCTCATCTTCCTCGCCACGCTCCTCCTCTCGCACAGCGCAGTTCGCCTCACCCAGCACCCCCTGGCCGGTGGCTGGATCCGCTCACGTGCTGGGTCTCTCTGGGTCCGGGGGAGAATTCGATATCATATATAATAATAATTCCGGTGCTGCTGTTTGACCTCTCCGTGGGGTAGGGTGGGTCCGTCCGTCGGCGGCAGCCCTGCCGGCTCGCTGCCCGGCACCGCTGCGTGCACGAGGTCCCCCCCGGCTGGCACCCGCCCGCCCCGGCCCCTTGCAGCGTGCCACCTCCCCGTCCTCGGGAGCACCGCCGCCTCTCTCCAGCTCTGGCACGGCCGCCGGCCCTCCTGGCACTTCTCGTTCCCCCGCTGGGCTCGCTGGGTGGCGCGGGGGGGGTCGGCGTCCCGCCTGCGCAACACGACGTGCGGTGCCTGGCAAACCCATCGCTACTTCATCTGGCCTTAACAGGCAGCTACTGCAGTGTGCGACCCAAGGTTTGCCCCGCATTGAAGTCTGCCCCAGATTTCAGCCGTTGGCGTGCGCGTTGGCAGCCCTAGTCAGCTCTCGTGCCGCGCGGGTACGCAATAAGCTGTGTTGACATCATCACGCTTCTTTCGGGCGCGGTGGCGCGGCCGCAGCAGACCTGCCATGACAGTTGTTCCCGGTGACATTTTAGCGCAGTTTCCATAAACTGACAGTGACAATGTTTAGTTTCATTTTAACACTGTGCTTTTACTCACGCTGACATTGCGGTATGATTGTAGTGACAAGTTGAAGGCTGATACAAAAGAAGTGGGAAACAACATAATTATAAAGCAGCAGCACAGAACAATAATTCCAAGTTTTGTCTCTCACTTGATGCGTTGGGATATTGTGGCTTATTTTTGTGTGCTGATATCTTATTTTCAATAGCAGTTTTAGCTTCTGTACCGTAACTTGGCAGTAGAGTTCATTAGACAGACATTCTCAGGGTATTGTAATTTTAAATTATTTTTCTTTAAAGCTTTTATGGGCTTCCTGTATCTTGCTTATGTTATTCATTTGTTTATATCTCTGTACATAAGTTGGAACGCATCGTACTTTAATTTCCTAATCTTCACTGGGATCTGGTTTGGTTTCATCCATACATGCAGTTTGTTTGGTCACAGGTTCCTCCGTTCCTTTAATCTTGCCTTATGAAAATAATCCCGAGTTTCTTCCGTTCCCTAAGCTTGCCGTGTAAAGCAGCGGTCACGTTGTGGCTTGGGTGGTCCCCGCAGCGCGCTCGCAAGCTGCCGGTGTGACGCTGTGCTCAATGTAGCCGGTACTGGTAAACGGGCGTTAGACCTTCCAGAGCCTGGGGGAGCAGAACCTTAAAGTCGGATGCTGATGGTTACCTCTTCTCCTCCATCACCCGCAGGGAGAGAAGTGTATTTCTTGGGGTCTGAGCTGGTGCTAAATGAAGGCAGCAAGAAGTTATTTAAAATGAGTGCTGCTGGATTATTTAAACTTGGTGTCTCACGTCTCGGTTTGAATCTGTTAGAATAAATTTACCTGGGAGAAGGCCAAACTCCAGGCTTTAATTTTCATTAAAGCCCCAACAGAGCAAGGGCTCAAAATACCTACATCTTAGGGCAGATCTTAAGGAACGGGCGTGTGGTTTTTTCCAGCACAAAGTGCACGTTTAGATGTGTATCATTCTTCCCACCTGCTCGGGCCGTATTTCAGCCGCGCAGATAACACGGTGGAAAGCAGAATTCAAACTGTACATGGTTTGTATGAGAAGTATTAACAGTCTGGTGTGATACTGCTGTGTTGCTCTATGTGGGTGTGATGGAACTGATTTAACTGAGTCAGAACGCTCTTCCCTCTGAAGCAGTCCAAGAACAAGTGCGTGCATGCTACGTATCCTAGAAAGTCTGTTAGTTTGCAGTGAATTTTTGACTTGACTTGAGTTTCATGTGATTCAGAGAGCAAGAAATAGTTCAGGTCTGGGGGCATTTTTAATGACTTGTGACTCACGAGTCAAATTTGTTGTTTACCTCTGAACTTACTCTACTTATGTTTGGGGAGAAAGAGCTTGCTGGGTTCTTTCTCCGAGAAGTCTGGAACAATTTTGAGTCACTCCAGCTGATTCATAATGCCTAAACTTGGGTATAACTGATTTCTGTGTGTGCAACAGATGTTGAGTGCCTGGTTTAATGCTTGTAATAAAACTGCTCATGCAACTAAGCACTTATTTAAAAATTAGAGGATGCGGGCAGTCCTGGTAACTTAGTTCTGTGCAGTGATGTATAATTATCACTCAGCAGCATTAGATTGGGTAAGGTTTTGATAAGGTTTGGGTATACACAACAAGAAAACTTCCATGCACATGAAATGATTTCGTTTCGTGCATTGCTATTCCGTACTGGGTGCATGCAATTATCAAGTGCAAGGCTGTTGTAAGAATATAACGTATAGGTTCAGAAGTAGATTTTTTAAAATAACTTTGAGAATATCGGTGCTTTCGGGGGCAGGGGGTGTCAGTAGTGTGGTGCCCTGGGAGCAGCCCGGTCCCGAGGCTGGGTGGTAGGGTTTGGGGTGTGCTCCGAATCCAGGGGACTGCCTGGTGAGTCGCGGTTAAGTCTTCTAATTAAATAAGTGGAGCTCACGTGTATCAGTCAAGGAGTAACATACGAGTAAGAGATTCCTTTGCAAGTATTTAGTTTGCCGTTATCCCCTCAGCTTTTTAAAAGAAAATGAAAAAAAACCTTCTTATTTGTATGGCTGCATTATGTAGGTATAAAATTGTGACCATACTGTGGGCCTAGTTGTCTCATTCAAATGTTTCTTTTAATGTATTTTCCCTTTCAGAAGAAGCCTTGTAGGTGGTTCTATGGAAAGATTTGCCCTCTTGAGAAAGTTCGTTAAGACTGTCATATAGCTTCTTGCATGGCTAATTTCCAACTCTCCATTAAACTTGACCTCCACAGCAATAACTAGATACGCCTAATCAGAAAAGGCTGTAAATTGAGAAAAGGTGAGAAGGCTTTCATGTCTGTTGCAGGGACCAACCTGTTCTTTAAAGCAAGAAGTTTGCAAAGCCACATGTTACAGCGGTGCTGTTGCAGTAGGAGCCAAAGTGTATGTGGGGCAGTTGCCGCAAGGCTTGCGGGCACTGTTACGCGACTAATTGTCATGCAGCAGGTATACTCGCTAACAAAGTGTTAGTTCTTAGCATAAAAAGGTTAACATGAACAAAAGTTATCCCCTTAGGATTAAAAGAGCTTCCAGCTTCTTAAAAAAAATTAAAATAAAAACTGCAGTCAGTGGCTCCTGTGTGCTGTTTATCGTCAGCTGAATGGATTTGCAGAGGAGAAAGCAGGAACTGGTATCCAAGTAAGAAGTGTCAGGGTGTGACACAGGGCAGAACACACCAGAACTACCACAGTGCCTTATTAACACCACAGTTTTCACACAACTCTACTGAATCAGTCACAAACAAATTTCTACAGTCCGTGGGCTTTGTTACCACTACTGGCTGTGGTTCAGCACTGATAAAAATAAAATTGAATGTACACTATGTGCACTCTGTGGGAGGATGCTTTTAGTGCCAACGGAAGCATTGTCTGTTCATCTTTGAAGAAATAAAACATTTGCTACTAAGGAATGAAAATAGAATTTTCCTAAATTACACAAAAAAAGAAATTATAAACCAAATGGCATCACTGTTGGCCTTAGCATGGTGTAGGACACACTTACACAAAACGTCTTCACGCACTACATGTCTGCAGCAGTATGCCTTCTAAGAATAAGGGTTTTTTAAAGAGGATTCAGTGTTAGTTTAATGAAAGCACTTCGGCCAGTGTTTTGGTAAAAGCTAGGTTGACTACCCTTAAGAAAAAGCCTCACTGCATTGTCACTGTGTTACAAGCAGATGACAGTGGTGAATAATGAGATGGAGGATTCTTTCAGGTTTTATTGCTAGAAATAACTTAAAGGATTTTAAAATCCTCTTATTTTTGAGAGGTATCATGGGAGGAGTTGCAAAGAAAGCTCAGAACGTTCCATCAGTTGGCTTTTGGACGCTTCTTCCAAAGACGCGGAGGTAGGACTGCCTTTCGCACCACCGCTGAGCTGCGTCCCGCTGACAACTGCCATGCACACGACAAACAAGGGCGCTCAAAAGTAGCCCTGGAGCAAGAGGACTGAAGCAGCCGGGACCTCTCCAGGGCAGGGTGTTTGTGAACATCGGTTGTTGGTGAATGTCATAATTAGAATTTTGCTGTATTGCCTGCAGGTTAGTTATGAGATCTCCAGGAGCTTACTCATTTATGGAAAAGAATGCCAAATTAAGTGGTTTAGCCATTCTCTTGTTACAAACCAACTTTTTGGCTGACAGCATTTGGGGAAAAACCCCATGGCATCGTAGAGGGGTTACCTCTGGTAGGAAGGGGGAGTAATTGTTTGCTTTGCTTCGCTTTGGAGCACCAGCGGCTGCTGTGAGGAACGGTGGATGCAGAGCTATCTTAGGTGGGTCACCCAGGGCATCCCGCTGAAGCTTGCGGTTACCTTCCCACCTAGCGCACAGCTATGCCTTGGCTTTCCCAGGCATCCTCTGAACGCGGTAGTAGTGCTCGTGTCAAGAAGGCTTTACACGTCTGTTCCGAAAGAAGTTAAGCTTGGAGGCACTTCTGTCTCGGGTTTGGAGGATCTCTGAATCTCACCTGGGGAGAACAGCGGTTAACTGAAAAGCTCGAGATGCAGAATCTTTGCTTTGCTATCCTTGAATTTCTCTCTGAAGTGGTAAGGGTCATCTAAGTACCAGGACACATACCAATCTCTGAAATAATAACCATTCCTGATTCCAAACCAGCACACGTGTGAATAGCTAGTTTCACTTTAATCAGCAGAAAATACGCTTTGACAACTGTGAATGGTGCCGCACTAAGAACCGATCTGGCTACGGTACCTTTATAATGGGGGGGGTGTGGAGGAACAGTAACCACTTCTTCAGACATTAAGAAAAAAAGATAATTGCATATAAAGTGCAGGATTTTAATGTAATTGTCTGGGGGAAAACATGCACGTGTGAGTTGGAAGGCTTTAAAAAAAAAAAAAGGCAAAAAAAAAAAAGCTGTTCCTGAGTATAAAAACTATTGTACTGTGACCCCATCTCTACCAAACTGTTGCAGCATTATTCTCCACAGATGATAAATTTCTGAGCCAGTAAGTCACTCTTCATTTCTTTCAAATCTAGACCTCTGCAGATCTCTGCTGCTTATACTATGAAATACTCTAGGACTCCACACTGCAGATCACATCAGTCTGAAGCCAGTGGGTTTTTCTAGCTGTGTAGTTAATCAGGAACTGGTTATTTCCCAGTCCTCTTCCTGCAAATACATTACATAGGCACTCCGAGTTGCTTTTGGACAGCTGAGAGTTGAGTAATAGCAAGGGGGTTCTCGCATCAGAATAATGATGAGGGGAAAATGGATGAGAGTTTCCGAGAAAGCGTGAAAATGTTATCTTGAACACAGTGGTCCAAATCCTGCAATGCACCGAGTGTATCCGTAGCTCGCTCTGACATGCTGAGCGTTAGGAGTTTCAACAAAGTGCTGAGCAGCTCTTGGATTTGGGGCTTAGTAAACGATTGTTACGTAGGTGTTTGTTCTTTTTAGAAATTACACCTGTTTCCACATCATTTATTTTGCTGATTGGCTTCTCTGGATTGCTTTTGGTCTGGACAAATAAGTCACAAACCTGGGAAGAGGCAAGTTCGCAAAATTGGAACAGCGAGGCTTGGCGTAGGCCAAAGCTGGTACTGGCCAACGCTGTCGGCGGGGCTGCGTTTGTGCTGAACCCACACCCTGTGTCGCCACAGAGCAGCAGTCCGTGCCGGGTACCGCCTTGCGCACTGATGGTGAGAACAAATTGATGGAGGATCAAAAAGTAACTAAGGAAACCCTCTTGGTCCTGGGGTCCTTCTGCAATAGAAGAACAGATCCTACCGCACGGAAGCGGGTGCTTCGGGGCTTCATTTGTACACAGGCGGCGCGTGTTTGAGGGTGGCGCTCCCGGTTTGTGCTGGGTTTCTTGTCCTGTAAAGCCGAAGCTTGCAGTGTCCTGTGGGTCAGGCAGCCCCAGATCAAGCCCCACCGTAGAGGGGGGCGTCTCCAGAACAGCGCTCCTCCGCAAGCCTTCAGCTTCGGCTGGAGGAGCGTTCCCTGCGTTGCTCTGGAGGCTGGGCTCCATTCTGCTGTACGTAGCAGCAGCCGCGGTAATGCAGCCGGTCGCCGTTCTTTGTCTTGTTCCTGTCTGGTGCTCCCTCTGCATACGAGATGCGCGTTCTCTCAGCCCTGCGTTAAAATGTTAAGGTTGGAGGTAAACCTCGTAAGGTCATTTTATCCATTCCCTGACACTACTGCAGCATAAATGTTGATGCATTTATTTAATGATTTGCCTGCCGCTTCTGACAGATGGTTGTTTAGTCTTATGCATCTTGTGTGATGGAGCATCCCCAACTTTTCTTGACATGTTGCTCAGTTGTTTTGCTGTTCTTTTCTGCAGTTTATTCTGGGCATTGTTTGCTTAGTGGAACCGGAGTTACTGTTTGTTTCTTCATCGGTGCTTTATCATGTTACTGTTTCTGTACACTTCGCATAACTTTTTTTCTTGTGGGTGAAGACTGATTGCACTGTATCGTCTCGGCTGTGTTAGAACGAGAAGTTTGGGGAGGGGAGGTGGCACCTTTGAGGCCATTGATCCCATCTTTATAACTTTGCCCTTTTAGCTGGGAACAGATTATTTGCGCAGCGGTTCGAGATTGCACAGGCAGAATCAGAAGGACCAAACTTTACATAAACCATTTATACTAAACGTTGGGAATGCTGGCAACATAAATCAACTACAATATCTAATACAAATTTATCACTTTATCAGTATTATCTTTGATAGAAGTGGTTCAAACACTTGGGGAAGTGAACCGTACCTCAGGAAGTTTAGCCCTCGTAAATTAATTATTCAGGACACACAGAGCCTGGCCCCTTCAATGTATAGTAATTCTTTCTAGCCAGCATCCAGGACTTTAACTTCGGTGGCAATAATAAATAGGAAAAGTCTCAGGTGAAGCCAGTATTTCAAAGTAATTAATCATCTTCCCCTCACAGTCCCTCCGCCTCTCTCTTGGTTTTCTTTAACGAGGGAATTTCAGTAATAAATCTTTAATGATATATGTTAAGAATCCTTCATTAATTCTTGTCTACTTATTTCTCTCTTTTTGATGCTTTTATGTTGTATGTTGGGAAGTTAAAATGCATATACAAGAACAAACCCAGTTTCAGAAAGCTGCTAATTTGGCACAGTCTCGGAAAGGTTGTTCCTCGGGTGCGGAGTGGTGTGTGGTGCATCTGCCAGTGGGAATTGTTGGTCAGTGCTGGTCGGACCGTCAGGCGGATGCTTGGGTAGGGGTGCGGAGTTACAGCACACTCGCACGGGGAAGGGGAAGGAAAAAGCTGTGTTTCCCTAGCTGGGAGGCGGCGGGGCGCTGACTCCCGGGTCCGCGGGGGGCGTCGCGTGGTCCCGGGCGCCCGCGTGGGGAAGGCGGCCGGGCGTGCTGCTGCCCCTACCGCAGCCGGGAGCTGCCGCGCAGCAGAGCGGGTGTATCTTTAAATAATTCTCGTTAGACGCGAGCAGCCATCACGCCTATTCAATGTGACAGGGACAGATGTGACAGATCGGTTCTGACACACTTCCATACCACAAGTCCGTGGCTGGAGGTGACTGGTGTCCTTCCTCCGGTCCCGTCCCCGCTGCAGGACAGCACAACGACGCACGGATGAACCTCGCCATCGCCCTCACTGCTGCCAGGTACGGCGCTGCCACCGCCAATTACGCTGAAGTGCTGCGCTTGCTCAAGACGACAGACCCGGCCAGCGGGAAGGAGCGCGTGTGCGGGGTGCGCTGCAGGGACGTCCTAACAGGTGTGTGTGTGTGTGTGTGCCTTCCCGGCGGCACGGGGACCCGATGGCAGCCCCCTGCCCGCCTTCGCCGGCCGGCCAGCAGTGCGGCACCGTGTGCCCCTCCGTCTGCAGCACCCGGCTCGCTGGGTGCAAGCGACGGCTTTCTGCAGCCGGCCATAGCGTGCCGCGGTGGAACAGAGAGCACGGCACTTTAGGGGAGCGCACTCTCTTCGTTAAAGAAACACAGAAATAACGAAAGGAGGGAGGAGCGGGGAACACTGCTGTTTGTAAATATCAATGAACCGAGAAAGGAGCCATCTTCCCCGAGTGCAGTGGCATACCATTAGCGTCAATCATCTTTAACTTCTGTCAGGTTTTTCACTCAAATCCCAGTGTTTTGGCAGGGTAGACTAAGCTTTACATCCAAACCCTTCTGTCAAGCCAAGATGATATTGTAAAATGCTGCGTGCTGTACAGTAATAGTCCCATTTACCGAGTCTACGGGTTGAGACTGAAATCTCTCTTGTTTGAGAGGCGGATTTCAGCTGAACTACTTCTACCCGGTCTACCTGCTTCTGCCTTTACAGAGAAGATGGAATTTTACTGTAGAACGTTTTCTTTCAAATCTAGTGTTACGTGAAAACGCTGTTAATTTTTAAAAACCGAACAGCTGTTCTGTTCAGACAAGCACGATATACTTTACAGTAGGTTAAGTTCATAGATAGATTAATAATAGAGGGTGTCAGTGAGCAGGAAAACAAATGGTGTATGTGATTGATACTGTTTTCTTTCACAGGGCAGGAATTTGATGTCAAAGCCAAATGTGTTATCAATGCTACGGGACCTTTCACAGACTCTGTGCGCAAAATGGATGATCAGGAAGTACCAAACATCTGTCAGCCGAGCGCAGGCGTGCATATTGTCATGCCTGGTTATTACAGGTAACGATATTCAAAGCCTAAACCATTTGTAACAATCTCTGCTGGTGTCTTTAATAAATAAGCTTGCAGAGACGTGTTTGTGGGGTTTACGGTAGTTTTGAATGCACGGTTTGATTTTTGGTTTGGGGGTTTTGTTTTAAAGAGGATTCTGGCACTGTGCCGATTAGAAGAACAATTTCATATATTCAGAAAAGACTGAAGTCTTGTAGTTCTTAGCTAAAACTCACCAAGGCAGAACTCCCGCTGAGGCAGAAGGGCGTTTAGGCAGAGCATCTACAACAGACTTGTGAAAGGCACCTTTTTTCATAACGAGTTTGAGTCGAGTGTACTGACTGCTTGTTCACCCCCCTTAAGAAAACAAGACGTGTATAAAACCTTCCAGAGAGGTTGCCACCTTCATACAAAAACTCATCTCCTATTAAATGTGAAACTCTGTGCAATGACACTCTGCCGCGTTACGTCTCCGCTCATGGTAAATATGAATGCAGCACGTAGGCAATATAATCAGTAGTTTGAAGTAAATTCAAGATCAAATCCTGATGCTGCTGTGGGCACAAGCCCGGCCAGCCGTGGTGGTTGTGGTGGGAAGGACTTGCCTCCCCCTGCTGACCTGGTTACAGAAGAGGTTCCCGTGGCACTCGGCGGGCGCGCTCCGCAGACTCCTGCTTCTTTCCTTGTTTGCTGCTGCAAAGCCAAATCCCCTTCTACCAAGTAAGCTTTGTCAGTTGAAACTCAAATATTACCTTTGGTTTCTGAAGTCATTAGCATCCTAATGGAAATTCACATTTATAGACTTATCCCAATTCTGTTGATACAGTGCACTTACAATAACGCCTTCCATATCATCACTGCGCTCCGCTGTGAATATAAATCCAGACTTCCAGTGCACGACACGTTGTTTTTGCTGGTGCTGTCCCAATAGGACATGACCATAGGCTGTAAAATTGAGGCATTTTTGGCCTAGTGTAAAATCACTCTCGCATTCTGGTCTTTTTTTGGTGTCTTTCCACAAGAAAAATGGGAAAATGACCTGATAGCTGCTTTACAGCACTAGCGATGTGGAGAAATGGGTTGTAATCCGGGTTTCCTCATATACTATGAGAAGGACGCGTGTGACTGACTTCATGGCCCTACAGCAAAAACATGTAAAGTTTTAAAACTTTGACTCACTCTGGAAATTCAAAGTAGAAGATGGCTCGATACGCATGAGGGCTCGGATTTATTTATTCTGTAATAACCTAATAATTTTAATTGGAAATGTAGAGAATTCTTGTTCTCCTTGTTCCCCTGTGTATGTCAGCATGTGGGCATTACTTCTCTTGTAAAATACTGTCTACCCACATACTGCCTCCGCAGTGCAGCTGATTAGATAAAGCTGTACTGAATTTCCTTGAAGTGGGATAGCTCAAACCAAGGAACTGTCTGCTAAACGGAAGATACTCGTGGTATTTCATCTTAGTTGTATCAGGTCTTCTCCCGGTGCCAAGGAATACTCGTCAACAAAGATTGTCATTTCACTGCGTCCACTTGCCTTGTGGTAAATGTGTTACAGAATTTTGGCCCATACTTACACAAATTCACGTTTTTTATCAGGTAGAGGAATTTAGATATAAACACAGTTAAGGTTTTATAAAACTAATGTGAACCTAATGCATTCATTTCCCAAGGGTTTCTTACTCATTTATGTTCTTCGTTAATAGTGGCAGTATTCCTCCTCCCAGGAATTCTATTTTTAGTATACACGTATCTATTCTAGTAGCTGCAGTTAAGTCCCTTTCACTCCCTATTGTTTAGGTGTTTTATCTGCTGAGCTGAGAGAGGGTTTTGGCTACCTTCCTTCAGATAGTCTTCCTGCCCGAAATGTCTATGAAAGCAATGCTTTTTTCCCTCCACTTCTGACAAGTTTCAGATGTTTTCCATCTTTTTTGAATTTTCCTATCTGCTCTGCCTTCCAGATTCCAGGTAACCTTGTCTGTTAACTTCAGTCCTACTCTACAGAAAGTCGCCTATTTGTTCTTTAACTGCATTTGTGGTGCTTTGATCAAATGCTGCTTCAACTAGAGATCTTCCATGCATCTGCCCTGTAAAATGCCATATTTAATGTCCAGGAACGAACCACTGACTGACTTCAAGCTCAAGAGTTCTGGTCTGTCCTTCAGTTAAATCATCTTCTTGAGTTCAGTGGTCTGTAGGTTCTTACATTCTACATGTACTTTACTCATCCGTTTTCAAGATTCTTTCCTGATTTGTCATACGTTCGACATATATTATCCAATTTAGCTGCACTGTTTTTGGAAAGGAAGCTGTTTAAAAAGTAGACATGCGCCAAACACATTCGGTTGTTTTAAGTCAACTCCCAAATGTCGTACTATTGCTTTACTGTTAGGCCGTGTATCTTGATGTTTGTTTTGCTGACAGAGTCACTTCTGTACAAGACCATTTGCCACTATATTTCTGTGTAAAGGCATTGCTTTATACTTCCTATTAGAGTTTACAATCCTCAACTTACCCATTTTAGTAGTCTTTAAAGATTACTAGGGAAATCTTACAAAGGCTGGTACTGCTGTAGCTCATACCACATTCTCGCATCCATTCTGTAATCTCCAGAATTTGTGCATTATAAAACCCATGCTGTTTCAGAAGTAATCCTGGTGTGCAGCAACGTGACTCCAGAGGCATTCCGGAACTGCCAATATTTGGCTGTTAAGATGCTTCTTTTTGTTGGGAAACACCTTATTTTACATAGGGGCAGAATCCCCCCCTCGCCCTGCTGGCCACGCTGCTGGCCACGCAGCCCGGGATGTGGGGGCTTTTGGGGCTGTGATCACACATTGCCAGCTCGTGTTGAGCTTCTCATCCACCAACACCCCGAGGTCCTTCTCCTCAGCGCTGCTCTCCAGCCGTTCCCCGCCCAGCCTGGATTTGTGCTGGGGATTGCCCCGACCCACGTGCAGGACCCTTCACTTGGCCTTGGTGAACTGCATGAGGTTGGCTTGGGCCCACCTCTCCAGCCTGTCCAGGTCCCTCTGGATGGCATCCCTCCCCTCCAGCGTGTCGACTGCTCCACACAGCTTGGTATCATCGGCAAACTTGCTGCGGGTGCACTCCGTACCACTGTCCACGTCACCGACAAAGATGTTAAACAGCACCAGTCCCAGTACCGACCCCTGAGGAACGCCACTCATCACTTGGACACCGAGCCGTTGACCGCAACTCTTTGAGTGCGCCCATCCAGCCAGTTCCTTGTCCACCCAGTCAAATCCGTGTCTCTCCAGTTTAGAGACAAGGATGTTGTGCGGGACAGTGTCAGTGCTTTGCACAAGTCCAGGTAGATGATGTCCATTGCTTTTCCCTTATCCACTAACACTGTAACCCCGTTGTAGAAGGCCACCAAATTTGTCAGGCCCGATTTGCCCTTAGTGAAGCCATCATTTGCTGTGTAATCTAATTGAAAACACTTCAGGCCGTAGCTGTTGTGGTGAAACCTAGTTTAAGTCTTTACCTAATTCTCTTCCTTATTTTTAACAGTTTTTATGAAATCACATTTAAAAAAAAATCATACTTTTGAGAAAATGTCTAAAGTTTTCTGAATATTCTGATATTGTATATTAAATCTCTGGTTTCCTCTGTCTCTAAATCAATAGCTTTTTCATTTTAAAAAGTAATCATTTGTCTGACGTGATTTACCTTTCACAAATCTGTGTTGACTTCCCCTATTAAATTGTACTTCTCCAACTGTATGCTTAAGCGGTCTATAAATATCATCTAAAAAATGTTCTAATATACATGCTATATATGAAATTTTCAGCTTCTCTTCTAGCCTTTTCAGATATTGAAAACTTACCTTCAGTAATCAGTTTAGACTTCCTAAAAATGAAATATTCAGCGGTTCAGCTTGCGGCTCTCTTGAATAGGTAATTCATATCCAAGCAGGTCTTTGTCTTCCTTCAGCTTATTGTGTTAGTAGTTATTTGAGTCCATTGAATTATTCCCGGCTGATGGTCCTTATTACCACTTAAATATATACCTCCTGTCCTCCTTCCATATACTTCTATATTCTCCTTCTGTTGTCAGGAATAGGTGCAGAACCTGAAGACTGCTAAACTGACTGCACGTGTTTTTAGAAGGACTTCCAGCACCTGAAATGAAAGTCAGCATCTTTCCTTTAAATAAAAATGAACAAAAAAAAAAAAGCAGCTTAAATGTTTTCCTACACAAAAGCTGTTTACATTGAAGTGTTTATAGAAGCTTTTGTTTTCTGAAAAATAAGCAGAGCTATTTAATAAGTTATGAGGCTAACTGCTTTTTGTACCTGTGGATTTTTTTTTGTTGTTACGTTGTCCCAGAAAACATTGATACATGAATTAAAATTTCCTGTACGAAGAATTAAATCATTCTGTTTGTAGCGCTGGCATAAATACATGAAACATCTCTGAACAGTAGAATCCAGTTAGTGTCTCTCCTGCCTTTTTTTTCCTCAAAACACAGTTCCCCGTTCAGGAATGCAGGAGCCGGGAGCTTTCGGAGTATCTTTCTTGGTCGGAACCCTTGGCAGTCTGCGGGTGTGCGTGCCCGTGGGAGCGGCGGGAGGTTAACGAAGGCGGGCTGTAGCGTCGCTGGAAGTTTGCTGTTTCAGTGTACTCATAACCTTATGATTTCAATGTTGCTCTTCTCTTGTTCTCTCTACTTCTTCTTTCTGTAGCTGAACCTTGCCCCCTCCTGCCCTGCCTTTATTGCGAATGCACGTTGCAGAAGTCATTGGGATTTTGTTTGGTTTTACTTTTGCCCTCTGTTTAGGGTGCAGATAATTGATAACTTGGGTTAATAATATTTCATCTTTAATTTTTCTTGTTATATACTTAGACGCATCCAAACAGAACTGGAGTTCTGTTCTTATTTCTTCCATTTTAATGTGCATTCAGTTTCAGCCTTCCCTTTCCTTTGTGGCATAATATAAATGATTGCCCATTTTTTGCTTAAAAGCAGTTGTTCGTTCCATAATGAGTTTCAAGCAATTGCTGTTTTAAAACTTCCAAATGTTTGTATTTGAAATTCACTCTGGACAAGCTTGCTCATTGGAATGGAGATGTGAGATGTCGTTGCTCAATTTAAGGTTGTGGTCCACTCACTTTCTTAGGAAATCAAATTCTAGTAATATCTGAGCATCACATTCATGGGCCTTATTCCTCAAAACTTCTGGGACTCCCCTTCGAAGTCAGGTTATGGCCTCATGTGAAATCTCTGGTTTTATTTATTTGTTTATTATTTTTAAAATCATTTGACCTAAGAACAAAGGTGCTGCTCTGATACTTTACCTGGGGTACCAGGTGTGCAAGAACAGAATCCCTGGTGATGCCTGACCTGTTTCTAACCACGTCCTTTCTTTATTCCAGCCCTGATAACATGGGTCTGCTTGACCCAGCCACCAGTGACGGCAGAGTGATTTTCTTCCTGCCGTGGGAGAAGATGACTATCGCAGGGACCACGGACAGCCCGACTGATGTTACTTCCCATCCGATACCAACAGAAGAAGATATAAACTTCATTTTGAATGAAGTGCGGAACTACCTTAGTGTTGACGTTGAAGGTAAACCTTTGTCAGCTCTGGGAAGGTACTGATGTGGCCATGGCGTTTCACTCTGAGTAAACGCTGTCCGTCTCAGGCTTTTCTGTGACTCTGGCTATGGCTCCTGTGCGTCTGGGTGTTTCTAAAACTGGTGGGACCTAAGTGTCATCATGGTCTATGTATCACAGCTAAAAATAATGCTTTTCCATGTGTACCTGCTCTGCTTGGACTATTTAAATGGGCATCAGTTGATATCTGCGTGGTGAGTGTTCACACACCTCTGCTCTCACTGGCGCTAGCTGTCCGGCTGCACAGCCGCTCGCGCCGTCTCTCTGGGTGGGAGGCGCAAGGTTTTGCAGAACTGGGACAGTTCGGTCATACATCAATGCAAGTACATCAACTAATTCACCTACTTTTCTTGAAGGAAAAGTTGTTCTGACTTCTCCCTTGTCTTTGATTTTATTTCCATTTTTCTGGGTACTTTATTCATAGAATGTACTTTTCTTGATCTGGTAAATATCTAATAGTGTCTGTTTTCAGTGGGAGAGGAAAGTATAATGGGCAAAAAGGAGAATTTCTAAAAATTCCTTGGTGACAGTTGTTCCCTTCAGTAGCTGAGCTGAGAACACGTTTGTTGTAAGATGCTGGCCTGCTTTGATGCAGTGCTGGTTTGAAAGAGAGGGGCTTCTTTCCTTCATAGTGAGGTTTTCAAACTATTCTGTGGAAGCACTTGCACTTCTATATTTCTGTCGGAGTAGCAGCATTAAATAAATCTGAAAAGCACTCTGTCAGGAACATTGCATCATCCTTAGATTTAGGAAAACTTACTGTCCGGAGACTGGAAACACTGGATTCCTTGTTTCCTGACGTGGGTAATCGATGGCTCTGTACTGCATGAAGTTCCGAAAAAGTCTTTGGGAAATGTACCTTTAAGTTTCTTGAGCAGAGGTCAGGAGAAGTAAGTGTGGTGGGCCAGACAGGGAGCTGGGAGAGTTCAGACGGGGAATAAGACAGATTTTGCAAGGTATTTTACAGAAGTACATTATGAAGTGTTTAATTCTTTTGAATGAAACCTACCTAGGTGCACGCTGTTTTTCAAATATGCAATTAGCAGTGTTTATAGATTGCTTGTTATTGAATTAACAACTGTGCTGGCCATATCAACTCACTGCAGACCTGCCTTTTTGCTGCCAGAGACAGTGCCAGGGTTATCAACTTACACAGGCTTGGACGTGTTCCAACTGTTTAATTATAGTGTCACGCATGCTGCTTTTTCTAGTTTCATTAGTTTATAAACGTAATATGGTATCTTATTTCTGTGATTAACACTTCATTTTGGCAGGTTAAACATGCTGGCAGAGCACCATTGATTTCTGAAATCTATTTTGTGTTCTTTGGGGGATATTTTGACACCCTTTTACTGATTTTCAATTATCATTATTTGAAAGTTGTATAAAAAAAAATGTTCCAAAGACTTCAGTATAAAGCAAATCGGTCAATTTTTCTATTGCAAATTTAATAAGCAACAAAACTCATTTCATTAAATTCTCTATGGGTCCCGTGTTTTACATATTAAAAAAAAGTGACTTTTGGAGGCTGAGGTGTTTTCCTACCACTGTTAAGGGCTCTTGTGACTACTTGATGCTTTCAGGTCTTCCTCCAAGTGCACTGAGAAGTCGGGGTTGGCTTTAGGGATGCGCTTGTCACTGCAGAGGAAGCAGAGGAGTAGCACGGGGGGGAAACGGGAAATGGCCGTTTAGTGAGGCTTCCTGTGGAGCGGGACCGCCTTTCTGAAGCGGGGATGAGGAGGAGGAAGAGAAGGCAGGGCGGGCAGCGGGGGGGGTGCGAGAGATGCCACGCTTTGGCAAGTCGGCGGGGCCCTTTTGGGTTGCTGTGCGGTAACAAACGCTGGCGCGGGATCCAAGCGTTGGGGATGTGCTACGGCCAACCACATCCTTGCCAGTAAATCTTCTCCTCGCGTGCCTGTGTAACTGCGCTTCCGAGAAAGGCTCTGGGTAAAGATCACTTGTCAAGAGGCAAACGTGGAAAAATCACCTACAAGCTAGAGAAAAAGCTTTGAAGTCTTAAAAGCAAATGTGACACTCGTGTGGAGCAAACTTCATTTTGGTTTCTGAAATACGGTGTAAGGACCGTCCTGTGAGCACAAGCAAACACGGAGAGGGCTTGGTGCTGGGGCTGGGCGTCTGGCGCGTGGTAGGGTTTGTTTTGGGGGCTTGGGGGGTTTGAGCCGATCGGCGAGTTTGGCAGCTGAATCTCTCTTGGTTGGTCAGTTTCCAGGATCTCTGTTGGATTTCCAACCAGTGCGAGTGTCTGGCTCTGGCTTTGTTTGGGGCTGGAGAATATGACTGATACTGTCCGGGCAGTGCTGTTTCAGTTCCGTAGCCCAGCTTATTCTGTTACTTTGGAGGATCTTCCGCAGCTTTGTGAGTTGCTGGGCTAACAAGCATGGAGTGGTGCAGTCCTTGTTTCACAGCGAATATCTCCTCGAAGACAATGCCACAAAGACCGGGAGGGATAGGAGATAAATACCCGTCGGTTCCTGGCTGACTTTGGCTGATCTTTGCTTCTGGACAGTGAGAAGAGGAGACGTGTTGGCAGCATGGAGTGGCATTCGTCCTCTGGTCACAGACCCCAACTCCAAAGACACGCAGTCGATATCCCGGAATCATGTCGTTACCATTAGCGATAGCGGCCTTGTCACGATAGCAGGTACTGGAAGTTCTCTTAAAGTATAGCTTTGTTGGGCTTCCCCAGTGTATTTTATTCAAAACTTTTCTTGTTACAGCATAATCCTTCATGTTCCTGTAAGGAGATAATGATCTTTCAGCAGTAGCACGACTGGCTTGTCCAGTAAAAATAATGTGATGTATAAAACATCTGTAGTACGTACCGACTTTGTATTCCCCTTGCTTCCCCCAAATAAAGCAGTAAATGTGTGATTACAGGCGGGAAGTGGACAACCTACCGTGCCATGGCGCAGGACACCATTGACGCAGCTATTCAGGCACACGATCTGAAGGCAGGCTCCAGTAAAACTGTCGGACTGCAGCTACAAGGGGCCGAGGAATGGAGTCCCACTCTCTACATTAGGTTGGTCCAAGACTATGGACTGGAAAGCGAGGTGAGCCATGGTTTCTGTTGATGCTCTGATGTTCCTGTGTTGGTGGGTTTTGTTTTTTCCACTAAATCTAATGCCAGCGTAACTTGTACAAAGGTCTGTTGAGCCTGAGAAGAGCTTATTATCTGGCCGGGGCAAAGATGGTTTTCACAAAAATAAATTCTAGTAAATGTTCTTCTTTTCTTCCCTTTTCCCTTCCTCTTAATCTTGGCTGTTTCCTGCTTTAAGATGTTACGGCATGCTAGGGTCTGCCTGCCTTTGAGCCCGACAAAATCTCTGCTTCAGTGTAGCAGAAGAGTTGGAGCATCGTCAGTGACAGTTACGTTGGTACATACATCGTGGTGTCAGTGCTGGTCTAACACGGCGCTGGTCACAGTGCTGGTCGCAACACAAATAGTTTCCTCCCACGCAATCAAAATCTAATACTTCCGTCAGCTTATTTGCTATTGTTAATAAGAGAATTGACAAGAAAAATGTACGTATATTCGATGCGGAAAGCATGTGGAATTCATTTTCAACTCCACAGGTGGCTCAGCATCTAGCTGCGACGTATGGTGACAAGGCTTTCGAGGTGGCCAAAATAGCCCAAGTTACAGGAAAGAGATGGCCTATCGTTGGAAAACGTCTTGTATCTGAATTTCCTTATATCGAAGCTGAGGTATGTGGAAAAACTGTGTAATGTTCTTTGATTCTTTTCTTGGGATGAGCAGGTTCTAGAGCAGGTCTGTCTCACTCTGTAAAACGTCTCCATAAGCCCTTTCCTTTGGTGAGGTCCGGGGTTTTTTTTCTGTTCCTGTTTTTCCCCTTCCCTAGAGCATGCTTTACTTTTTATGTTTATATGTACACATACTGATATATTTATAGATAATTAAATAGTTACATCTAAAATCCGCTTTTTATTTCATATATGCATGTTCGATCTCAGATGCCTTATTTATAAAATGTTCCAAGGAAAGGGGAGCTCTTCAAACCCCTTTCGTGGCCGGGTGGGAGCTGGTTGTGCAGTTCGTTTTGTATAGCCAGCCCAGCAGCGCGGTCTGTGATGCTAAACATAATTTCTGACAATGCTGGTCTGCTTTCTCATCTGCATTTTTTCCCCTTCTCTTATTGTTGTAGGTTGTCTATGGTGTTAAAGAGTACGCCCGCACAGCAGTGGATATGATTTCCCGACGTACTCGCTTGGCCTTTCTGAATGTGCAGGCTGCAGAGGAAGCCCTGCCAAGAATCGTAGATATAATGGCGAAAGAACTTAACTGGAGTGAGCAGAAAAAAAAGGTACAAAGGGTCTCTTTCATCTGAAGCCGTTTTGTTTTACTTAAGTAGTTTCCATGTTAACGATCTAAATTAGTTGAATGGAAGACTTCAAGTGATGCTTTTGCCCAGAGAGAATGATTCATGTGGCGTATTTCATTGTAAAGACTTTATCAAAACAGCTGTGGAATGAGCTGGTGTCGAGCTGGTGTCGGCTGGGGGTGGAGGGGAAAGTGAGGATCTGTATCCAGTTGCTCCCCAACTTTACAAATGAAAGCAGACTTGGCATTGCTTCCTATTCAGGTTCAAATATTTTGTTTACTGACACTTTTCAACAGATCTGCCTCAAAAAAGGAGGATCTTGTGATCTGTGTCACTCCCTTTTGTCTGCTGCATCTTTTGAAAAGTGTCGTCAGGGAGTTTGCACTGTTCTCTGGCCTGTGTTGATGTTTAAGGGGGTCTGTGCTCAGACAGACAGTGCGGGACTCGTCTCGCTTTGCTTGTGGCGTCGATAACGGGCTGTCTCTGTCTAAGCCAGTCTCTGTATGCCTGCTCTGTGGTAAACAAACCTCGGTCAGATGGCTTACCTTGAGGAAGGCATCAGCGTGCATGCATTTAATTGCACCCTGGTTAGACCTCCACAAACTGTCGGGAGTACCTTGGATAACTAGCTTAGATGTAGACATGCCCCTCACTGACACGAACCCTGCCCCTTCCGGACTCTCACATCATGGAAGTTACCAATTATCACTGCTTTCTGTTGTCATAAAAAGACAAATGCCCGGCGTGCCGGCGGCTGCGCTTGGAGTGCTGTGCGGAGTACGGTGGAGGAGAGGCAGTGCAGGGAGTGCCGTACCCAAACGGGACACATGGTTTGGGACTCCTTTCACTCTGCAGCAAACAGAACCTGTGAATGCTCACCTAGCTCTTCCACTCCAAAGGGGATGGGAAGTTTCCCTTGGACTGGTCGTGAAACCTTTTAGCCAGTTAGGAGTTTGATTCACGCTCTGGAAGGAGCTCGTTTGAATCCCGCCAGCCAAAGGGCCTGCTGGGACCCTAGAGCCTCCCCACGAGAACGCATGAAGAATTGTGAGCTGTGTTGCGTGTGTGTTGAGCAGCCTCATAGTCAGCGGTGTTTGACTGAAGTTGGAGGTGTCTCACCCTTACCCGATGAGCTTTGCTCATATAATAATTTACCGTGTTAAACAAAGCTATATCCGTCCTTCCGTGGCAATAGATTAGAAAATGGGAAGCTTGCAAAGCAAAGAATTTGAAACCAGCATGACGTGAGGGTTGTGTGGGCAGCCCGCAGCCGGGGAGTTCGGCACCCATCCTCACCGCAGCCGGCAGGAAGGAAAATCAACAAGTACTGCACGTGCCTGTAAGACCCGCAAAGCCGTCTGTGGCTTGTGGGAGCTCGCTAATGCCGGCAAGGCAGTCCCTGCATTCCCCGAATGTCCACCGGGGCTTCTTTTGGAAGAGTCGCCTTTTCTTTCCAAGTGGCTAAACCCCCCCGGCGTTACTGAGCATCTCGTCTGTAGCCAGGCTCGGGCCATCTTGAAGTGCTGTGTTTTTACAGCATTCTTCCGTGGGCTATATTTCAACTTGATGGACGAGGCAAATCAATGCCTATCCAGAAGAGCATTCTTTAATTTAGGTCTTCTAGTAAGAGCATTAAGTAAGTCTTTGTCGGTTTGGGACTTTAGGGCTAATTTGTGTGCTTACACTGAAGTATGTGAGAGTAGCCTGGTTTAGTTTCGTTGCTCTTCTAATACGCCTTCACGCACAAGTCTGTGCTAGATGAAGTGGCTTATGTGTACGTGCCTGGGAATCTTTTACTGCTACTGCGGCTGTTCCTTCACGTGCTTACCCTTGTTTGTGAACTGCAGTGCAGGCTATTTAATATTGGCGCCCGCGTGGCAGGCGCTTGTGTCGCTCGTAGAGCCGTGTTTGGTGCGCCCATCGCTGTAGAAAGAGCTCTGGGCCACAGCGCTTTGTGTATGTCAGGTGTTTATCACTTATTAAAAAACTGGCTACGGAAGACCTTGCACTGAACTTTCAGGTAATAAATTAAGAAGACGAGGTTAAAACATAAAGAATCTGGCTGGTGTTGGGCCTCTTGGTTTCTTTGCTGATTGTAGACAGCTGGTGAGACACTGCACTGAGGTAGCAGCGGTGAGCTGAACGGCGTTTTGTAGGCCTGACCTGCAAGCGCAGTTCTTCGTGAAATCGGTAGGTACCCCGTGTGTGACTGAGCGTGGTGTGGTCCTCAAAGCATTTACACAGTGATTAAAAGTTGTCGCTAGACTGGATATCTCTTTTCAAGACTAAAAAGTGCCTAAGCTTAACTTATTTTTTAAATATTTTTCAGCTACCACCTGCTTAGTTTTTGGACCCTAGGTAAATTCTAGTTAAGTGGAAGAAACTGGTAAACACTACATTAAAAATAATTGTGTAAGAACTTGCTGTTCTTCAGAAATACAGGTTTTTCTTTTTTGTTGTAGGAAGAATTTGAAGCTGCTAAAAAATTCCTCTACTATGAAATGGGCTACAAAGTAAAATCAGATCAATTAGCAGACAGCTCTGAAATCAGCCTAGTGCCTTCAGATATTGAAAGGTAAGTGAAGTGAGAGAGTTCCCTGTGCTGCTAGGAATTAACACCTGTCAGTCTTCTGAGTGCAGTTTTCCCCACTGATAATCCTTATCTTGCAGGTACAAGAAGCGATTCCACATGTTTGACAAGGACAAGAAAGGGTTTATTACTATACTGGATGTGCAGCGTGTCTTGGAGGTAGCGTTTCCTTGTGTTCTGTTGGTTTCCTTTTTAAGCCTCTTATCTGAATTTCAGTGTGGCATAATAGTGCTGAACAATCCAGTTGACATACTTCTGTGCTTTTTTTTTTGTCTAGAGCATCAGTGTGCAAATCGCTGAAAATACACTTCATGATATTCTAAATGAGGTGGATCTGAACAAAAACGGACAGGTTGAGCTCAATGAGTTTTTGCAGGTAAGCGTTTCTTTGTTGCCAGAGAGGCTGTAGCTGTAATGAAGGGAAGCGCAGGTATTTCGTTTTCTCCCCCCTGCTGGAGGGCTGGCTCGGCGTCTGGGCGAGTGTTAAATTACACAACTGTCCAGGGGAAGGTATATGGCACAGTTATGCATGCTGACATTTATCTGGGTCCGTGAAGTGATTAGTAGTTCCTAAACTATTTTGAATATTTAAAAGAAGGAGCTTGTGGTTAAAGCACATCCAGTCCACGTAATCCCATTTTAACTCCGGGATTGGCTAACGTTGTCTCAGTTTGTGTGAAAGACGCTGCATTGACACCCCATCTATCTGCTTTTGCAGGGCTTGAAAATAACACGAAGGGTGCCGCTGAAATGTTCGTTTGCCCGGCTCCTCTTGCATATGCGGTTTGCCGGCCGGCTTTGTTTTTGTAGAGTCTTTCTTGGTGTGGTATTTCAAGTGACTGCCATGTCTTTCCTGCATGGTGGCAATGATGAATGCCGAACATGAGATAAATTAATGCTGGGGATTTTGGTCAATGTCAGCCCTTTCTTCACTGTGTCAAGTTAAACAAACAAGATCAAGGCAAAGGAAATGGTAATTGTCTCTCTCGAGATGAGCTGTAGATAAGAGCAGCATTGTTGAATCTAAATGCAGAAAATTTTCACAGGTTGTGTCCAGCATTGAGAAAAGGACTATTTATTTGCCTAAAATGCAGCAATTTAGCTGGGTAACTGAAATGCACTTGAGCCAAGGGGGAAAAAAACCAACCCCAAGCAAACTATGGGGGGAAAGAAGAAACAATGGCTTTGGAAGCTTAGGCTTAAATATAAGAGAAAATCACAGCTGGTGTTCTGGCTGTTGAAAAGCGTCTCTCTTATCACATAAAATGAAGATTTCAATCCCTTTGCACGTGAAAACTTTTAATTGGTAGGGGGGACCCCGCCATTTACTGTAAGGGCTGTGTTAAACTATCATTTGGTTGGTTTGGATACATTGCGGTTGAGAACTTGAAACGACTAGTCATTATGTCTTCTGTGGATTTTTTTGGTGGCTTTCTGGGTTTTTTGCTTTACCGTGCTGAATAGCCTCATCAGGGGCTGCCTGCCCTAAGTCATAGTGTCTGTGAAATATAAAAGGCAAGTCACGGTTTCGGTGTGGTTTCGCAGTTACTTTGGCAGAACCGTGTAACTCTGTGGCTCCTGGCTTCTCCTATACGCTTCACAGTGCGATCTGAATATTTCCCAGCGGAGACTGGCACTGCGGTACCGGCGGCTTGTGCCAGTGCGCCTCCCTCCCGGAGGGGCAGAGCGCAGCGCGCGGGGAGCTGCTGCGGAGCCAAGCGCTGGGTGGGAAGTGCGGTAACCAAATTAACAGGAGGTTGCCGTGGAAGGAACAAAATACATTAAATGTTTGTTTAATTTTTTTTTTAATGGATCTGTTAAGTCAGTTCCCAATACTTTCGTGTTTGCTTTCTGAAAACTTTCAAGTAATTGCATTTTACCGCTGAATGCTTGTGGAGAGCCATGTGCAAATATTTGGGGACGTTTATATTAGACTATAGGAACGGGTTGTACCGGGGTGGCTGCGTAGCTCTCCAGGTGGGAGCAGAGCGATGCCAACGGCAGTTGGCCAATGTAACTCAAATAATGGTCTCAGGAGAACCGGTCCCGGCAGACGCCGATGCCTACAGGTGTTTCACAAGGAGAGAGAGGACTGCGTCGGTCAGTGTTTCATACAAACAGGTCACCCCAGCGTGGCAGGGAGGCAGAGCTGTGATGGTGCTCAGGTGCCCGTGGAGCTGTCTTACGGCAGCGACTGTTTTTCTGAAGACTTGCGTACAGTAGCCTCGTGCTGCTGTCATTTACGCTTAAGAAAGGAGGGGGACCCTGGGAACTAGTTTTGGTATGTAAAGGCAAAAAAAACCCCACCGTGTTAAATCAGGAGGAAGCTTTTTTCCCAACAGCAGATTTCTTTTGGGGTCCTGACAGACCCACGTGCCAGAAGCTCTTGTTTTTGTGGCGGTGGCAGAGGATCAGCCGTCATTTTTGGGGTCGCTTCCCCACGGAGCGCGCAGTGTAGTCAGAGCAGCCAGACACAGAGAGCGGTGGAGCGTGTGGTCACGCAGGGGGGGAACGGCCCTGAGGGCGATGCCTCTCCTCGTAGGGCCGCCCTGTCCGTGCCTTGGGATCGCGCTGGAAGCGGGGAGGGAGAAGGCCCAGCCCAAGCGATGGTGGGCTTCCCATGCTGGCTGTAGCTGCTGCTCGTACTGCTGCTGGTCCTCTCCTTCCCGGCTCCGTCATCTGCCTTGCCTCGGGGCTGCACAGGGTAACCAAAACGCCTCCAAGTGCCGGGGGGTTCCAGCCTCGGCTGGGTCTGTGAGGCACGGGGTCGCCTGCTGTCCCTCCCCTCCCGCCTGCTCCTTCCAGCTTTGGCAGGGCCGATGCCACGTTTGCGCAGGTCCAGCTGCAGATATAATTAATGGATTTTCCTATAGAGGAGAAGAAATCTGAAGGATTCTTAGCGCTCAATGGGAGTAAGAAATTGCATTTTGTAAGTGCGGATTGCTTTCCATAGTAGTCTTTGACAAGCTGACTGCATGTAATTTCAAGTCTAATGCTCACTTTATCCGTGGGATAAAAAAGAATTAACTAAAATCTTAGCACTAGTGTGTGTTCGTTAAGATAGAGCTGAGTCCGGTTTCAAGGACTTAAAGGCAAATTAGTTTTAAAAGTCTATAAAGGAATTTGGATTTGCAAGAGTTGTGGAAGTCAAGTATGCTGTCTCTACAAAGAAGGGCGTATGAATGAAAAAGGGTATGGTCAGGGGTCAGTGGTAGATCAGGAATGGTGTTCTTCTATCAGTTACATCTTTCAGATATTAAAAGCAAAGAAAAAAAAAAAAAAGGACTCGTGAAATAGATGGGTTCTCCTACATTCTTAAATGTCACTGAAAAAACCCTGGTGTTGGTGGTTGCCTGCACTGTTACTTCCAGATGGGTTGTATTTGGTACTTGTGCTCCTCCTGCCACCCCTGCCTTGCCAAAACCCTCGTTGGTACTTCTGGAAAATGTAAATGAGCTTTGAGGTGAGTCTTTAAAACCATACAGCAGTTTGGCTCTATATACGGAAAAATCAGTTCTGTATAGTCACCGATTACCGTGGCTGGGAGCCAGCAGCAAGTGTAAACTCGGGCGTTGAGACTGGAACTGTGTCGGTGCCACCGCCGGCGGCCCGGGGGCAGGACAGGCGGCCCAGGGGCAGGACAGGCGGCCCAGGGGCAGGACAGGCGGCCCAGGGGCAGGACAGCCAGCCGTGGCCGCACGCATCGCCCGCAGAGGAGTTACCAGCCGCGGGCGGCAGGCACCGTGCTGCTGTCCCGTGCCCCCTACGCCCGACTGGTGGAGGGCTCACGTGGCGTCTGCTCGGGGACAGTACGGATTGCAGTCACCCTGCTGTCCCTCGGGCTGCTTGCTGAGCTCTTGCGGTGAGGGGCTGTGGCGTCTACCTTTGTTCTTTGTCTTGCAAATGAGTTAAGAGGATGCTCTCCCTCTTGTGTCCCAAGCTCATGAGTGCGATTCAGAAGGGCCACGTGTCTGGAAGCCGGCTGGCGGTGCTCATGAAGACTGCCGAGGAGAACCTGCGCCAGAGGGTGGTGATTTCGGTGGACCGGAGCGGTGGGGGACTGTGAGTTGAAGCACAACGTCTGCTCGCAGCCACAGCTAACGGGGACGTCTCGCTGCTGAAAAACATTCCAGTGCTTCTGATTGTCCTTGCTTGTTTGAGATGACCAGTATCTGTCCATCCGTGTAGCTCTTACAAAAATACATTGGTGCGTTTGTTTTCACTATTAACGGTTTTCTGTACAGCTCTTAATGCTCCAGTATGTGGCCTTTTGGATGGGGTGTTCTGTAGACACAGGGGTTAATTGACAAGAGTTTAGGGATACAGTCTGGAAAGATTTGGGTGCACACCCAGGCATGTGTGCACGTACTGCCTTCTTCATTAACTTTTATATCTCCTTTACCTTCAAAGAAAACGATGCGCGGAAGGCGAATCCTGCCTTGCAGGTGCGCGTTTGGTATGTAAAAGCTGCTGATGTGCCCTCCGCGACAAAGAGCGAGAGGGGGGAAAGGCGCTGTTCTGGGTCGGAGGCGGTGGCACCAGCGGAGCACAAGGGACACCTCCTGAGGCAGCGATTGCGGCAGAGAGCTGTCCTGAGCCCTCCGTCGGTGGTTGGGTTTGGAGTGCTCCGTTACTGCAGGGGTACCAACGCTTGGCCAGGCAAAAATATCAGCAGTACGAAGCTGGAAAACTACAGGACATCTAGATTAATCACCCAAGCTAATAATTTGGTTAAAAGCTAGGGGACAGCTTTCCTTTCTCCCACGTTAATAAAAATAAGCTTCCTTTAGTAAACGGCATTGTCTGGCAGGCGGCGCTCTGCGCTGCGGAGCACTCCATACTGTTCCCAGTTTTGGACAAACACTGGCGATATGCAGAATATGGCAGGTTTTGATAGCGTAAGTCTTAACTGTTTATTTAAAAATTCTTAAATACAAAGTGAAACAATGAAATTTGGTTTGCATTCCACTGACTTTTCTAGAAAAGGGAAAGGGCTATTTTTCAGCAGATTAATGGGGAAAAAAAAATGGCAAAGAAAAAAAAAGGACCACTCACTTGAGCTGTTTTCCACAATGTTGTGTCTGGCTGTTTGCCTTTCGGCTCTTCGACTGCCTCGCCTCAGGATCAGACGGAAGATTTCTGCCTCGTGTAGGACAAGGAAGGGAAAAACATAGGAACGGTTTATTGATGAATTTGTCATTCTGTTATATTCTTTGAGCATAAATACCAATTTACAACTCAAAACAAGCTTCAGTCCAAGGTGTCGGAATTTCTACTTGTGTAAAATCGGATGTATTTTAACTGCTGTCACCACTTTCGCTAATGGAGAATAGCAGCACAGTAATGAACAGGAAAGATTGCTTTCATATTTTAAAAGGGAAAATGATTACACACACAAAACAGATGCTGAGGAGTGTTAGTATGTAGCATCGCAAGTACAGATGTTGTGTTTGGCTGGAGAGGCACAGTCCTTTAAAAAAATAAAAATTCAGGTGTTTACAAATAATAGTAGGTACAAAAAAAAAAAGGGGGGGGGGGGCAAGCCTCATTTAAAATTCAGTAAATTGTTATATTTCCAGCAGCGCAAACAGTTGGTAAAATCCAGAGGGAAGGAGGCGGTGTCGGGTAAAATGCCTTTCAGATGGTTTTTGCATGTTAATTTATTGTTTTTGACTCTGCCTTGTACCAAAATGCAGATTTTGTTAAGGGGTTATGGCTTTTCCCTCCGCGTGCTGTGCTGGCGAGGCACGGGCTGTGCGAGCGAGGGCTTGGCACATTTGACAGTGTCACAATTTTTATAGGAACAAAGGGGTTTGTTTCTGGGGTCTGTAAAGTTTTCGTTTTGACATAGGTTCCAGTGTAGGCAGGTAACTTACGGAAATGTTTGGCACAGCTTTGTATTTCCAACCCCCTTTTCACAGAAGAACACAGTAACAGATTTTATGTGTAATGCCGAACCGGGGGGAAACGAATGTACGGTTATTTTGGTTCAGTGAGCAAGGTAAGGAGGGAAGGGGTTTAGGACTCTACTGTTAACAATCATTAAAAAAAAAAAAATTAAAAGTACTGAGACCTTTTCCAGGCCACATAAAGAAAAATATTTACAATATTTAACATCTTTCCTATTGTTTAAATAAAAAATTCTCCTCCACTCCTCTATAAATGGCACTGTTAAGAATTAATAATACAAGTTTTTACCTGTAAAGCCAGGGTTTTCTGCTTTGTACCCGGAGTGTCTGCTTTGTTCTCTTGTTTCAGTAGTACTGCGTACAGAACGCGACTTTGGGGTTTTCTTGGCTGTATGTGTGTCCTCCGATATGAATTTGCTTTGCATCTTTGGCACTTCACTGTCATGCTTCCCTGCTCTCCTGCGTGGCGCAGCAAGCTCTCGTACAACTGCCGTGTGGACCAGGAGAAGATTGCATGTGTTACTTGAAACAGCTGCCTCTAGATGTGGAAAAAATCGAGGAGTATTTATTTATCACCTCACATTTGTTTTCAGGAACGCTGGCTTTGTGGTTTGCGGTTTTTTTCATGTGAATGTACTGTAGAAAGAGTTGTAAAATGTCACTGTCTTGTATTGTTCTGATCGAGGTGGAAAAGCGGTGATGGGATTTTATTTTCTTTCTCTTTTTTTTTTTCTTTTCTTTTTATTTGAGGTGGGAGTTGGATTTCTGGAGGTGGGGGGGTATTCTGTGTTGGCAATGAACCGCACGCCCGGGGAGGGGGTGCGCGCCCGCACAGGCGGTGTGTTTGGACAGATGTGTGTGTGAACCCCGCGGGTATGTGTGTACACACACACCTACACGCCGCGTGTTTTACGCGGGGCACTGGGGCGGTTTGTTGGGCTCCTGCTCTAGGCTGAACTGTTAATGCTGTGTTTGAGGCTGGGTTGTCATTTTTATAACTGTCTTGGTGTTTTACTGCCATTATTTATTACTTTTGATATACAGAATGAGCCGCATGCATTTATAGAGCAATAAGAGGATGTATTTAATGTGCCTTGTTTTTAACTGAGTAAGAACTGAAAGCATGAATCAATAAAACTGATTAAAAACGGTCCCTGCACTGGCAGTTTGTTGTGGCGGTTACAAAAATAACTTTGATTAGCCTTGGAAAAGTTTATTTTTAAAGGAAAAACGTTCAGATAGATGCTTCTGTGTAAGCATGGCATAATTTTGTCCATGCTTTCCCATTTTAGCGCAGAATTTAGCACTTCGTAGTGTAGAAGTGGAAATTAGGAGTTAATACGGCGCTTAGCATTCTGGGGCCGTGGGAGCTGTGCGCGCCGGGCGATGACACGCGGGGCGAGGCGTTCTGCTCCGCCATCTCAGGCTAAAATTACAGCCAGGCAATCGGCCTGCATTTTGGGGGGGGGGGCGAAATGCCAGGCGCGGGCGTCCCTTTGCACACTGATGAATTTTACCCTAACTAAAATCAATAGAAATGAACGGAAGGGATTTCATAATCCATTTTGATCATTTTACATGTCAAGTTAGCGCAGCGTTGCCGTGTGTTGATAAATGTTCTGACAGAAAAAATGCTATATATTTTCATTGTCGGTAAATCAGTAAAGCTGTTATCAGTTTTAACGCAATTTTTATAATCTCCATATTATTTTATAGGTTTTAATTTACACTTGTAATAGGGATACTCCACAACCGCGAGGTAGCTGTGCCGAGTAGAGGGGTTGTGTACGTGCGGCCGGAATAGCTCCCCTCCGCCTGTCCCCATGGGAATGAACAGGACCGACACCTCCCGAGCGTAATTACAGAGGTTATGCGTTTTATCTAATCTGCGGTGTGTAAGTAGTATGTCAGAAAACGTTTGCTACAATCATCTTTGTCCCAGATATTTTGCAGCACTAAAACTGCCGTGGGTCGTGGTGCTGCGTTTGCCGCTGGAGGCAGCGCTGAGGGGCGCAGGAGTTTCTCCGGAGCAGTGGTTCGGGGCTGTCCCCCCTCGCTTTGCGCCATCTCTCCGCTGAATGCTCAAAAATTCAGATTTATTGCGACTTGTGTTCTCTCGCGCTCCGCAGCCCGTTGTAGAAATACGATACGGAATATCATAGCACCATTAATATTTAAGCGTTGATGCCCGAGCTGGGTGTTTCCCGTCTCGGATAGGAACTGATTGCCTCTGTTGAGGGGAGAAAACTGTCTTCAGCGGGGATGAATCTTCGCCGCTGAGTACGGGTCATCTCCCCTGGCTGAAAAAGAGCGGGGTTTGACCTGGGAGCCATGCTCAGCCTCAGGGTTTTAGCCCTCCTTCCCCTGTTTAAGCGGCCCCCCCCGTTCTCGGCGTGCCTGCGCCGTGCCCCGGCAGCGCTGCCTGCCACGGCGTGTGCCCGGCTGCGGGCCGGAGGTGGCCGCCTGCCGTCGGGGTCGGTACTCCCTGCCCGCGGAAGGCGCCGCTGAGGCAGGCGTGCGCCGGGATCATCTCGCCTCTTCTTATTTTGCAAATAAAGGCAGAGATTAAATTTTGCTCCCCTGAGCAAGCCGTTAGCTTGCTCGGTTTTTTCACACGAGTCTGCTGCAAGGGCTGTCGCGTCTGTTAGAGTCTCCAGTTGGATGCGAGCAGGGGGGCTGGTTTCTGCCCAGTCTGG